>OY992763.1:18894273-19614102 GCA_963921325.1 Logfia minima | reverse complement strand
GCAGCATTAACCCAAAACTCTGAGACTTGATCCTTGTATATGGGTGTTGTAGCAGTGATAGCAGTATATATACGGGATCGGCGGAGAAAAGCAATCATCGGACGGTACGGAGCCACCGATTCCTTTTCATCATCTAAGAACGCCGTGACATTATGTCTCGGTTCCCAAAACAAAGCGTTAACGTGAGCCATATCTGAAATAAGACAAGAAACTTGAAAACCATTAGTCTCAACAATTAACATTGACATTGACAATTTAATCAATTTAACCTTGTGTCGCAGGATAGACTGCGACATAACGAGTTATGTCGCAGTTTTGCAATTTAATCAATTTAATGATTTACTAGCGACATAAGGATTGTGTCGCAAAAAAAAGGTAGCGACATAAGGATTGTGACGCAGACATAGTCAGCGACATAAATAAGCGACACAATAATTGTGTCGCTACATGACGAGCGTCATAAGACAGCGACACAATAATTGTGTCGCTAGATGACCAGCGTCATAAGGCAGCGACACAAGCATTGTGTCGCTATATGACCAGCGTCATAAGGCAGCGACACAAGCATTGTGTCGCTATATGACCAGCGTCATAAAGAAGCGACACAACGCTTGTGTCACAAAGATGAACACTTTGAAACCCAGATTTTTTCAGATGAACAAAAATTGGGGGTTTGTGTTTATATCATGTCCGAAGGTGTCTCATTATAGCAGGAACATGATTCAACAAGTATTACACACATTGGAACACATTTAGGCAGTTAATTTTGCGAAAATTGAAAACCTAAATAAACCGAAAGTTGAAAATCAAATGTAGCATGCAATACGCAACTAAAAATGTTAAATGTGGTACCTGTGGTTGCGGAATAACAAGGAGAACAGAAATCAGTCGTTGAAACGAACGAAAAACACAAAAACAAGCGGAATCGGTCGAAAAAACGGAGCGGGATGCTTGTGTCGCTGGTTTTGCTTGTGTCGCTGGATTCGAATTTTTGTGTCGCTAGTAATTAATAACTAATTACAGCGACACGAGGGTATTTATACCCCTGACACAAGTCAGCGACATAGTGTGCGACACAAGCCTTGTGTCGCTGGAAATATCAGCACAATAAGCGACATAAGGGAGTGACACAATGTCTGTGTCGCTGGGCCACAAATATGCGACACAAGGTCTGTGTCGCAGGATGGTCAATCAAGAGTTCCCGTTTTTAAGATTTTGTATATTTGTGACACTTAGTGAACAAAAATAAATAGACTAAAAATAAAATAATAAATAAAAACAATGAAAAGAACATATTTAGATGTGTCATTGTAGGAATCATATTAGAAAGACAGACTTGCAAGACAATATCAGACTTTAATTCGATTACCAGTATAGTTGTCCAATTTTAAGTTCACCAAGAAAGTTATCAAGCCTTAGACGCAGTCTGAAACAAGACGATTATCAGTATTGTTTATCCACTTAAACATGTAACACACACAACTTCAAGCGTAGCAGTTATTGTGAAAGTGAATAGATCTCTTGTGACTCCCCCATAGATATACTCTTTGTATTTAGTCATGCTCAAAACCTCGATTAGTTAGAGAAAGTGTTTGAATTCAACATTTTTAAGAATCAAGCCAGCGGTGACAGGTCTGTACTTACGTACAACAGAGCGACATTCACTTGATTCAGGTTTAAGCAAAAGCAGACTTGGTCAAACCATTTGGCGACCTTGTAAGTAATCTTTGATTTTATAAGATGTAAAAGTGCTTTGACTTTTGTTTGCTTAAAGTTTGAAAGTATACTGACTGAGACCAGGTCTGTACAAACGTACAACAAAGGAAACAGACAGTATAAATCCCCAAATGTCGTCAGATACAAACTCAATTCAATTGAAGCATGGCAAGCTAATACATAAGAATTTAAGACACATTGTCATACATCATATGATGGTCATCATAAAAGAGTAAACACAGAGTTAAGTATTTCTTAATTGCTCAAAGAGGTGTGGAAACATGTCTACCAATATATCGTGCAAGTAGTCAGGTGTTTATAAGAGCAAAAATAACACATACAAGATAAACCTACTGATATATCGAGGATAAAATTTGAGATTGTCGTTTGAGGAGTGTCTCCTAATGTACTATCATATTCCTAGTTGTTTTGAGACACAACTAAACGTCTTTTAACAAATGTTGCAACGTTGCTTTTCTTAAATGTTAAATAAACATCAAGAATGGCTATTGCTTAACTTCCACCTTTTTTTTTTTTTTATTTTTTTTTTTTTTTATTTTTTTTTTTTAAACATTTCTAATAAGCAAACACAACAGACTAAGGTCACAAATATTTATTTTTTAAGTTGAAAGAAACGTAACCCTATCATGTGGACTAGCTCATCGAAACGAGCACGGGAAAATGCTTTGGTGAATAGGTCGGCATTCTGCTTAAGTGTATCTATCTGGACCAGATCAATTAGGTGTTTTTCATAACAGTCACGAATGAAATGATACCTAATTTCTATATGTTTGGTCTTAGAATGCTGGACAGGGTTTTTAGTAATAGAAATTGCAGCAGTATTATCAATATGTATAGGAGTCATAGTTAAGAGTAAACCGTAATCTCTCAACTGATGTTGAATCCACAAAACCTGGGAACAGCAGCTGGCAGCAGCAATATACTCAGCCTCTGCGGTTGAGGTAGAGACTGTGGTTTGCTTTTTGCACTGCCAGGAGACGAGCCGCGGTCCTAGAAATTGACATCCTCCTGAAGTTGACTTCTTATCCATGCTGCAGCCGCCATAATCCGAGTCCGAATAGGCAGTGAGCGCGAAGGTTTTCTCATTTGAATACCATAGACCAAGAGTTGGTCTATATTTGAGGTATCCAAAGATTCGCATTACCGCCCGCATATGAGACACCTTCGGTTGGGACTGATATCTAGAACAGAGAGAAACGGCAAAGACAATGTCCGGACGTGATGCAGTGAGATACATCAGAGAACCAATCATAGATCGGTACTCTTTTTCCGGACAGTCCTCTTCGTCCTCTGCTGGACCAAGATGATGGTTCAGTTCCAAAGGCGTCCCATAGGATTTACAATCAGTCAAGTTATAGCGAGTTAACATGTCGTTAACATACTTAGACTGATGGATGTAAATCCCTTTAGCAGACTGCTCAACTTGCACACCCAAGAAAAATTTGAGCTCCCCCATAGCACTCATCTCGAACTCCGACTTCATGATTTGTTCGAAATCTCTACACATATCATCCTTGGTAGCACCAAAGATGATATCATCTACATAAACCTGCACTAACAAAAGATGGTTATCTGCATGTTTAATAAATAAAGTAATGTCAATCGTACCCCGTACAAAGCCATTTTTCAACAAATGCGTTGCAAGTCTCTCATACCAAGCTCTAGGAGCTTGATGAAGACCATACAACGCCTTGTCCAGCTTACATACGTAGGACGGATTGACAGAGTCCTCGAAACCTGGCGGCTGCTTCACGTAAACCTCCTCCACAACTTGACCGTAAAGAAAAGCACTCTTCACGTCAAGTTGATATACCCGAAATCCCTTGAATGAGGCAAACGCCAAAAATATACGTATCGATTCCAGACGGGCAACCGGGGCAAACACTTCATCATAGTCCAATCCTTCAATTTGAGTGAAGCCTTGGACCACTAGTCGTGCTTTGTTGCGAATAACAACACCCCGGTCATCCTTCTTGACTCGATAGACCCAACGGGTGCCAATGGGATGAACACCCTTGGGAAGCGGCACCAGAGTCCACACTTGCAACTTCTTAAACTGTTGAAGTTCTTCTTGCATCGCTTCAACCCAGTGAGGGTCCTTCAATGCATCAGCAGTCTTCTTCGGCTCCACTTGTGAAAGAAGGCATTCTTCAATGTGCGAAGCTAGACAAACAAGTTCGGAATCTTCAGCAAGTGTAGATGTTGAAGCAGACTCAGCATCAGCAAGTTGACGTCTGGTCAGTACTCCCTGATTTAAATTACCAATGATAGCATCAACCGGATGTGACACATTGATACGAGAACTCGGAATGTGGGCTGGAATAATGACAGAGTCAAGATTCGTAGAGTCAGCCTCCAGTTCGAGCTCAAGATCAGATGTATCAGGAAGATCGGATGCTGGTGATGGTTCTGGTTCAGAGATGGGAGATAGGTCGGAAGCTTCAAACATGGGTTCCTCATCAGGAACACTCGCAGGAGCAGGCGTAGGTGGAGAGTCGGTAGAGACATCAGGATCATTGGCGGGTGTGGCTGGAGATGGAGGAGACACAGGAGTAGTAGAATTGTTAGATACTAGATCCAACCCATGAAGTAACGTTACAATTTCTTGTTCTTCGTGTTCCTCAGGAAGATTGAAGGAATCGAACAAAGTTTGATAATCAAACAAGTATTCGGGTCCCTTTCCCTGAGGGTTATCGGTATAGTGAAAGAAAGTAACCTCAAAGTGCTCCTCCACTCGCTTGGTCACGAGATTATACACACGTTTATTCGGTGAGTTGTTTGAGAATCCCAAAAAGACACCCTCACATGATTTCTCACCGAACTTGGCAATGCGTTCCTTGGTGTGCAAAATCGTGCAGAGACACCCAAACGGTTCAAGGAACTGAAGATTCGGCTTGCGGTTGTTGAACAATTCATAAGAAGTTTTGTTCATCTTCTTGACCGTTAGAACCCGATTTAGAACATAACAGGCCGTGTTAACAGCCTCAGCCCAAAAAGTAATTGGAAGCTTGGAATCAGATAACATTGTGCGAGCAGCTTCAATCAAGGTTCGGTTCTTTCGTTCTGCGACTCCGTTCTGTTGTGGAGTCCTCGCGGCACTGAATTGATGTTCAATCCCGTTACTCAAGCAGTAAAGCTCTATAATGGAGTTCTTAAACTCCGTACCATTATCACTGCGAATCTTCTTAATCCTCAACTCACATAGATTTTGCAATTTATCAAACAAATAAATGAGAATTTCCGGCACCTCATCCTTGGTCTTTAGAAAGTATACCCACGAAAATCGCGAGTAATCGTCCGTCACAACCAGACAGTAAGAAGCTCCTCCCAAACTCTTCTTTCGAACTGGCCCGAAAAGATCCATATGAAAAAGCTCCAAGGGCTTTTCATTGGAATTGGCCAACTTTGGGTTGTGAGATTTCTTATGTTGTTTTCCCTTCTGGCATGGGACGCAGAGATCGTTTAAACCAAAAGATTGTCGGGGAACACCTCGCACAAGATCATTCTTAACCAAATAATTCATTTTGCGAAAGTGCAGGTGTCCCATACGACGATGCCATAGCAGTGATTCCTTCTCGGGAGCTTTGGATAAGAGACACGTGAGTTGTGTTGTTTCCACAGTACTCATGTCCAGAATGTAAGTATCACGCTCCCGGGGTGCCCTCAGTAGCACCCATTCCTCAGGGATAACAAATCCCGGCTTCAAGATGTAACACTCAGTGTCTGTGAAAGCAGTAGTGTACTTTTTATCGCACACTTGTGAGACACTGAGAAGATTATGTTGCAGCTGTTCTACGAAGTTCACCTTCTCAAAGCTTACCATTCCATTGGTAAGCGTTCCTTGGCCAGAAATAACACCTCCCTTATCACCAGCGAAAGCCACATACCCTCCATTATAGGCATGGACTTCAGATAGGAGAGAGACATCTCCGGTCATGTGCCGGGAGCAACCGCTGTCGATGTACCATTTGCTGTTCTTTACAGAGTCGGATTGCTGCGGCACCAAAAACAAAAGGGAACTAGTTAGTAATGGAGACCCAAGCCTTGATAGTCTTGGGTTCTCCAGTGACATCATCAACAACAACCACATCAGTCAAAATTTTATTTTCAAATATTTTGGAATGTTTGACTGATGAATTATTGTCGGATGCAGAATCCTGAGAAGATTCTTTTATCTTCCAAACCTGTTTTGGTTTGGTTGCTTGCTTGGCAACAACTTTGAGCTTTGTATTTTGCAAAGTGGTTTGCTCAATGTTGTTGACCTTTACAGCAGGAACAGGTGTGGTTGAGCCTTTCGTTGAGATGGGCTTCTTAAAAGAATTTTGAATTTTAGTAACTTTAAAACCTTGTTTCCCTGACTGCTTTTTAGCAAGCACGGGACAATCATTAATCAAGTGACCTTGCTTCTTGCAATAGAAGCAAGATCTTAGCTCAACATTCAATTGAGATTGAGGAATAAAACGATGAGCTTTACCAAAAGAAACATGTGTTGAACAGTTACTTTTACGTGAGCATTCAACAAGAGATGGTTTAGAAAACATTTGAGAAGATTTATTTAAAATATTCGTTTTATTAATAATCTTCTTTTGAGGTCCAGTCATAGCTTTACCCTTTTCTTTTGTAATAGCCTGTTTATGCTTTTCAATAGTTATTATATAATTCTCAGGCTTAGCATGTTTCTTAACTGGTCTATACTCTAGATCAGTTATATCCTCAATTTCAATTTCCTCTTCAATGATTGGAGGAAGCACAGAAAGAGCCTTTCCTAACTTAGGCTCAACAATAGAATCAGACTTAATAGGCTCAGTCTGATGGTTTTCAGCCTTAATAGGCTTAATGATCTCAACCTTTTGAGTCTTACTTGATTCAGACTTACTAGAATTATCCCTAACAAGCACGGTCTTACTAGTGTTAGGTTGAGATGATGCAATGACAACCTTTTCAGCCTTAATAAACTCAGGCTTACTTATCTTGATGCTCACAGAAGATTTAATAGGTTTGACGTCTATCTTAGTCAAAACAGACGTCAGGTCATTGACAGTTTCCCGAACAGGCATCGGAAGATAATTTTTAGGAGGTGGGACTTGATGAAAACCAAGTCCTGCCTTGCTCTTTGTGTCAGTTCTTTGAGCCTGTAGGATCTCGTCAAAGACTAGAGAGGATGTTGAGAAGTTAGAAAGCTTTTTCTTTAAGTTTAAAACTTCATTTTGTGATTCAACAAGTTCCCTTTTAACTGATGATAACATATCAACGTAGCTACCAATTTCATCTTGTTGTTCAAAAATTTTAGCTTTAAGTTCTTTCTTTTCTTCTAAAATAGCTTTTAATTTTTGACCACTTGCCTTATCACTGTCACGTAACATATCATTTGTTTCATTTAACTGTTCAATGGCAGTGTTAAGGCGTGTAGTATCCTCTCTATACTTGTTTAATTGATTTGTTAGTTTAATGCATGACACACAAGATAATGGTTCATCATATACCTCATGCACTTCAGCCATCAGTGCACGTTCAGTGTCTTCTTCATCAGGATCAGACCATTCCCAAGCATTATTTGAGAGAAGGAGCGCAGCAGAAACCATAGCCTTCTCTTCAGTTCTAGTCTTGTCCGATGAATGGTGTTGGGAAGGTTTGGATAACCCAGAGGGTGGGTTCTTCTTTCTGTCACATTCCCGAGCAAAATGTCCATATTGTTGACACTGGTAGCACTTAACTTTGCTCTTATTAAATCCTAAACCCTTCTCTTCAGGGTCTGTGACATTCTTCCTCCCAGTCTTCTTAAGAAAGTTCTTGACACGCCTAGTGAGCATCGCCATGCTCCACTTTAAGTCCATGCGTTCAAGTTCCTCATTATCTATCTGACTGAAGTCTTCTTCAGTCAAGGACACGGTGCTATTCTTGTTTGATAAGAAATCATCGTAAGCGGACAAGAAAGCAGTAAACACAGCAGCGTGTTCTTCGGCAACTGCAGGAGATGCGCCTTTGAAATTTTGATAAGCAGCACCTCCACTGGAAGAATTGGTGGTGTTGTATCCAAAGCCACCAGATGTACTAGGAGCACCGGAGCCCCCAGATAGAAAAGCAGTTCCGGCAGCATGAGTTGCTGCAGCAGGAGCATCTACGCCATAGAGCTTTGGATTTTGTAGATGAGCAGTAGCTTTAGTCTCCTTCTTTTGCATATCTAGGAGATCAGCAGCAATCTGGCCGATGAGATCGTCAAGCTCCATGTCCATAATGTCCTCATCTTTCTCCATGAGCAGCACTCTAGTATTCCACTTCTTGGGTAAGGAACCCAGAAGTTTCTTATTAACATCGGTTTTGTCAAGAGTGACTCCACCTTCGACTAATTCACTCACCAGTTGTGAGTATCTGCTGCACATATCCTCTAATGACTCAGTAGGCAGCATATCAAAAACTTCAAACTGCTTTTTCACTAAGTCCAGTTTGTTCCTTTTGTATTGATCACTGCCTCCACACTTCTTCTCGAACCCCTTCCAAAGATCGTATGCAGTCTTGTGATGTCGGAGTTGTCTAAGTAGTGGTTGGGGTAAGGCCATGGTAATAGCGGAGTACGTTTTCCGCTCGGTGTCGAAGGCCTTACGCTCTTCAGGAGTCATGGATTTAATGGACTTCTCCGGTATTGGTCCATTAAATATACCTGTTCTACCAGGGCGTTCATATCTCTCTTCTAGATAGATGAGCATCTCTGCATCATTAAATGATACGAATGCCTCAAAACGTTGACGCCAGTCGAGGTAGTTCATCCCAGCGGTATACATAGGCGGTTTGTTCGTGGAGCCCACCTCACTATTATGTCTTAACATAGCTCCAACTTGCTGAAGTGAAGTAGAAGTCGAAGCAGACATGATACTGAATGAAAGAGACTTTTCAAAAAAAGTTGGAAACTGAAAAGTGCGACACAAGAGTTGTGTCGCAACAGTGTGTCGCAAAAGAAGCTACGGCGACACAAATGTTATGTCGCAAAAAAGGTACTAGCGACACAGAGATTATGTCGCAAAAGATACTGGCGACACAGAGGTTATGTCGCAAGAGAAATTTCAGCGACACAGAGGTTATGTCGCAAGAGAAATTTCAGCGACACAGATATTATGTCGCAACAGTATGTCGCAAGAAAACCCTACAGCGACACAAATATTATGTCGCAACGTTGTGTCGCAAAACGGCGCTGTTTGACACAGTTTCTAAGGCTCAAAAACAACACACTTCAGCTCCAATAACACCTGCAATGAAAATCAAACACCAAAACAAGATGTTAAATGATCAAAATAAGTGTAAACAATTAACAAACGATTTGATACCACCCAAAATCCTTAGATTTAAAGGCTCTGATACCAATTGTAGATCCCAATACTGATCTTGAATCAAATCGTTACAATTAATCTAACGCGCGGAATTCGTTAGATTATCAAACACACAAATATAAAGCTTGAATTAATAAGAACAATAATCAAATATGAACTTTATATTTCCTTGAACAATTCTCTGATCAGATTACACAGCAAAAACACAGAGAGAACTAATATCAAAAAGTCTAACCTAATTACAAAGTAATTAGAGGTATTTATACTAATCTGGCCGACTTATGCGACACAAGTCTTGTGTCGCAGGATTCACTATTGCGACACAAGCACTGTGTCGCACCTATCACTTATGCGACACAAGCCTTGTGTCGCAGTACACAGAAAATGTAACTTTATTTACTCTATTACATTTACAGACACAGTACAGACTTGACCAACTGACAGACACTCTAATATGTATCAACAAACTTAATAAAGTCGTACAATAAAGTTGCACAAATAAAGTCTCACACTAAATTCGCACAAATAAAGTCGCAGAAGCTGATAGTATCGCATGTACTGTTCATCGTCTTCACCAAATCTGAGCTTGAATCAAAACTTTGAAATTTAACCTGTAATTGATACCGAATGATCTTCAACACTAGTAGAACACTTTGATCGGTTGAATTGAACAAATTCAATCTCAAACTCCTTCTATTTGAATTTAACCGCCATTTTCATTCAAATACCGATTTTGCAATTTTCTTCGAATTTAAGCTTGATTCCTGCAATTGAAACGTGTAATCACTTCCAAATCCTTCAACCAATGCTCTGATACCAATTGTTGGATCTAATCTTGTGATTTGGACGTGTATTGATTGAAATCTGTATGTATATATGTGTATGTGTATGTACGAATATGAACAAGGAAACAAATGATTGTATATTGCTAGATTGAATCTGTTACAAGCTCTAATCTCTCGGAATATCAGATATACAAACACATATACAATTTCTCTCATGTTCAACAACTTACAAATGAAAGTCTGAGTTCTGTATTTATACTGCCTTTGTACCTGCGACTTTGTGACTGCGACTTTGTGACTGCGACTTTAACTGATATAAAGTCGCACTTTGTGTCGCAGGACCAATTTTCACTTACAAATGCAAATCCTAATTTTGTATCTAACACCAATTAATCTATAAAAGTCTAGTTTATTATTTGAACTTACATTCTTAAGTATTTTTGTAAAATGGTTTTGGCATCGTCAGATAAGGGAAGAGTGTTTGAAAAACCAAGACTAAACCCAATCTATAAATATGATGAGTCAAAATTCTAAGTCTAGGAAAAATTTACCAAGTGTTAATTTTCAGTATGAAGAGTTATTTCATGACAGAGTCTGAAATTTTAGACTCAGACTCAACCTGAATAGAGCATTTCAGACTCAACCAGATTAAGGGACTTCAAACTCACACGTTTTAGACTTGTAGTTTCAGATTCAGAATTCGAAGATAATCTTTACATGTGGCATCTGAAGGATTTGAAGATAATTACTTAAACTTAGAAGATTTATTATTCTTTTGTATTTATCTAGTTTCCATAAACATCAGTTAAGTTTGTTAAAAAACTTATATATTTGAGATACGGTAGGATTGTGTTTTCTAACTCAAATATGTGTACAAAAAAGGATCATTAGGTTTCGAAAAACCTAACTCTGTAATTTTAATCCCTAAATTTAATGTTTAATAAAATTCAAAGTTATTGAGTTTATTCATTGTTATTTATTCCGCAAAGTAACATATACTTAAGATTACTGATCAATTTAATATTAAAATTTTGAAACTCTATTTTTTTATTGATCACAAGTTCTAATACTTTAAGACCTAATAATTTTACCAAATGGTGACTTTAACAAAATATTCATAAGTATAGTATTTTTGGAGAATTTTCTAATAGTTATATTAGTTATTTAGATATATATATATATATATGATATTTTTCATATTTTTAGTGATGTATATCATATTTTTAAATTAAGTTGATTAAATATGATATTGTTTAATTTAACAATGGCGTATGATAAATTCTCCTAATAATATTCACATTTAAACTTAATAATGTTAATAGATGATGTGCAAGAATCGAGTTATAAAATAATAAGGAAAAAATCAAGGTATAGACTATTACACAACTAGGCAAGTGTACCTAATCGAGTAGCAGTATAGCAATGATAAGATTCTAGGTGATCGTATCGCAGAAACAGATAATGTATTTTGAATGTTGTTTTATATAATTTCTAGCAATTATTGTAAAGTAAATAACAACGGGAGTTTGCCTCTTAACGACAGGCAGTCAATGAAGTTATAATGTAAAGTAAAGAACTTTGGAACAAATAAAGATAGATTAATCTCAAGTAGAGAAGATATGCTTGCTTAGGCTGTTATTCATCTAGCTATCAGATATATGGATTAAGAACTGGATCAGGTTTAATAAACTTAGAAAACACAACTCGAAATTATTAGTTTTCACTAACTCAATCACTTAATTAAGATTATACAATCCAAGTGTCCTTGTGATTTAAAACCTCTTAACTATGAATCATGTAATCAATGAAGTCTCAATTTAACTAATGGTTATACTTTCATAAAAACCATTAACCATACAAGATCTCTCTAAATTATGGTTCACCAATATTGATAACCTATTATTCAATTCAAATCTATCAATCACGTCTAATTGATATCTACAATCACTGAATCAATTGTAAAGCAACAATAATAATGGAAGTTTTCACTAGTCACTCATAACAAAGTTACTAATTGAATTTAATAATCAATCTCAATATTAATGGTTCGATCGTTAACGAGAAATCAAAGCATACAAACCCAATCACGAATTAATATCCGACAACTAGAAAATATTGAAGCCTAAACAAACATTAAGAGTTTAGCCCATGGTTGTGGGTTCAAACATTAAACAATCAATAATCAAAGACGAAATCATATTCAACAGAACACGAAGTAATCAAACAATTAATTATTATAGAATGAATAATTACCAACTCTAACTCTCTAATGATGAAGTTATTAATTGCTAGCTTAGGATGTCTCCAAAAGCTTGCCAAAAATCCTCTCAGCCATCTCTCAATAAATGATGTTTTAAAAGATCCATTAATTAGGGTTTAAGTTTGGGAAATAAAGGCAGAATCTGTAACTGATACGGGTACCCGACAGGTAGCATAGGTACCCGGCGGGTAGTAGGCATAACCCACCCGTTTCAGATCCTCGTTCCCGGATAAGCCTTCAGACTGGAAGCGATGAGTACCCGGCGGGTACTCACCCTTCCCGGCGGGTACAATTCACCAGAAAGTTTCTGTCGCACAAGTTCCCGTTTGGATCCTAGGGAACCCGTTTAGGAAGCTGGTACCCGGCGGGTACTAAGGCTACCTAGCGGGTAGGTGGACTTTTTCTGCTGTTTCCTACTATTATGTTGTGACAACCCTCGAAAAGCGGTACTTTCCGTGCACTTTAAAATCATGCATTCTTACGCTAGTTCCCTTTAATGAAATCAAACGTGTTTTAAACTGAGATAAGTCTAGCACACGCCCACGTTGCACGTTTTGGTTCACACTACTTTAATGCTTGATGCATTTCGTTTAAGTAATTATTGAGAATTTCACAATATAAATCGGATGATTTCCGATAAACACGAACGTTATTGATAACTTTTTCCCGAACGGTATAAAACTATTGAATATAATTAGTAGTTAACTACTTATATTGTTATGCCACTTAAACTAATCATTTAGAAGCTTAAACATGTCAAAATAATTCCAAGCAAGCTAGCACATAGCTCTAATTTAACCAAGCAAGCTAGCACATAGCTTTAATTAAATCCAAGCAACCTAGCTAGCATGTCACTTAATTCAAATGCAGATTCCTTTTCTACGTGATCTCACTTCGCAAGCTCCTTTCTCAACCATATGTTTTCTCCTACTTGGTTACTTGCTTAATTTCACACTCACATGTTTACTTGCTTGCTTATAATCCAACGCCACTTGTTCCCTTGATTTGATTGAAAGACTAAGCACCTCCCATCACCACCTCCTCTTGCTTCACATTTAAGAAAGGCATTAAACAAGAGAAAACATTACGTACACACACTTCACAATTTCATTTCAAAAATTCTGCACATTTCTCTCTCTCATTTTCCCTCTCATTTCACCACTTTCACCACCTCCTTCAAGAACAACCACCACAAACCACCACAAACCACCACAAACCACCACCTTTTATACCTCATTTTTCACCTCCTTTCAAGCTCTTGATCATCATTAAGTATTTAAAAAAAAAAGGAGATTTGGGTTGAAGATTTCAAGTTCTCTTCTTTTTACCATTTCATCCTAGAGCATTGTAAGGAAACTCTTCTTGATCTATTCATTTCATTCATTTTAAATACTCACATGCTAGATGTTCACTCCTATGTTAAAATCAACTAATATACACATAAATATGTATTACTAATGACGAAAACTCGTTAAAAGAGAACTAAATAAACACAAAACTCAAAGAAACTTACTGGACATAAACTTTGACTGACTTTGGAAGTAAATAACTCGGTCAAAAATTAACCAAATTTATTGTTTCTGGAGTCTAAAATTAAGTTTAAAGAGTTAGGTTTCCAACCCAAGTGGTCTCATGCAATTTGGACAAGTTTTGATACCCCAAACTGATTTTACAAAAACATGTGTCTAATCTGTCTTTAGGAGACGAGATTTGGTCCTACTTTGAGAGACCATAACTTTTTATCCATAGATCCAAAAGAGATGAATCTTTTTCCTAAAGGTCACATTTTGTCTTAGCTTTAAAAGTAGTATGGGCACGTTTTGTGAAGATGAGTCTAACTTAGTAAACAAATGATTTTCTTAACAACTATCTAGAAAAATAGCTGCTGTACCTTTGCGTACTAATAAATAGTTTTGAACCCCTTATACTTGTTCAAAAATTATGAATCTTACTTTTCTGTAAACCTAAGACATAGGGGAATATATGATAAAAATTTCATAACATAATAAGTCCATTTGACTAGTCAAAACCGTAGCCAAAGAAGGGTCATAAAGGGGCAAAATCTGTTCAAAAATGAAAATAGCACTAACAGTGGTAACTGCACTAACAGTGTTAACTGTGACTTAACAGCACTAACTGCACTAACAGTGGTAACTGCACTAACAGTAGTAACTGCACTAACAGTGGTAACTGCACTAACAGTGTTAACTGTGACTTAACAGCACTAACTGCACTAACAGTGATAACTGCACTAACAGTAGTAACTGCACTAACAGTGGTAACTGCACTAACAGTGGTAACTGCACTAACAGTGTTAACTGTGACTTAACAGCACTAACTGCACTAACAGTGGTAACTGCACTAACAGTGGTAACTGTGACTTAACAGTGGTAACTGCACTAACAGTGGTAACTGCACTAACAGTGGTAACTGTGACTTAACAGTGGTAACTCCACTAACAGTGGTAACTGCACTAACAGCACTAACAGACTTAACAACACTAACAGCACTAACTGTGAGTTAACAACACTAACTTTGGCCTAACAACATTAACGAAAACAACACTAAACTCTGTAAATCCAACAATTTCCAATCTTGAACAAATAGATAAATGTATTTAAACGTCACGGTTTTGAACAAATGATAATGAAAATTTTTAATCGATTTAAGAATCGCGTTTTCACTAATGATATACATTTTAGGTTTAAAAACCTTAAATGTACACTGTAATAGCGAAGTAATTATGTTTTCGAGAAACATACAAGTATGCATACGAAACTATCAGCAACGAGTCGTACATACGTTTAAATAGCAAGTAATACTCCTACTAGTTGAGTGAACAACTAGCATAGACAGGCCATTAGAGCTGTCTACTTATATAATTGACCTCATGCGTATAGGGCGTTAGGAGGCTATTTCTATTTGGGCAAAAGATACATTTTGAAACGCTAGCACTCTTGCTCACCAGGTGAGTTCACAGCCCCTATTTTACTGCTTTTTACTGCTTTATAAACTTGGGGTGAAAAACATATGTACTGTTTACATACAAATTGTTTTCATGCGATGATTGAAAACCTGACAACGAATCCTTGTGCGAACCTATGTTAAACTAGTTGTAGTGCATAGAAGTCCTCATGACTACAAACTGTAACCATTAGCTAGATGACGCTAGCCACCGAATATGCGAATAGTACTATTGGGATGACATCCCTCCCACTTTTGTTAGTCATGCTAACTGCCGACTGTATGTCGAGACGAGGAGCGTATATTTTATTGTCCCAGGCACAAACAATTAAAGTCGTGGTTTGGTTATAGGCCTAGGTGTCGTCACTTTAACTCGAGAGGTCTAGCTAACCTTCCGGGGGATCACAGTCAGCTATTTATTGTTTTAAACAGTATATCATCGTACTATTTGCCATGGATGGCACAAACAACTTGTGAGACGTTTACTAAACTTTTGGTTTGATTGACGATACCTTAAACCTGTGAATTTCACTCAACAATTTTGTTGATCCTTTTAACTATGTTTTTCAGGGAATTAGCAGCGATGTAAGATCATGTATGCATACTTTTGGAACCCTTGCTCACCACGATGAATAGGATGCCATCCTTTTGATAAATATTGAAATTATGATTGGGGATTAAAATGTTAATCGTATTGATTTGCTAAACATCTATTGGTTTGTAAACACGATGAGCATGTAACCGTGTTATTTAAACTATTTATGGCATTCTAAGTATATGTTTGCGATAATCATACGCTTATTGATCGTTCTCGTCACGCCCCTGAGCTTCCGCACATATTACTCGTTAAACGATTTTATCGGGGTGTGACAGATTGGTATCAGAGCCATTGGTTATAGCGAACTAGAAGTCTTAGAGACCTAGACTATAGCCTTGGACTCAAACATTCATTCATTCATTCATTCATTCATACATTTGCATCATTTACACCTCATCATACGGGAAAACACTACTGTCACAGCATGTCTAGAGAATATCCAGTTCATATCATTGATTCCGAAGAGGATCCTTCGGAGTACGTTTCTGAGAGCGAGAGCGATGACACATCGGTGATGGATGAGAACCAGCCGAATCATCCTCGTATGACATCCGATGATAGCAGCCTTCCGCCACCTAGATCGCCACCGAGATCACCACCGACTATGCCCGGTCCGGCACACGGCGTGACCGAGACCTGGAGGACATTCGCTGCAATGGGGAGCGGGCCTTACACGAAGAATACAGCCAGGAAGAGGACTGGAATATTTCCTCGCGGACCCCTAGCACCGCGCGATGACACGTCTGTTAGTTCAGAGGATACACCTGCAGCACCATCGCCCAAGAGGCAGAGGCTTGAGCATTTATCCTGGATGCCGGCCGTACTTGATCATTGGAGGACACTAGAGGGCATTCCCTCTACCTATGAGATTGGAGAGTCTTCGCGAGCACTACCAGCACATCCACTCACTAGAGAGCCCATGGAGCATACCATTCCTACTCTGGTCGCCGTGACCAACACACATGTGGGCCGCATCGCCGAGATGCAAGCCTACATTTTGGAGCTTCAGAGTGACACTTCAGTACTTGATGGAGACATGATCTCTACCTACCAGCGCCTTGATACCGTCGAGGACCAGGTGACTGAGGACAGAGAGGTAGCACACACTACCTTAGCACGTGTAGAGACACTAGAGGGACGAGCACGGATTGCAGAGATCGTGGCTGGAGCTAGCTTGATGATGACCACATTGATGACAGCAGCTATGGGGATGTATTTAGCATATTTTAGATAGACCTATGTATGGCGGGTTGTGCCTACACTATTTTGTACTGAAAACTTATGCTTGATGGGGTTAGAAGAACCCATCCTGTTTTGTATAAAACTTATGTAGATGATGGGGTTAGAAGAACCCATCATGTTTTGTATAAACCTTGCGTATGTATGTTTTCTCTTATGTATGATATAGTGTATGGTTGTTTACATTTCGCTTATTTTGTGTTGGCATTGATTCATATATCTTACCCATCTTGTTGTGTGTATTAGAACAAAAATCATGCCGCCAAAAGGTCGAACTACTGTGAACAGCCGAAGGAGCGCAGCAACCCCTAACACAGAGACTGTAGAAGAACTTGTTGCCCGACGAGTTGCGGATGCTATTGCCCAGTATGAGGCAAGACGTACTCGAGAAAATGCCCCCAACGGTAGCGGGACAACACCAAACGTTGCAGGAATAAACCAAGTGGAAGAACAGACTAATGTCACTAGGGAAACCGAGAATACCCAACGTGGGTGTTCATATAAATCATTCTTGGCTTGTAAGCCAACAAACTTTCATGGTAATGAGGGCGCTATAGGAATCATTCACTGGATTGAAAAGATGGAATCTGTACTCGATATCAGCAAGTGTTCACCCGATTGCATGGTCAAATATGCCACATGTACTTTAGATGGCAAAGCATTAACTTGGTGGAATGCACAAGTTCAAACACTTGGAAGAGAAGCCGCCAATTCAATCTCTTGGGAAGAACTGAAGACGATGGTCTTAGAAGAATTCTGCCCTCGCAATGAACTTCAGAAGATCGAGACTGAGTTGTGGGATATAAAGATGATTGGTTCTGACATTACCTCTTACACTACAAAATTTCAAGAGTTAGCTCGCTTGGTACCTCACATGGTCACTCCCGAGTACAAGCGCATTGAGAGGTACATCTGGGGATTGGTACCTGAGATTCTAAGTCTGGTGACAACATCTGAACCAACTACCTTTAAGAGCGCAGTAAGTTTGGCGCACAAGTTGACTGACACAGCAGTGAGAACGGGGACACTGCCAAAGAAGACTGTTTTGGGTACAAGTGGACCAAGCAGAGTAGAAGGAAGAAGCGTTGGGACAGATAAGAGAAAGTGGAACAGTGGAGGAAATGACCGACGGGGGCAACAGTTTAACAGGCACCAGGGAAACCCGAGGGTATTCGCAGCAACTGCCGCGACAACAAGTGGTTATCAGGGAAACAGGCCGAAGTGCGGCAAGTGTGAAAGACACCATGAAGGAAGGTGTATGTTTTGTGGAAAATGCAAACGGTGGGGCCATCAGGTCCTAACATGTAAACTAAACCCTCCCAACCGAGCCAACAACGATCGACGAAACACTGCATGTTTCGAATGCGGAGACCCGAACCACTACCGAAACAAGTGTCCCAAACTCAACAACAACAACAACAACAACAACCGAGCCAACAACAACAACCAGCTTGCACGTGGAAGAGCATTTGTCATTGGGGCACAGGAAGCGCGCCAGGACCCCAACACTGTCACTGGTACGTTTCTTGTAAACCAACAATATGCTTCTGTATTATTTGATTCGGGTGCCGATTTAAGCTTTGTGTCTGCTGAATTTAGACCACTACTGGGAATCGAATCCCGTAAACTAGACACTAAGTACACTATAGAATTAGCAAATGGTAAACTAATCGAGTCAGAAGAAGCTGTACCAGGATGTATCTTAACTCTCGAGGGACATCCTTTCGAAATTGATTTATTGCCTGTAGAGCTAGGAAGTTTCGATATCATAATCGGAATGGATTGGCTATCCCAAAATCGCGCCGAAATTCTTTGTTTCGAGAAAGTTGTACGAATTCCATTATCGTCTGACGAAACCTTAATAATCCAAGGAGAAAAGAAAAGGAGTACTCTTAAAATGGTTACTTGCATGAAAGCTCATAAATACCTTCGAAAAGGTTATCAAGCATTTCTGGCACACGTTGTGGAAAAGAAACCCGAGGAGCGACGCATAGACGACATACCTATAGTACGAGATCACCCAGGTGTATTTCCTGAAGATTTACCAGGACTGCCACCCCCGAGACAAGTCGAATTCCGAATTGATCTAATACCCGGAGCCGCACCGATTGCGCGCTCACCATACCGTCTTGCTCCATCAGAAATGCAGGAGTTGTCTACACAGTTACAAGAACTCCTAGACTTAGGATTCATTCGACCGAGCTTTTCACCTTGGGGAGCTCCGGTGTTATTCGTGAAGAAGAAAGACGGATCCATGCGGATGTGCATAGATTATCGGGAGCTAAACAAGGTCACTATCAAAAACCGATATCCTTTACCGCGCATTGACGATTTATTTGATCAACTTCAAGGTTCTAGCTTTTATTCAAAAATCGATCTACGTTCTGGTTATCACCAATTGAAAGTTCGAGAAGAAGATGTACCAAAAACCGCGTTCAGAACTCGTTATGGTCATTACGAATTCTTGGTCATGCCTTTCGGATTGACAAACGCACCAGCTGTGTTCATGGACCTTATGAATAGAGTCTGCAAACCCTATCTTGACAAATTCGTCATTGTATTCATTGATGACATTCTCATATACTCCCAAACGAAAGAAGATCACAAACAACACCTGAAGTTAATCCTCGAGCTACTGGAGAAAGAGAAGCTATATGCAAAGTTCTCTAAGTGCGAATTTTGGATGAGAGAAGTTCACTTCCTTGGTCACGTGATAAACGAAAAAGGAATACATGTGGACCCATCTAAAATTGAGGCAATCAAAAATTGGGAAGCACCGAAAACCCCGACTGAAGTACGTCAATTTCTTGGTCTAGCTGGCTATTACCGTCGATTCATTGAAAACTTTTCCAAAATAGCCCAGTCTCTTACCTCGTTAACCCAGAAAGATAAGAAGTTTGATTGGGGCGAGAAACAAGAAGCCGCATTCCAATTGTTGAAACAAAAGCTTTGTACCGCGCCTATCCTATCATTACCTGAAGGAGTGGACAACTTTGTTGTCTACTGTGATGCTTCACACCAAGGACTAGGCTGCGTGTTAATGCAAAACGAAAAAGTTATCGCTTATGCTTCTCGTCAACTAAAAATCCACGAAAAGAATTACACTACTCACGACCTAGAATTGGGAGCAGTTGTGTTCGCGCTAAAAATCTGGAGACATTATCTATACGGTACCAAGAGTACAATTTACACCGACCACAAGAGTCTCCAACACATCTTCGACCAGAAAGAACTCAATATGAGACAGCGACGTTGGGTCGAATTACTTAACGATTACGACTGTGAAATCAAGTATCACCCGGGCAAGGCTAACGTGGTAGCTGACGCTCTGAGTCGTAAGGAAAGAGTTAAGCCTCGTAGAGTACGTGCATTGGAGATGACCATTCACACAAATCTCAATACACGAATTCGCGATGCACAAAAACTAGCTCTCACTGGCGAACGTCTTGAAGAAGAATCTCTGAGGGGAATGGAGAAGCAACTAGAAACCAAAGAGGATGATACATTATATTACATGAACCGAATTTGGGTACCATGTGTTGAGGAATTGCGCAAGTTAATATTGGACGAAGCTCATAAGTCCAACTACTCAATACACCCAGGAGCTGACAAAATGTACCAAGATATCAAAGGATATTATTGGTGGCCGAACATGAAAAGAGAGATCGCCACTTATGTTAGCAAGTGTCTGACGTGTTCAAAAGTCAAAGCCGAATATCAAAAGCCGTCAGGACTTCTACAACAACCTGAAATGCCACAGTGGAAATGGGAACAAATAACAATGGACTTCATTACTAAGCTGCCAAAAACATCAACTGGAGCTGACACGATATGGGTCATTGTTGATCGTTTGACAAAATCAGCCCATTTCCTAGCAATCAAGGAAACCGATAAAATGGATAAGCTAACTAGAGTCTACCTGAAAGAAGTAGTCTCTAGACACGGCGTACCTATATCCATTATCTCGGATAGAGATAGCCGATTTACCTCTCACTTCTGGCAATCACTACAAAAGGCATTGGGTACTCGTCTTGATATGAGTACTGCCTACCATCCTCAAACCGATGGCCAGAGTGAGCGGACAATTCAAACGCTTGAAGATTTATTACGAGCATGTGTGATTGACTTTGGAGGAAATTGGGATGCACATTTACCCCTAGCCGAGTTCTCCTACAACAATAGTTATCACACCAGCATTGGAATGGCACCATTTGAAGCGTTGTATGGACGCAAGTGCCGATCACCGCTCTGCTGGGCAGAGTTGGGTGACAAACAAATTTCTGGTCCAGAGATTGTCCAGGAGACAACGGACAAGATATCTCAAGTTCTTAATCGATTAAAAGCTGCCCGAGACCGACAGAAAAGTTACGCTGACAACCGCCGTAAGCCTTTGGAATTTCAAGTAGGTGACAAAGTCCTACTCAAAGTATCGCCCTGGAAAGGGGTAGCTCGTTTCGGGAAACGAGGGAAGCTAAATCCTAGGTACATAGGACCTTTTGAAATCCTTGCGAGGATTGGTCCTGTGGCTTATAAACTCAAACTGCCTCAAGAATTGAGCAGTATCCACGACACCTTCCATGTATGTAATCTAAAGAAGTGTCTTTCCGACGAATCCTTAATCATCCCTCCTGATGAAGTCTACGTTGATAACAAACTCAACTTTGTGGAGGAACCTATCGAAGTATCGGACGGGAGAGTCCAAAAGCTCCGACGCAGTCGGATTAAACTAGTAAAAGTTCGTTGGAACTCAAAACGCGGCCCAGAGTTTACTTGGGAGCGTGAAGATGAAATGCGGAAGAAGTACCCACACCTTTTTGATAAAGCACCAGTTGCTCGTGACACTACTTAAATTTCGGGACGAAATTTCTTTAACGAGGGGAGAATGTGACAACCCTCGAAAAGCGGTACTTTCCGTGCACTTTAAAATCATGCATTCTTACGCTAGTTCCCTTTAATGAAATCAAACGTGTTTTAAACTGAGATAAGTCTAGCACACGCCCACGTTGCACGTTTTGGTTCACACTACTTTAATGCTTGATGCATTTCGTTTAAGTAATTATTGAGAATTTCACAATATAAATCGGATGATTTCCGATAAACACGAACGTTAGTGATAACTTTTTCCCGAACGGTATAAAACTATTGAATATAATTAGTAGTTAACTACTTATATTGTTATGCCACTTAAACTAATCATTTAGAAGCTTAAACATGTCAAAATAATTCCAAGCAAGCTAGCACATAGCTCTAATTTAACCAAGCAAGCTAGCACATAGCTTTAATTAAATCCAAGCAACCTAGCTAGCATGTCACTTAATTCAAATGCAGATTCCTTTTCTACGTGATCTCACTTCGCAAGCTCCTTTCTCAACCATATGTTTTCTCCTACTTGGTTACTTGCTTAATTTCACACTCACATGTTTACTTGCTTGCTTATAATCCAACGCCACTTGCTCCCTTGATTTGATTGAAAGACTAAGCACCTCCCATCACCACCTCCTCTTGCTTCACATTTAAGAAAGGCATTAAACAAGAGAAAACATTACGTACACACACTTCACAATTTCATTTCAAAAATTCTGCACATTTCTCTCTCTCATTTTCCCTCTCATTTCACCACTTTCACCACCTCCTTCAAGAACAACCACCACAAACCACCACAAACCACCACAAACCACCACCTTTTATACCTCATTTTTCACCTCCTTTCAAGCTCTTGATCATCATTAAGTATTTAAAAAAAAAAGGAGATTTGGGTTGAAGATTTCAAGTTCTCTTCTTTTTACCATTTCATCCTAGAGCATTGTAAGGAAACTCTTCTTGATCTATTCATTTCATTCATTTTAAATACTCACATGCTAGATGTTCACTCCTATGTTAAAATCAACTAATATACACATAAATATGTATTACTAATGACGAAAACTCGTTAAAAGAGAACTAAATAAACACAAAACTCAAAGAAACTTACTGGACATAAACTTTGACTGACTTTGGAAGTAAATAACTCGGTCAAAAATTAACCAAATTTATTGTTTCTGGAGTCTAAAATTAAGTTTAAAGAGTTAGGTTTCCAACCCAAGTGGTCTCATGCAATTTGGACAAGTTTTGATACCCCAAACTGATTTTACAAAAACATGTGTCTAATCTGTCTTTAGGAGACGAGATTTGGTCCTACTTTGAGAGACCATAACTTTTTATCCATAGATCCAAAAGAGATGAATCTTTTTCCTAAAGGTCACATTTTGTCTTAGCTTTAAAAGTAGTATGGGCACGTTTTGTGAAGATGAGTCTAACTTAGTAAACAAATGATTTTCATAACAACTATCTAGAAAAATAGCTGCTGTACCTTTGCGTACTAATAAATAGTTTTGAACCCCTTATACTTGTTCAAAAATTATGAATCTTACTTTTCTGTAAACCTAAGACATAGGGGAATATATGATAAAAATTTCATAACATAATAAGTCCATTTGACTAGTCAAAACCGTAGCCAAAGAAGGGTCATAAAGGGGCAAAATCTGTTCAAAAATGAAAATAGCACTAACAGTGGTAACTGCACTAACAGTGTTAACTGTGACTTAACAGCACTAACTGCACTAACAGTGGTAACTGCACTAACAGTAGTAACTGCACTAACAGTGGTAACTGCACTAACAGTGTTAACTGTGACTTAACAGCACTAACTGCACTAACAGTGATAACTGCACTAACAGTAGTAACTGCACTAACAGTGGTAACTGCACTAACAGTGTTAACTGCACTAACAGTGTTAACTGTGACTTAACAGCACTAACTGCACTAACAGTGGTAACTGCACTAACAGTGGTAACTGTGACTTAACAGTGGTAACTCCACTAACAGTGGTAACTGCACTAACAGCACTAACAGACTTAACAACACTAACAGCACTAACTGTGAGTTAACAACACTAACTTTGGCCTAACAACATTAACGAAAACAACACTAAACTCTGTAAATCCAACAATTTCCAATCTTGAACAAATAGATAAATGTATTTAAACGTCACGGTTTTGAACAAATGATAATGAAAATTTTTAATCGATTTAAGAATCGCGTTTTCACTAACGATATACATTTTAGGTTTAAAAACCTTAAATGTACATTGTAATAGCGAAGTAATTATGTTTTCGAGAAACATACAAGTATGCATACGAAACTATCAGCAACGAGTCGTACATACATTTAAATAGCAAGTAATACTCCTACTAGTTGAGTGAACAACTAGCGAAGACAGGCCATTAGAGCTGTCTACTTATATAATTGACCTCATGCGTATAGGGCGTTAGGAGGCTATTTCTATTTGGGCAACAGATACATTTTGAAACGCTAGCACTCTTGCTCACCAGGTGAGTTCACAGCCCCTATTTTACTGCTTTTTACTGCTTTATAAACTTGGGGTGAAAAACATATGTACTGTTTACATACAAATTGTTTTCATGCGATGATTGAAAACCTGACAACGAATCCTTGTGCGAACCTATGTTAAACTAGTTGTAGTGCATAGAAGTCCTCATGACTACAAACTGTAACCATTAGCTAGATGACGCTAGCCACCGAATATGCGAATAGTACTATTGGGATGACATCCCTCCCACTTTTGTTAGTCATGCTAACTGCCGACTGTATGTCGAGACGAGGAGCGTATATTTTATTGTCCCAGGCACAAACAATTAAAGTCGTGGTTTGGTTATAGGCCTAGGTGTCGTCACTTTAACTCGAGAGGTCTAGCTAACCTTCCGGGGGATCACAGTCAGCTATTTATTGTTTTAAACAGTATATCATCGTACTATTTGCCATGGATGGCACAAACAACTTGTGAGACGTTTACTAAACTTTTGGTTTGATTGACGATACCTTAAACCTGTGAATTTCACTCAACAATTTTGTTGATCCTTTTAACTATGTTTTTCAGGGAATTAGCAGCGATGTAAGATCATGTATGCATACTTTTGGAACCCTTGCTCACCACGATGAATAGGATGCCATCCTTTTGATAAATATTGAAATTATGATTGGGGATTAAAATGTTAATCGTATTGATTTGCTAAACATCTATTGGTTTGTAAACACGATGAGCATGTAACCGTGTTATTTAAACTATTTATGGCATTCTAAGTATATGTTTGCGATAATCATACGCTTATTGATCGTTCTCGTCACGCCCCTGAGCTTCCGCACATATTACTCGTTAAACGATTTTATCGGGGTGTGACATATGTGCTTAGTCTTCTCGTGTTCGGCTCGTATTTCCTGAAAATGTAATTCCACATCTTTAAGTACCAAATGTTCATTAAATAACAAGATTTTATGACAAAATGGGGGGTATTGCTACAAGTATTCGTGTATAAATCAGGCAATATCAATAGAGAAGTGTGTCTATTGTGTCGCCCTTTTCTATACATCATCCACTAGAACATAACACTAAAAACCAAAAAATATTAATAATTACAGGGTTTATAGTCATAATCGTATGTGAGTACTCATTTGTGCGTTCAAGCTTTGTGTGTACAGATATGTGTGATTCGTACGTGGGATAAATTGTAGAGTTACTATTTTTTTAAATGAAAAAAATAAAAAATAAAATAGAGAAGATACCATGATAGTACATTTTATATTTTGAAACTTTTAAATTTTTATAAATAATTAAGGCAAAATACGATAAAATCTAAACCATTGATTGAGTTCTTTTGATGACGATCAAGAAATGAATATCAATCGATAATCAATCTCTTTTTACTTATAAAAGAAAGTAAAAATTAGGTAGTCCTTCTAAAGTTATTTTCTTCTAAATTAATCTTCACCCTATAATGATTTAGTCGTTTTAATTAGATTCATTGATTTTCTTTTAATAAAATGACTACCTAATTAGCAAAATGGGTGATGCAAAAAGACAAAATAACTCTTCAATTTTTTTTCTAATTACCCGTGTTTAGATTTGCATTTATCATCTACTCATTCAGTTCATCTATTCATCTCTCTTCTTCAACTCCAATTCAAGGATCTAGGGATTTTGATTTGCAAGCAATTGGCGGAGAAACAGAAGAACAACAATAAGTATAGATTTGGGTTATATGAAACAAATTGAGTCTTTTGTTAAGCCTCCGAAAGGTACAGATAATGGATTGGATGAAGACTTTTCCACCGACATGGATTTGGGTAAGTTGTTCCTCTGAATCATTTAATCTAAATTTAAAAATTCCAACATACTTATATTTATGAAGTATTGATTCTTATTCTTGGGGTTTCCCCAAATTAGTTCGAATCTCTTAGGCGTCATCATATTTTTTCATTTTTCACCTTTTATTTTTTGATCTAAGTGATCGAAGATCAAGTCAAACTGTATAATTATCAATCAATGCTCCATTTTGCTATACGGTGTCACGTTTTTCAATTTTTACAATGACAGTCAGTTTCTAAGTGTGGTCAAAGAACAAGATGTCGAACTCTACAATTACCGATCAATGGTCCCTTTTTCGTTCAGTTTCTTATTTATCGGGGGTACCAAATAAATATTTAGCATCACATTTCACTGTAATTTTTATACAGTGTCATGTTTTTCAAAATGTACTCTTAGTTTTACATTTCAAAATGTAGTCTATGAACAAGAGTGTCAAACTATCGCAATTTGTTACCCTTATTGTGATGGAAAAGAAATGTGACATTTTATTCTGTTGCATACATCCTTTTTTATATATGTTCAGGATTCTTCTTTTTGGGTTGGTACAAATATCTTCACAGTTATGGTAAAAGTAAGGGATAAACCAAATTAAAATAAACATACACTTCAAGATTCAACAAATTTGACTCTGTAATGTTTGAATAGGAATGTATGCCAGGAAAGATGAAGGTAGGTCAGGCAAGTGCTTTCATTTATTTTGCGAGAACATTATTAGCAGTGCCATTTATCTCTCTTTTTTGGTTAACTCGCCATTTTTATTGTTATTTTGATGTTTTAGGAGCATGTTTTTCATTATGACTTACTTCAAGTGAAGATGATGATGATTTTGACAAAGGTAAGAGTGATTAGGGAAGCTTTAGATGATACAACTTGTCCTGCATAGGTAACTGATTGATCACATATAGAGGTGACAAAATGAGTTAAAGTCCCCTTGAACGGATCCAAACGGGATTACTATGTGTATTAGAGTGCGGAATCCTTTAATAAACCTAAACAACAATTAAACTAGTGTAACGAAAGTGTTTATAAGCTTTTATCAATGTAACTTCGAATGTATTCGAACTAAACAGAGAATTACAAAGTATTCGAAGTTAAACTCAGTTAAAAAGCATGCAAATGAATATTTTCGAACTTATATTTATAGACAGCCAAGTTCGTACGAACTTAGCTGCTCCTAAGTTCGTACGAACTTACCTACTCTAAGTTCGTACGAACCTACAAACATACTTAACAAAATATTCAATTACATTAAACAACATAAACAAATTACAAACTAACTATTCCAAATATGAAGCTGTTGTCACATTTCATGTACCAACAGACTCCCCATTGACAATAGCTCTATTTGTCTTCTGTCTTCGTTGTTGTAGTCGATCTTGATTCTCGATCAGTTATGTCGACTTCCTGCCCATATCCCTTTCCTATACAAACCTTTACCACCTTCTGGTATCTTCGGCCTTCATGCCTCCAACTATCTCTGAACAGGATTTTATTTGCATGAAGCTTCATCAGATCATCCTTGGACAAGTTGACCAAGTGTAAACTGTCATACACCCTTAGCAGCACCTTTCCCTCACTGTCTTCTATCACTTCTTTGGCAGTCTTACTAACAACATACCACTACTTGAGATTTTCAAGAATGTTCTGTGACATTTTCTTCAGTGGAACCTTCTTCAAGCACTTGACTGGCCTGTATACCATCGTCATCCAAGGCTTGTTCGTTATTGGATCTATCTTAGTCAAGTCTGGAACTCTCTTTCCTGCTCTCGGCTTCAAGTCAACAAACTTATTCGTTCACCTTTCACGCCTAACTATTCTTTCCATGGTTCTGGTGTAGGGATCTTCACCAATGTTTGTCAAATCTAGCCAAGCTAGTTCTTTAAGTTCAATCTTGGGTATCGTGCTGAAAGTCTTCAACTTATTCTTTAAGTACTGAATCCCATCATATCTTTTTAATATGAACAGCTTCAGATCGCTGTCATAAAACCAACTTATGATGCCTCGTTTCAGCTCACTTGACCCCTTGACCTTGATAGATTGTTTAATTTTAGCTCTAGTTCCTTCTCAATCTTCTTGAACCATAATTCTTTCAATTCAGCCCGAGTAGGCTCTATCGGTTCATCTTCTGACTCAACTACAGGAGCTAAGTCCTCCTCCAAATTGATCACTTTCTCACCACCAGCTTCATCTTCAAACACCGTCTCGGTAGTCGGTTGTTTACTCACGATGTGTTCATCAATGTCTGCATCAGTGTCAGGTATGATCTCATCATCGGATTTCCAATCAGCAACCTCTTAACACGAGATCTCTCCTTCCTCTAACTCCGACCCATCACTATCATAATCATCCAGTCCAAGCAACGCCTCGATAGTATCGATCTCGGTCAGATACACTGGAGTTTCCTCAGTCCCACTCCCACCTTGCTTCTGACTCGACTCCCCCTGAGCCTGTGGCATTAGTCTTCCAGTTGAAGAGCTAGGCAGCTCACCTTCTTTTGGTGCATTGGGATCATCGTCTCGGTCTTCATCCCTCTTCTTCCTCAGCTCATCATCCCTACATCCTGTCATCTCCCCCTCAACTGACTGGCGTTTCAGACGATATAGGAGGATCTCATTATCCCTCACTATTTCTTCCAATTTTTCGTTGCGCTCGACTAACCGTTCGTTAATAGCCGTCAAATTATTGACACGAATCTCTTAGCTTGTAACAATAGCAGTCAGGGCCGTTACCATATCCATCAAACTAGTGATCCGTCCGTCAAGATAAGTAAATTTGTCCGGATTAGATAGATTGGCGGCGGGGTTGGAAACTGACGATGTAGTGGGAGGTGGAGTGGGAGTGGTAGCTGGTGTAACTCATGGTTGTGTTGGTGGTGTAGTTGTGGAAGTAACCGGTGGTTTGGTTGGTGTGACAGTAGGTGCTGTTGGTTCGGCTGCTGCGGTAGTTGTGGGTGGTTCTAGTATGGGTGGTGATTGTACAGTGGGTGGAGCGACGGGTGGTAGTGTTATGATTTGAGGAGGTGGACCACCCTCTCCGATAACTACTCCGGTTGGGCGTTGGCATTTATGAGCCCTCAGAACATACTATTCATCCTCGGAGTCTTCATCGTCGCCCTCAAGAACATAGTCCTCATCCTCCTGGACTTTCCTTTTCCCTTTATCCTGTTCTGAGGCCGCCCCGGGTTTAATAAGAATAACTCTTGACCCTTGAACCCCTAAAGTGGGACGGTCCTTATTATCATCATCATCATCATCTGAGTCAGTCTCAGTGGCTTCAGAATCTTGGGCTGTACTCTGTCCAGCCTCATCAGCAGGTGGAGACCCTGCTGCATTGTCGGCGAGATATGTGTCAATCTCCCGAAGAACATCGTCAAAGTGAGGCCGTGAACTAGTGGCCGCAACACTTGAACTCGCGCCGCCCTAAAGAACATGTCTGACCAATGTCTCAGCAATATTAGCGTCAACGCGCTCTCCCTCGGCAGGGTGCTCTATCTAGTGCAGGATCTCTTCAACTACATCCTGTTGTGGCTTAGCAGCAGCCACTTGAGCTTGTACTTGGGCCGGTGCAGGTTCTGGAATTTGAACTTCAGCAGCTGCCTGGGGTGGAGGCACATCCCACCAACCATCATTCGGTGGGGCCTGATAAGCAGCATCGAGTACCACCCCAAATAACGGCACAGCCTGAGGCCGA
Organism: Logfia minima; assembly: GCA_963921325.1. Classification (NCBI taxonomy): domain Eukaryota; kingdom Viridiplantae; phylum Streptophyta; class Magnoliopsida; order Asterales; family Asteraceae; genus Logfia; species Logfia minima. The sequence goes on along the minus strand of OY992763.1, from coordinate 19,584,305 downwards.
TCAGCAACAGCTCGACGGCTGCTGTGACTAAGGCAGTGGCCAAAGATCTTCTTATCAACAGTAGTCAGATGCACTACTGGATCCACTGCCGGAAGATTCGGAATCAACGCGTTAAGAATCATCATTATGAAACGCGGATATATAATACATCTATCTTTGACACTCCCCTTGATTTGCTGCACCATCTCGTCAAAGAAAAATTGAGAGAAGCAGTAGGGTTTGTTGTATACTAGTGAAATCATCACTGACTGCATTTTGTGGTTCACTGTATCGAACCCTGCCTTCTTCTGCCCAAAAGATACCAGCAAAATGTGCATAAGATAGCGCCACTGGTTGAACACCAAACCCTTTGTGTATTGGGTGTGGGTGACATCCCTAACATAACCTATTCGCTGGAAAGTGCCAGCACGCATCTTAAGAGGAAATGATGTAGGGCCATTCTCCTCAACTTCAGTGCCTAACTGCAGAACCAATCTCAGAAATGCTACAGTGAATTCGATATTCACGCCATTCACGGTAGCTCTAATCACCGGTGGCTGAGGTTCGCAATCATGAACAACCGTCGCCCAAAACTGACGGAGGTATACAAACCTCAAGGTCGGCTAATGTGTAAGAGCAACATAAACCTTCGAGCACATTAAGAATGTTAACATGCCTCGGAACTGCTCGGTGGCCGAATCGGCAAGATCAAAAGAGATCGCCAAGTTGTGTTTGTTGTAGAATGCACGTTGATCAGCCATTTATGCACACAAAAACACAAGACAAACCAAAAATAGATAATAATAATGTTAGTCATAATCATTTATCAAGTTAGAATCCTGCAACAAAGATTCTACAATTGATACAAGAAATAAGAACATTATAGATTAAAATTTTTAAGTTTGTAGTTTGAACCAAAGTAGGTTGGTTCGTACGAACTTACTGTTTGACCAAGTCAAACTTAAGTTCGTACGAACCAGTAAGTTCGAACGCAAGAACTGAAAAAGCAAGTTCAAATTTTTTGTCCATTAAAACATGATCATGCCATAGATTAAGGTGCGCCTAGGTGCGTTTAAGCTTAAGCAACCATAACACATCATTTTTAACCATTAACACTTTCCAGATTTTGAATTTAAGTTAGTTTTGTATAAAACCCAAATAAATTCCAATTTTGATTATGTTTAACGGTTCAAAATGTGTAAAAGTTACAAATTTTAGGAATGTGATTGTGATGATGTTTAACGGTTTGAAAGTCTTAAACACAGTCCAAATTTTGATTTCAAAGTGAAAAAGATGAAACAGTGCGTATGTTCGTAGGTAAGTTCAAAGGCCCAGGTAAGTTCGAATGGTCTTTAGGTTCGAAGGGTTTAGAAATAGTGAGGGATTTGACCAAGTCTGACTTATTTATACCCAAGCATCTAAGTTCGTACGAACTTATATAATTCTCTGTTTGGAACCTAACTTCGAACAACATTCTAAGTTCGAATGGTCTTTAAGTTAGAATGAGAGAGCCCAAAACTTAGAATTCTTCAAATTAAAATCATTTTGCAATAATCTAAATACTTAGACATTTAATGGAGCAAGGTTTGAGCAGTTAATCTAACTAAAAGCAAATATTTCCCGTAAACGAAGAACTTTTCTTTATTTTATAACTTAAAATAACATAAAATTTTAAAATGCGAATATGAAATTGTTCATATGTTGAAACGTACAATCTTTTTGAGAGTGTCACTGATACAAAGATCAAATTACCATGATGAGCACAATACACAGTTATTTGATTTATTCCTTTGTTATTATTGTTGTAAGTTATAGAACACTACGATTATCGATATTGTTGTCCACTTAAACATTTGACATGCAGAATTCTCAAGTACATAGTTGATTATTGTGCAGGATTAGCTATGTATCTTACATTTGATATACCCTTAGAATCTAGAAAGTCAAGAATATCATGTATCGTACATTAGACATTTTATGTCATCTTTAAAGTCAAGTCATTTTGTATTATTAGCAATGTACATAGGTACATGTTTCAGCTATAAGACAAGACTAGGGTTAGAAACAAACAAATCTAAAATCAAACCAGAGGTGACAGGTCTGTACTTTCGTACAACAGAGCGACATAGTTTGACTAGAGACCTTGAAAATAGTATTCTTGTTTCGCGGTCGAGTTTGTTCCAGTTTTAGGATACACTGACTGAGTCTAGGTCAGCATGTTTCAAGATGTAGCAGAAGAAACAGTCAGTGAACCCCCAAGGTGACTTAATTTTATTTTATATCCGATAATATGTATTCAGGTACAATCTATCTTTCTAAGAATTAAGACTTAAGTCCTACATCAAAATAAAGATTTCATAGAAAAATCGTATTAGATATTATAGATTAGGTACTTGAAAACCGTTATGACTAATGCCTACCAATACATCGTATAGTGAAGCTATTAAATACTTTGTATTTTAAGTATATTTACTGTGTATGTTCTACATCTAAAAGCCACACTTATAAAATGTTCTAGGCATGGGTAATGATTTCATCATTTCTTTGCAGTAGTACAGTGACCCTAAGAAGAAGTTTAACTCTCCCATGGCACTCATCTCAAACCTTCGATTCATCACTTGTTCAAAGTCTCTACACATGTTCTCGTCAGATGACCCAAAGATTATGTCATCGACGTACACTTGTACGAGTAAGAAATCATCATTTTTCCACTTAATGAATAATGTACTATCTATTTGTCCTCTCTTCAACCCATTTTCCAAGAGATAAGTAGATGGTGTCTCATACCAAGCTCTGGGTGCTTGATGCAGTCTATACAAAGCCTTATCCAATTTATAGACTCTGTCTGGATAATCTGGATCACTGAACCCCGGAGCTTGTTAAACAAATACCAGTTCTTGAACTTTACCTTATAGGAAGGCACTCTTTACATCGAGTTAATAAACTTTAATTCTTTTATGTGCAGCATACGCTAGAAACAGTCGAATTGCTTCTAACCTTGCTACTGGTGCGAACACCTCAGTATAGTATATCCCTTCCTGTTGATTAAATCCTTGAACAACTAGCATTGCTTTGTTCCGTGTTACTTTTCCTCTATCATCCCGTTTGCAGTTAAATACCCATCTGGTGCCTATTGCAAATTCTCCTTTTGGTCGATCGACTAGCTCCCAAACTTTGAGCTTCTCGAATTGTGCAAGCTCCTCTTGCATTGCTTCTACCCAGGAGTTCTCTTTAAGAGCCATTTGGATATTTTTTGGCTCTAATTGAGAAATAAAACAGTTGTACAAGCATTTATGGATTATCCCAGTATCTTGGATCGACACATAGAGGCTTGTGCTGTCAGATATTTCTCTACGAGTTTTCAGTCTTGAACTTGGATCACCAATTATGTTATCAATTGGGTGATACTTGTTCACTCGAGTCAAAACCGTAATATCAACCGGTAGGTCAGATCCTAGATTAGATCCAATCTCCCCCTCAGGTGGTACTTCTTTTTCAGCGATTTCTTGCACAGAATCTGTAACCTCTAATGTAGATGGGATATCGTTTGAACTAGGATCTAAAACTACAATCGGTTCAGCAATAACTTCTTTTCCTTTACCATTTGAATCTTCTGAACTTGGAACACTAGATCGTGGTGCAAAACCATTGTCCTCACCATCATCTAGTATTATGTGTGCTAATCCTAAAGTGTCAACTTCACTTAGGATAGGAAGATTAAATGATTTGAAAACAACATCATAATCGAATAACCACTCTGGTCCTGTTTGTATCGCTGGAGTATAAGATGTGACTTATATGTTATATACAATCTCAACTTGACTAGATGTCTTATTGAAGACTCTTTTGTTTGGAGAACCGGCTTCATAACCTAGGAAGAATCCTTCGTCAACCTTTTCACTAAATTTTGGTTGATTTTTGGTCTTTAATAAGGTACAATGAACACCAAAAGGTTCTAGACCAGTAAGGTTTGGTTTTCTACCATTCAGAAGCTCATAACACGTTTTGTTATGTCTTTTGACGGTTAAAACCCTGTTAAGCACAGGACAAGTTGTATTCACTGCTTCCCCCCAGAAGATGACAGGAAGCTTTGAATCAGCTAGCATTGTCCTTGTTGTTTTAATTAGAGTTCTGTTCTTTCTCTCAGCGACTCCATTTTGTTGTGGCTCATAGGGTGCACTAAATTGATGTTGAATTCCTATGCTTAAGCAAAATACTTTCATCACCGAGTTTTTGAACTCTAGCCCATTGTCGCTTCTTATCTTCTTGACTCCTCGACCATATTGATGTTCAACTTGGAAAAGAATGTCATCAGCATTTCGGCTGGCTCATCTTTTGATTCCAAGAAGAATATCCATGTGAAGGAGTTCAAAAGTTGAGGCAATAGAATTTGGAGTTTTGGATTTATGAGGATTCTTGTGATGTTTTCCTTTTTGACACGACACACATCTATCCTCTAGCCCAAATCTCTGCAATGGTACACCTAGCACTAGTCCATTTTTTACTATGAAGTTCATCTTTCTAAAGTGCAAGTGGGCCATTTTCCTATGCCACAAATGTGAATCAGTTTCAGATGCTTTGGATATCAAACACGTTGACTCCTGTGAAGATTCAGTGACACTCATGTCCATAACATAAGTGTCATTCTTCCTTGGAGCCCTCATGACTATCCATTCTTCTGGTATGACAAATCCTGGTTTCAGGATTAAAGCTTCTCTATCTGTGAAATGAATAGGATGTCCTTTATCACGGATCTGAGATACACTCATGAGATTATGTTTTAGCTCCTTAACATAATTGACTTGCTCTAACATAATTTTCCCATTAGTGACATTACCTAAACCCGTGATCTGTCCTCCTTTTGCTCTAGCAAAATTAACATATTCTCCTTTCTTGTGCACGAAATACACAAGATGTTGCCTTTCCCCTGTCTTGTGCCTTGAGCAACCGCTATCAACATACCACCAGTTAATAGCTCATCTAGTTAGCTTCTGCACATAAGTTGAAAATGGTTAGTCAGAAAGGGGGACCCAAGCCACTACGGTCTTGGGTCCGCCATTTTCGACAAATGTAAACTCTTTCAAGTATCCATCTTTCTTGTCAAGAGACGTGGATGCTCTGGGAGTTGCAGCTATCAATGAATGGGAGGAGCTACCACTAGGTTTTCGCTCAGGAGACTTTTGAAAAAGTCTCGGATTAACAGGCCTAGGGTTTGAAGTAGATCTAACCCTAGATGGATAGTTATAATTTGAATTATTATAATTCCTATTATTACTATTTTGGTTAGAGAAACGATTGTTGGGAGTTTGATAACGTTGTGGAGTCTTCGACCTCGATGATTGTCCATGAGAGCTTCCTGACACAGGAGTAGTGCTCTTTGAACCATCATGGGTAATGAACTTCACATAATTTGGAAGAGGTTGTGACCTTTGAGAACTTGAAGTTCTTTTAAATCCCAACCCATTTCTCCCATAATTGCCCACATTTACATTTTCATTTATATTAACTTCCTTAGCGAAAATGCTAGCCATTCTTTGATTTATGCCAGTCATCTCAGGAGTATTTTCTTATCCTGAGCTGAACTAGCTTTCACAGGTGATTGGTCTTTCTTCACCTGTGATTTACCATTTTTGTCCATAGTTGGACAGATACTTGCAACGTGTCCCTTTTGATGGCACACAGAGCAAGAACGTTTCACTAAGACCTTTTTGGGGGCCTTTTGATCCGTTAGAGTGTCCAGACTAGGCAACTTGGAGAGGGGGGAGTTTCAACTTGTTTACCCTTATCAGTTTTAGCATTTACAATTTCATTATCAAATTTAGGTGAAACAAATTTAATTGTTTTTATTTAACTCCTCCTTAACACACTCATCTTCCATCACACCCTGTTTTTCAAAAGTTACTTTCTTTACAGGCATGAGTGTCTTGGAAGTATCAGACATTGTTGATTCTGGTTCAACAACCGACTCAGCTCCCATTGGTCTAACAAACTGTATCAGACCAGTGAATGTTAGTTGGATGATAGAATCATTAACAGTGGACATCTCAGCATCATCAGACATAAAGGTATAATTATGATTAAAAGGTGGAGGGCTTTCAGTAATAACCCATCCCCCTATGATCACTTGGCTGTTTCTGTACACTTAGCATATTGTCTAAAGTTTCGATTGAGAATTTCCTTAATTCTAATTTTCTATTAAGGTCGGCAATCCTAACTTTAGCATCAGCTAACTCTTTTTCTTTCTCAGCAGACTGTTTGGTTAATTCCAAAACATGTTCATGAGCTAAATCAATAATTTGACTCTTCTCATTAACCTTTTCTTTTTAAAAATTTTAAGTCTACTTTCTCAGATTTTGATTTATTTAATAATTCTGAGTTTCTTATTTTCAGGACAGTGTTTTCTTCTTTTAAAGACTTGAGCTGAGATGTTATCATGTCAGATGATTCTATCAACTTCTCAGCTTGCTCCTGAAAATTTGTACAAAGAACACATGCTTTAACAACTAAATCAAGATTGAGTAATACCTTTTGCTTATCGGCATCCAGATTTGCCATGTATGATATGAAGTCTTGTGAGTTCATATCCTCAGTTGACTTCAGTTGCTTGATTCTTGTTTCAGCAGCAGGTCCTTCAATCTCCATTTCTTTCGTTATGTCCTTTCCTGAATCAGATTCAGCGTTGCTATTCTCTTTCTCTTCTTCGATGGAGGCCATGAACGCTTGCGGTTCATCAGACTTAGAGCTCCAATCATATGCTCCTTCCTGTGACTAAACTACCAGTGCCCTGGAAGTCTGATTACTTTCGGAGTTGTGGTTGTTCCCAGAGGAACCTTGGTTGAAGTGTCTAATCCCATTCTGACTCGGGGTTTGCTCCCTTTTAGGTCGTTGATATTCCCAAGCAAAATGCCCAAAACCATCACAGTTATAGCATTTTACTTTCGTTTTATCAAACCCCAGTTTGCTACTCACAAACTTCCTTCCCGTCCGGCTCATAAATCGTTGAGCCCTTCTTGCAATCATGGCCATTTGCCATTGCAAGTCGATTTCTTCCATATCATCAGGGTCCAGTTGATCATAATCCTCATTTATCAATTCAGGATCCGTGATCTTCCCTTTGATGAAGTTTTCTCATGAAGCAATGAAATATGCAAGCAACGCAACTTCCTCTTCAGCAGATTTCATGCTCATAGGCATTGACTTGAAACCACTCGATGTACCAGTTTGAGGTTGTCGGTCTTTGCCAGAGTCTTCCGAAGAAGCAGTGTAACAGACATTGCTACCAGAATTTCTGATAACCGAGTCTGACTCAGCTTCACCGGTATAGAAAGCAGTAACAGCATTACTTGTCGAAGCAACGGAATCAGATTTTTTACCGTGGTAAACACTGGGATCTTGAACCTGATCAGATCCCGTCTCCTTCTGTTGCATGTTCAAGTCATAAACACGCAGTTTCCCAATAACTTCTTCAAGTGTTAGAGTCTTATATTCTCTACTTTCTTTGATCATCAGAGTATATATGGCCCATTTAGCAGGTAACGCCTCCAGAACTTTATTGGTTTTCACAGTGTCAGAAAAACTAAGCCCATTGTTTTCTAATTCTGTCATCAGGTGATAGTATCGAGTGATAATATCCTCTAATGCTTCAGTCTTCAGATGTTTAAAAACATAGAACTGTTTAGTAAGTAAATCATCTCGGCTTTCTTTGATCTGCTCATTTCCTTCAAACCTCTTCTGCAAAGCTAACCATAGCTCTCTAGATAGGTTGAACTTTTTGAAGGTGTGTTTGATTTCTTGAGGTAGACACATAGTGAGAGTAGATAACGCTTTGTTCCCTGCCTCATACATTTTTTGGTCCTCCTCCTTCATCGTCGAATATGTATACACCCTTTGTTTTCCATCAAATTCATAGGTAGGTGCCTCATATCCGTCGCTGATGCAGATCCACATTCTGACATCGTTATATTTAGCAAATGATTCAAAACGATCCTTCCACAAAAAGTAGTCGTCTCCTTTAAGGAGTTTCGGTGGAGAGGCGGATTTCCCCACCTCGTGATCCATTTCTATCAGTTTATTTAAACTAGACATTTTTGCGAAAAGTCAACAAAAGTCAACCAAGACAATTTCGTACAAACATAGATTAATTCGAACTTGAAATTAAGTTCGAAGACTACCTAAGTTCGAATGGTCAAACGAACTTGACTGCCAAAAATTCAAACAGTTCGAACTTACTAAGTTCGAAGGCTTCAAGTTCGTACAAACTTACAGCTGTAAGTTCGAATGATATTTTGGGTAGGTTCGTACGATGCTTTCTGAGTTCGTACAAATCAGTTCTTCAAAACCCAGATCTGAGAAAATTTCAGATCTCGTTCGATTCAACTGACAAAAATGACTTTTTCTTCCACAAGATGAAACACTAACACCTAAGGAAGCCAAAAGTACAACTTATATCTTCCAAAACACTTGTACACTTGTTTACTTTGCGTTTTCTAATCCCGAACCAAACAAGCAACTTGTTAAGCTCTGATACCAATTGAAAGTCACCTTGAACGGATCCAAACGGGATTATCATGTGTATTAGAGTGCGGAATCCTTTAATACAACTAAACAACAATTTAACTAGTGTAACGAAAGTGTTTATAAGCTTTTATCAATGTAACTTCGAATGTATTCGAACTAAACAGAGAATTACAAAGTATTCGAAGTAAAACTCAGTTAAAAAGCGTGCAAATGAATATTTTTGAACTTATATTTATAGACAGCCAAGTTCGTACGAACTTAGCTGCTCCTAAGTTCGTACGAACTTACCTGTAAGTTCGTACATACTCTAAGTTCGAACGAACCTACAAGTTCGTACAAACCTAGAAACATACTTAAACAAAATATTCAATGACATTTAACAACATAAACAAATTACAAACTAACTATTACAAATATGATGTTGTTGTCACATTTCATGTACCAACAATGAGCATTTGGGCTGATTGTTGATTTTTCAAAGTGAGTCATTATTTTACATTTCAATAAATCTAGCCTTTCTAGAATGTTGATGATGCAGTTTTAAGTTTGTTTCTCTACCAAACTCAAAGACACGGTTCCAGTGGATTTGGATCTTGAAGAGATGGATATTAAGAACGCACTTGAGATTGATCCCGATTATAGATAAACCTTGGTCATTTTGATCTTTCACTCTCGACTTTGAAAGTAGTCGAAAATCTTTATAATTAAAGGTGGCAAAAGGGGCAGGTCAGGAAGTTGGGTAACAGTTTAGATGGGTTCTGATAAAAATGGGAGATTTTTTTTCGAGCTTAATTTGGTTTATCAGAGCTGAGTTGATACTATATTTCCAATACGCATGTTATAATGTTTAATTTCATAATGATGTGGAGAATAAAGACTAGAGACTGAAAATGTTAAGTTAGATGTTTTCATAGTTTATGTGATCGATTTATTTCTGTTGCATACACAGCTCAAGGCTTTTTGATATTTCGTACGCTTGCCACCCAAATACACTGATATAATTTATCTAGCATTGGCAATCTAAATTTATGGGTTTACAATGACTATTTGCGGTTTTTGTAGCAATATGGAAGTGTGAGACTGGTTATGTTGATGTTTGTAATCGGTGGTGCTTAAAAAATGAAAGGTTTTATTTATTGGTCACACAATGATCCAATTGCTAAATGAGTCATCTTTGTTGAATCATCTGCAGGTTCCTCACTTGAGGCCGGCTGAATACAGAAGATCTAGGCTACCAAGGAACAGGAGGACAGTCAACCTTGCATATGTTGGTGTGCTATCTGCTAGTGTTGTGGGAGAGAGGTATGCAAAAGTACATCTCATGTTAGACCCACTCATTGGTAGGAATATTGATGATCTGACTAGGAAAGAACAAATGATGAAACATTTTGCTATGATTAATTTATAGTTATGATCTTATAACTTTTTTTGAAAACTATAATACTACATGATTTATGTAATGAAATTTTAAATTAACTTGCAGCTTTCTTTGAAACCCATCCCATACTATCTATATTAAACAAATACCAATTATTAAAATTCGAACTAAAGAGAATATCTCGAGTTTTTTTGTAAAAATAGGGGTCTTTGAAAAAAGGTTGGTAAAAATAAGGGTGTTTGGAGTGGGACCCATTAAAATTTAAAAATCAGATTTAAAAATTTACATTTTATCCCCCTTATATTTTACATATTTAACCTTTTAACTTATATCTTATATTTTCCTTATAGATTTAACATCTTACAATTTTAACATATCACTTTTTATTATTAAATACTTATAAAATATATTAAGAATTAATTAATTTTTATTCAGCTCTTATAATATGAAACTTATATATCAATATTTAACTCCTATAAACATTTAATATCTTAAAATTTGTATATCATTTTTAACAAGTTATTAAATGAATTGTCATTTCAAAATAACAAAGTTAAATTATGATTAAAGAAATTGTCTGCAAAAGCAAAAGTATCTTACTCTATACATGAAAATAATTGTCATTCAATTGTCTGCAAAAGCAAAAGTATTTTACTTGATACATGAAAATAATTGTCATTCAATTGCCTACAAAAGAAAAAACACTTGTCACTATTCATGAAAATACAAAAAAAGGGATGAAATGAATTGTCTAATCAATTGCTTCTTTTCATTATAAATTTTGTTACTTTGCATTCAATTGTCTGCAAAAATAAGTTTCGGCAAAAGCATGCATCTTACACTTGTCATTCAAAAAAAGTGATTAAATGAAATGTCTTATCGATTGCTTTTTTGTATTATAAATTTGGTTGAGTAAACTCCATTCCCATTCACCTTCTTCAACCAGATAAAATTATATATAACATCCTTCATTTCTTCAACCAAGTTAATTCATCATCCTTCCTTCATCCAATATACATATCATTATGAATCTGGGTGGTCAGCCTACAAATACTAGTTTTGTAGATCTTCTTAGTAATTTTGTTCCCAACCCCTCAAATGTACCTTTTCATTTGCCAAATGACAATACATTTGAGGCAAATAACGACTTTGGCTTTGATGAACCCAACTCACAATATGATGAAAATACTGATAGTGAATCAATGTGTGATGTTGAAGATGATTCTGATGATGTGAGTGAGAATCCAGTATTTAACTTTATGAATGATGTTGGAGATCTAGGAAATGATGACATAGCCGATTTGGAAAACAACATTCATATGGATGTTTGGAGTGAATCAGAAAACAAAATAAGGTTGGGAATGCAATTTGAAAGTAAGGCACATGTAAAAAGGGCAGTAACACTTTGGTCGATCAATCAAAATAGAGAATTCAAGGTACATGAAAGTAAAAATAGCTCATGGTTAGCCAAGTGTAAGACTCTAGGAGATGGTGGAGAAAGCTCTAGTACTATACACTATACACAACGTTATACATGGTATGTTCGTGCAATTAGGAAGCAAAATCATCACATGTGGAGGATTACACGTTGGGTGGATGCACACAACTGTTTCGGGTCCTGCATTGGCAATAGTAACAGAAATTTGAATTCTGCAACTATTGCCTCTTATATCCTCCACTCAATTCAAAAAGATGTTGAATATATGGTGAAACAAATACAAGTAGATATTAAAAATAGTCTGAATGTAGATTTCTTACTAGAAAGCATGGCATGGTAGGAGAAAAGCCATAGAGACTATTTATGGAACTTGGGAAAGTAACTTTGTTGAGTTGCCTAAGTACATTGCAGCTTTGCAATTTTCAAATCCTAATACGGTTGTGAAATGGTTTCATAATCCGAACGGATCATCAGATGTGGCGACATTCAAGTATGTTTTTTGGGCTTTTGGGCCTGCTATTAATGCATTTCGTCTATGTCGTCCTGTTATTTCTGTTGATGGTTGTCATTTGAAGGGTTCATAAAGGGGGAAAATGCTTATTGCGGTCACCAAAGACGCTAACAATAATATATTGCCTGTAGCTTATGCCATCGTTGATGAAGAGTCATCACACAGTTGGTGTTGGTTCTTTTATCAGTTTAGACACTTTGTTGCTCAAGACAGACAATTATATGTTATTTCAGACAGACATCAAGGAATAATTCATGCAATGAAAAATCTTCAAGAATGGAAAGAGCCATTAGCATACCATCGTTTTTGTCTGAGACATATCAGAAGTAATTTCATGAAAAGGTACAAAAACTTGAGCCTTAAAACATTTTGTTGGGTTATGGGCAACACCACACAAAAAAGGAAGTTTGTTAATTGTGTTAGAGAAATAAAAAAAAAATCAATCTTGAAGCATGGCAGTATTTAAAACAAATTAATAAAAGTCAGTGGTGTCTTTTATATGATGAAAATCATCGATGGGGTTTATTAACAACAAATATCTTTGAAAGTATTAACAATGCGTTGCGAGGAGCAAGACAGTTGTCGATTAGGGCGTGTATTGACCTTACATTCAATAGAACTGTGCAACTCTTTAGAAAGCATAGTGTGTAAGGTCGCTAGATCTTGGTTCGATAACGGATTATCTTTAACGTATTGAGGTGCGGAATCCCTCAATACTTTAGGTTTAGGCTTATATAACTTTGCTATTAATTAACAAGCTTTGTTTTGATATTAACTGGGTTAAACACTCAAAACCGAGCCTAAATAATAATAGCCTTTATATCTGCACGAAAAACGAGGAGAATAATTAAATATTTGCTGTGTGTAATAATGGCACGGATATCAATAAATGAGCAACAATATTATATTTATATCTGGTTCAACTCGCAGGCCATGGGCTTTGCGAGTTGACTCAACTCGCAGCCCATGGGCCTTGCGAGCCCAGATAGTTGCGAGCCCATATCTCAACTCGCAGTGGAGAGCTGCGAATCCAGATTGGTCTGCGAACTGAGATCTCATCTCGCAGGTTATTAGACCTGCGAGTTGACTTCTCATTTCGTGATTTTGACTTTAACTTGAATTCAGTACTTGTCTAATAACATTTAACAAATAATAATAAGTTAATATCATATATTTACGAGTCTAAACCAATTATACAAACTTGACAATAAATACACTAGTCCTATTACAAGCTAGATCTTTTGTCACAATAACATGTCCCAACAGACTCCCCCTTGACAATAGCTCTAGCGTCGTTATCTTCATCTTTGTCCTTGGTCTTTACTTGTAAATTGAGCTACCCATATGAATCTTAATTCTAACACAAGTCTTCACCATCATTTGATAAACTCTTGCAAGATCGCCCCATGCTTTAGTCGTCAAGATCCTGTTTTCGTTTAACTTCAATAGGTCCTTCTTCGATAGATTCATCAGGTGTCGATGGTCATAGACTGTCAGAATTACTCTCTCTCCTCCTTCAACTTCATCATCAGCTTCAACCATGACAGCTTCACCAGTCTCTGAATCCACGTGCCAATTCAAAAGATTTCCCAGAATATTCTGTGGCATTGTTTTCAGTGGTATTTGCTGTACACACTTGACAGCTGGATAAGTCTTCTTCCTCAATCTTCTTCCAGTTCTTTGACTGCGTTCCTGTAATTTGATCGTCTTTCCGACTCTTGGCTTTATCTTTTCAAACTTCATTGAACGACCCTCAGTCTTGATTATTCTTTCAACATATCTTGCATATGGATCATTACTGGGGTTCTTCAATTCTAAGCGTGCCAAGTCTCGGACTTCAAATCAAGGAAGCGAACTAAAAACTTTAAGCTTCTTATCAAAATATTGAACTCCGTCAAACCTTTTGATAGCAAAAAGTTTTAGCTCAGAGTCATAGTACCATCCGATGATTCCCTTTCTCGGTACTTTCTTTCCAGTGATATCTACCTCAGACATTCCAATCTTCTGCTTTCTCCTTTTCAAGGGTCTGAACATAGGATTGTTTCTGAGTTTTTCAGGAAGCTCATCTTCTGATTCAGAACTGGTTGATTCATCTAGATTTTCATCTAAATCAACAACCCTTTCTCCATCTTCTTCCTGGATGACCACTTTAGTTGCAGATGAGCTTACGATGTGTTCATCAATATCAGCATCGAGATCTACACACTCGTCTGCCCCAACTTCAGAAATAGAAGACCAATCTTCAGGAGGCACAAACTCTCCTTCTTCTAGGTCAAAGTCAATGTCCTCATCTATTTCTTCCGGCATATCGCCTTCAGAATCTGATAAGTTCAACATTTCAAGACCTATAGAAATATATACACAAATATATTAATATCATGAGTTCTTTCATTGATTTCCCTGAATCAATCTAAGAGTTTTCTTATTAATCCCTTTGTTTATTTACCGTATATTATATATACACTTATTCAAATATTTCATCGATTATCATAATCAATCTAGAATTACAAAAGGCTTATATTATGCAAACATTCATAATTATAACATTTAAACATTAATGTTTTACACATTCAAGTTCAAACATCTTAATTACAGAATTATATTACAAAATAATTCAAAGTTACAATGTATTAATAATTACAATCAGTCTATATTAATACAAGTTTCACCTTCATCAGCTCTACCCTCATCAGTACCAGCACCAGCTCCACTTCCACTTGCTTCTGCAGACTCCCCCTGAATTGTAGTCTGCTGACCAGTCGTTGAAGGACCGGCCAGCTCACTATCCTTCTGAGCTGAGGGATCATCATCTTCATCATTTCTTTTCTTTTTCGCCAGCTCATCTTCCTTGCAGGACTCATGATATACCAATATCTCCCCCTGAGGTGGCTTGTCCTTCAGAAAGCTGGTGACAAGGCGATCAAGTCTGTCAATTTGTCTCTGCTTATCAGCTACATCATCTATCAAATTGCTATTGGTCTTGATGAGCAGTGAGTAAGCTTTATTCTGTTCAGTGACACTCTCAGAAAGAGACAGAACTTGAGATTGTAAGAAGTTGACGGTAGCCTCCAAATCGCTAACCCTGGACTCTAAGCTGACAATACGATCAGAATCGGTCACAGGTGAGATTGATGGAGCAACAGCAGTGGTTGGTGGAGTCGTGGCAGCACGCGGTTGCATTTTCTTAGCTATCTCAGTAGCTACATCCGTCAGAAGGCGAGCGGCAACCCTGCTGGATTTGGTGGTTGGGTGCGAAGATGGACGAACCAAAGCAGCAATCATTTCAGCCTCAGAGGGCGTAGAACGTGATTGTGTAGGTGCTGCAGAGGTTGAAGCAGGTTGCTTAGCCTGCTTGCGGGGGCGAGTGATAAGTGACTCCTCCTCTTCATCTTCATCTTCGTCATCTTCGACAAGAACAAAGTCAGGATCTTGTTCCGCGGCTTTTCGCTTCAATTTAAGCACCGGGTCCATAATCAACTTCGACCCTTGACGAATCATCCCAGCGGGAATACCAGAGACAAACCCAGGTGGTCCAGACTCATCATCATCAGAATCAGATTCAGAAGCAGAAGCAGCTTCTCCGTCTCGTCCCGATGGTCCAGCAGCACCAGGTGCCTCAGTAGGTGGAGGTGGTCCAGAAGTATTCGGACCTTCAGCCGAAAACTGATCTATATCTCTAAAGTCCGAATCAGTGGCGTAATCATGTTGTACCAAAATATCTTGCACCAGCTGTGCAGCAACCTCAGCATTCACCTGTTGACCCGGCTGGTTTACCTGATCCAGAACCTCCTCAATCAATTCCTGTGGCTCAGGTGCACCCTCGACCACATCAATATCAAGCCAACCATTGTTTGGTGGCGTCACATATTCAGGATTAACCAAAAATCCAAACAGCTCGGTTAGCTGGGGCTGCATCTCGAATCTGCGAGAGGTTTGCATGAACATTGCATTATATGCCCGTAGCCCAATAGTATCAACCTTCAGATCTGCTTGAAGAACCTGCAGATCAGGGATAGAGGCCCTAATGATCATCATACAGAATCTCGGGTAGATCATAAACTGCGATCTAACAGCTCCCGAGATCTGTCGAGCAATCTCGCCGAAGATATAATCTGAGAAACTGTATTGTTTGTTGTAAACCAGGGACAGTACTCCTGATAGAAGTGAAGGGCTCAGCTCATCATAACCACCCTTCTTGGCACCAAAGACTGTCACAAGGACGTGCCATAAGAATCTCCATTCTCCAAATACTAGGGCCTTTAGGAACTGACGCCCTCTCATGGGTCCTACATACCCCATACGTCCCAGAGCTCCTGCAATAAAGTCTGAAGAGAACTCGGTTGGTCCATCTTCCTGATCAACAGTGCCCAGGTGTAAGATACTCCTGATATCGGTGGGAGAGAAGGCAATTGGGCGATCATTAACCCTTGTCCGAATCACCGGAGGGTTGACAACTGTATCAAACTCAATGTTAGCCCAGAATTGATCTAAGAGATCTCGTGATAAAGCTGGGGACTCTGTGATAGCATACTGGATCCTTGATCGACCCAGAAATGTGAGAATCCGAGCTACCCGAGAGGCACCTCGTGCAGTGACATCCAAATCAACTAGCACGTTGTGATGAGCAGCAAATAGTCGAGCCATATCTGTAACATAAAAATCACACATATGTCAGACAATTAGTTTAACAGATATTGATAAACTTATACAATCTACAACCCGTAATTGAACTATTAAGTGGTGAAACTTAATTAACAATTATAGTCGTTAATCATATATAAAATCAATAAGTCTAACTGTTCATTTAGACTGTTACACAAATATATTACTTATTACATGATTTCATAAGTCTTATATATAAAGTATACGGTTTTATGTGTTCACATTTAAGTCGACACGACTAACCGTACACCATTTTAACTTATGAACGCTTAGTTAACTAATCGAGATATCGTAAATTAAAATTAAAAAATCAACTCGCAGAACAAGTCAACTCGCAAGATTCAACTCGCAAGACAACAAATCAACTCGTAAGATTCAACTCGCAAGTCAACAAGTCAACTCGCAAGCTCAACTCGCAAGTCAAAAAATCAACTCGCAGAGTCAACAAGTCAACTCGCAAGTCAGCTCGCAAGTTGGACTCGCAAGTCAACTTGCAAGTTTGACTCGAAGGTCAACTCGCAAGTTGGACTCGCAGTTCAACTCGCAGGAGCGGGCTGCGAGTTAAGTCTGGATCTCAACTCGCAGCATAAACTGCCAAGGTGATGTCATATTTAAAATTTAATTTCGGCGAATTTTTTAGGCAACCAAGTTATGCCATGTTGTACTACACATGCCTACTCACATAAACCCTAAGGTTTCGTGTGATTTAAATTGCTAATCAGTAGTAATTTGATCAAATTTGAAATGAAACCCTCATTTTTGAATAAATGCAAATTTTGAGTTAAATACTTAACAAAATCCCTTGTGTTATACCTCAAAATGTGCGTAACGTTAAAGTGAGTATTATAGTTGGAATCAAAAACGTCTTTCTCGAAAGAAAATTCACAGAAAAGTTGCGAGTTTAAATCTCGGCTCGTTTCGCAAGGGTTCAACTCGCAGATAATTGTCAGCTCCCAAGTAAGTGTGTGGAACAAGCGGGCTCGCAAGTATTTATATTCTGGAACTCAACTCGCAAGATTGACTCAACTCGCAGTTACTCAACTCGTAAGGTTGAGTCAACTCGCAAGTTAAAGTCAACTCGCAGAGTTGACCAAAAAAAAAATTAAAAAAAAATTAAAAATCTTAAATTAAACTGATTTAAATCCCATAAAATAAACAAGTCTAAAATAATACTATTTTTCACTAGTTATTCTCTTGGAATAGCGCACACATTACAAGCAAGTCTAAAATCTGATTATTTTTCACTTGTTATGTAACCATACGATAACAAAAATGACAAAAACATAAAATAAAATCAAATAAGATAAACTAAAATGATAAAAATTAAGAATAAATGCATAAAATAAAATAAAGAAAACGACAACGACTCATAATAAACATTGGTATCAAGTACCCTTGTATTAATGAAACAAATAGACGAGAAGTAAAATACAATAAAATAAAATAAGATAAAAGCATCCTAAACGAGGGCGTTAAGAAGTTATCGACAGCGGGATCATATTAGAAAGAAACAGCCGAACCAATTGTTGAGTAAAAATTCTGAGAAGATTGTTAGTATTCATACCTCATGAAATTCACAATAAGTTACAGAAAAACTCACAACTTAACCGTTTATCAGCTTATATTTATAAAAGTATAACTTGGTTACCTATCTCCACAGAATATAACATATTTATCAAAGATGAAGCAATTAATTATCACAAATAGTTCAAGACGATTACCGGTATTATAATCCATATAATCAAAGTCTACACTGATTTCCAAGCAAACTGTTATTGTTGGTATGTGTATTACCTAATGTGATCCAAAATACGACATACAGAGAGATCAAGTAGAAAACATAACACTGTATCCTTCACTTTCAAGGTAGAGGTCACTAAATGATGTTCTTTTCGAAGCATATAACATACCCGTGTGTGAATTTAAAATGTGACAAACATCAAACCCGTTTTGTAGATACTAGTGGTTCTAGATCTGTACTTAGTACAACATAAGATCCCTTAGTATAGACAAAACAAACTTGAAACCATTGGCAAAACTAAAGGAGTCAGGTCTGTACTTAGTACAATAAAGACACCAGTAGTTTTACTAATAGCCATAATTCTTATTATTTGTCTTGACATATTTTCATAAATTCTTGATAACAGTGTATGGTCAGACTGTCCTTCATCAATTAAGACTTATGTCATACATCATATAGCAAATCACACGAGATAACACACAGAAGATTTATAGCTTATTATATGCTCAGAAATCAAAGCAGAATTTGCCTACCAGTACATCATACGATGAAGCTGTCTAGATCTAAAGTTTTCAAGCAATATTATAACGTGTGGAGAGAGGTGTATACTCAAATAAAGATAAGTAGAAGCCTGGTTTTAAAGATGTAAAGTTCATGTAACTAATTTGAATCTACTAACACATCTAACTTAAGACTTTTACCTACAATTATTAAGCCGATTCCTCTAATTTACTATCATTTCCCAGTTGATAAAGACTTAACCTTTATCGGAGGCGATTCCCCTTAGGTAACAAGCAAATAAATGCCATACGCCTAAATCCCCCTTTTTTTTTTTTAGATAACAAAAAGAAAATGACTAATTATTACATAAAAACCCTATGGAAGACTAATCACTCTGGATTTCTCATTCCATTCAGTTGCACCAATTTCTCGAATCGAGCTCTGTCGAACGCTTTGGTGTATAAGTCTGCTAAATTATCCACGGATGGAACCTTAGCTAACTTTATCAAGTTCTTCTCAGCACAGTCTCTAATAAAGTGATGTCGAATATCAATGTGTTTAGTTTTACTGGTGCTTGACCGGATTATTGGTTATAGAGATCGTTGATTCATTATCAATCATCATAGGAGTATTTGTTATACTCAACCCATAATCAAGCAGTTGCTGTTGTATCCATAGAACTTGGGAACAGCAGCTACCAGCAGCAACATACTCAGCTTCACATGTAGAAATGGCGACTGAAGTTTGCTTCTTGCACTGCCAAGAGACTAGTCTACCTCCTAGGAATTGACATCCACCAGTTGTAGACTTTCTATTCTGATTGCATCCTCCGTAATCAGAATCAGTGTAAGCCACAAAATCTAAGTCTCCATCAGTCGGATACCAAAGTCCCAGCTTCGGCTTCCCTTTGAGGTAACGAAGAATTCGTTTTACAGCTTGCATGTGAGATTCTTTAGGAGTGGCTTGATATCTTGTGCAGACACATACTGCAAACATTATATCAGGTCTCGATGCTGTAAGATACATTAGTGATCCAATCATGGCCCTATAAAGAGTGGGATCCACGTCTCTATCACTCGATGTATCTGGACCAATACCATGAGCTTCCGGAATTGGAGTATGAAAAATTCTAGATTCTTCCATCTTAAATCGTTTTAGAAGCTCATTAGTATACTTAGTCTGATGAATGAAATATCCATCTTTCTTTTGATCGACTTGCAATCCTAAGAAAAATGTCAATTCACCCATCGCTGATATCTCAAACTTGTTTTTCATAACTTGTTCAAATTCACTACACATCTTTTCGTCAGATGACCCAAAGATGATTCGTCAACATATACTTGAACAGGTAGAAAGTCTCTCTTTCTCCATTTGACAAAGAGTGTACTACCTATTCTTCCTCTTATAAAATCATTTTCAAGAAGATAAGTAGATAATGTTTCATACCACGCTCTTAGTGCTTGATGTAATCCATATAGAGCCTTATCAAGACGATATACTCTATCTGGATACTTTAGATCAGTAAATCCCGGTGGTTGAGAAACAAACACGGTCTCCTTGACTTTGCCATACAAAAAGGCACTCTTAACATCCAGCTGAAAAACTTTCATTTTCTTTGAAGCTGCAAATGCTAAGAATAACCTAATTGCTTCAAACCTAGCCACAGGTGCAAACACTTCATTGTAGTCAATCCCCTCTTGTTAATTGAAACCTTGGACAACTAGACGAGCTTTATTGCGAGTCACAATTCCCCGATCGTCTTTCTTGCACTTAAATACCCATCTAGTTCCAATTGGATATTCTCCAACGGGTAGGTCAACCAACTCCCAAACTTGCAATTTTGTGAACTAAGACAGTTCTTCCTACATTGCCTCCACCCACGAATTATCCTTCAAAGCTATCTGAACATTCTTAGGTTCAATTTGTGAGATAAAGCATGAATATAGACATAGATTTGTAATCCCTGTCTCATTCATTTCAGCATACAAGCTTGAGTGAGTTGATGTACTAGCTTTCGATTGATTCCGAGTTAAAACAGGAGAATTTAGATCACCGGTGATATTATCAACCGGATGGTTCCTATTCAATCTTGTTGAAGTTACCGGTTCAACTGGAATATCATCTTGTAAGTTAGCACCAATTTCCTCCAAAGGTAGTATACCGTCATTAGTAGTAGATATCCTTAATTGTCTCAGAGGAGTGAGAATATCATCCACAATCCTTTGAGAAGAAATTTCAGGATCTTCACACTCTTGAGGTATATCAACTTGAGGTTGTTGTGACTCAATAGGTGAGACTTCATCAGTATCGACAATAGTCCTAACATCAGACGTTTGAACATTCGATGTTGGAGAAGGAGTAGGATCTTCATCTCCAGACAATAAATGCTCAGGAATCTCTGAATTACTAACATAGTCACTAATAGGGACTTTAAATGACTTGAAGAGATCTGAATAATCAAATTGCCAATCTAATCCTTTATGTAAGTCATGTGTATAGCTCGTAACTTCAATGTTATAAACTATTTCAACACGTCCCTTAGTTTTATTGAAGACACGTTTGTTTGGTGAGTTAGGCACATAAGATAGGAAATATCCTTCGTCAGCCTTCTCACCAAATTTAGGTAGATGGCTAGTCTTCAACAAGGTACATGAAACTCCAAAGGGTTCAAACCCTTTTAAGTTAGGTTTCTTATTGTTTAAAAGCTCATAACAAGTTTTATTCAGCCTTTTAACCGTAAGAACCCTATTGAGAACATGACATGCAGTATTCACCGCTTCTGCTCAAAAGATAACCGGAAGCTTTGAATCTGCAAGCATTGTTCTAGCTCCTTCGATCAACGTTCTATTCTTCCTTTCAGCAACACCATTCTGTTGAGGTTCATAAGGTGCGCTGAATTGATGTTGTATCCCTTTGCTTAAGCAATAGATATTGATCGTTGAGTTCTTGAATTCTGTTCCATTGTCACTACGGATTCTCTTAACTCTTTTTCTATAGATATTCTCTATTAGATCTAGAAACTCCATAATAATGCCCGGAGTTTCATCCTTAGATCCCAGAAAGAACACCCAAGAGAATCTAGAGTAATCGTCTGTGACAACCAAACAATACCATTTGCCGCCTATGCTTCTCTTGCTTATGGGGCCAAAGAGATCCATATGTAGCAACTCAAAAGGCGAGGAAATAGAGTTCACAGTTTTAGACTTGTGTGGTTTCTTATGTTGTTTTCCTTTCAAGCAGGATATACACTTGTCTTCAAATGCAAAACTCTTCGGTGGTACACCCAGAACTAACCTATGTTTGGTTATATAGTTCATTTTTCGAAAGTTTAGGTGTGCCATTTTCCTATGCCATAGGAGAGAGTCTGATTCTGAAGCCTTGGATAACAGACAAGTAGACTCCATTGAAGTTATAGGAGCATTCATGTTTATAGCATAAATGTCCTTCTTCCTTGGAGCTTTCATCAGTATCCATTTGTCAGGAATAATAAAACCCGACTTCAGGATCAAGGCCTCTTTCTCAGTGAAGAGAACAGGGTGACCTTTATCACAGACTTGAGAAACACTCACTAGGTTGTGAGTCAGTTCTTCAACATAACTCACATCCTCAAGAGTCAAAGTTCCATTTGAAACTTTTCCTTTCCCGGTAATGACTCCTCCTTTATCACCCGCGAAGTGTACTCCCTGTCTCAATCCACCTCTGAAGTCTGTCAGTAGACTTCTGGTTCCTGTCATGTGCCTAGAACATCCACTGTCAACATACCACTAATTGTTGTTGTTCACAGTCTGCTCCTGCACACACAGGTTGTACACAATTAGTTCTCAAGAGGGATCCAAGCCATTACGGTCTTGGTTTGTCCCTTATCATCTACAAACTGTAGCTCTTTAAAGTAACCATCCTTTCCATTAGGAGCTTTGGTCACCTTTGAAGGAGCATCAGCTTGCTGATGATTAGTGGTCCTGGGTCTATGAGTTGACTGATTTCCAACCCTCCCCGATACATAACCCTGGGATTTTTGTCCTTGGTTACGACTACTGTAGGACCCTTGGTTAACTCCTTGTGTGCGTGAAGTCAAACCATTCTCAATATGACTTTGGTTCCTTGAAGTAGAACCAATTTCATAACGACTATGGTTTCTACTAGGGGTCATAAACCTCGATGGCACTTGATCTTTAATAAAGTGTTCAGGCCGTTTAGGTTTAGGTGGAGACACACAGTGAGAGGCATCTCTTTTAAGAGCATTTACAGGTTTAATACCAATTCCCGGTCTGGTTCCTAACCTGTCTATACTCAAACTAGAGATGTTCTGAGTCTTATCATTAGTCACACGCTTATGTGTAGCTTCACTCTTCTTATTAGGACAACAAGAAGACATGTCCCCTTTGGTGACACTTGAAGCATGACATCTGCTTTCGTGACTTAACAGTCTTAGCTGTTTCCTTCTTTGTCTGATCCGAAGACACTGAAGATAAATCCTTTTGTTTCTTAATTACCTCATCATTTACATCAGTACTACCTATCATTCCACTCGAGACAAACTGTACTTTAGTGAATGACTTGATCTTACTGATGTCCAATGATGGGTCGTTAAAGATATCCTTCTGTGTCTCAGATGCATCAGACTCTTGGATTTCCAAATCCTCTATTTCAGGATTCGCATCTGTCATCTCTAAGTCAATTGGAGTAGTAGTGTAATTTTCATTAAAAGGCGGAGGAACATCAGAGTAACCTAGGCCAGTTACATCCTTCACACTACGTTGTGAGCTAATGATTCTATCTAAGGTCAAAGAAGATGTCCTATAACCTTCAAGTTTACGGTTTAGCTCGACTAACTTCATTTTAGACTCTGAGAGCTCCTTATCCCTAATAGCAATATTTTTATTTAGTTCATTAAGGTTCAGATATAACCCGTCTATCTTAACACATTGTTCATTAATTATGTCAGTGAGACTAGTCTTATCGGAAGCATCACTCTTAATCTTTTCAGTCAATGCTAGCTTATCCTCACCTAACCTACGAACATCACTCTTAGCTATATCTAATTCAGATGTTAAGGTTTTGTTAGATTCGGCAAAAACACTAACCTGAGTTTGTAAATCAGTAACTAAGTAACAAACATCAGCAAGAGTAAGAAGATCAAGACATACCTTTTTCTTATCTGTTTGAACATCAGCCATTGTATGCAACGAAGTCGTCGGGACTCATCTCTTCAGTTGAGTTGATGTAGAGCACATCTTCATCCCTCCCCTTGACTTCCATGTGTGGCACATTAGCTTGAGGTTTCTCAGCAGTTGGCATGTATGAAGTTGATTCAATTGGTTTCTCTTGATCGTCTATCTCAGCCATGAGAGCTTGCTCAGACTGAGTGGACCAATCATAGGAACCATCGATTTGTTGAACCACTAAGACTTTGGAAGTCAAAGTACTTCCCGAGTCTTGTTTTGCAGCGCCAGTATCAACCTTCGGTCGTTGACATTCCCTGGCAAAGTGTCCGTAACCTTGACAGTTATAACACTTGACCTTGGATTTGTCGAAACCAGGTCGATTTCCAACAACTCTTCTACCTGTACGTTTTAGGAAATTCTTAACCCTCCTTGACACCATAGCAAGCTGCCACTAGAGGTCCATTTCCTCTAAGTCATCCGGGTCTACTTGATCATAATCCTCATCAAATTGTGCAGGATCATTAATCTTCCCTTGTATGTAATTTTCATAGGAAGCAACGAACGAAGCCTGCACAGAAAGTTGTTGTTCTGCTGATTTCACACTCATTGGCATTTTATGATGCCCTTGAGTTGACTTCTCAGAAAAAGTATTCTTACTTCGTTTCTCGCTTCCATCTAAAGCTATAAAGCATAGATCCTCGGTCAACATTTCACCAAGTTCATCAATTTCACCAGCAAATAGTGCAGTGGTCGAATTGGATGAAGCATTTGAGATACTAGTCTTTCCATGGTATAGACCTGGATTCTGTAGATGATCAGAATCTGTATCTCTAGTTTTCTTGGAGAAATCATAACCCCTGAGCTTGTCAATTGCCTGCTCTAGGGTCATAGTGGCGTACCTTTCATCATTGTCTTTGAGCATGATACCATACATTTCCCACTTTGAAGGCAAACCCTCAATAAATTTCTCGGCTTTTTCTTTGTCATTGTAGAAAATTTCGTGGTCGTCAAGCTCACTCAATAGATGATAAAATCTGTTAGTGTAGGCTTCAAGGTCCTCTTCTCTAAAAGCTTTAAATACCATAAACTGCTTTTTCAGAAGATTACAATTGCCGGCCTTCACTTGAGGACTTCCCTCACACCTTTTCTCTAGAGCATCCCATAGCTCTTTAGCTGTGTGAAAGGACTTCAATTGGTGATTGATTTCTGTGGGAAGGCTCATTTTTATCGATGAATGTGCCTTATTAT
Source organism: Logfia minima (assembly GCA_963921325.1). Lineage (NCBI taxonomy): Eukaryota > Viridiplantae > Streptophyta > Magnoliopsida > Asterales > Asteraceae > Logfia > Logfia minima. Next base: position 19,559,165 of record OY992763.1, on the reverse strand, counting down.
CAATAGTGAATTCCTTCTTTTGATTGTCATTCATTCTGTCGTAAGTCACAATCACAGTTGCATTCTCTACCACAGCAGTAGGTGCAACATATCCGTTCTTAATGCACAACCAAATAGTTATGTCATGGAATCTACAGTAACTTTCGAATCTGTCTTTCCATCCATAATAGTCCTCGAGTCTGAGCAATTTCGGTGGAACATTAGATTTACCGACCTCGTGTTCCATTTCTATCATTCTACTCAAATCAGACATCTTGGTAAGTCTCAAAAGTTGTCAAATCACACAATTTTGTAAGTTCAGTTCGCAGGTGAATCTCAACTCGCAGCTGGTTTCAATTCGGAGAGGACTTCAACTCGCAAGTGTATCTCAACTCGCAAGTGATCTCAACTCGCAGAGGAAACTCAACTCGCAAGTGATCTCAACTCGCAGAGGAAACTCAACTCGCAAGTGTATCTCAACTCGCAGAGGACTTCAACTCGCAAGTGATCTCAACTCGCAAGGGAACTCAACTCGCAAGTGATCTCAACTCGCAAAGGAAACTCAACTCGCAAGTGATCTCAACTTGCAGATAACAGCTGAAACCCTAATCTCAACTCGCAAAACGGCGCCTCGAAATCTGGGAACTGAAACTTTTTGGTATTTTTACGAATAAATCAGTAGATTTCATTCGTAAAACAACCCTAAAGATATTATATAACCTAAAACCTTGCTCTGATACCAATTGTAAGGTCACAAGATCTTGGTTCGATAACGGATTATCTTTAACGTATTGAGGTGCGGAATCCCTCAATACTTTAGGTTTAGGCTTATATAACTTTGCTATTAATTAACAAGCTTCGTTTTGATATTAACTAGGTTAAACACTCAAAACCGAGCCTATATAATAATAGCCTTTATATCTGCACGAAAAACGAGGAGAATAATTAAATATTTGATGTGTGTAATAATGGCACGGATATCAATAAATGAGCAACAATATTATATTTATATCTGGTTCAACTCGCAGGCCATGGGCTTTGCGAGTTGACTCAACTCGCAGCCCATGGGCCTTGCGAGCCCAGATAGTTGCGAGCCCAGATCTCAACTCGCAGTGGAGAGCTGCGAATCCAGATTGGTCTGCGAACTGAGATCTCATCTCGCAGGTTATTAGACCTGCGAGTTGACTTCTCATTTCGCGATTTTGACTTTAACTTGAATTCAGTACTTGTCTAATAACATTTAACAAATAATAATAAGTTAATATCATATATTTACGAGTCTAAACCAATTATACAAATTTGACAATAAATACATTAGTCCTATTACAAGCTATATCTGTTGTCACAATAACATGTCCCAACATAGTGATATTGCAATGAACTGTAATACACCTCTACCATCACGCATGTGGCGTCTATTTGTTAAACGAGAAACTCATGCACAAAGCCACAATTTGACCGAGTTTGACTACAATGAAGGTGTCTACAAAATCATCACAAAGTTACGAGTAAATGGTACTGGAGGAAATACACATACTGTCCATTATTTTCAAAATTCATGCACATGTGGTAAGTGGCAAATGGAAAGATTTCGATGTTCACATGCTCTTGCGGTTTGTCAGCATAAAGGGGATGACCCTCTGTCCATTGTGAGTGATGTGTACACTACTATGACGTATAGAGAACAATATCGTACTGATTTTATGCCACTTTCTCACGTTGATTATTGGTTGGAGTCGGATTGGAAAATTGAAGCTGATTACTTGAAACTTTCTGTGCATCGAGGTCGAAGGCGTGCAAACCGATTTCGTAACGAGATGGACATTCGTTATCCTGACGAACCTCGCAGATGTGGACTATGCCACCAACCTGGGCATAATAGGAAAAATTGTCCAAATTCTCAACCAAGATTCAATGAGATGTGAACTATGTTATTTTTATTGTAATATTATATGTACTTGATCTTGTAATTTCATAACATTGTAATATATTCGTCTTCTAGTTTACCGTTTTAATTTGTATCGTAATTTCCTAATATTGTAATATATTTGATTTTTAAATACCCGTTTTAATTCGTGTTGTAATTCCTAACGTTATAATATATTAATATATCTTATAAGTATTTAATAATAAAAAGTGACATGTTAAAATTGTAAGATGTTAAATCTATAAGGAAAATATAAGATATAAGTTTAAAGGTTAAATATGTATAATATAAGGGGGATAAAATGTAAATTTTCAAATCTGATTTTTAAATTTTAATGGGTCCCACTCCAAACACCCCTATTTTTACAAAGGGTTCTAAAACACCCCTATTTTTACCAACCTTTTTTCAAAAACCCTACTTTTACAAAAAAAAACTCGAATATCTCGCTTTCAGTTACAGTATAGAATGAAAAGATAATGAAGTTTTTTTATTAAAACCATTCAAAGTAATTTGTAGTCATTCATTTTAATTCAATATTATCTGCAACAAACTATTTGAATTCAAACTATAGAGAATATCTCACTATTTGTTATGGGATGGAATGAAATGATAATGAAAGATTTGTTTATTTTTTAAAGTTTCAAAGTCATTTTTATTTCCTTATATTTTTATTCCACCCTATAAATATATGTTGTGTTATTTATAATATCACTATATACATTACTTGCATTTACATTTTGAAGTTTCATACCTTTTTTAAATTAAAAAATGGTAGTTGATGAAGGTTTTACCCCTTTGAACCTTATCAACGCTGACAAGGATGATTGGAAGATCCGTGTTAAGGTGTTTCTTGCTTGGAAACAGAGGTACTTGAACAACCCAACACAAGTTGCATCAATGGAAATGATCCTTATTGATCAACAGGTATGTATCAACGTACTGTTTGCTACAAAACACTTAGCAGCTTATTATTGAATAATGAAATCACATACCATTATATATATATATATATATTTATGTTTAATGATTTTTATTGGATGATGTCATGATTAATGATTATACAATGACTAATGATTAAGGCCTTTTGTGACAACCGTCAAAATCTCAGGTCAACATCGCAATTAAAATCTTAGTACTTTTAATTTCTTTTATAGCACTCTAGGATCCTAATGAAGAAGTCTAGGATCGACTCCTTAAGTACCTAGTCCGCGAGTTACTGAAATCGCACAACGTCTTAGAAGATTGCTTAGCGAACTCTAAAGACTTTGAGGAACATTAGAATAGGTTACAAAGTGCCAAAGAAAACAAATGAAATTAAATTTCATAAGTCGTCACGAAATATTCATCGTATCACAAAAATCGGAAAATTTCAGTAAATCGGTAATCACAACCGTAAACCGATTAATTAATTCGCGAAAATCATTATAAATAAAATAAATACATTATGATGAATGTCATGAAACTTATAAAAATATAAATTCGTAACTCGAATTAAACCGCAAAGAAACCCCAATTTAACATCCATAAACTCACAAAACTAATACAAATTAATTATATAACCATTGGAACATTTATATAACATAATTAATAAAAATATTTTTTTTTTGAAATCAGCCCCCCCCCCCCCCCCCTTGCAAAATCCGGCCAGCCCCCCCCCCCCCCCCCTCCTTTTGTCCATTCCACTTCTCAATATCTTGGGACTTGCACACACACTTCTCAATTTTTCCCTCATCATTTCCTCTCTTTCTCTCCAAGAAAAAAAACACACATTTTCTCTCTAATTTCCAGCCACATTTTGACAAAATAATCTCATCTTGAAGGTGTTCATCCACTTCAATCAATCATTCAAAGGTAAAACCATCATCCTTAGTCTCCTTTCTTGCAATTTCTACTTTGAATCTTGAAGAAACACGGATTTTATGCCCTTTTCCATGGCTAAAACCCTCAATAAAAGGTTTATTAGTTTGTAGGTTCCCTTACACTTGTTTAAGTGTCAAAAACTAAGGGCAGCCCATGATCAAACCGAAAACAAACCGAAAATCGTCTTTTTCTTTGTGTTTTGATGTTATTTACTAGTTCTAGTTGGAATAAAAAGTTTAAACTACTAAGAATCATATCTAACACATCTTGAATGTATTTTAACACCAAGAATGTGTTAGATCATAGATTTAAAGGAATAAATAAGATTTAGAACTTGGTAGCAAGTGATATTCTTGAAAAAGAGCCAAAAACCCGATTTTTGGGCTTGCATGCACCACTTTCGTGTCTAAATCTTATTTTATGTTAAAGTATATTTTATTTCTGTAATAATACATATTTATGCATATAAGACAAAGCCTCAATCATTGGATGAGGTCTAAAAATCGTGGGTTGTGGAAACACACCAAAAAGATTTCTATTGTCTCATATGAATCTGTCCAGATTTTTAACCTCACTTGAAACGACCATAACTCAGTGAATAATGGTCCAAAAATCTTGATTCTTCTTTTGGAATTTAGTTCAATGTCTTACCTTTCAAAGCCCACTGGTCTCATTCAAATCCATTGAGTTTAAGATCCCCAAACGTACCAAACAAAACTGGTGCGCAAACAGTAATTTTTCTGTTAACATCATGTATTGATATTTGTTTAAGGGTCTTACACTATTCAAAAACATTTGAGAAAATTATTTTATATTCCTAACACATATATCTCAGTAGTATAAAAAGATAGGATTTTATTTTGTTGATTAAGTATTTTTAGAAAATGCATGAATAACATGCATAATCTTGGCCTTGTAAATGTATGAATGACGTTGTTGTGATGAATGTAAAATACAAAAACTATTGTTAAAACGTGTCTAAAAATTTAGGGTGATTTTTCTCAGTATCCATATCTTAAATAAAACCTTGAAAATAAAAATGAGAATTTTTGGGAAAACTTAAGCATTTTTCTAGGATTAATGCAAATAAAGTCTCTAAAAAGGGAGAAAATTCATGAAAAATACTTTTTGACATCAGAAAAATGTGGGAAAATTACTGTGTCATTTTTCATATAAAGTGACACCACCCTCAAAATTTAACACTGATTGGAATTGTTTTATTATGTTTTCCGACGTGCGAATTGCTAAAACACATACGAATGGGAACCAATGTTCCAGTGCTTAAAACGGCATGAAACTTTTACACAAGCTTAGAAATGGGTTAAAACTGATCTAGTAAAAATTTCGGAATTTTTCAAGAATGATTGCTATTTTTCTCATATTTATCCCACACTTTGGTCAAGAAATGATTAAAAATAATCTGTAAATCTAAAAATTTCCAAATTTTCACAGAAAATTTGTGAATCATTTTCCATGTTGTATACCAAGTTTGGTGATTTTTGGAATCTGTTTTCAAGTGTCTACATTATTTTAATCACAACCCGAGTTTTTACCATCGACGACAAATCAAACTCAAATGGCACTTTGTAACATAAACAACTAGCTAAGCAATCTTAACAAGCCATATTAGTCAAGAATCTAATTAGGAACCTTGTATTCGTAGGTCTTGGATAGGAGCCACTTCTGGTCGAATCGCGCTTTACAACCCTTTCCGTACGCTTACTAACGATTGTGAGTACTCAGCCCCTATTTCAATGCTTTAATTCAATATTTTGGGGTGAAAGGCATGCATGAATGACTTGAATGATTTTATTTACTTGCAAATAACATGTTTATGATACTTGATTTACGATGTTGTGAATACTTATTGATGCCACATGATTATATGTTTGGTTACTATCGTATCTAAAGTCCCCGGTATCTCTACACGACCATTAACTCTATTTGAGTCAAATGATGCATATGAATAGTACTATTTGGGAGCGAGACCACCTCCCCACTCACGCGGCCACGTGAGTGCATTCCATCATCCTAAATGCCAACGATAGGGCATCACTATTTGGGGCAAGGGTTTATCAGTTGTAGGTTTGGTTGTGGACTCAAGCATAATTAATCATGGACTTTATAAACCATAATGTATTAAAACAATGATTTCACAACGCATGACGTTCTGATGTCTTCTTTGAAATTACCAACTTGTGACACGAGCTCTAGGATGACTTAGATATTTGAAACAGTTTCTCATTGAAAATCATAAACACAATGATTTGAACCTTACTCTGATGTTGTCAATTAAAAACACTCATTCTTGGAGATTCATTGAATCAAAATCATAGTATTTAAAAGGTAAATCATGGCGGTCTTGACGATCATAGGCATGGCCTTAAGGTGATGCCCTTTTTTTTTACACCGACAGGATAAACCATCTAAAATATGAACGTTTTGACATTAATAAAATAAAAACCATTATTTTACGAATTTTACTTGAATCTATAAAATGTTAGCAAGTGAGTCTTACGTACTAAATCACTCTTATACTACACTTATCTATCGTCAAGACTTGTATACACATGAACAACAAATATTATTTCCGTCCTATGAGCTCGACACCGAACACATTTTTCTTTACTAATCCCGTATGACGTTTTACATTTCCATTGAACTTCAATAACTTCAATGAAGGTCTATCTTTTCATAAAACCTGAGTACTCACCAACTATGTTTCATAGTTGACCTGTATTTTACATGTTTTTCAGGAACTTGTCACAATATGACAATTGAAGCTAAACCTGCTGTCTGATTTTAGATTCTATTAGCGTACGGAATTTATGTCTTTTGGAATGTATTAGTACGATTCGGATATTACTTTTGTATTTGGGAATATTGTAAGACTCTATGTATTGTGCTTAATGTAGACCGTTGAACGGTGATATTTTGTAATTTTCGATTATGAAATCATTGTACTGTTACATCTCGTGTTTTCGCTCTAGCGGGGTGTGACACCTTTAGTGAATATTAAAGTACACTTTAGTCAAATATCAATTTTTTAATTAAAAATACTCGCTTCTTAATTTATGTGGGCAACAAGATTATTGCTTCTATGAAAACATGGATCATTCCAGAGTTTAATTAAAAATATTCGGTGTTGCACCATATAAAGGAGATCATCATCTTATTGATCATGCATGGAAGATAAATCTCTTTATGTCATCTAAAGTACGTAGAGGTCCATCCTTTGAGCCAGCAACCATCTTTGGTTTCGGTAATTAATGAACCTTTCATTATTACAACAAAAATATTTATTATCAATATGTATAATTTTTGAAACAATAAATCCCATGCAGATATCGTTGGTCACTTGGTGTCTATAAAACCTATGCGCATCAACCAGGAAAGCGGGAAGGAATCTAAATCTGTTGAGTTTAAGCTAAAGGATATCGCGTAAACTCTTTACCCTGTATTCTTTTGTATTCTTTAAAAATCAGAACTTCTACTTAATTTTGGAAAACATTGCTATAATTCATTTATATAATTATGTTATCTCATTATAAATATAACATGTGTTTCAATTGATAGTGGAAAGAAGGTTAACTGCAATGTATGGGGCGAGCATGCAATGCAGTTACAAGATTTCATTGCGAGGAACAAGCAAACATCATATCATGTTATAATTTTGATTCAGAATGCTAAACTTAAAATGTGGCAAAGTATGTGTATTTTTAAAATTTCATATGTATAAGTAACTTTGCATGAATATGATGTTTGTAGACTGATATTATAACACTATTTTCTTATCATAGGTAATCCTCAAGTATCAAACCAACTATTTGGTGCTCAATTGCACATTAATACCGAAGTATCACCAATAGTGGAATTCAAAACAGAGTATTTGCGTTAACCATTTTAATTTCTGCTCAAAAAATGCATATCGATGCATCATTATATAATGAGTGTAATATATAATATCTTTCAGTATACTGGTTACTGAAAAGAGATGATTTGGATATCACACCAACAAAACTCGTTGATCTAGCACACGACACTGTTATCAATACTGCATTGAACTATTACCTTAAGCCACCGCTAAAGACTGTTGATCAACTTCGAGCAACTGTAGAGGCAAGTCAAATTGAATCATAAAAACTACAAAACATATATTACTATCTTTGATATTCAAAATATTCTTAATGATAATGATAATCTACTATGCATATAATTATTTCACGTGTCTGACTGTGTTGTTAAAGCTACTATAACAAGATTTTTGATTGAAGAAGATTGGTTTACTTATGCGTGTAAATCGTGTAAAAAGAAAGCTCATCTCATATTACGAGATTGTGGTGATGTAAGAGTGTTTGATTGTCAAGCATGTGGAATGGTGAAAGAACTTATTGGAAAGTGAGTTTCTTAGATATAAAGCATATTAATTTATATGTCAATCTATTATCTGTTTTCTAACTAATCAATCAGCTGTTCAAGCTAAATCATTTCATTTGTTCCTTTTTAGGCTTAGAACCGTTGTCAGAGTGCAAGATGTGCCAGGTTCTACGTCACTTATTATGTTTGACAATCAACTTTCAAAGCTGTTGAATAGGATTGTTTCATGGCTAAAGAAAAAAATTGAAACTGTAACCAACCTCATGCATTGTTGTTTGGTATTTGGTTTTTTTAGTTCCATTAGATTCATGTATACATACTTATTTTTTTGTTAACTAGGTTGATGACCCTCATGTGCTGCCAATGGAGTTCAATGCATTGCTCAATAAGGAAGTGGTGTTTAAAATACATGTTGGGGACATTAATGTCAAGTTTGGCTACTGTGCTTATACTGAACATCGTGGAACAGAGGATGCTGATGTATTAACTACCATAACAGTTAAGTTGAATGATCGAAAAATTGAAACTATCGCGTTGTCATCTCTCGAGTCAACTCCCACTGCAAAGGAACAATAAACTTACTCTTAAATACAGTTTGCCATATAAAGTTCCAAAAGTAAATTGTAATTAAATGTATCATATTTAAATGAATCAAGTACAAACTCTAATTGATGATGACATTTTTTCACCTGAATCGGCGCAACAGATTAGTCCAATTCCATTTTCATTAAAAAGGAAAAGTGAGTCACCACCAAATTGCATCAGTAATGATGCAAGTACTTCAAACGCTACTAAGTTTTTACCTTCATTGATGATAGCTAGGATGGAAGACATATGATTACCGGAAATTTTGGGGCAGAATTTATCTACTATGCTTTTTTTAGACTAAATAATCCCATGCATGATGTTTAGTTGTGCATGATGTTTAGTTGGTGTTTTAGTTTAATTGCTTTTTCAACCTCTTAATTTGGCTTTCAGTTTCTACATCTATTTGTTTTATGTAGTATGAATTATTCATGGTTACATCTTTGAATTTCTTTATGACTTAATGGTCGGGTTATGATTATGTACAATTCAAAGTTTTGTATCTATGTTTTCAATAGTCATTTTCATATTTAATTCATATTCATATTCATAATACTTGTCATTACATATTATATATCTAGTTACAGAAGTGTGTTAACATAGCAAAAATACATTGTTGATCGATGAAACTGGAAATAACACTTGTTCGAAGTTATTATATGTTAGTATACGATAATAAGAAGAGATGGACAACTGAACAAGACAGATGGTTTTAAGTACTAGGCTTTCTAGGTCTAATTTTCAAATAACATAAGATCAACTTGAGTTGTGATTGGGTTTCATGGTCAGTATTTCGGTTCATAGTGGCTACCATTTTTATTTTATGTTTTATTTAATTTAAATTATTTGTTGAAACCGATCTACTCATTCTTTGGGTTCAATGAATTTATCTTTTAGTGTCTTTTTGGTAATTCATATTCATATTTACTCACCCCCATTCATATTGATAAGATTTATCATTACATATTATAAATCTGGTTACATAAGTGTGCTGTCACACCCCCAAATTTGAAATACATACAGTTAATAATGCGGAAGCTTTGAGGCATGACAACGATCGACTAAAAATTCATCGAGAGCGTATAATTATCGTATAACAGAATATATTAAGATGCCATTAAAAGTTTTACAAACATTATGGCTTATCAGGCCGTCAAAATATCAATGTTATCGAATACATAGAGGCTTACTTGGGCATTTTTTATAAACTTATTTTGCTAGCATGCTCGGATTCAGGTGAGTTCACAGCCCCACTTTTACTGTTTTACTGCTTTTAACTTAGGGTGAAAAACATATAAATGAATCTATGCGATTATTGAAACCTGACAATGTATCTTTATGGGAGGCTAAGTCCGACAGTTGTAGTGCCTAAGTCCTTGCTTACGATGTTATAACCATTAGTTAGATGACACTAACCATTGAGTATACTGATAGTACTATCAGGGCTGACAATCCCATCCCATAGTTTTTAGTTAGTCGCGCTAACTAGCGACGTTGTTTCGCGTTTTGGGGACGTGTATACTTAACCGATCCAAGGAAAATTGATTCTACGTTATGAGTTGTGGTTTGGTTATAGGCTTAACTTCGGCATATTAACTCATAGACTTGAAAACCTATTAGGGGATCACAGTCAGTGGTTTTGATTGATAATAATCGTACTTAGGCTTTTGATGCCACCTTTTTGAACTATTGATGAAATGTTTCTAAATGATGGTTTATGATTGAGTCATTAAACCTGTGAATTCACTCAACAATTATGTTGATGTTTTATAAATATGTTTTTCAGGGAATTAGCTATGCCGTAAGTTCACATACATGTTGGGACCGTACCTGCCACGATGATTAGGATGCCACTTTTGAAATCAATGGGATTTAATTTATGACTAATCTAATGTAGCTTTCATTATGAAATCCCGAAACTTATCTTTTGAACTAAATCAATGCGCCTTAAATGCAAGAGGTCAAGTTAATAAATGTAGACGACTTAATAGTCCTTCTATGCAAGTTGTTCACTCAACTAGGTTTAAAAGTGCCATCGAAAGGCTTGAATATCATGTAATACCATCATAGGCGTAAATGACACATTGTGATCTTTATTAGTTTTCAAAACACTAAAATTGTTTAAGTCAACGTTATAATACATTTTCATAAATAGTATATCAATAACGTTAATTTTTTATATGTTACACACATACATATATATATAATGTCTTGATCGTACTTGATTCAAGGTTCGTGATTCCGTTAAATTAGCTTTTAAATCGGGAATCATATGTTAATATAATATCGTCATGATACTAAGCCATAATATATATACTTATATAGGGTGGGGATCAAGAGGGAAGAAAAAAAATTAGGGAAGGAGGGAAGCAAATCTCAACCATTGATTTCATCATAAATGAATTTTAAAAATTACAAAAAATTTCAAAATTTAACATTCATCACAAATGAATGTTAAAAACGTTTTTTTATGAAAAAATCAAAGGCTAAGATTTGCTTCCCTCCTTCCCTAAATTTTGAAGCTTCCCTATGGATCCTTCCCCTTGATTTTTTCATAAAAAAACGTTTTTAACATTCATAACATTCATTTGTGATGAATGTTAAATTTTGATTAACATTCATCACAAATGAATATTAACAATATTCATTTATGATGAAATCAAGGGTTGAGATTTGCTTATCTCTTTCCCTAATTTTTTTGCTTCCCTCTTGATCCCTCCCCCTATATATATCAATATCGTTATAAGTTTTATAACTCATTTTTTTATAACCTTTATCGTTTATATACGTTTTTATCCGTTATAATCCGGTTTCTACGATTTTTCGGCTTATACACTTACCGTAAAATAATGTATATTTTTATAATTTAGTTCCCTGATTTCCAGAGGGTTCACATCAGTCCCTAAAGTTTCCAAAGTAATGGTTTTAGTCCTTCTATTTTCTATTTTGCCGTTTTAGGTTAAATCATATGGTTTCTTCGGTTTATACCGTATAAATTATATTCTCGACATCTTTTCTTAAGGTTTTCACTTAAGGACTTTTAAGTTACTTTTTTTAAGGTCTCAGTCCATGAATTTCTGATTTTACACTTTAGTCCCCAAAGTTTCCAATTATTCCATTTTTAACCTAAAGTTCCGGTTTATCGGCTTTTAATAACATAAGTCTTGTTTTTAACACTTTAAGCTATGGATTACACTCTAATACATTTTAACTTACTGATTTCATTATCTCAGCCCATATCTTATGGTTCTTACACCTTTAGTCCCTATAGTTTAGATTTTATCATTTCTAGTTCAAAGTTTCGGTTTATCGATTTTTAACCATACGATTCTTGATCTTATCATTATAATTCATAGATTTACCTTTATGATACTTCAAATTACTGATTTTTACAGTCAAGATCCATAAGATATGGTTTTTACATCCTTGGTCCTCTTTAGTTTTCATTTGTCACTTTTCAACATATTATGTCCACTTTTTAGTCATTCTTGTGCTATTATTTTGACTAGTCAAACAGACTTAGTTTGTTATGAAATTTTTATCATAAGTCCCCCTATGTCTTATGTTTACATAAAAGTAAGATTCATAATTTTAGGACATGTAAAAGGGGTTCAAAAGTAATTATTATTACACAAAGGTCCAACAGTTACTTTTCTGGACAATTGGTGAGAGAATCGTGTGTTCACTGAGTTATACTTATTTTCATCAAATGTGATCATATTACTTTTAAAGATAAGACAAAATGTGACCTTTAGGAAAAGTATTCACGTCATTTGGATCTGTGGTTTAGAAGTTATGGCCTTCCAAAGTTAGGTTAGATTCTGTCTTTAGAGGGCAGTTTGTACACTTGTTTTTTTAAATTCGTTTTGGAGTACCAATACTTATCCAAAATTCATGAAACTAGTTGGGTTGGAAAGCTAACTCTTTAAACTTGATTTTAGACTCCAGAAACACTAAATTTCGTTAACTTATGACCGAGTTATTTACTTCCAAAGTTGACGAACGTTTCTGTCCGTTTTTATATCTCTTGTTTTGGAGTTTGTTTTGGTTTCTTTCAACAAGTTCTGTTATTATCAACACATACAGACGTTTATAAGTTTTTTTTAGTATGAGTGAACAAGTCACACATATTAACTAGTATATAAGTATTTAAATGAAGAACTTCAAGAGTTTATGGTAGTAGTTTCCTTACAATGCTTTAAAGAGTGGATTTGAGCAAGATGAAGGTTTGATCTCTTTGTGGATGACTTCCTAGATTTGATTCCTTGTGTTTAGTTTGTTTTACTCTTGAAATGAAATGAGATTATGATATGTAAGTGTTTGTGAGTTGAAAGAGTGAAAAATGATGGTTTTTGAGGTGGTGGTTCATGGTGGTTCAAGGGTGGATGAATGGTGGTTGTTTTGGAACAAGATGAGAGGGATGTGGGGCTGCTGTCCAGCCGTGAGTTTGGAGGGAGAGAAAGAGTGAGAGTGTGTGTTTGATTTGTGGTTAATGATGTGCTAAATGAAGGTGCATGCAAGTCAAAGTAAGGGATGAAAAGTATAGAGGTGAGTATGGTTGTGCATGCATGGTTCAAGGGTGGCAAGGGGGGGTCATGGAGGTGGAGTTGGGCAGATTTTTGGTCAAGGGGAGGGGGCCCCTTTGACTTTTCCAACTAGTTGATTAAGTTGTAGATATTTAGGTCATTAAGCACTAACCTTGATTACTTAAGTGCTAATTGTGTAATTAAGGTAATTTAGTGGTAATTAGGGTAGATTAGAGTTATTAGAATGTTACTAATTGATTGAAAGAATATTCAAGTAATTTACCGATACTTTGTTCGATTAAATTCATAGTTTATCTCGTTGTTGCACGTTTCTTAGATCACGTGAACGTTTATTCAGGTTCAAAGGTTATCATGCTCTTTCTTTAGCATAATTATCACAATAATAACAACTACTATTTTTAACTGAATAGATTTACGTTATTTATAAAATTTGATCAACAAGGTTCGGGAATTTCAGTCTCTACCGAATGTTTCATGTAATACTCAATAATTATGAATGCCTCTCGCATTAAAATAAATTGCATCTCATATGCAAATGTGGGCTTTGTGCTAGACTTAATTTAATGAAAACGAATTCACATAATTTTAATAGGGAATTAGCCTAAATGCACGTAATTAAAATGTACGAAAATTACCAAAATTTTAGGGTTGTCACATGTGTTAATTTTTATTAGTTAGGCATACCAAGATTAACTCATATACTATAACCCTTCAGCATATATGGCGTATACAGGGAAATGAAAATATGTTTATTATAATGTTCTCCTATCTAAAGGTATAAGGTATTGTTTCTTGTGGCTTCTTTAGCCAATCGTTGTACATATAATACACTGATTCATATGCATATACATATATATATACAATATATGATTCGGTACATAAAAAAACAAATAATAGATGTATTAAAATACCATTAATCTTATTAATATTATACTTTAATAAGACCTCAACTTTAGTATCTTTCTTTATAATACTCATCCTCAGTAAAAAGTTAAAAATATAATAATACGATGGACTTTCCAAAACCTCAGCATACGATACTGTTTTTTTAGCTTTTGAGAAAATGTAAACTCATACTTTACAGCTTACAAAGTCAAACATGATCATAAAAATTCAAAAATTAGGGCTTGAATAACCCAAAGATAAAATCCCTCATTTTTCATTATTTTTCTTCCCGTTATTTTTTTTCTCTCTCTATAGCGATTTACCGATCTTCCTTTAGTAAGTTTTTGCAAACTTTATCTTCTTCGATTTTCATTTCTTCATCAATGTTCAAGTTGAAGTAATTCCATTTGTACACTACATTTAGACATACATATGTTGATCTGAATTAATACTAGATCTGATTTTCTGTTAATTATAAACCGATTTGGTCAATTAGGGTTTTGTATTTGAATACTAGCACCGATTTTCTGTATTTGATAATTGAGGCTTTAAGTTTAATAATTACGGTCTGACATTCAGAATACCTATGATTTCATCTGTTATCTGTGAAAGCTATGCTATGATTGAGGTTATTATGGTCATCATCAGTGAAACCTATGTTGATGCGTGTAAAGTACTGTAATAATTTAATATTCATTTTTGTGGATTTATGATTTTCCAACTTGCAATTTTAAAAGGTTTTTGTGTGGTAACATGATATTATACCAATTCAATGCTGGCAAAACAGCATTTCCATACAATTTAACAATTTGTAATTTGAGGTGTTTGTGGTAGCATAATATAGAAGATTTGTTAAATCGTCTACAGATTACTCACTTGAGGCTTGCTGAATACAGAAGATCTAGGCTATCAAGGAATAGGAGGGCAGTCAACTGTGCATATGTTGGTGTGCTATCTGCTGGTGGTGTGCAAGAGAGATATGCGAAATGTTTTCTTATGGGCATGTGAAATATGTAGAACTGACAAAATGGGTTGGATAATAGGTCTTAATAGATTAGTGGCAATATGGGTCGTGTTGAGTCGGTTTGACCTGGAAACACTCTGGTCCATTATTAGACATTTATACAGTTTGTAATTAACGCTATAAATATGAAATGTTGTTTAACTGTATGAGTACATTAATTATTTAGGTGTTATAATAAAGTGATGTAGGAATTATTATGCATCATGAGTATTTTGTTACTATAATCATATTATACTAATACTAATTTATTGCAGATTTATTTTGGTCAAAGTTCAGACATTTTTCAACTTCAATTTGTCGTTCTTCCAAATCATTGATGCGACTAAAACCATGTTTGAAAACAATCCACCATCCTGTTGTTGGAGAAAGCGGAAGTATCGAAACAATAGTGACAAAGAAAACTTACACGCCATACATGGCAGTAGTACACCTACTAATATTAATGCTACATCATCCGGTAAGTTTGCATCACTAATTTCAAAATCATACATTACATTTTTACTATTTGATGCACATTTGATTTATATGAACATAAAAACATATTAATTGTTCTATTGTAGGTAACTCACTTACAACATCCAATAAGTCTGCAACAACAAAAAACAATTGATCGCGTGTCAATATTTCTGTCAGAGAAACTTTAAATGAGTCTGTAAGTAGTCAAGTCAGCACAAATCGCTTATCTAACATACTGTCACTCAATACTCCTTCAGGGTTTTTTTTTCTTTGTAGGTTTTAATATGTTGTTGCTATAAATTTTGTCTAATGTCTATCACCAAATTATCTATTTGTTTTTATTTTCAACTAAACACTACAGTGCATCAGGTCATATTCTGACTACAAATGAAAGGACACCCTTATCCTGCATCACTAATAATGGTAAGAGAATTATATATATCTTACCTGTGTTGAAAATCATAACTTCAAAATAAAATTTCACCATTATAAATTAATATAACCTCTGTATTCTTTTGTATGTAACTCAACAACAACATCAAAGAAGGCTTCAACAACCAAAAACAATCGATGCCCAATCGTAATCCTGGCTGACCGACTATATAACATTCCTCAAATGTTGAAATTAGTCCCTTTAATTTGTTATCCAATACACTGCTAGTTAATACCTCTTTAGGTTTTTCTTAATCTTATTAGCTTTGGCAATTAATCAACGGAATTAACCAACCATCTGATGGTTAGACAAGCCGCTACCTATTTGTTGTTTGTTGCAGGTGAATAGGGAACAAGTTCAGAGAAAGCCCTTAATATTAACCAACCATCTGATGGTTCTCATCTTATGGTTAGAAAGTCCAAATACGATTTATCACCACAAGATGTTATACCTTTAGATCTGCCATCTCCGACGAATATGAGTGGAACTGATAAAGGTTAAATCAAATTAGTAATTTGTTTCCTGATGTCTTAATATTAATTTTTAATCTTTTATATTCTTAAATATTGAAACTATAGCTAATGACTACGTTGATTACATTCATTAACCAGGTAAACATCTATGTTTGTCAACATATGCGATTCAACCTTCTCAAAAATCAGCGACTGATCGTCATAGAGGTAGACCGCCCAAATATAAATTTGCAATACACGAGTTGTTGTCGCTCAATTTGATGCCAACACTAAACAATGCATCCAGTAGTAACCAAAATGCACAACATAAATTCAACGGAATTTCTCGTGGTATGATTGAACTTCGACATCAATTTATATGTATTCCAAGGATGTACTTACTCTTCTAACATATAACAAAACTTAATTTTCAGAATACCTGGACATAGGGGATCTAATATATGTTTGTAGTGCATGTAAAGCTAAACTCTAGAAGGTTGAAGCTATGCGAGGTAATTAAACATCGCCAAGAAAGCATATTCATTATGTTGTATGAGTGGAAAGGTTGAACTCGCTGGATTGAAATACCCACCTCGATTGCTTTTGGATCTATTCTGTGGTCGATCTGAACATAGAAAAACATTTATCAAAAATGTAAGGAAGTACAACATGATGTTCGCCTTCACATCAATGGGAGGTAAAATTGATCACAAAATAAATTCTAGGCGTGGTCCTTATGTTTATCGAATGCACGGACAAAATTATCATCTAGCTGACAGTCTCTTGCAGGAAGAAGGCGAACATCCAAAGTTCTCTCAACTATAAATATATGTCACTGAACACGAGGTTGAGAACCGTATAAATGTATACAGGTAAAGATAATCGATTTCTCAACTGAATGATAATTTTGGAATAAAATAACATTGTGATTTGTGATATATGTATAAAAGATATTTCTTTCCTGTACACGTTTACATTAAATATTAAATTCATTATTATTTATACATATAATATATATACATATTTTCCACCTATGTATTATTAACTTTGCATTTCATGATCAGTTTACGCAAAGATAATACCATGTACAATCCATGCTCCGATGAATCCATGACTTTAGATGAATTGAAGGGACTTATGGATTCTGTCAATCCACTGGTACAGAAGTATCGTATGGCCAGAGATAGCTGGACCATGAATGATAAAGAACCTATAAGGCTAAAACTTACTGGAACGAGGGACAAAGATGGACGTACTTACAACCTACCAACTGCAAACGAGGTTGCAACTTTGATAGTTGGTGATATAGACGGTTTTATAGATAAAAGAGACATAATTTTGGAGAAACAATCCAAGAAGTTGAAGCGTATAAGTGAGTTGCATCCTTTATATCTTGCCCTTCAATGCCCATTATTATTTCCGTACGTAGAAGATGGATATAGGTATGATATTTTACATAGAGGTGTTGATGACCAATATCAATATGGTCATGTACGTCTTACTATAAGGGAGTTCTTTGCTTATCGTTTACAAACAAGAGTTGATGAAGTATCATTGATTCTAATGTCCAGAAAACTGTTACAGCAGTTCATTGTTGATGCATATACTATGGTTAAGAATACCAGGTTGTCATACATTCGTAATAATCAAAAGACATTTAGAGTTTCTTCTTTAAGTAGTTTATACGATGCACAAGACTTCGGAGATGTAGATGTATCTGATATGGGAAATCGTGTAATTCTTCCTTCAACGTTTACTAGTGGAGCAAGGTATATGCAACAAAATTACCTTGACGCAATGGCCATTGTAAGAGCAATTGGATATCCCGATTTGTTTATTACACTAACTTGCAATCCAAAGTGGCATGAAGTTCTTAGCTTTCTAGAAGTGGAGAAACTAAATCCTGATGACAGACCAAATGTTATCACAAGGGTATTTAAGATAAAGTTAGATTGTCTCATAACAAAATTGAAGGATGAAAAGGTTTTAGGTGGTGTACCGGTAGGTATTTTTTAGGTTTATATAAATATGACTTCTTTATTATTTATTTGTAAACTTATCTTTTTATAGTCTAATATTTTACTAACCAACTAATATTTTACTTGCAGTTGTCTACAATATTGAATTTCAGAAAAAGGGGTTGCCTCATTGTCATATTTGCTTATTTTTAGACAAGGCTGATAAACTTCCCAATCCTGCTGATATTGATCGGGTTATCACCGCAGAAATTCCTGCAATTGTGTCTGAATTCATGATTCATGGAACGTTTGGCGAAGATAACCCATCTTGTCCATGTATGAAAAAGGGAAAATGTTCAAAGAACTTTCCTAAAGAATTTACAAATGAAACACATTTGGATGATGATGGATATCCTTTATATAAATGTCAAGACACTGGTAATTTTGTACAAAAGGGAAATGCAAAGTTGGATAACAGGTCAGTTTCATTTAAATGATGGTATGTTCAAATATTTACGTGTCAATTAAATGTGTATCTTACTTTTACTTATCCCGTTCAACACTTGCACAAAATATATCTTTATCACTATTAAATATTTAAATATTATGCAACATAATATTCATGTATAATTTCGTAGACTATTACAGGCATGTGGTCGGTTACAATAAGACTCTCATAAAGCAATTCCAAGCACATATGAATGTCAAGTGGTGCAATAAGTATTTATTCAAGTACATCAATAAAGGTCCAGACATAATTACAGTAGGTTTTGAGACGTCCGATCGTGAGGTTAATAAGAACAATAAGAAAAAAAAATAAAGATGAAATTGCTGAATATTATAGTTGCCGATACATATCAGCCTGTGAAGCATGTTGGCGATTATATGATTTCCCAATTATATACAGAACACCTGTGGTCTATAGATTATCTTTCCACCTACCTAATCATCAACCAATTGTATTCGATGCAGATAATGATATTGAGTCGGTACTTGCAAAGCCTTCGATTGGAACTTCTCAATTCTTAGAGTGGATGAACAAAAATAAATATGATATTGAAGCACGGAAGTACGCGTATGTTGAGTTTCCCAGAGAATACGTCTGGAATTTTGCTTAACAAAGTAAGAGGTCATACTTGCTTTGAAGACATTCGAATGGTTAATGGCAAGGTTTACGATACATTCAAGGAGGCATGTTACGCACTTGGCCTATTAGATGATGATAAAGAGTACATTGAATCTATTAAAGAGACATATGCATGGGCCTCTGCAGATTTTTGTCGGTCGTTATTTGTGTCTTTGATTACATGCGACAATTTGACACGTACGGACCATGTTTGGAAAGAAACATGTCAGATGCTATCAGACAACCTCAAACACAAGTGTCCACCTCATCTAAAAAATATAGGTTTGAATATTCATAAGTTATTTTTAATATATAATAAAATTCAAATTTATTGTTTCGTTATACACATTTATATATTAAAATGAATAATTTTATATGATTTATACGCTAACTAATTAGCATATTTCAAGATTATTATATTTAACTTATGTTTTACACCTTTGAAAATAGTAAACCATTTAATCAAAATGTCCTAATAATATACGTCAACTTGATTTACTCAACTAATCATTATCTTCCAAAATGTGGCAGATGATGATGAGTTGAACATTTTGTACAATCTTGCCTTGGTTGAGATTGAAACAATGCTAAATAGATCTAGATCAAGTTTGAAGGCAATTCCAAATATGTCTTTTCCTGATTATGAGTACATTCAAAAAAACTACAATATGCTTATACATGACAAACTTAACTATGATGTTGCGACTTGCTGCCGAAAGAAATTATCATCATATACCACAAATAAACAACGTCACTACCGACAACGCTAAAAATGTTAATGGAAAACGTCCTGCAATTGCTCATGGCTGTGCATCTTCTTCAAAGTGTGCAAAAGATGAGAAATCACCAAAAGACATCAAGATTGAAAAACCTTAGAGTGCTTTTATTGTCTTTACTACTATCAAGTATTTTAGTTTATTAAGCTAGATAAATAAATTGCAACAAACTATAATGTTGCATGGCATGGTTATTAGTGATTTTCATTGTTTGTTTTCTATGTTTTGTAACATTTTGATATTTATTATATGAAAACAACTGACTACACGTCAATCTGCATTTACATTGCTTGCAATAAATGACTACTTCACTAGGCTTTAGGCATTCAGTACCCTTTGGCTTGCACGACCATGAGATTGACACGAATACGAATGTTGTTAATTCTTGCTTAAAGGTTAATGACTAAGTACACTTTGACTAACTTAGGTTTTTGTTCCGTATTAAATAATAACAATAAGGTTCTTATAGTTTTCATTCGTTAGAATGATCGATTTATTTGTTTAGTGATTCATCAGTTTTAATCATCAATTACTTTAATATCTTTGACATATAGAATATGTAAGGTATTATCATTGACTAAAAAATTTATGTTTCGGTTACTCTTATTTCATCTTACTTAATTATCTAAAGATATATCCATATCTCTTTCTATGCGAAAGAATTATACAATGTAGACCGCACCAATATGACTACTCAAAAATTATTCAAAGGAAAACATAATATAAACTTTGTATGAAAATTATGTATCAGTCCCGCGAATTCTCGAGTTATAATCTAGTAATTCACTAATAACAAAAGGAAAAACGAAATCGACCATGGTAATAATAATTTTTATTAGTACCAGCAATTCAAGTCCATAAGCTCCATACAAGGCATATGTAGGTATTTGTTTTCATATTCTGGGTTGTCTTGGGCTTTGCAATAATTGTAGAACTGGGTAAAATGGGCAAAATTTGAAAATGATGGTGAATGCAAATGGACTATTCTAAAACATCGGTTACATGAACAAATTAAAAAGGACAAACTCCTTAAAAAAAGTAGAAAGTACACGTTACACAGAGGGAGGTGGAGTGACGATGGAGATGATATCTTTTTAACTCTTTTCACTATTTCCAAATCACACTTTTATATTTTCTATTCTCAAACTTTTTTTTTCTTTTTCAAATTTACTATTTTCACAACCTTTGTATGTGGTATTTTCAATTGAGCATTTTTACTTGTTTTCATTATATAAATTTTTGCTATTATTATATTATATGGATTACGTTCAAAATTTATTAGTAAATTAGCATTTTATGTATTGTTTTATAATAATAATAATTTTTTTTCTTAGTCTAAACTGAAAATTTTGTAGGTTGTATGCATATAAGGTAAGATTTATATCCAATAGTAATTTCATATATATTTTTACAATTATATTACATTTAACAAATTCAAAATGAGAGGTGAGTTTATGGATTTTTTTTTAAAGAATGAGAGTACCAATAAGAATGTTACATTTGGCAAAAATCCCACTTTTTTAAAATCTAAATATCTCAAAAACCATTAATTAAAAAAAATATAAAAATTGCATTATAAAAATTAACGTTTTTTCCTCTTCGATTTAAGATCCCACAAGGTATAGTTTCGACGAACTTTTTTTTTTCTTCATTTTTTGTGGGTTAACACATGTGTTATAATTGACTAACAAAAGTATTACCCGCGGCTATCACATGTATTATCAAGGACTATCACATGTGTTACAAGCGATAGTCGGTACTAACACATGTGATAGTTGCCGGTAACACATGTGTTATTTGTTTATAACACATGTGTTACAATTTTACAAAACTCACCAAAAAATGAAAAAAAAAAATCGTTGAAAATATGTCACGTGGGAACTTAAATTGAAGAGGAAAAAACATCGATTTTTATAATTTTTTGACTAACAGTTTTTCAGATATTTAATTTTTATGAATGTGAAGATTTTGTTATTTTAATTAAAATCAACGGTTGAGATTGGTACTCCTTCAATTTTAAAAAATTCCATACTTAAATAAACTTTTATTTTTAAAAGCAATTGAAAAAAGTAAAATGATCAAATTTAAATTTTTTTTAACTCGGTTAGATCCAAAACCATTACAATCCAAACTTATTATAGTCCGAACCCGTTTAAATCCTGTTACCCAAACCCGCCACCCTTGCTCCTGAAAGTCTTTAATCAGTCCCACTTTTGTTCACATCTTTAATCTATTCTTAGCATATCAAATTGAGAACGACATCTTGAATCATCGTCATCGTCATCGTCATCGTCATCATCATCATCCCCTACAATTGCTTATGAGTATTTTCTTTTTCTTTTTCTCATTTCTAAAATACAAACATTATTATGTAATCAAAAAGTAATCTCAAATAAACAAATTTGGACTGATTTATTTCATACTGTTCAATAAATTTCAATCCTTCTAGATGGTAAATGATGATGATTTATTATTACAATTTGTCATATTAGGTTTTCATGTGTTCATTTTAGGGTTTAAAATTGCTACTGCTTGCATCGATTGTTTTGAATTTATCTTCTTGCTGTTTATTTTATTGCAAATAGTAGTTAGTTAATTAAGTATCTGAAAATGAAATATGATTTGTGTAGATTAACATTTTAATTATGTTAGTTAATTGATCTAACTATGCCTCATTAGGGAAATTAGGATTACCATTTTATTCCCTATTATATGGAAATAACATTTGAGTTGATCTGTGTTTTCAACTCGAAAGTTTTTTTTTCAAAATATACTTTTTACTCGTTTGGTTGTAGCATTAACAATCTGCAGGGGTATCAAATATGTAGGGAAGTATTTGCTAATATCTTATAAGTAGGTGAATTTTTCATCACTTGGAAGTATCAAATAAGTTGGAGTGATCAGATTCTCTGCTTTCGAGATTCTTTGCCCTATAAAGATTGATTGTTGGCTGTGTAACCGTGTCTAACAACTTTGTTGAATCTTAAAATTTCACCTTTTGGCTTTTAACTTGGACAGGCACATATAAATCTGGTTTTCTTAAATGATCGAATGATTTCTATGCTGAAACCATGAAGTTGTTTCATATATGTTAGGAAAAATCTGTGATTCAAGAAGTGACAATGAATTTTAATCCATCTTTACTTCCTCAATATTGAAATATTGTATTAGTAGTAGAATTGATGTACTAGTTCTTCTGGGGAATTTTCAAATGTTAATAACTATCTGTTGTATATAGTTCATGTCAGTTCTATATGCTAGACTAATTAAAATCTATATTGTTAATTTTGGCTTTGTTTATTTATTTAAACTTTAAATCTCTTCCCTTACTATTCTTTTGGCGGCAAACTCACAGAACAGGAGAATCATCTTGCAAGGGGTAAAAAGACTCAGTGAGAATGTCCGATCAAATAGCAAAAGGTCAGGAGTTCGAAGAGAAAGCTGAGAAGAAGCTCAATGGGTGGGGCTTCTTTGGGTCCAAGTATGAAGATGCTGGTGATTTATATGAAAAAGCTGCAAATCATTACAAGCTTGCCAAATCTTGTAAGAATTAATACTCGAACATTCATAGTGTTCTGTACCGTACACCTAATTTTACGCATCTTTATTCATTTTGTAAAATTAAATGTTATCTATGTTGTAACATCTATTTGTGTTTGGGTATGAACTTTAGTCAGTCTATGATATTCGTTCTGGAAACTGTTTATTGACTTGCATTTATGCTCATGATGATGGCATTTGATTGGTTTTAGGCAACTTAGGATTATTGTTTAGAATTTGTGCTGAGCAGATTATACAACTACCTAAGGTCTATCGGAGAGACTGTAAAGAACCAGTAGATATTTGGATAGGTGGCCTCTGTTGATACCTTGTGGCAAATTCACATTCTTTCTAAACTGAGTATTATTTGAAAATATTTACTCTTAGTAGTATCCAAAGTAAGGTTCTCATATTCTTTAACATTCACTTGTTTGCTAGTTTGTATTTTCTAAAAAAATTGATGTCTCGGTTTTCTGAATCCTAGGCTACCTTGGTCTTAACCATCTCATAACTTGGTCCCTGCATCTATTGCAAACTTTACGTTTTAGATGTCTATTAAGACCCTCATTGTAGTGCTCCAACATGGAAGTGACCTTTCTGCTTTGATTAAGAATTTTGATTAATCAGACCTCCTAGGATAGATGTAAGTTTCTTGCTTCACCCTCCAATAAGGTAGTTTTGGGATAAAGTTCATCTGTTTGCTTTATAGCTACTTTGCCCTATGGATGAGTGAAAAAGTTAAGCTCAGCCTTGTTCAATTGATTATTGATTTCCTATCATGTAGATAACATTGACTCATTTTATACTTTCTATACTTTACTCTCATACAATTTGGTCTTGGGTTTGGGACTATTTTACCTTGTTTCATTCTGTATTAGGGCAAATATGAGATTTTTTGATTGATTGGGCCAAGCACAAGCCTAATATGGTTAGGGCTTGGTAGCTCTAAGAGCCTAAATAAAACCATTCCTATACTAGCCACTTGGGATCTTATATGTTTTCATTATCCATTGATTATAACTCTTTCGGGATTATTTTTAGGGGACCAAGCTGGATCTGTATATGTCAAGCTAGCTGAGTGCCATCTGAAAGTAAGTGCTTATTGCTGCTGTTCATAGCATAAGTCAGTGATCCCCGTCATAATAATGAATTAATGTTTTATAGATGGATAGCAAACATGAAGCTGCTAATGCTTATGCTGATGCAGCTCATTCATACAAGAAAACAAACACCAAGGGTAAGAATGGACATCTGTTTAATCACTCCTTAAACCATAGTTGCTAATAATTAAGTTTCATGGTTTTACAAAATTGCAATATCAATCTGAGGTTACTTTTTTTATGTCAAGCACTCAAGTTTGCTCTAGGTACTCCGATGTAACTAGGTTTTGTGATCGTTTTTGATTCACTGTTCGATATTAGTTGGTACTAGTTTTGAGAACCTCTTAATTACAATTAAAGTGGGTGACACTGACAGCAATGATTATCTAACAGTTAAGGTTCGTATTGAAACATGATGATGAATTTGTATAATTGTCTGTCACATTAAGAAAAATACTTCTTGACAAAGCTTCAAATACCATTACTGCCTGCCTGTAGACAATTTTGGAGTGGCTTAGTAAAACAAAAGTAGCCGTTTAAAAACAATATACTTTGGTAATACTTTGCATCCTGTTATCCACTCTGTTGCTCAACCCTGTCAAAAGATAAATCTGTGCAAGAATTGAACGAATCTAATCGTGCTCCTTCTGCTTGGGCTGTATCCACCAAGAATTCTTGTATTGTTGGAACTTATTAGCTCTGTTCAGAGACTGTCGTGCTATCTCTTCTATTTATACCCACTTATTCATATTTTCCAATAATGTTAGCCACCTAAACGTAAATAAACATAAATTTGAATATTTTTAGTCTCCTTTCCAAATTTAGGAACTTTTTTTTCTTTTTACCGTTGATGTTTGCAGAGTGCATAGATAACCTAGAGCAAGCATTGAATTTATTTATGGAAATTGGGAGGCTCAGCATGTCTGCCAGATATTGCAAGGTATCTTGACTCATATCATCTTTAATACATTAAGAAAAGATGTTCACAGGGGCTTCCTCGTGACGCTCCCAAGTCGATCGCTATCCTTTCTTGCTTTCTTGTGTCGCACCTGTAATAAAGACTAATGAATAGCCCGTAATTTACCTTCGCTCTGTGCAGGAAATTGCCGAGTTGTATGAACAGGAGCAAAATTTGGAGCAGGCTATCGCATATTATGAT
Organism: Logfia minima; assembly: GCA_963921325.1. Taxonomy (NCBI): domain Eukaryota; kingdom Viridiplantae; phylum Streptophyta; class Magnoliopsida; order Asterales; family Asteraceae; genus Logfia; species Logfia minima. Next base: position 19,532,981 of record OY992763.1, on the reverse strand, counting down.
AAAGCAGCTGATCTTTTCCAAGGAGAGGAAGTAACAACTTCTGCTAACCAATGCAAGCAGAAAATTGCACAATTTTCAGCTCAACTCGAACAGTAAGTTTACTTCCTATCTGTAGGGATACTTGTACTTTTGATCTCATGTAAATGTGTAGATCAATATCCTCGCAATGTGTTTCCAGATATCAGAAAGCTATAGAAATTTATGAAGAGATAGCACGACAGTCTCTAAACAATAACTTGCTGAAATACGGAGTTAGAGGGCATCTATTGAATGCTGGCATTTGCCAACTTTGTAAAGCTGATATTGTTGCAATCACAAATGCGTTGGAGCGTTATCAGGTCAACACTAGCTCTTTCTCATGCATATTAAATGCTTCATTCTTCAAAAAAATGTTATTGACTGCCAGTGCCACCTTTTTCTGCAGGAACTGGATCCGACATTTTCAGGAACACGTGAATACAAACTGCTGGCTGTATGCTATTAAAAGCTCGTCATTTTATTTCCATGTACAGTATTAAAATATTGTAATAAATATATCTTTTTTCTTTATGGAAGGATTTAGCTGCTGCGGTGGATGAAGAAGATGTTGCAAAGTTCACTGATGCTGTGAAGGAATTTGACAGCATGACTAAGCTGGTAATATAATAGCTTTGTTGTTGTCAATAAATAACTTAAAATCTGCTAATTTAATACCTTCCTATTTATTTAACATTCGTAACATTTTTGGTTGGCAAATTTGTGATGTAGGATGAGTGGAAGACGACCCTTCTGTTGAGAGTCAAACTGTTGCTGAAGGCTAAGGAGGAGGAAGACGATGATGATCTTACTTAAGTCCACTCTGTACAACGTAAGCCAGTTGGTGTTACTATTCGCATTGTGCTTTTATTTGTGCATTCAAAATATGGGTTTTTCTTTAGGGCTAATGTAATGCTGTTTGAGCAAATATATCTGGTTTGTACCGAGTTTGGGGTTTTGCTAGAGGATCATCTTCAAAAGTTGGAAATAACTAGATCTGATGTCTCGTGATGCTTTCATGTGTGCATTCTAAAGTTTCTGGTTTGAAAAATGCTTCTTAGGCCTAAAAATGTATGCCTAAATCTAGGCCTAAAGATTTGATTGGTAGATATGACAGAATTATTGGTAAAGAAAAGGAAAACAAATAAGTGGGATTTATGTGTCATGTAGTGTATTGATTAGGTCTGGATTTAAGAATATATTTTAGGTACATTTAGTATTACTCTTTTGGTTTTTATATCTAATAAATGATACCGTTGCCACCCTTAGCTTTTAGTCATTTTCGTAATTTCTGCACATCAATGTATATGTTCATCATTCTTCAGCGTCGCTTTCCATTTTTATTTTTTTATTTATTTATAATAATTATTTTTAATACAACTTTTAGAGTAGAGCTTGTGAATGAGAATGTTTATAAGCTATCAGTATCTAGTCTTAGTCCAAAATCCTTAATGCATTCCACACACGGATTACAACATTAGAGGTTATATTCTTTCACAAAATAATTATTATTTAAGTTTAGTATTTCATTTCTACTTTAACCTATGGACCTGCAATTTGTTTTCTGAGGGAACATGATCGTTCATGTTGGATAATATCTACTTTGCACGTAAACTGTCCAAAGTCCAAAGCATTGAAAGTTCAAAACCAACTGAAAAACTGTTGAAACCATTAATTAAAACTTATTAAATAAATAACCAAACAAAACAAGGAAGTGCGGAACTTTTTTTGGTTCTAGTTTGTTGATGGTTTCTATGTTTTAGAAAAACGAACTAATTTGTTTAATCGGAACAACGATCAAAGATTAACCATGTTCCTGGGTATATAAATATATCTTTTCTTTATATTGTATATAATTGCATAATAGAAAATAGAGGTTTTGAAAAGGAAAACAAAACAGGCATTTGAATGAAGACTACCTAATTCACTTTATATTATTGTAGGTGCCAAAAAGTTCGTTAACATGTGAATATAGCTTGTCATATTCTCTTTTCTAACCAAAAAGTGAAACATTTTGGACATTTAAACGATGAGCAAAACAATTTAGCTTGTATAACAATTTTCGAACAATCTGCAATATGTTGCATTGAATCTGTAAGACTGCTTTAAGATGAACAAATTGTTACTTGGAGTTGTCTAAATATAGATAAAAGTTTGTGTTTAAGTGATTTATTTTTTATATGCAACAACGAATAACTCAATAAGTAACCAAGTTATACAAATCCATGACAAAAAATTATACTTTTAGTACGTAACACCTTAATATTTATTGATTATTGATATAATAGAAGAAAGGTACTGCATTTAAATTTGAATAATCAAGTTGTGAAGAAACACTTATTTATACGTCAACCACCATATGCCTTTAATCCTTTTATTTATTAACCCAATTCTCTTTTAATTATTATATTGAGAAAGAATATTAATAACGCTTCCTTGTCATATCCTGATCCTTTTCTTTTGTCACACACACACAAGAGTAAAGAAATGAGGGCGTCACGGACTTCGCACGTGGGATAGTTCCGACCATTGTTCTCTTGCAAAAGTTAAAATAAGTTTATTGCCTCAAGACACCCCTATATTCTAGATCGATGTCATTAACACTCCTCATACTTCGTTTTGTTTCACTTTCACCACCAAAATGATAATTTCAGTTTAGGATACAAAGGGTAATTAATGCATGTCACTGGCAGACCATGCAATTACAACCGGCATCATAAAAAACGGGTTGATTGGAAAATTATCTTGGAACTCACAATCCCAACATCTTTACATGTTATATTTATAAATTATTACATCATCACATAAGTGACATTTTGTTGCTTATATCATCAAATTTGACTCGATCTTCAACTATTTGAGAACCACGTAACCATCACTTCCACTGCCATAGCAGTAGGTGTGTACAACAAAAATATTATCGACTATTTCTCCAAAATTCACTATGAACTTTTTTGTTTTGACAATTATAAGCTGATGTTCTCGATTATTACTAAGTATGAATTATTTATGAAAACTTAGACGAATATTTGACTTAAACAAGTATACCTAGCTAATATATAAACACAAATTATACAAAGCAAATAGATCAAAAACTTATATTTTTCATTGTAGCAATTTGTTTATTGTTAATCAAAGAATTACAAAGTATAATTTCGATAATTGATTAAATACATACTAACATAAATTATACCTATTGAAATAACAAATTGGTTCATTACACTTTTACTCTACTACAAAAACACTAACTAAAGTTAAGTGGTTGAATATGAATACAAAGTCTCGCTGGGACAACTCGATGATGTGTGGAATGAGAGTAAATGTACTTTAATAAGTGATACTATAAATTCAAGTGTGTAAGGAATGACATTTTCTCCGATTCATCATTCTTTTTTATACCTGGGGAATAGTTGTAAAGTTGATTTCGTATTTTTGACGTGTCGCATTTTGATTGGGAAATACAATGATTTTTTAGATAATAACACCATAACTTTACGTTAGTAGACAAAAATATAAATAATAAAAACAACAGATCATGTATTTTGTGTAGTGTCCTTTTTGTACTTTATTGTAGAAAGTGATTTTTAGCACTTTTGCTTTTGACGAGGTCCCGCCTAAATTTAACTTAGATATCATCCAAATATCTAAGTGATGTTGGGAAGTAAATAACCTAAATGAGTGACACATTTGTTAGATGTCATTGGGCCATTAGTTGTTGTAGACTAGTCTTCAAGTTTATCGTTAACTTTATAAAGTGTTAATAATAACTAAACACAGTGACAAAAGATATTGCTCGCTAGTTATGATCGTTCGATTAAATACTCAATGATAGAGTATTACTTCATCCTATATTCGTTGGTGTATCTAGGTTAACACCTCGACAAGTTTACACTTTGATAAATTACATATAAATTTCTATAAAGATTATTTAGCCCAACATTAACATGTTTATTTATTACTATTTGTAGATTAACTTATTGAGAGTTTCAAATTCGTTTAATTGAACATATAATTTGCGAGCTTGTTATTTATATTTATATAATCATACATACAAATTATTATTACATATCAAATATCAAACATCCGAGGTAGTAACAAAAAAAATTCTTAATGATTCGGTCCAATCAATATTTTCCGCTTCTAAACTATCAACATATCATACTTCTCAACATTCATTAAATTATTATATTGTATACATTGAAATTTAAAATTTTGAAGAAATATAATACTTATGAAGTTTATTAACAGAAACTATGATAATCTCTCTAATTTCAACTACAACAAAAACTTTTTCTCACGTACGCTAATCGTAGTAACCCATTATAATCCTTTTCAACGTTCACTTGTACTAACACTCATATTTCAGAATATCATGTATAAAGTAACGGGGTCCCGTTAACAATAATTATTAAGTTGAAGGGTACATAATGCGATTAACACAAAGTTACACTCTTTTATTAAAGAGACAGCAACATACAGACATGCCCACCACCATTCTCTCCCCCTTTTTCTCTCTCTAAAACCCTCTTTCTCTCTCTGAAAACCCCCCACTCGCCTTTTCTTTTTCGTCTCAAATCTTCACTATATTCTCATGAATCTGATGCCAAAATATTGTAAAAAAGCATTCATGATGAATTAACTTACAAATTTGTGGAGAATCCGTACAGATCTCCATCTCGTTATCACTAGGTATATACACATTCCTCTGTATATTCATATATAGATATATATCATGTCTCTATTTATTGTGTAATGTACGTACCGCATTTTATTAGTATACATGCATTCATGTGATTCTAGGGTTTATTCTTGACTATAAGTGTTACTTTTACTATTTTTTAAAAATTAGCCTTATATTATGGAGCGTTTTATTATTTTGCTTTTGTAATTATTTGTTTTTACTTTCTAGTAATTTAAATTAATAGCTGTAAATTTATTAATCTGTTGATGTATGTGTGTGTAAACTAGGGTTTTTATACATGTGCTTTTTTTTGTGTATTTATTTATCTGATTATTCTTTGGCAGGTTAGCATTTAGATCTGAAGCCTTCTGTTCAACTTTATCATATATATATATCAGGTTTTAATTTTTCTAAGTTATTTTTTGAACTTGTTTATTCTTTATTTACCATAGTCATAGGGTTTAGGGTGAACAGTTTATCAGTCCTAGTTTTATAGGGTTTGAATACCTTTTTGATTGTTACATTTTGTAGTGTGTACGTTTCAGTTGTGAGAAAAACAAGATGATGCACAGACCTCCACCTGATGATTTCTCACTCAAGGAGACCAAACCTCACCTTGGTGGAGGTAAGGTCACAGGGGATAAGCTCACTGCCACTTATGACCTTGTAGAACAAATGCAATACTTATATGTTCGTGTAGTGAAGGCAAGGGATTTACCTTCTAAGGATGTTACTGGTAGTTGTGACCCATATACTGAGGTTCGGTTGGGAAACTATAAGGGAACAACTCGACATTTTGAGAAGAAACAGAACCCTGAGTGGAACCAAGTGTTTGCTTTCTCTAGAGACAGGATTCAGGCTACTATGCTTGAGGTTACTGTGAAGGATAAAGATCTTATGAAAGATGATTTCATGGGTTGGGTGTTATTTGATCTTAGTGAGGTTCCAAAGAGGGTGCCACCTGACAGTCCTTTGGCTCCTCAATGGTATAGATTGGAAGATAGGAAAGGGAACAAGCTGAAAGGAGAACTGATGTTGGCTGTGTGGTGGGGTACTCAAGCTGATGAAGCGTTTCCAGAAGCATGGCATTCTGATGCTGCAACTGTTGGTGGATCTGATGCTCTTGCAAATATCCGTTCAAAGGTGTATCTTTCACCTAAACTCTGGTATCTCAGAGTAAATGTGATTGAAGCACAGGATTTGATACCCAGTGATAGAACTCGGTTCCCTGAAGTTTTTGTTAAGGCAGTCCTTGGACATCAGGCTTTGAGGACTAGAGTATCTATGAATAAGTCTATCAATCCTATGTGGAACGAGGATCTGATGTTTGTAGCCGCAGAACCATTTGAAGAACACTTGATTTTGAGTGTGGAAGATAGGATTGCTCCTAATAAGGATGAAGTTCTTGGCATGTGTGGAATTCCTTTGCAGTATGTGGAGCGGAGGTTAGATCATAAAGCTATTAACACAAGATGGTTTAATCTTGAAAAGCATGTTATGATTGAAGGCGAAAAGAAGAAGGAAGTGAAGTTTGCTAGCAGGATTCATATGAGGATTTGCTTGGAAGGTGGTTATCATGTTCTTGATGAATCTACTCACTACAGTAGTGATCTTAGGCCGACAGCTAAACAGTTATGGAAGAATAGCATTGGGGTTCTTGAAGTGGGAATCTTGAGTGCACAAGGGTTATCACCAATGAAGAATAAAGATGGAAGGGCAACAACAGATGCATATTGTGTTGCCAAGTATGGGACGAAGTGGGTCAGAACAAGAACTATAATAGACAGTTTTACACCTAAATGGAACGAGCAGTATACTTGGGAAGTGTTCGATCCGTGTACTGTTATAACAATCGGTGTGTTTGATAATTGTCATCTACAAGGTGGAGGAGATAAGGGTGGTGGGGCCCGGGATACAAGAATCGGTAAGGTCAGAATTCGTCTTTCAACCCTTGAAACTGACCGTGTTTACACACATTCATACCCCCTTCTACTTTTGCACCCTTCTGGGGTTAAAAAGATGGGTGAGATTCATTTAGCAGTGAGGTTCACATGTTCTTCTTTACTGAACATGATGCATATGTACTCACAACCTCTGTTGCCCAAAATGCACTATATTCACCCGTTAACTGTCAGCCAGCTTGATAGCTTGAGGCACCAAGCCACTCAGATTGTCTCCATGCGGCTTAGCCGAGCTGAGCCACCCTTGAGGAAAGAAATTGTGGAGTATATGCTGGATGTGGGTTCTCACATGTGGAGTATGAGAAGAAGTAAAGCCAACTTCTTTAGAATCATGGGAGTTTTGGGCGGTTTAATAGCTGTTGGAAAATGGTTTGATCAGATATGTTATTGGAAGAACCCCATCACCACTGTTCTAATTCACATCCTTTTCTTGATATTGGTCTTGTATCCAGAGCTCATTCTGCCCACTATTTTCCTTTATTTGTTTTTGATTGGAGTTTGGTACTACAGATGGAGACCAAAGAACCCACCCCACATGGACACTCACCTCTCTTGTGCAGATAATGCTCACCCTGATGAACTAGATGAGGAGTTTGACACTTTCCCAACTTCTCGTTCTGCTGACATTATCAGAATGAGATATGACCGTTTGAGGAGTATTTCTGGAAGGATTCAAACGGTGGTTGGTGATTTAGCAACACAAGGAGAAAGACTTCAGTCTTTACTCAGCTGGAGAGACCCAAGAGCTACAGCTCTATTTGTGATTTTCTGTTTAATTGCTGCTATTGTTCTGTATGTCACACCTTTCCAAGTTGTGGCCCTTCTGACGGGCTTTTATGTGCTAAGACATCCAAGGTTCCGCCACAAGCTGCCATCTGTCCCGCTCAATTTCTTTAGAAGATTGCCTGCAAGAACTGACTGCATGCTATGAGACACCTATCAAAATTTCGGCTCCATTTATCAATCCTGGTACGATGCATACAATTATCTTGGAAGAATATTTAGTACATCTTGTTGTTCAGTAGCCCCTTCACAGGGTCTTTCTCAACTTCAAACTTGATGGTGTCATCTTTCATTTGTAGTTTTTAGGTCGTGATTTTTGTTTGAACCTATCCTTAGTTGTTATTAGTAGGTTATGGTTTGACTATCTTCGGCGATAAATATCTTTGATTTAAACTTCTACTGAATGTTCTTTTAATTAGGAGAGAAATCTCATTTCTGTCTATTGGCTTTTCTTTCTAATGTGAAATGCTCATGTTGAACATTATTCAGGCAGTTATCTGAGCTTGTCTATGATCATCTTAATTATTTGGTTTAGTTGTTTGCTTGATGTGTAGGAGTTTATTTGAAACTTGGTAATTCTATTTTGGTCCGAGGTTAATGTTACAGTGGGAGTAGGAATCTCCTTATTCTGGCTTAGGGACAAATTAAAAATGATGAGACAAAAATGACACCATTTTTTTCTGTCACAAATTATACTTTATTTTACCAAGTTAGTACTTGGTAGTAGTATATATTGTTTTAGTTTCACTAGTGAAATGATCAATGATGGAAGCAGACAAAGATACACACCGTTGGAATCATATAAGATCTTTCAAGTTCTTGGACCCATTTGCAAGTGAACATGGTTTTATTCTAGGTGATAATGGAATAAATTATTATATTACTATCATGCGCATGCATCAGTAATCATCAGTCTTATAAAATTTGTGGATGGCCATGAACTTTTTCATGGCAGTATTCTTCTTTATGATAGATCATTATTGCAAAAAAAATTATATGATGGTTATCGGTACCTATTTCCTCTACTATAGGCTACAACTACTTAATGGTACTTTATTCTAAGACCATGATTCTTGGCAACAACTTTTATCCATGCAAGATCCCTAGAGCATTGTTTTGGATTCAGAAAAAGAGTTGGTAAATGTTGTGGGTGTTTTTATTTAAGTCTCAAATCACATGTGTATTATTGGGGTTGGCCCATGTCATTCTCTATTGGCTTGCCTTGTTTTGATTACAGGTTGACAATGTTGTTTGAACTTCAGTTTTGGAATGTTATGTTTATGTGAGAATCTTGCCCCATGTGGTCTGTTTTCATCCCAAATATGACTTTTCTAGGAGGTCTGTTGAGTTCTCCCTAAAAATACTCATTATGCTTACTTTATAACTTCAAGCACATCTTTTTGGATGATTTTTATTCAAAAAAACATGGATAATTAATAAAGCAACGGAAGCATCTTATACTACTGTATTTTCCAATATGGTATTCTTTTTTAAATTATATAGTAGGAGCGCAGGTCTGCCATTGACAATGTAATCAAATTTACGACAACCATATTTACTAGTCATTTTTCACAAAGGAGTACGAGAATTTATGACTTTCTACACTTTTAAAAGTGCAAGTGTGATTGAAATGTAAAATCAATCATTTGGTTGTAGCTAAAATAGAATGTATCGATTATTTATGCTTGAAACCTCGTGAAAATGCTCAGTAAACGTTTGAGAACAACGTAAGTTGGATGAGAAGACGTACAGTTCTCACAAGAATTAATTTATATACACCTACAGACTAAGATAGACAGGGGGACATTCATATAAGTAAATTCACACATTGTATCATACATAAACACATATACTTGACATATACAATACATAAGCCCATACACATCCCGTGCATAACTTATACACATAAGATGTAGGCTAGCGGCATATATATGCAAAAGATGTATCCATGTTTACATACCTACATATGACATATTGTTTGTATTAATTTTTTTAGTTCAACATTAGATTCTTTTAGGAATAAGATGGATTTCATGATAACTTAACAAGCAAGCATCCATGCAATTAGCTACTAAACACGAATTTTCCCTACATGGAACATGATTGGCAAAATGGATATATATGTCAAAGATCATTCCCAACATATGTCTGAAGAATTGAACTGTTAGCTTAGCGACACGTCAACACTTTCTCAGCAAGACTGAACAAAGACTTGACACTGTCAATGGTGAACTGAAGAACTGAAATTTTGAGCTCTACTTGTATTAGTAATACCTTTACTATATATATTCAAAAAGAAAAGAAAAAGTAAAACTAAAATAGAAAACTCACACTATTTTTGTCATTGAGCGTATGTAGTAAGACGCTCAGCTTAAAGACGCAATGAAAGACGAAGTGGTACCAATAGAGTTCTCGAGAGACGGATGAAAGACGCTTGCGAAGTGATGATGGATGGTTGACACCGACCAAAGGATAACATGTAATATTGAATTCTATTTTATTTTTTGGTGTTGGGTACACAGTTTTCTTTTTCTTATAAAACAAAAGAAATCTGAAAACCTTAGCTTGGCCCAGACATCTTGCACCCGGTTATCTTAAATAGCGGCCCAATTTGTAAGTAGTGGCCCAATTTATTCGTCAAATGCCCAAATTTCTAAATTATTTAGTTTTAAAAATTAACATTCCCTTAGTACGGTTTTTGTAGGTTACTATAATCTGGATCTACGAGGTAACAACGTTTATTGAGTGCGGAATCCTCAAACAAACGTAACAATAATTAACAAGTAACACGAATATTATAAAGAACACTTTTATTGAACGTAAAGATCAATTACATTCAACGTAAGACAAAACCCTAGCTTAGTATTCGAACTAGCTTCAGTTATGCCTAAAACAATACTCAAAACAACTGATTAACTTTGAACATGTGAAGTTAATATATATAGAACCTAAGTTCGTACGGGCTTGGACCCTACGAACTTGACTGTTCTCAGGCCCATATGAACTTAGCCAAGTTCGTATGATCCTAAGTTTGTACCTACACTAAGTTCGTACGAACTTACAAACATAACATACAAAATTAAACTTATTACAAAAACTAATCAAAACGACCTATTACAAACTAGACGTTGTTGCACACAAGATGTACCAACAGTTTTACATTTTGAGATAATTTTATATAGGATAAAATATGTGAGAATGCATTTAATTTTTAATGAATATCTATTGTATGTACTTAAATAACAGGTGATGTTTTTAATGTATGTAACATGCCAAATCCGATAATCTGATCATTTTATGACCGGCTCAACTCTTAACCGATCGTCGGTAAACTTTTTTAAAAATATTTGTCGACATGGCAACTCAGTTGGCAGCTCATTTTCTTTTGCCAACTAGACGTCACTTGATCTCATTAGAACTCACTAGACTTAACCTCACCGGAACACTCTCTACCAACATCAAAAACCTCAACAATCTCGTCAACTTCACCATCTTCTACCCATTTTCTCTGGAGATGTCATACTAAAACAGTATAGAAGTAAATTCGTAAATGGTTATCTATCTATGAAGACATATGAGTTGGAATGATTAGTTACTTCATCTTCCATTGTTGTTACAAGGTATATGAGGTCATTTAAGGTGAGTAAAGTCAGTGGATAAAACTTCTGAAACACCCTGGCCTTTCAATGGGTAACCTGGCTTGCTTGTACGGGCCTCCATGTTATCTAGGACTTAATTTTTGATTATGCAAGTTCGAATTTATGGATTCTAGGACTTAATTTAGAGACTGGACAAGGAAGTAGTAAAGTTTGCAGAACAGAATCAAGAACTAACACACAACGGAAGTAGTAAAGAAACAATGTATAACACGTCCACACGCTATGAAAGAAAAATTGATAGTAACATTATAGATATGAAGTAATTGTTATTTTTGAGGCATTAAACACATATCATGTAACACCCTTATTTCAAGAATATGAGTTTTCAAAAACTTTTCTTTAATATAAATAATTAAATGCGAAAACGTCCCATTTGAGTAATAAATAACCAAACTAGCAGTTTGGTTCACTAAAGTTAAGGTGTTACTTGTCTTATCATTACAATAGTAGAAGAAAACCCAAGTAACTAGAATTTGCAATACATAATAGTATCTACCAAGTTTGCTAAGGCATCCTAGACATTCATGTCTATATGTATCAGCTATCCATCTCTCTAAAGTATCCTCCTAGTGTTACTAACCTGCACGGTGTGCACAATCTGGCAAATAGAAAGCAAGTGTCAGCTAATTAAAGCTGAGTAAGATAATGGGTAGTTATAAAACTAATTCAATTAAAACATCTATCGTAAATCTTTTTCAATCTGCATAACATACAAGTTATAAGGATTCATGTATCAATGGGAAGGCAAAACAAGAAATCAATTAATGAGATCCTAAACTTGTGTTTATATCATCTTTCATCTTTTCGTCTATTATAATTGTTTCCTCTAGTTCATCTGTTTCATCAGTTATACTTGTTCACCTATTCATCTGATTCATCTCTTACATCTTTCATCTGTTACATATGTTCGTCAAATACGAAATACCGACTTGGTGGAGAGCAAAAATGCAAACCCATATTGTCATTTAGAAATGAGTCATCTCTATGATTTACCCATTCATGGAGCAAGTAATCATGTGATTGGCTCTGAGCCAAGTAGCGCTCAAAACCGTCATGACATTGTCTAAGATATCCAATAAACATCTGCACGAGCCCCGTTCTCGCGATTTGGGACCATCGGGGAAATTCACTTTAAATTCTTATTTTAATCATCTTTTAATATCATTAAGAATGTTAAAGAGTTCATCTTTCATCAAGCATCAAGTAATAGGGCTCCTAATCGTACCTTATGTATAGAGCATTCTGTATCATCGTCTAGTGTACTAGCAATGATATAAGCATGTACAAATCCACAGAAGTGTCATCTATATAGTAATTTAATACTACCACATCAATCAACGCATTATCATTACAATAAGTTAGGACTACCCTTCATCTTTCCTCACTTACAAGCATCATAATAGCATAATATGTATATAATAAAACGTATGCTATCATAGAAATTTCATAATATAATATACAATTAAACTTGGACATCTATAAAGATTCGTGTAATAATGTAACTATAACTGTAACTGTGATAGGAATCTTATACTGTAGTGAATACATCGGGTGGGACTGTGCTTTACCATTCTTTATATCATACCAAGTAGTTAGTGTCTGAGCACTAATACTTGTAATTGCATGACTGGTCGGTGCCCCGACATAACCAAGTATCTAATAGTGTATAAACACTTATACTTGTAATTGCATGACTGGTCGGTGCCCCGACATAACAAAGTATAAATTAGTGTATAAACACATATACTGGTTCCAGTAAATCTGCAATCTGTAATCATTAGTCGGCATCCCGACATTCCCACCGATGTATCACAAAAACATTTTAATATGTATATCCAATTCATACAAGAATGATATAATACTTTAATAGCAATACTAGCATGAAAAGAAACGATAAGTAACATGTATCTCAATTTATAAGTAGCATAAACTCACATGCATACTATATCAATATTGTAGCTATTTAAGTTATCCCTTTTTCCTTTTAATCATAAGCATTCTTTGTTAACCCTTACAAGGAATGATATTTGTCTATCCTTATAGCAAGTATTAAACATAAGTTATTATCAAAAGTGTTATCTTTTGATTGTGCACCCGGTTTTGGAAAACATTATCTTACCTCAATAAGCAATTACTCCAAAGCTTGTTAATCACCTTAAGCATGCCTCCTTAACCTATATTAGTACATACATGAACTTAGCATACAATACTAAAGCAATTAGGACAAGACTCGCACACACACTTATAGAGTTTTGACCAATGTTCAACCATTTTCAACCCCATTCAAACACAACCCTTGGAATTATCTCTTCCAATGATCAAATATGTGTTAGCTATTGATTTGGAACTATCAACAATTTACTTTTCATAATTTGATCCTTATTTAACCAAACCAACAACATTTAGTTAATGATTCACTTTTACACATCCCCAATTACCAAACAATTTGACCCATTTCAACTTATTCATATTTCATAATCTTTTACGGGACATTAAATCACCTATTAATCTTATCATATACCAAATTTCAAAACACTAGGATATAAACCCTATTTGCGATCAATTTTATACAATCATATTGTTGAATTCGTCCATAATCTAACCCGTTCTAGAAACCGGTAATTTTGATCCATTTAGAGTTCGAATTGACCATCTATCATCTTCACAACAAAATATAGATAACACATTCACGTTTCCAGATATATAAGATTCATATCATTTGGAGTTACGGTTGATTTTATACAAATTTATGAACATGACTGAAATAATCAGAAACATCGGTATTCATCATCAAATCAAACCCATAAACCCTTAAGTTAATCTTCTCAATTGATCAATTACTCATTAGTTACTGTCCTACTGATTATAATCTTTAACATCATCTTTCCATCTATTATTCATGTAATCATTCTTAATCAATCTCAAACATTATTCCAATCTAACAATTTAACAATACATCATTACAAAGATCATCACATTAGACCCAATTCTACTCATTCATATATTATAATATTTTGAAGGTCACTCAATAACCCATCAACCTAACATGTTCCAGAAATTCAAATCTTTTAGAGTTAAACTCTATTCTACATGAATGTTTACAAAACTACATCACAGATTCGTCACCAATCTGCCCAGATTTATAAAATGACCTATTTGACCCATTTAGAGTCCAAATTAGCATAAAGTTAAAACTTCAAAGTTGTAGAAATCATTAACTACTACCCAGAAACCATATTTCAGATTAATCGGACATGTTTATGATTTTATATAATTTTTGAAACACAACTGAATTCTGGAACAACACTAAATTGTCTTATTTACTTACAATTCGATTAATTCATAACTTAATCATCAAGAACCCTAAAAACGAATTTACAGAGATTATTACCTTTCATTAATGGTTCAAGAATGATCTTTTGATTCTCATTATCTAGTATGTTAGATAGCTTGACAATCCAAACAATTTTCGTGTTGAAATCGATAATCAATTCATTCTTCTTGTAAACCCTAGAAAAATTCCCTCTTTATCCCTTACTCTCACCATCGGACTTCTCAGAATTTTGAGAGAAAAAAATGGGTTTATTTCAAGTGTTTAATTAGTTGTTAATATAACATATAATTACACTTTAGTCCTCATCTTTTGTAGTTTGCGAATTTAGCCCAGTTCACCACTTCTCTTACAATTTTAGTCCAAATTAACTACATATAAATCATGAGACATCTTTTAAATTATATGCCACATTCATTATAATACATTAGTATAAGTAATAGCATACATAGTATTAAAATTGGGATGTTACGTATCAAAGCACAATACCAAATGACAATAATTGATTTATAAGACTGGATAGTATTCCAGACACCAAACACTTCGTAACATCTCTTTCTTAAAGCATGCTATCAGCCTTAGCTGGTAATCTCCTGAAGAAATTACTCGGAACTGAAGGCATTTTTCTTCGAAACCGAGGGTGCCTCAACAAATACAAACCTGTAACCAAAACAACAATTCTAAAAGGTGTGACATATAAAGCCACTGCCACAATTAAACAGAACACCACAAACAAACAGCTTGCTCTTGGATCCCTCCAGCTCAAAAGAGCCTGAAACCTTTCTCCTTGGGTTGCAATGTCACCAACAACTGTTTGAATCCTCCCTGCGACACTACGAAGCCGATCATATCTCATTTTCGTTACATCTTGTGCCTTAGATGAAGGAAAAGTGTCAAACTCTTCATCTAATTCATCGGGTAATACTGCTTCTGCCCATGATAGTTTAGTATCCATGTGTGGAGGATGTCTAGGACGTGATCTGAAGTTCCATACTCCGAGAAGGAACATGTAGAGAAAGATTGTTGGGAGAATCAATTCTGGAAAACATACCAATATGAAAAACAGAATATGAACTAGGATTGAAGTGAGCGGGTTCTTCCAATGACAAACATCTCCAAGCCATTTGCTCATTGAAATCATACCCGAGAATAGTGAAACTATTGTAAAGAAATTTGCTTTACTTCTCCTCATACTCCACATGTGGGAATCAACATCTAACATGTATTCAACCACTTCTTTTCTAAGTGGTGGCTCGGTTCTACCCAACCTCACTGCAACAATGTTCATGGCTTGATATCTTAAACAGTCGAGTTGGTGTACAGTTAAAGGATGTTGGTAATGCATTTTAGGAAGTAAAGGTTGACTGTAAAGGTAAATCATGTTTGCTAGAGATAAGCAAGTGAAACGAAAAGCTAGTTGGAGCTCACCGGTTTTCTTCAATCCAGATTGTTGTAAAACAAGAAGTGGATAAGAATGTGTGTAAATTCGATCCGTTTCTAGTGTCGATAACCTTATTCTAATTTTACCAATTCTCGCATCCTTTGCTGTTCCCGCTTGTTCACCTCCCAAATGGGGAATATCAAACACGCCCAAACTTACAACTGTACACGGGTCGTAAACTTCCCATGTGTACTGCTCGATCCATTTAGGATTGAAGTTTTCAAGTACGGTTTGTGTTCTGACCCACTTTTGACCATATTTAGCGACATAATAAGCATCGGTCGTTTTCTTCCCGTCTTTCGTTTTCATTCCTTGGAGTCCTTGTGCACTCAATATCCCTATTTCGAGAATCCCAATTGGCTTTTTCCATAGTTGACGGGCCGTGGGACGTTGGTCACTAATGTACATAGTGGATTCATCTAGTACATGATAACCACCTTCAAGAGAAGCCCGAGATGAATCCGGGTTGAAAATTTGAGCTCCATTCTTCTTTCTCCCTCCAGGATACCAAACCCGAACTGTTCAAGATTGAACCACCGCGAATGAATAGGCCGATGGTCTAACCGCTTCTCAAAAGCATTAAGCGGCAGAATGATTCTACCCACAATCTCCTCTTTCGAACCGGCTTTGTTTTCAAGAGCAAGAACCAATGATTTTTAAAAAGGCTCGGCTGCTACAAACACTAAATCTTCATTCCATAAAGGATTCGTGGTTTTTGTTGCAGACAATTTGGTTTTGAGAATTTGATTCCCAAGTTGAGCCTTTACAAAAACTTGGGGAGGTTGTGATTTGTCTCGACTTTCAATGTCATGTGCTTCAATCACGTTGACCCGAAGGTACCAAAGTTTAGGTGAAACGTACACCTTCGATCTTACACTAAAAACACCCTCCCCATGAACCTTAGCAGCATCAGAATGCCATGTTTCAGAAAACGCCTCGTCAGCTTGTGTTCCCATCCAAACTGCAAGCATTATCTCTCCTTTAACTTTCTTTTCACCCCTTCGGTCCTCAAGTCTATACCATTGAGGTGCTAATGGACTATCTGGTGGGACCCGTTGCGGGACTTCATTCATGTCAAACTCTACCTTCCCTAAAGAATCATCTCTTGATATCATATCTTTATCTTTGACATACACTTCAAGAACCGTTGACTGTATCTTATCTTTAGAGAACACGAATACTTGTCTCCATTCTGCATAAGTCCTCTTTTCAAAATGCTGAGTTTTTCCTTTATAAATACCAAGTTTCACTTCAACATAGGGATCACAGCTTGCTGTTAACGGGTTTATGGAAAGATCTTGGGCCTTTTCAACCCGAACATAAAGATAATACATTTGCTCCACGAGATCATAAGTGCTCGTTACTCTGTCACTGATTATCCACCCTCCTCCTCCCTTTATGCCTCCGTGGGGCCACCTTTCACTGAGTTGCAGCTTCATGTCCTTGATTTTGTAGTCATCTTTGTTTTCGGCAGTCACCCATGTTACGCTCTTCTTCTGCAGATTAACCAAATTCAATGTGTTTTAAACCAGGGTTAAGTGCACCGGAATGTATCAAACTACAGTTTGATATTCAGTCTTTTAAACTTTGCTAACATTATTCATGATCAAGTAAAAATTTGTTTCAAATAGAACAAAAGATACATAGTGTTAAGTGAGAGATTATGTAAAGATGAGTACATTTTTACTTAACTGTGCAAAGTCGTCTATAAATTTCTAGTTAACGAGCTTCACAGTTACAGTTTTATGTGCATTTTCGGCTTCTTTGTTGCTGTCAAACTAAGGGACTAGATGGAAAACTGAAATATTTGATGTGAAACCGACTTTTGTAGTTGTTCATTGCGAATCTCTGCCTTTCTTCTTTATGCAATGGAACCATCAAAACTATAGTGGAAGGAGAACCTACTAGAAGTTGCTTTCTTTGAACACATCACTATTAGTTGATACCTTTCTTCGTATCAAGTCTCTGGCTTTTTCGTATAATCAGTGATGGAAAAAGTTGTCTAGTCTTAGGAAAACTAATAAGCATATTATTTTATTCGATAATCACACAGTCTCTTTGTGGTGTTTCACGCTGTAATTTAAGTCACCAAATGTGTGTTTGGGATTTATTTGAGCAAATTATGCTTATAAGCACGAGCTTCATCCTAAAGGTAAAATAAGCAGATAAACATAAACCTTTTGTTATTTCAAACGCTCAAAATAAGCGTGAGTTTACTTTTAAAAGAAATTTAATGAGCAGATAAATTATTATTTAAGTATGTAACTGTTTAAATTTAGGCTATAACAAAGATAAGCTTTTTGATGTTAAAACTGTATTTAGGCTGTAGATTCTGTTCTACAGCAAATACAAAACTCCACACTACCCATCAGATTAAACCTTGTCTCTTTGGAATGCAACTATTAAATACAAAATAGTGAAATCACATTATAAAAATGCAAGTATTATAATGTGTAAACGAAAGAAAAGACAATGGTATGCAGAAAGTTTTGATGCCAGTGTCATGAAAGTTTAAAGAAGATGCTTTTATATATGTATGTATGTATGTATGTATGTATTCTCTCATCTTTATTCTCCTCTTTATGCCAAGCCTGCAGCCATTAATGATTTTTCCATATTACAGAGATCCTTGATTGAGATTAACTCAACTTTTACCTTTATTCTTGGTAAGTGCTCTTCTCTCTCACACAATTGAGAATATTGTAATTGATATAACAGCATCTTCACTTCCATACAGGTATGAGATGGCCAATCTGTTGGATCAATATGCTCATAGTTTTTAATTAAGATTAATATTGCTAATAAACATTTGAACTTATAGGGCCACACTAATAACATTAAACACATATTGATAATTGTAAGTATTTGATCCTTACTAATTATCAATTACCCTTGTATTTAATTGGAAATTAATATCTAATAGAAATGTTAATATTCCAATGCATGTTCAATATAATATGATTATATAAGTCATGTACAAGTTTTTAGGCACAAAAGAGTTTGGAATAAAACTTGTACACAACCTCAATTGGTCAGGCTTGCAAAGGGGCCCTCCCCCTTTTCCCTCTCTCCCTTGGCCGGCCACACCAAAGGGGGCCTCCCTTTGGTTGTGGTTTGCTTCCTTTGATGGTTGAATGAGCATGCCTTCACACCCTTACTTGCATTATTACTTTGTATGGGCATTAGTTTCACTATTGTGCATGCATGGGAGTTTATATACAACACTTATGCAAGAGTTTCAAGTGTGTGCAAGTGCAGAAAATTTCCTTCTCTTTACTCTCTAAATTCTCACTAAATAGTTAGTTGTAGAAAACATAGAGAATCAAGCTCTCTCTTAAGGCAAATTGTGATTTGTTCTTAAGAGCTTAAGAGTAATTACAAAGGTTATTAGACTAGCATCAAGTGTTATCAAGTGCTATTGGTGAATCATCTATAGAGGAGTTCTTGGATTGAGCTCGTAATCTTCATCAACACCCTAATTACCAAAAGGGTTCAAAGTCATCAAAGGTTGTGATTTCTTAAACACCCTATGGTTGTTTTAATCTTAATTATCATGTAATTGGATCTTGGTGGGTTTAATAAAAGTGTTTTAATAACTTGATCAATTTTTAAGCTTCCGTTGCAATTAATTATGTTTTAACATTGTGTTTTGATCATATAAATCCAACACAATCTTTACTATTAAGAAGGTGTTTGGGATTACTTTTTGAGGAGATTATCGGATTGCTGCATTCGCAAAGTGCATATAATCATTTTTGTGCCAAACTTTTTTCTTATTATTTGTGTTTTGCTAGCGCGACGATCAGATTATCTCACAAAAACGCAATTGCAAACACACCCTAAGATAAACAGGCAATCAAAGAAAACTTCATTATTTCAAAATTGGAAGTTGTCGCTCCAGAAGTTATTTTGTATATCACCACTTAGTTATAGTTTTTAATTAACACTTCAAAACTCCTTAGATACCATAGTAATGTATAAAATATTAAGACTAAAGTAATGTAGACTATACAAAGCCGCTTTATGAGTTGTCTTGTAAAAAGGTTTGCAGGTCAAAGCCATGCCAAAGAAACCGACTTGTTTGGTTATCCAGAGTGACGTTTTCTTTAACAACAAATAATCACACATAAGTATCCGGTAAAACACTATCTGAGCAACCGGCAAATAATCACACATGTTTATGATGGAACACTAATTTGAGCGCATGCGCCTAGTATGTTTTCGGCGATCTGTACGTAGTGTGAGTATGTTATAGGTTAGTTAAGAGAAATAATTAACCATAATTATCATTTCGGTTAACGAGAAATCAATCCCATTGCTTATTGGATAACTGCTTATTGCTTAATTAGTTAATTGAATGGTTATGAACTGGTTAACAGTTAACCATTAACCATCGATTTTCATGAAATTATAAAAAGAGAAAATGCAACACGACAGTAAAACAAAAAGAAAACTTGAATTGTAAATAAAATACTTTACTTTTAATTGTAAGGCGTCGATCGTCATCCATCTTTGATATTAGTCTTTATGAAAGTTACTAAACGTCTCTTTATATGTAAATGTTGAACGCTGAAACAAAAGATGAAGAATGAAACGTCTAATTTATTATAAACGATATCCCGTGCATTTGTATATGTTTGTTTAAATTACATGGCATTTATAAACTTATATAGATTTAAGTTTAATTAAATACATACAAAATAAATATATATTTACAATTGATTGGCGGTTAATTTCGGTTAATTTGTGTCAGTTTTGGTAGGTTAACCATAACCGACCCAAATTATCGGTTAATAGAAAGATCAAAACCGAACTTCTGGTTATTGGGCAGTGTCTGTTAATTTAATTCGGTTAATCGTTTATAAATCGATCTAACGGTTAATTTTGTTCACCTCTACGTATCACAACTAGATGTGATTTTTAAATTTTTATCTTTTTATGTGGACCATCAACACCAAGATGCGGGACAAAAAAAGCATTTTCTTAAGGTTCCACGGCCCCGAACTTCTGGTTGTAGCACATAAGTGACTTTCCTATTGATTTTACTAAAATGTTTCGGCCATGAACTCCTTTTTAAGAAAACGCTCTTCTGAGTTTGTACTCTTACGAAAATGGTCCGTTGACCTATCACATCCGTTAAGGTTTCACGGCCCCGAGGCTGCTTTCTTTTTTCCTTTTTTTTCTTTAGCTTCCATTTCCAAGACAATGGTTGCTCCGTTAAGCTAGTTCTAATGCATATGCTGTGGGTCAATTGTGTGTGTACAACTTCTTGTGCATTGGTGAGTTGTAAGGTACAACCAATGCATAATGATTTAGAAAATAATGTCGTGAAGGCACAAAAGCAACCAAACAGGACCATAAACATCATAAAACAACCTAAAATATCTTTAAAACAATTTACCAAAAAATTAACGATTCAAAATGTAAATTCCATTCGATGTGATAAGCAAACTTCAACATTAAATGCAACTTAATTAAAGAAAAAACATTTAATGGACTGTTTTATTTTTGTTGTAATGGGCTTTCATAAGGGGGACTGAATATTGTGGGTTTGGAGACCTGTTAGTAAACTATAAGCCCCATTCCTTTCGATCTGTTTATTATTAGACATATATATACAAGTCCATTATCAAGCTATGTATTTGTGTCTAAAAGTCAGGTACTTTTAATTTCAAACTCAGGTTCCAACCACTTATTATATGCTAAACATTTGTAACACTCTCTGTATACTGAACATTCGGAATGATATGAAATTAACCCAAACACCTGGCTTGCAACTTTTACATGATAAAGGTAATATAATGAGTGCAACTTGATATATTGAATTTGAAGTTCCTAATGAGTAGTTACTTATCTAAAAATGGGATTTTCTTTCGTTAAGATATATGAGCTTTTATCTTTAATCAAAGAGTAGTTTTGAGGGCCTACTTTTTAACACCGCATAAGGACACCAAAATCAATGGGTCGGCCTTGGCGATTGCTCACATCTCCCTCTCATAGACAATCCTGAACATCAATACTAGAGTTATGGTTCCATCCATAAAATGAAAAAGCATATGTATACACAAACATACGCGCCAGAAGATGAAACACACAAATCTTGTGCAATTAATTCACATGATCAACGTTCAATATCTCATGTATGTTGCATTTGTTAACCTCCATTTTATGAATTATTAATTAAGTCAATTAGAACAATCCATATGACAATGATACCTCAGAAACAGGATTACGTAAATCACCAAATAATATCAAACATTGATTGTGCATGTACATCTTAATACAACAAAAACCAAACAATAAACATACTTAAACGACACTGAACCAAACCGGTAGCTAATTTTCCAATTCTGAAAACACATCTTGTATGTTACTTTATGACCAATATTGCTTGTTCTAATTATTAGTTGTAATATATTATTCTAATTATTAATTGTAATATATCTTAAAAAGTATGGTTTTTAACTTCCATAGATACATGACATCCTGAGACATGTGCTGATGTGCATATAAAATGCATAAATTAAATTAACTTTGCAGATAAAAATTAAACTTACAAGTGCAGATACTTGTTTGTTCTTTTTTAAAAGAAAAGTGTATGCATTGCTTTATAATAAGATACTATATATGATAAATTTAGATGATATAAAGGTTTAGTAAACTTAGTATTAAGCATGCAATACCTATTGAAACAATTATGAAGTATTTGGCTGGCTAACCAATTAATCTGTTCCTAACAATGTTTATTAATCCTCAAAGCAAACTTTAAAAGTACAAAAGATAAGGGGAAGGTATAAGAAAAGGAAAAAAAAAAAAAAAAAAAAAC
Organism: Logfia minima; assembly: GCA_963921325.1. NCBI lineage: Eukaryota > Viridiplantae > Streptophyta > Magnoliopsida > Asterales > Asteraceae > Logfia > Logfia minima. The sequence goes on along the minus strand of OY992763.1, from coordinate 19,510,284 downwards.
AAGTCCAAAGTCTTGAAATTATTCTTAATTTTATTTGCATGCAGGCAATGGAGAGCCACACAAGCACCTGTTATGAAAATAAGCCGAGGTATCGTACTTCTGCAACCTTCCTCCTGACGGAATTTCACCACACAGTTTATTGTAACTCACATTCAACTTCTGTAAATCTAGTCCCGTTAACGTCTCCGGCAATCTCCCATAAATCCTGTTGTGATTCAAGTCCAATGATGCCAAGCTCGTTGGAAACTCATTCAAGTTTGAGAAATTAAACTCAAACATGTTCCTTGAAAAATCGGCTGCTTCAATTGTTTTGTTGATACCAAAAAATACTGATACATCCCCCTGTAGCTTGTTTCTAGATAAGTCTAACCAAGTAAAGTTTACCTGCAAGTGGCAGATCCGGGAAAAAAAAATTAATTTCTAAATGCAGTAAAAGGATAAAATTTCAAAGACGTATGATTTAGTACAAAAAAACATGAAACAGAAATTACCAATTATATGAAGCTAAATATATGTGAAGACTCTAAGAAATAAGCTAATTCACGAGTTTTGTAATGTTGAATCTACTCAAAAATGTAAAATTGTGAATCAACGCTACAGAAATAGTGACTCCGTTTATTTTTCATGCTTCTCACGCATCTTTAGTTTATTAGTGGATCCTAAGCTTCTATATCAGAAACATTTATTCATTTTTCCATTAATGTTTTTCTAGAGAACGATGACTGTTTTATGTGTCTAGAAACCTAAAGAAAATTTTTATGATCTGTCCAGATATAAATCATGATGTTTTCATTTTCCTTAATAGAAAATCATAATTCATAGTTTTCATATTGTTGTTTTGTTGTAAAAAGGAAAACTGGATATTTTGTTTTCTTGGAAAACTTTTCCGAAATACATGAACTTGATCCCCAACAGTTCACATGTAGATAACGCCTATTCACCTGAGCCAGTGCCTTGGGTATTGTTCCATTCAGTAAGTTATGCGACATATAAATTGCTGGAACTCTTCCGGTGAACGTCCCAAACGAGTCAGGAATGGACCCGCTTAATCTGTTCCTGTCTAGGTGAAGAGTTTCAAGATTTGGCAGTGTAGCAAGCTCCCATGGGATTGACCCATTTAACATATTAAACGACAAATCAAGTGTCGTTAAGCTCTTGAGCTGGCCAAGGAAAGAAGGAATTGGACCACACAGATTTGTCCAGCTGATGGTAAGTGTTTTAAGGCGGTTGAGTTTGGTAAATGTGGCAGGGATTTGGCCACTGAGGTTGGTTAGTTTATGAAAATTTAAGGTTTTGAGGTAAGGGAGATTGCCAATGGCTTCAGGGACTCTAGCCGAGATGTTACTTGAGAATATTGTGAGGGAATTGATACGGTCATTGTAGAGGTCACATTCTACATGATGCCAGTTGCAACAGTCTGAGTTTCGGGTCCATGAGGCCAAGACAGGTGGGTTTCCAAGAGATTTTTTGATTCTCAGGAGGGTTTTTTCGTCTTTTCCATTGCAACGTTGAGAAAGAGAAAGAGGGAGGGTGAGGTAAAGAAGGGCAAAGGTGATGGTAAAGAGGGTGAAGAAAGAAATCTTCATTTTTGGGTGATTTTTGAACAGGGAAAACCTCTATTTATAATATGGAAAGTGTGAAGATTGTGGGCAAATTTAATGGATACATGTAGAGAGGGAGAACTTGTATAAGATAGTAAAAATGTTGTTTCTTATAGCAACGGGAGTGTTTTACACCCAAAAAAAAAAATTTGTTTTTTACAGACTTAGATTTCCGACTATAACCCTAAATCACATTTCATTGTTTTTAATGACCCGTTGCAACTTATAAATCAACTTTCTTCACATATATATATTCAATATTTACAACCAAAATTCATACCAAAACGTGTTTGACCCATTTTGACACATACACAAAATATAGGTTCAATACAACAAGTTATAAGGATCATAGTCATGATTAGATTAGCACTTGCAAACCTATAACAAGTGCCCAGCAATCCTTCGCTAAACCTTTCCTTTCCTACGAGCTTCCTTCTTACCCAATTCACTTACGCCTACAAAATAGATACAACTAAAGGAGTAAACGAAACACTTAGTGAATTTACATGCATCTAAACAAGTAGACAACTTAACAACTTTTGAACCAACCTAAACAACTTATCATCAAATTGAACACAAAGTGCTCAATTATACAACATAGTATCAACTAGTCATTTAAGGTGAATCAACAACTTGACTTCAATTACAACTTGTCCATAGTCAACAACTTGTTCACAATTAACAACCTGATCATAATTAGCAAGTTGACATAATTCAACAACAAAATCAACAAAAATTGAAATCAATCAACAACGGGGATCATCAATCAACTTGAATAACTAACAACTTGATTTCGAATAACAAATGGGATCAATATGAATTGACCAACAACTAGCATATACATTATATGCACAACTGTACGGATCCGTACTATGTTCCATTTTCACATCTCCACTGAACTAGCACAAGACTAGCAAATATCTACCATATGGAGCAACTATCATGTGGTTCATTTACAACATGAAACCACCTATCTCACTGTCAATTGGATCCTCTTACACAGATGTAATCCGGATCCATCTAAACAACTCAACTGTGTGGTCCATATACAACATGGAACCACCTACTCCTCTATCACAACTGTGTGGTCCATATACAACATGGAACCACCTATTCCTTTGTCACATGAATCCTCTTACATGGATGTAATCCAGATTCATTTAAACTACTCAGTTGTGTGGTCCATATACAACATGGAACCACCTATTCCTCTGTCACATGAATCCTCTTACACAGATACAATCCGGATTTGTTTAATGAACATAACTCATTTAACTACAATATGAACTCACCAATGAAGATAACTTGATACTTGAGTTCTCCACTTCTTTAACACCTATCAACATCACATAATTAGTTTAACAACAAATAAACATGTATTAACATTCATACTACTCATCTTATCACTAATCAACACCCGATACAATTATGCCCAGTTTGACTTTTAACATAATTTCACCACTTTTACTCATGAACCAATTTATAGTTCAATTAATTGAAACACCACTTTAATTACACCTAGTAGCATCAACCTAGCTACCTTAAGCTAACAATTTAGCGGGTTTATTTGTCAAACCCGAATTCGACTTTTCTAAGTTGGGTTTCATAATTTCTAACCAAATTTTCGTCACCAATTGGTTCAAAATCAACAACTAATGATTATAGGATCATATTAAGATTAATTGAAACAACTAATTGTTTATTTCATTCCATACTATCAAATTTTACTTCTACTCATCAGTTACCCAATTTATTAGGTCAAGAGAGTGAGAATACATATCTTACTTGGGTTAGGGATGAAGTAAATAGCTCCAATTTAATTTCTCTAGGTTTAATTTGATGTTTATCAACTTGAAATTTCTAGAGGTTTTAATAGATAAGGATTAAATTTAGGTATTTATACTTCTAACCTTCTAGTCTCATGTACTCAATATTACACCACCAACAGTTTATATTTAAACAACTCAAACACTGCGCAAATAAAAATAATACAGTTAACTTACACAGCTGAGTCAATAAAATAAAACATGTATGCGTATTCAAGTGTTACCTACATTTTTGGGGTGTTACAGAATGGGAGCCTTCAACAGCGTTAAAAGCCCCTCAAAGCAAGTTGACAACTCCCCATTTCATAACCTTTGCATTGAGCCCCCAACGCAAGTTGAAAGTATTTGTCTTCTTTTTCCTTTTTTCTTATTGGTCCAACACAATATTTAGTGGGTCCACTTCAACATTATCTCAACATTAACCACTCCTCTTAAATTTACATTTTGATGTTGTTCAACAACATTGTCAACGACTATTAACCACTCTATGTGCTCTTAATAATAATGTTTGCAAAACAACCTAAACCACTTTCAACTGTATCAAAGAACTCGTGTTATGAAACCCATATGCACTTATCAAAGCATAATCTCGTGTAATTGCCAAGTCAGAATGATACATTGTGATGAGTTATATCATGTATGATGATATCGTTAAATTGAACCCATTCATTCACGAAACATGTACATACAAGAGAAATCAGAATGATATCATGTGCAAGAGAAATCAGAATGATATCATGTATGTTATTTCCTGCTTTGTGTCAACTTTACAGGGTTAGTTGTATCTTTTTTTTACGGTTTATATCATGTTTACAACAATCATAAAGGAGGCTCTTTCCACTGTAATCTGTCAAGCCCGTCCCTTAATAGCTCTATGGAACTCACCATTGTGAAGAATGAATGATGACACATGGCTACCAGTTACCCATCTCACTTCTGATCCGGGCCAAGCTCTTTGGACCTCAAACACTAAGTGTTTAGTGATGTATCCATCATCCCCTAAGAAACATCAAAGTTGAATAATCATAATCATATAATCAGCACTCAGTAGTAATAAAGCAGGTAGTTAAAAATTGTATGGATTTGCTCATGTTATTTGTAATGTAACAGTTAATAATCTTTAAGTGTTTGAAGTTCTTTTATTCTTTACAAACTAATAAATAATAACAAAAAATGGCATCTTTGTGACATAAATAAAATATAAAGTTTTTTTCCCTTAAAATAAGATGCACCATGTTTGTTGTAGGTTGTATGAGACTGATTATCTGACCCTGACCCCAGAATAATATGATAATCAAGGAAGCTAATTTGTTTATCCAACCATAAGAAACAAATTATTTATCTTCAAGCGGAAGCAATAAGATAATATGTTCAAGGATGAAAAACCATACCCCTATAACAATACATGCCTGATTTGATAAACAGTTCATATATTGTGTGTGACGAGTGAAAACCAATAATAGTTCACTACTATTTGTATTTAAACATGTAGACATGATTAGCCATATATAAAGGGCTTATTTTAGTTGAAAACAAAGGAAGGTTGTCAGATGCAAGTACTTACAGTAGCAGCAACAAGAATAAGCGCATTTGGATTTTTGGGGGTCAGAAAACTTGTGACATATGTGATGATAACACGTGCCTCATTCGCTCTTGTACTTCAACAAGTGTCATAGCAGCCGAAAGATCCTCGCTTAGTGCCTCCCACATGGTGGGATGCTTTAATACCCCTTCATAGAATGCCACAACTGCAGAGTGTGGGGACAGATGGAAGTGTAGCTATTTAGGTAGGGTGTAAAGATCCAACCATGGCAGCATGTACTCCACCTAAAAACACAAATTGTTGGTACATAATGTGTAACAACAACTTCATATTTGTAACAGTTAGTTTTGTAATTTGTTTATGTTGTTTAATTTAATGAATATATTGTTTAATATTTTTGTAGGTTCGTATGAACCTGTATGTTCGTACGAACTTAGAGTAGGTACGAACTTAGAAGCTGCTAAGTTCGTACGATGTCTATAAATACAAGTTCAAAATATTCATTTGGAACGTTTTACAAAAAACTTAGTTTCAGCAAACTAAGTTCGAATACTCTTGTAATAGTTACAAGTTTGAATATAATATAACTTATATTCTATAAAGCTTGTTTCGTGATTTAAACATACGTACGATACTTGTTTAGTTAGCGTTTCGTTTGTTAGAGGATTCCGCACTCTAATACACGTTATAATCCCGTTTGGATAAGTTCAAGGGGACTTTCAATTGGTATCAGAGCTTAACAAGTCTTTTGTTAGGTTTGGGATTAGAAAACGAAAAGAAAACAAGTGTTTGCAAGTATATTGGACGTTAGAAGTTGTACTTTTGGATTCCATTGGTGTATTGTATCACTTTGTGCAAGATTTATTCGAATTTGTCGGTTGAAACGAACCCAGATCTGAGTTTTTCAATAGCTGTTCGTACGAACCAAGAAAGAATCGTACGAACTTACCCTGTATATCATTCGAACTTACAGCTGTAAGTTCGTACGTACTTGAAGCCTTCGAACTTACCCTAAGTTCGAACAGTACTTTTGGCAGTCAAGTTTGTTTGACTAGTTCGTTTGACCATTCGAACTTAGGTAGTCTTCGAACTTAATTTTAGTTCGAATTAATCTAAGTTCGTACGAACTTGTCTTGTTTGACTTTTGTTGACTTTTTGAGCAAATGTCAAATCTCAGTAAAATGATCGAAATGGATCATGAGGTTGGTAAGTCCACTCACCACCGAAACTTCTGAACGACGAAGACTATTTCTGGTGGAAAGATCGGTTTGAATCATTTGCAAAGTATAATGATGTTAGAATGTAGATCTGTATCAGTGACGGATATGTGGCTCCTAGTTACGAATTTGAAGGAAAACAAAGAGCCTATACATATTCGATAATGAGGAGGAAGACAGAAAAATGTATGAGGCAGAAAACAAAGCATTATCTACGCTCACTATGTGTTTACCTCAAGAGATTAAGCATACCTTCATGAAATTCAACCTATCTAGAGAGCTATGGTTAGCTTTGGAGAAAAGGTTTGAAGGTAATGAGCAGATCAAAGAAAGCCGAACTGACTTGCTTACAAATTTTTTTTATGTTTTTAAGCATTTGAAAAATGAAACATTAGAGGATATTATCACCCGATACTATCACCTGATGACAGAAATGGAGAACATTGGGCTTAGCTATACTAACATAGTGAAGAATAATAAACTTCTAGAGGCGTTGCCGTCAAAGTGGGATATTTACATTTTGATGATAAAGGAGAGTAACAATTATAAAACTCTCACGCTTGATGAAGTGATTGGAAAGTTGTGTGTTTACGACTTAACATGCAACGGAAAGAGACGGGATCTGATCAGGTTCAGGATCCTAGTGTTTACCATGGTAAACGGTATGATTCCGTTGCTTTGACAAGTAATGGAGTTACAACTTTCTACACTGGTGATGATGTGACAAACTCGGCTCACAGAAGTTCTGGTAGCAATGTCTGTTACATTGCATCATCGGAAGACTCGGGGAAAAACAGGAAACCTCAAACTGGGACATCTAGTGGTTTAAAGTCTATGCCAATGAGCATTAAATTTGCTGAAGAGGAAGTTGTCTTGCTTGCATCTTTCATTGCTTCACGAGAGAACTTCATCAAGGGCAAGATCCGGGATCCTGAATTGATAAATGAGGATTATGATCAACTGGACCCCGATGACTTGGAATAAATTGACTTGCAATGTCAAATGGCCATGATTGCAAGACGGGCTCAGCGGTTTATGAGCCGAACTAGCAGAAAGTTGTCAGTAGCAAGCTAGGGTTTGATAAAACCAAAGTAAAGTGCTATAACTATGACGGTTTCGGGCACTTTGCTAGGGAATGTCAACGACCGAAAAGGGAACAAACTCCTAGCCAAAATGGGCAGAGACAATTCAATCAAGGTTCCTCTAGCAACAACCACAACTTTAGAAATAATCTGAACTCCAGAGCTCAAAAATTTATGAACCTCAAGCGTTCATGACCTCCATCGAAGAAGAAAAGGAGGAAAGCAACGCTGAGTCTGATTCAGGAAAGAACACAGTGACAGAAATGGAGATTGAGGGACCTGCTATAAAAACAAGAATAAGGCAACTGAAGTCAACTTAGGACATGAACTCATAGGACTTCATAGCCTATATGGAAAATCTGGATGCCGGGAAGCAAAAGGTATTACTCAATCTGGATTTAGTTGTTAAAGCATGGATTCTATGTACTAATTTTCAGGAACAAGCTGAGAAACTGATAGAATCATCTAACGTGATAACAACTCAGCTAAATTCTTTAAAAGAAGAAAACACTGTCTTAAAACTAAGAAACTCAGAGCTTTTAAATAAATCCAAATCTGAGAAAGAATACTTACAAGTTTTAAAAGACAAGGTGAATGAGCATAGTCAAATAATTGACTTGGCTCATGAGCATATTTTGGATTTAACCAAACAATCTGCTGAAAAAGAAAAAGAGCTAGCAGATGTTAAAGTTAGGATTGCAGATCTAAATAGGAAATTAGAATTAAGAAAATTTTCAATCAAAACTTTAGATAATATGCTAAGTGTGCATAAAAATCCAGGAGATCATCGGGGAATGGGTTACACTGAAAGCCCTCCACCTTTTAATCACAATTATACCTTCATATCTGATGATGTAGAGTTGTCAAATGTAGATGACTCTATCAAACAATCAGCAGTCCATGGTTTAATACAGTTTGTTAGACTAGAGAGAGCTGAGACGGTTATTGAACTAGAGTCAACATCGTCTGAAACTTCCAAGACACCCATTCCTGTAAAGAAAGTAACTTTTGAAAATCAGGGTGTGATGGAAGAAAAATGTGTTAAGGAGGAGTTCAATAAAACGATTAAATTTGTTTCACCCAAATCTGATAATGAAAATGAAAATGCTAAAAATGATAAGGGTAAACAAATAGAAAACGTCTCCACTCCAAGTTTGCCTAATTTGGACATCCAAACGGATCAAAAGGCTCCTAAGAAAGCCTTAGTGAAACTTTCATGCTTTGTGTGCCATCAAAAGGGACACGTGGCTAGCATCTGTCCAACTAAGGGCAAAACTAATGAATCACAGGTGAAGAAAGACCAATCACCTGTGGAAGTGATGCGCACCAAACGGTCGGTTTTATCGCGGTGTGTTGTCATTGGGTTGATTGCCTGACGGTGACAGAATGGCGTGCACCAGTGGGTCGTTTTTATTATTTTATTTGTTGGGTACCTAAGTATATTACGGCTAAGGGAAGTATAGCTGTAAGTATGACCTAGGGTCGTTCTTCAAATTACAACGGGCATGGGAATCTAGGAAGGTTAATTATCTTTTGTAATTTAGCTGGGATAAAAATAGTTGGATAAGTTGGTTGTTTTGGCTTTCTAATTATCTAAAGTAATACTTAAACTAAGATAGGGTGGAGGTTACACAGAGTACTAAGAGTTAAGCGAGTGGTTACTATGAGGTCATTATATTGCTATTTAGGGGTAGTTATTTTAATTAAGGCATTAGTAATGATGACAACCCTAGGGATTGATAGACAAGATTGAAACAACGAACGATAATCCACAAAGCATTAGACTAATGGCTTTTTCGGGGCTTCCACAATTGTACTACACACATAGGTGTTTCCATTGCTATACCACGGACTCAGCCAGCTAATACGTTGCTTCGGTAGAAGGTTCCTTGTCTTCCCTTATGGGACCTATTTTCTATGTCCTAATGAGCCATAGCTCCTAGCCTATTACGTATCTAACGTAGAGTTGTCCGCAATCAGATAAGCAATATGTCACATGGATAACAGCTATGAAATGTACACTATACCAGAAGTTCTCCTAAATTTAGCGACCAATTTAACCGACAACCATCCTCGAGTCTCATTCCCCAAGCTCGGACATCAATATATCCGTATCATGGCATTAATCGTTGAATAAACGATAATATGAACGGGAGTGACCCCACGGAATGAGTTGGGATGGTCTTGTCTAACGGCCAGTTAAATTGTTCATCATTATTACATATTAATCATCATAATTATTCTAAGCATGTTAAACTATTGTATGGAATTAATTCATGTTCGAAAACCTAATCATAAATCTAACCGCAGCAATCAGGCAACTTGATACTAGCATGCAAAGCTAAGGCAACAAGAACATGCAGTATGGTGACAGGGATAGCATTTAGTTCACTTCATGCGGGATGTTTAGATTAATAATTAAATCACAAATTTTCTGAAAGTTCTCTCTAAAACATTTGATAAATGAAGATAAATCTAATCTATCTCTAATCTTATGCTCCGTGTCTCCTATCAATCTATTTCAATCGGGAGAACACCGGCCGTGTCGAGTTCATCGATCATCAGACACGAATACCGGAGGGACATACATATGGAAATTCACCGGTAGGTCTCAGCCACAGCATAAGTTGGATAGATTCGAGATTCATTTCATAAATTCAAAGATGATTTAATTTCATACAAGCAGAGTAACGACATAGATTATATCATAACTACCCTAGCATAACGACTATCAGAGCAACCACATAGATTTTTTTAGCCTATCATAATTATTAACCTAGCATGAAATTCTAAATAATCATGGCAATAGCACAACATATTTAGAAATAGCGGAGATAGAATAAATAATAAAACCTGAATAGGCGTTACAACAAATCTTGCGTAATCGTAGTCTCGGAGCACCTCCGTACAATTAGAGCTCTAAGCTCTCTACTAACTACTATTACATAACTAATCTGATACTTAAATCTCCCTAAATTAGTTAATTAAACTAATCTAGAGAGAGAAAGTAGAGAGAGAAACAACTAACTAAGTGTGTGTTTGAGGTTGGAGAGGTGTGAAGGTGTAAGGTGTGTTGAAATGAGGAGGTTGAGGGTGATATTTATAGGCACAAGCATGTCCCAAATACACCCAATCTTCATTATGCCCGTATTGAGGTGTGGTATAAAAATCCAAACTTTGCACTAAAATTCGACACCCACATTGACACCCCTTGGAAATTGGGTGTATTCACATGACCAAATCAGGAGCAAAAACCACTCAAATGGGGGAATACACCCAATTTGGGAGGGCGTATACGCCCATAGAGGCCGTATACGGTCACTTTTGAGGCCGTATACCCCCTCTATGGCCGTATACGGCCACCCAGGTGTGGCGGTGTGCGGTCTCGTGCGATCTCGTATCTTCGGTTGGCCATAACTTCTTCCTTTCTCATCCGTTTTGCAAGATTCTTTCGCCTACGTTCTCGTAATTACCTGAGGAACATTATGAAGTTGATTAAATTTAATTTCCTATTTTTGAACCTTCAGGTGCTTAAGAGCTCGTGCGAATCGAATGTGTTTGTTTAGCTCTAGTTTACACGTTATTTGAGCCTTTTTGTTCATTTTTGAAATCTTGTCAAAGTTTTAGCCCTCTTGATAGATTATGGTCATAAAACCTTAATATCATAAGAATATGTCAAGATTAGGGTTGAAATCGGGTAAATAATGTATGTAAAAACATGACTTTTTACGTTACATCAGGAAGCTAGTTCAGCTCAGGATAAGAAAGTTCCTACTCTTGAGACGACTAGTCTTAATCAAAGAATGGCTGGCATTTTTACTAAAGAAATTAATATGAATGTTAAAGGAAATGCGGGCAATTCAGGGAGAAATGAGTTAGGGTTTAAAAGAACTTCAAGTTCTCAAAGATCACAACCTCTTCCAAAATCTGTGAAGTTAACGACCAGTGATGGTTCAAGGAGCACTACTCCTGTTTCAGGAAGCTCTCATTGACAATCATTTATGTCGAAGACTCCACAACGTTTTTCAAACTCCCAACAATCGTTTTTATAACCAAAATAGTAATAATAGGAATTATAATAATTCAAATTATAACTATCCATCTAGGGTTAGGTCTACTTCAAACCCTAGGACTGTTAATCCGAGACTTTTCCAAAAGTCTCCTGAACGAAAGCTTAGTGGTAGCTCCTCCCATTCCTCAATAAATGCAACTCCCAGAGCATCCACGTCTCTTGACAAGAAAGACGGATACTTAAAAGAGTTTACATTTGTCAAGAATGGCCGACCCAAGACCGTAGTGGTTTGGGTCCCCCTTAATGACTAATTGTTTTCAATCTTTGTGCAGGACTTGACCAGAATAACTATTAACTGGTGGTATGTTAATAGCGGTTGCTCCAGGCACATGACGGGAAAAGGCAGAATCTTGTGGTTTCGTACACAAGAAAGGAGGATATGTTAACTTCGCGGGAGCGAAAGGAGAACAGATCATGGGATTAGGTAATGTCACAAATGGGAAAATTATGTTAGAGAAAGTCAACTATATGTTGAGGAGCTAAAGCATAATCTCATGAGTGTATCTCAGATTTGTGATAAACGACATCACAGATAGAGAGGCATTAATCCTGAAACCCGGGTTTGTCATACCAGAGGAGTGGTATCCTCATAAACGTACCACCTGATAACAACCATGTAGATGAAGTACTTATCATTGACAACAAAAAATTCTCTAGGTTGGACCATTATCCAAACATTGACGACGTCTATAAAGAAGCTTTGTTAGAGATTGATAATTATTATGCAACTTGGAAGATGGAATTCACAGCAAATCATGGGTCAGTAGTCACTGCTAGATACATAGGTTTGGATGAGGAGGAAGACAAGGAGTGCTATAATCAAAGAGCTATGGATGTTGCAAGGTTGGTATTGTGGTATGAGTCTGAACGTGCAACGTTTAAGAGTTTTAGAACAGCGTACCATCAAGACTAGTAAATTTATGGGTAAAGAGAAAGAAACTAAAGAGGTTTCTGCGATTTGTCTCCAAAAATACAAAGCGGAAGAGATGATCGGGACATTGGAATGCAAACATAGTTATCATCATGAATGTATCAACAAATGGTTGCGGCTAAATTCGAAAACGATGCGCGCCTTTTGCAGGTTTTACGTTTTCACGGTCAAATTTCTAGAAAATTGAATGTTTAACAAAAATAAGTAGTACGTTTTAAGTCTTGAAATTGTTTTTATTTAACATCAAAATAGAAACTGTGATAGCCATTCATGCATGTTATTACTCTACAGGGTTAAAAATATATGGTTATGTAACTAACTTTAGATTATTTTTTTTACTATTGTATGTAATCACATTTTGAAATTGCTATAGTATGTATTGAACTTTATAATTTTGTATATTGTATTTAATGGGTGACCGGATGAGCATTACCCGATTTTTCCTCTTGAAAAAGTGTCTATTATATGCATCGAACTTTGTAAAAAAAAATTATTGCATGTATCTGTGACAACCCTCAAATTAGGGTAAATTTCGTACATTTTAATTACGTGCATTTAGGCTAATTCCCTACTTAATTAACGTGAATTCGTTTTCATCAAAATAAGTCTAGCACAAAGCCCACAGTTGCATATGAGATGCACACTATTTTAATGCGGGATGCATTCGTAATCATCGAGAATTACACAAACAATCGGTAGAGACCGACATTCACGAACGTTGGTGATCATTTTTCATAAATAACGTAAAACTATTTGATAATTAAATAGTAGTTATTTACTATTAATATGCCAAGTTATGGCATAACGTTTCAAATAATAGAATCAACGAATATACAAATTCAATTAACGCAAAAACGTAGAGATTTCGCGAATTGTAATAAACGAATTATCGAAAACATACGTATGATATCGAAAGGACTTATAATTAATTAAGTCACTAGGAACTACTCTAACTAACCTTAATCTACCTTAATTACTCCTAATTAACTTTAATCGCGCAATTAAAACCTAACTAATCAAGATTAACACCTAATGACTAAAATATCTAACTTAATCAAGATTTAAACCCCCCCCCCTCCCTTGACCAAAAATCTGCACAAAGCCCACATGCCAAATCCCCTAAATCAAGGAGAAATCATCATATTTTGACTTCATGCAACCCATACTTCCCACTCTCTTACAACACCATACCTTCACCTTACTTGTACAAGCTTTTGCATCACTTTACACTTCATTCTTTCACACACAAACTCACAAACTCTCTCTTTCTTTCTCTCAAAATTCGGCCATCAACAAGCAGCCCCAAAACAGCCCTCATTTGGCTCAAAAACAACCTTCAAAACACCTTCAAACAACAACCCTTCAACCACCCTTGAACTACCATGCATTTCCACCTCTAAAACACTTCTTTTTGCTCTTCTTTCACTCTCAAAAACGTGCTCATCTCAGCCCCTATTTCATTTCTAAGAAAAACCAACCAAAAACCTAAGGATTGGAAGCTAGGAACTCTTGCACAACCTCACTAACCTCTAATACACTCTCATTTGCTCTTTAGTGCTTTGTAAGGACAATTTCTTCTATAAACTACTAATGTTTATGATAAAATACTTATTTTATGGTTATATTATGTTTAGGTGTTCACTCTTGACAAGATCTAACATGAAAAATCGTTTTTATATGTTTCGTAAGTGATTTGTGCAAAAACATGTCAAAACAGTCCATAAATAACAACTTGAAATCCGGACAGAAAATTTGTCCAACTTTGGAGCTTAATAACTTGCTCAAATCTTGATGGAAATACGTGTTTCTTGGTTCTAAAGTTAAGTTCAAGAAGTTAGCTATCAAACCCCACTGGATTCATATTTTTTTGATGAGTATTACTATTTTAAACTGAATTTCTAAGTGAAAGTGTACCTGCTGTACTGTTAGAACAGAAAATGACCCAACTTCAAGATATTGTAACTTACAAACCGTAGATCCAAACATGTTGATTCTTTTTGCTGAAGGTCACAAATTTAGTTAGCCTTGAAAGTTGTATGACCTCATTTTGTGAAGTTAAGTAGAACTCGAGATATAAACAGATCTATGGCCAACTGTCCAAAATATGACCTGTTTGACCTTTGTATGATGAAAAATACGTTTGGACCCCTTAAACTCAACCAAAAATTACAAATATTATGTTTCTGGAAATCTAAGACATAGAGGAACTCGTATAAAAATTTTCATAATTTTTGGAACATGTTTGTCTAGTCAAAACCGTAGCTAAAGTGGACCTAAAAACTGGACAGAAAATGCTAGAAATGATTTAGCCAAATTAAAAGGGATAAAATGATATAAACTTTATATTAGGGACTTTAAATGTGAAGACTTGTGTAAATCATGGATTTAGTGGTAAAATAAATATTAGAATGATTTAGGACAAAATATAAATTATTAAACTTTAAGTTATAGAAGTTAAATGTTAAAAATAGAATAAACAATACTATAGGGACTAAATGGCAAAGACATAGACATTAGGGACTTTTATGCAAAATTAGTAGGTTTATAATAATTTAAATAAACTTATGAATTTAAATTAGTAAAAAAAAAAATATACTTAGATATTAAACGAGGATTTAAAACTGAAACCGTGGATTAAAAACGCGAAACTACGTAATTAAATGATTAATGTATAGAAATCGTGTAATCAGGAATTTTATTGATAAGTCAATGAATTAAAAAGTTAATTAAATATTGATCATGACTTAGAATATTTAGAACGAGAATTAAATTATTAAAACCTAAAGTTAGATTATAAAAGGGAATTTTAGAACGAATTATATAATATTGTAATAAAATGTGTGACGATTAATTTGTGAAACGTATAAGGATATTAATATGTATATAGGAATGCACTTATGAATATATATATAAACATATATATAATTGATTAACGTATTTTAGTGACAAATAACGTATATGTGTATATAAAGACTTATGAGAATATATATATATATATATGTTAACGTTTAAAATGGGATAAATATAATGAAAATGAATATATGCATATATAGATGCCTACATGAGTATATATTTAATATATATGTGAATATTGAAATAGATGACGTGATGAATATTTGTATTAACAAAATTGAAACTGAACAGATATACGTGAAAGTAATTATCTGGATGAGATATGGATATGTATAACTAGGTGAACGTATATGTAATGAATAAATAAAAGATACACGTTAATAATATAATACGTTTAATAAAGTAGGTCTAATGTGGACTTAAATATATTTTAATGATTCTGAAAACAAAGTGGGATCACAACGTGTCGTTCTTCTTAAATAAAAGCGAAATGTTTTCAAATGCCCGTCGATGGCAAATTTTACGAATCTTGTTGAGTGAACAACTGGCATAGACTGACCATTGTGTCGTCTACATGCATTAATTTAAGCTCTTACGTTTAGGACGTTAAGAGGCTTACTTGGACAATTGTGATTAAAACTGTTTTGCTAGCACGCTCGGACTCAGGTGAGTTCACAGCCCCATTTTTTTTACTATTTTTATTGTTTCCAACTTGGGGTGAAAAACATATAACTGAATGTATGCGATTATTAAAACCTGACATTGTATCCTTATGAGCGACTAAGTTGGATAAGTTGTAGTGCCGAAGGCCTAGCATGCAATACTATAACCATTAGTTAGATGACTCTAACCACTGAGTATACAGATAGTACTATCGGGTTTGACAAGCCTATCCCAGTTTGTTTAAAGTTAGTCGCACTAACCTGCGACTTCGTTCGCGTGTTCTTGGGGATTAGTATACTTAACCGGTCCAGGCAAATGTTTCATCCATTGTTGTGTTGTGGTTTGGTTATAGGCTTAGTTCGGCATATTAACTCGTCGGTTTAGCTAACCCTCGGGGGATCGTAGTCAGAGGTTTTGATTGATTTAAATTGAAAATAATCGCACAATAGGCCTTTGTTGCCATTTTTGATCTGTTGATAAAATGTTTATAAATAATGGTTTATGATGGAGTCATTAAACCTGTGAATTCACTCAACAATTATGTTGACCTTTTAAAATATGTTTTTCAGGGGAATTAGCTATGCCGTAAGACGCATGCATATTTGGGACCGTACCTGCCACGATAAATTAGGATGCCATGTTTTAAATTTGAACAATGGGATTAATTGACTTGTAGTCTTATTTATGAAATCCCGAAACTTGTAATTTGTTGAAAACAATGTATTTATAACATTGCTATTTTGACGGCTTAATAAGCCGTAACATTTGTAAAATAATTATTGGCATCCTAATAATATAGATGTTCTGCGATAATCATATGCTCGAGGTAATGTTATTCGATCGCCGTCACGCCCCAAAAGCTTCCGCATGATTAACTATAAATGTCAAATTTGGGGGTGTGACAGATTGGTATCAGAGCCAATGGTTATAGCGAACTAGGAGACTTATAAACCTAGACTATAACCGTAGACATAGACATTCATTCATTCATGCATGTGCATACCACTATTACCTATAGTGCTAGAACACTATCATCACTAAACGTCTAACGATAGTACATCCGTGTACGAAAACTTACCGTTCCGCTTTAGAGCGACCCTTAATGACGATTTTTAACGGGACCCTACCGTATTACCTACCCTATCTCTGACGATACCGACACGACTCTCGAAGTCGATATAATGAAAAATCTATTCGCCAAAATGGCACACACACCCGAAATAGGTAAACACTCCGCACTACACGCTTGCCCGAACGAGGGAAGCATATCTTATAATCAAAAAGTTGCAAATATCGCTTCTGAGTATAACTAGTTCGGGTGTTGTATCGTCAGTCTTTAATTTAACATAGCCTGATCACCTATGTACAGTTAAAGAGGGATTGATGCAAGATCGGAAAAGGTTATAGGGATATCATGCACTATAAAACTCATCTAATACGAAAAATTCCTCTAAGTATGCTAGCTCCTTCATATGTCAGGATTAATATACCTGCAAGGACAAAGCCTTTACTTAATATTCCAGTATGTAGTTATCATCATCTCGTACTACATACTAATCATACACTTCTATATACGTTACTAGTCTTTCCGTGACTAATTGACCTAACGCTGAACCTGAGGAAGAAGAACTCTCAATAATAATAAAAAAAAAAATCGAATTCATACGCAAGAAAAATGACGATACACTGAGAATACCTCGACACCGATTTGGCCTGAAATAATTCGCCAACAACCGCTTATTAGCCATACGACTATAGAAGATAGTCGCAATACCAAGAAGGGTATCGATGGCAGAGCCACGTCAAGAAGTAAATGAGACCCCGAGAAAAGTTATTGAAACGTCAATGGAACACGTCTCCAGTCTGACTTAGAGAGAAGTCATGACTCAGAAACTTCATAACAACCTTATAGGAATAAAACACCGACGCCCGCTGAGGTGCGAATTAACTGAGAGAACATAATAATTGTCGCAGTAAGCGACTAAGATCAAAGAATCAGTGGGTGAGGCGAGGAACGCCGTTAGCATTATGATGCCAGTATCACTGTTAGTGGGAAGATAATTGTCATCCATCATGACGTTATCTATACTAGAAATTATAATTAAAGAATAATAACAATAGGAATATTTGGTGACAAGATGTACAAACGTTAGAAATTTTTCGAGGAAAACAATTTTTATTATGAAATAAATAATTCGAAAACATTTTTCATGTAATATTACAAAGTTGGTTAAAGGAAATTTCATATACTTGGAGTAATTGAAATTTAAGTAAAGAATATCGATAATAAATTTTTCATTACAGAACAAACATTTTGGGAATCATCTCCCGATTAATATTACAAGTGTTATAATTACGGTTAAAAGAAATTCCATATTACTTAACAGACTCAAAATAATAATAATAATAATAAGTAAATAAAATGGAGTAAAATTTAGTGAGAAATGTCAGTTTAAATGCAATAAATGTATTTGGATGACGCCTTGATTTACTCGCATGAGTATCATCAACATTATAATGTAACTAAAATTTTAGAGCAGTATATGCTCAACGTTTTTATAATCAGTTTGTACGACAGTCTTGTCACCATTAATAATAAGATGATATGTCATAGGAAATGACAGAGATCACTGTAGATAGTTACCTCTCCGACAACGAGTCGATCCATGAGGAACAGATCCACTACGAATACCTTGACGAGGGAATAGCCCCAATAGAAGAAGAAGTTGTGGAAATAGACGAGAATGAGTTTGGCGGATAATTAATATAGATGAATATGAACGATTGAGAGATCGAGCAGAAGAACTAGATGCTCGAGTTTGGGAAATCAGGATGAAGTGTAAAGACTACAAACTAGAACTGATAATCGCGAAAAGGCCGATCCTTGTGCAAATCAAGGATAGGATTCGCTTCTGGAAGAAACTGGCGACTAAACTGACCCAAAGGACTAGGTCTTGGATTGATAAGAAGTGCCGACAGTCCACTGAGGGGACTGCGATCTACACTACGTCTCTACGTTATAGAGACATGTTAGAGGCACGTTATTATCCAAATGATATAGATATGGAGTAGAATTGTAGTAGGAAGTACGTAGGATATATATATAAATATCAAAGTAAAAGGATGTAATGAGACGTAGATAGAGGATAAACCTCGATCAATTTTGTAAGAAACGTCTCAAACTTTTGTATAATGCTCGGTGCATTTTTATATATATAAAAGCATATCCTTGTACTACTAGGACGATGATATTATTTAAATAAACGTTGTTTCAAATGAGTAAAATATACAAAGGAGAAACGATAGAATATAGGTACGAGAAACATTATTAGTCTAAAAGACAACGACTTAGTAACGACTTAAACCCAATTTAAAAGACAGTAGTAAGACAGTTTGGTATCAGATACCTACGAAATTTATACGGACATAGATTACTAAGAGAGAGTAATACGAATTCCGTTTACGGCTAGAGAAACCCTAATGATATAAGAAGAAAGAAACAGAGCGCCGTGAAAATGGTTACTTGCATGAAGGCAAGCAAATACCCACGAAAAGGATACCAAGCCTCCCCGACTCATGTAATATACGTGAACAACCGTGAGTGTATCCTGAGGAGTTTGGCAGGACTACCGCCCCCGATACAAATCGAATTCTGTATTAATCTAATACCTGGAACCGCACCAATTGCGCGCTCACCCTACCGACTAATTCCACCGAAATCACAAGAGTTGTCCATGCAGTGACAATTACTCTTAGACCTAGGGTTCATCCGACCGAGCTTTTTGCCTTGAGAAACTCCGGTATAACATATAACGAAGAAAGACGAATCCATACGAATACGTGGACTACCGAGAATTCAATAAAGTGATTACCGAGAATCAATACCCATTACCTCGCATCGGCGATCTATTTGACTAAATTCACCATTCCTAACGTCTGATCAAAAGTCGACCTACGTTTCGATTTTCACCAACTAAAAGTACTAGACGAAGATGTACCTAAGACCGCGTCTAATACTCGTTATAGTCATAATGAATCCATAGTCATACCTTTTGGATTGACAAACGCTCCATCTATGTTCATGGAGCCTATAAACAAGATATACAAACTATACCCCGATAAGTTTATAACTATATCCATTACCAACCTCCTCACTTAATCGCAAACAAAAAGAGGAACACGAATGACACTTGAAGCTAAGTCCTCTAAGTGTGAGTTTTGGATGAGAGGAATTCATTTCCTTGATCATATGAATAAACGAAGAAAATATATATTGACCCATCTAAAACCGAGACAATATGAGAAGCACCGAACACCTCAACCGAAATATGTCGATTTCCTTGTCTGACTGACTAGTTCCGTGAATTATAGAAACCTTTTCCAAAATAATCCAGTCACCGACTTCACTAACTCGAAAGAGCAAGAAATTTAATTTGAAGCGAGAAATAAGAATCCGCTTTCCTACTCTTAAAAACAAAACCCGTGTACCACGCCTATTCTGCCGATACCCACAAAAGTGAAAAGTTTTTTAAAAAAAAAAGCTACCTCGATGCTTCGCATCAAGATTTAGGACTGCTTGTTAATGCAAAATGACAAAGTCAATGCTCATGCTTCTCGTCAATTGAAGATTCACGACTAGAGCTATACAACTCACAACTGAGTGTGAGGAGCAGTCGTGTCTGCAATAGAAATCTAGAAACACTACCTATAGAGTACTAAGTGTACAACATTTACCAATACCCAATCGACTAGAAATAACTCAACATGAGGCAACGACATTAGGTCGAGTTGCTAAACGATTACGACTATGATATGAAGTATCACCGGGCAAGGCTAATGTAGTAGCAGAGGCCCTGAGTCATGAAGAATGAATTAAAAACTCTCAGAGTTTGTAATTCAAGGTGACCATCCACACGAACCCCATTTCTCAGCTCGCGACAGACAGCGAGTAACTTAATTCACCGAACGCCAGAAAGGAGAATCCCTGAAAGGAAGGGAATAACAACTTGAAGCGAAGAAAGTTGAGACGTTATAATTCATAAACCGTAAAGGAGTACTCTTGCGTTGAGAAGCTTCGCAAGCTCATATCAGGTGAAACTCATAAATCCAAATTACTCGATACATTCAGGTACTGATAAGAAGTATCACGACCTGATAGGATTTTAGTGATATACGAAAACGAGTAGAGATATCACCTACGTTAGTAAATACCTGCGTTGTTCGAAGGTCAAAATCGTATATCAAAAGCTGACTGGACTTCTACAACAAACCAAGATGCTACAGTTGAAGTGGGAACAAATAACTATGGATTTTATCACGAAGCTACCCAAGACGTCAGCTAGATCCGACACCATAGGGGTGATCGTTGATTGCTTGACAATGTCAACCCACTTGCTGGCCATAAAGGAAACTGAAAAGATGGAAGAGATTGTTTTAGGTAGGATATAACAACATCGATTATCTGAGGGATATCGATTCTAGAACGTATTTGAAGGATAACGTTCCTATAGATGGAGTGCTAATGTCGATTACCACCGATGGAGATAGCCATTTTACAACTCGTATCTAACAACCGCTATAGAAGGCATCAAGTACTTGTCTCGACACGAGTACAACCTATTATCCACAGACGGATGACCAGAACGAACATACCTATAAAATAAAAACGCTTAAAGATTTATTTCGAACCCGGGTGATGGACTTAGAAGGAAATTGGGATGCACAATTTGCCCCAGTAGAATTTTCCTAACACAATAGTCATCACACCAACATTAAGAGGGCACTAGTTAGGGCATTGTAAGAATGCAAGTGCCAATCGCCACTCTGTTGGGCAGAGTTGGGCGACAAAACAAACTCCGCTCCGAGATCGTCTAGGAGACGTCGGACAAAATCTCAAAATTCTTATTCAATTTAAAAGCGGCATGAGACTGACAGAAAGGTCACGCCGATAAATCAACCTTTTTGGTTTCAAAGTAGGGAAT
The DNA here is from genome assembly GCA_963921325.1 of Logfia minima. NCBI lineage: Eukaryota > Viridiplantae > Streptophyta > Magnoliopsida > Asterales > Asteraceae > Logfia > Logfia minima. The sequence continues at coordinate 19,488,515 of OY992763.1, read as the reverse complement.
AAAACCCTAATAAAAGAATAGCTCTGGAATGAGATAGCTCGGATTGACGAGCAAAGAAAACTAAATCTGAAATTACATAGGACCTGTTGAAATCCTAGTAAGGATTGGCCCGGTGGTATATAAACTAAAACTACCTCAAGAATTAGGTAATATTCCCGACACGTTTCACTTATGGGGTATAAATAAGTGTCCTTTTAACAAATTCTTAATTACCCCTTCTTACGAAGTCTGTGTCAATACACGACTTAATTTTTGTAGAGCAAACCATCAAGTACTAGACTTAAAGTCCGAGAGCTCTGACATAGTTAATTAAACTAGTTATAGCTTCATTGGAACTCGAAACATGGACCAGAATATATCTGGGAACGCAAGGATAGAATATCCTCAACTTTCTGAAAATTTCCCAGTCAATTGTGACATTGCTTAAATTTCGGGACGAAATTTCTTTAACGGGGGAAGAATGTGACAACCCTCAAATTAGGGTAAATTTCGTACATTTTAATTACGTGCATTTAGGCTAATTCCCTACTTAATTAACGTGAATTCGTTTTCATCAAAATAAGTCTAGCACAAAGCCCACAGTTGCATATGAGATGCACACTATTTTAATGCGGGATGCATTCGTAATCATCGAGAATTACACAAACAATCGGTAGAGACCGACATTCACGAACGTTGGTGATCATTTTTCATAAATAACGTAAAACTATTTGATAATTAAATAGTAGTTATTTACTATTAATATGCCAAGTTATGGCATAACGTTTCAAATAATAGAATCAACGAATATACAAATTCAATTAACGCAAAAACGTAGAGATTTCGCGAATTGTAATAAACGAATTATCGAAAACATACGTATGATATCGAAAGGACTTATAATTAATTAAGTCACTAGGAACTACTCTAACTAACCTTAATCTACCTTAATTACTCCTAATTAACTTTAATCGCGCAATTAAAACCTAACTAATCAAGATTAACACCTAATGACTAAAATATCTAACTTAATCAAGATTTAAACCCCCCCCCCTCCCTTGACCAAAAATCTGCACAAAGCCCACATGCCAAATCCCCTAAATCAAGGAGAAATCATCATATTTTGACTTCATGCAACCCATACTTCCCACTCTCTTACAACACCATACCTTCACCTTACTTGTACAAGCTTTTGCATCACTTTACACTTCATTCTTTCACACACAAACTCACAAACTCTCTCTTTCTTTCTCTCAAAATTCGGCCATCAACAAGCAGCCCCAAAACAGCCCTCATTTGGCTCAAAAACAACCTTCAAAACACCTTCAAACAACAACCCTTCAACCACCCTTGAACTACCATGCATTTCCACCTCTAAAACACTTCTTTTTGCTCTTCTTTCACTCTCAAAAACGTGCTCATCTCAGCCCCTATTTCATTTCTAAGAAAAACCAACCAAAAACCTAAGGATTGGAAGCTAGGAACTCTTGCACAACCTCACTAACCTCTAATACACTCTCATTTGCTCTTTAGTGCTTTGTAAGGACAATTTCTTCTATAAACTACTAATGTTTATGATAAAATACTTATTTTATGGTTATATTATGTTTAGGTGTTCACTCTTGACAAGATCTAACATGAAAAATCGTTTTTATATGTTTCGTAAGTGATTTGTGCAAAAACATGTCAAAACAGTCCATAAATAACAACTTGAAATCCGGACAGAAAATTTGTCCAACTTTGGAGCTTAATAACTTGCTCAAATCTTGATGGAAATACGTGTTTCTTGGTTCTAAAGTTAAGTTCAAGAAGTTAGCTATCAAACCCCACTGGATTCATATTTTTTTGATGAGTATTACTATTTTAAACTGAATTTCTAAGTGAAAGTGTACCTGCTGTACTGTTAGAACAGAAAATGACCCAACTTCAAGATATTGTAACTTACAAACCGTAGATCCAAACATGTTGATTCTTTTTGCTGAAGGTCACAAATTTAGTTAGCCTTGAAAGTTGTATGACCTCATTTTGTGAAGTTAAGTAGAACTCGAGATATAAACAGATCTATGGCCAACTGTCCAAAATATGACCTGTTTGACCTTTGTATGATGAAAAATACGTTTGGACCCCTTAAACTCAACCAAAAATTACAAATATTATGTTTCTGGAAATCTAAGACATAGAGGAACTCGTATAAAAATTTTCATAATTTTTGGAACATGTTTGTCTAGTCAAAACCGTAGCTAAAGTGGACCTAAAAACTGGACAGAAAATGCTAGAAATGATTTAGCCAAATTAAAAGGGATAAAATGATATAAACTTTATATTAGGGACTTTAAATGTGAAGACTTGTGTAAATCATGGATTTAGTGGTAAAATAAATATTAGAATGATTTAGGACAAAATATAAATTATTAAACTTTAAGTTATAGAAGTTAAATGTTAAAAATAGAATAAACAATACTATAGGGACTAAATGGCAAAGACATAGACATTAGGGACTTTTATGCAAAATTAGTAGGTTTATAATAATTTAAATAAACTTATGAATTTAAATTAGTAAAAAAAAAAATATACTTAGATATTAAACGAGGATTTAAAACTGAAACCGTGGATTAAAAACGCGAAACTACGTAATTAAATGATTAATGTATAGAAATCGTGTAATCAGGAATTTTATTGATAAGTCAATGAATTAAAAAGTTAATTAAATATTGATCATGACTTAGAATATTTAGAACGAGAATTAAATTATTAAAACCTAAAGTTAGATTATAAAAGGGAATTTTAGAACGAATTATATAATATTGTAATAAAATGTGTGACGATTAATTTGTGAAACGTATAAGGATATTAATATGTATATAGGAATGCACTTATGAATATATATATAAACATATATATAATTGATTAACGTATTTTAGTGACAAATAACGTATATGTGTATATAAAGACTTATGAGAATATATATATATATATATGTTAACGTTTAAAATGGGATAAATATAATGAAAATGAATATATGTATATATAGATGCCTACATGAGTATATATTTAATATATATGTGAATATTGAAATAGATGACGTGATGAATATTTGTATTAACAAAATTGAAACTGAACAGATATACGTGAAAGTAATTATCTGGATGAGATATGGATATGTATAACTAGGTGAACGTATATGTAATGAATAAATAAAAGATACACGTTAATAATATAATACGTTTAATAAAGTAGGTCTAATGTGGACTTAAATATATTTTAATGATTCTGAAAACAAAGTGGGATCACAACGTGTCGTTCTTCTTAAATAAAAGCGAAATGTTTTCAAATGCCCGTCGATGGCAAATTTTACGAATCTTGTTGAGTGAACAACTGGCATAGACTGACCATTGTGTCGTCTACATGCATTAATTTAAGCTCTTACGTTTAGGACGTTAAGAGGCTTACTTGGACAATTGTGATTAAAACTGTTTTGCTAGCACGCTCGGACTCAGGTGAGTTCACAGCCCCATTTTTTTTACTATTTTTATTGTTTCCAACTTGGGGTGAAAAACATATAACTGAATGTATGCGATTATTAAAACCTGACATTGTATCCTTATGAGCGACTAAGTTGGATAAGTTGTAGTGCCGAAGGCCTAGCATGCAATACTATAACCATTAGTTAGATGACTCTAACCACTGAGTATACAGATAGTACTATCGGGTTTGACAAGCCTATCCCAGTTTGTTTAAAGTTAGTCGCACTAACCTGCGACTTCGTTCGCGTGTTCTTGGGGATTAGTATACTTAACCGGTCCAGGCAAATGTTTCATCCATTGTTGTGTTGTGGTTTGGTTATAGGCTTAGTTCGGCATATTAACTCGTCGGTTTAGCTAACCCTCGGGGGATCGTAGTCAGAGGTTTTGATTGATTTAAATTGAAAATAATCGCACAATAGGCCTTTGTTGCCATTTTTGATCTGTTGATAAAATGTTTATAAATAATGGTTTATGATGGAGTCATTAAACCTGTGAATTCACTCAACAATTATGTTGACCTTTTAAAATATGTTTTTCAGGGGAATTAGCTATGCCGTAAGACGCATGCATATTTGGGACCGTACCTGCCACGATAAATTAGGATGCCATGTTTTAAATTTGAACAATGGGATTAATTGACTTGTAGTCTTATTTATGAAATCCCGAAACTTGTAATTTGTTGAAAACAATGTATTTATAACATTGCTATTTTGACGGCTTAATAAGCCGTAACATTTGTAAAATAATTATTGGCATCCTAATAATATAGATGTTCTGCGATAATCATATGCTCGAGGTAATGTTATTCGATCGCCGTCACGCCCCAAAAGCTTCCGCATGATTAACTATAAATGTCAAATTTGGGGGTGTGACAGATTGGTATCAGAGCCAATGGTTATAGCGAACTAGGAGACTTATAAACCTAGACTATAACCGTAGACATAGACATTCATTCATTCATGCATGTGCATACCACTATTACCTATAGTGCTAGAACACTATCATCACTAAACGTCTAACGATAGTACATCCGTGTACGAAAACTTACCGTTCCGCTTTAGAGCGACCCTTAATGACGATTTTTAACGGGACCCTACCGTATTACCTACCCTATCTCTGACGATACCGACACGACTCTCGAAGTCGATATAATGAAAAATCTATTCGCCAAAATGGCACACACACCCGAAATAGGTAAACACTCCGCACTACACGCTTGCCCGAACGAGGGAAGCATATCTTATAATCAAAAAGTTGCAAATATCGCTTCTGAGTATAACTAGTTCGGGTGTTGTATCGTCAGTCTTTAATTTAACATAGCCTGATCACCTATGTACAGTTAAAGAGGGATTGATGCAAGATCGGAAAAGGTTATAGGGATATCATGCACTATAAAACTCATCTAATACGAAAAATTCCTCTAAGTATGCTAGCTCCTTCATATGTCAGGATTAATATACCTGCAAGGACAAAGCCTTTACTTAATATTCCAGTATGTAGTTATCATCATCTCGTACTACATACTAATCATACACTTCTATATACGTTACTAGTCTTTCCGTGACTAATTGACCTAACGCTGAACCTGAGGAAGAAGAACTCTCAATAATAATAAAAAAAAAAATCGAATTCATACGCAAGAAAAATGACGATACACTGAGAATACCTCGACACCGATTTGGCCTGAAATAATTCGCCAACAACCGCTTATTAGCCATACGACTATAGAAGATAGTCGCAATACCAAGAAGGGTATCGATGGCAGAGCCACGTCAAGAAGTAAATGAGACCCCGAGAAAAGTTATTGAAACGTCAATGGAACACGTCTCCAGTCTGACTTAGAGAGAAGTCATGACTCAGAAACTTCATAACAACCTTATAGGAATAAAACACCGACGCCCGCTGAGGTGCGAATTAACTGAGAGAACATAATAATTGTCGCAGTAAGCGACTAAGATCAAAGAATCAGTGGGTGAGGCGAGGAACGCCGTTAGCATTATGATGCCAGTATCACTGTTAGTGGGAAGATAATTGTCATCCATCATGACGTTATCTATACTAGAAATTATAATTAAAGAATAATAACAATAGGAATATTTGGTGACAAGATGTACAAACGTTAGAAATTTTTCGAGGAAAACAATTTTTATTATGAAATAAATAATTCGAAAACATTTTTCATGTAATATTACAAAGTTGGTTAAAGGAAATTTCATATACTTGGAGTAATTGAAATTTAAGTAAAGAATATCGATAATAAATTTTTCATTACAGAACAAACATTTTGGGAATCATCTCCCGATTAATATTACAAGTGTTATAATTACGGTTAAAAGAAATTCCATATTACTTAACAGACTCAAAATAATAATAATAATAATAAGTAAATAAAATGGAGTAAAATTTAGTGAGAAATGTCAGTTTAAATGCAATAAATGTATTTGGATGACGCCTTGATTTACTCGCATGAGTATCATCAACATTATAATGTAACTAAAATTTTAGAGCAGTATATGCTCAACGTTTTTATAATCAGTTTGTACGACAGTCTTGTCACCATTAATAATAAGATGATATGTCATAGGAAATGACAGAGATCACTGTAGATAGTTACCTCTCCGACAACGAGTCGATCCATGAGGAACAGATCCACTACGAATACCTTGACGAGGGAATAGCCCCAATAGAAGAAGAAGTTGTGGAAATAGACGAGAATGAGTTTGGCGGATAATTAATATAGATGAATATGAACGATTGAGAGATCGAGCAGAAGAACTAGATGCTCGAGTTTGGGAAATCAGGATGAAGTGTAAAGACTACAAACTAGAACTGATAATCGCGAAAAGGCCGATCCTTGTGCAAATCAAGGATAGGATTCGCTTCTGGAAGAAACTGGCGACTAAACTGACCCAAAGGACTAGGTCTTGGATTGATAAGAAGTGCCGACAGTCCACTGAGGGGACTGCGATCTACACTACGTCTCTACGTTATAGAGACATGTTAGAGGCACGTTATTATCCAAATGATATAGATATGGAGTAGAATTGTAGTAGGAAGTACGTAGGATATATATATAAATATCAAAGTAAAAGGATGTAATGAGACGTAGATAGAGGATAAACCTCGATCAATTTTGTAAGAAACGTCTCAAACTTTTGTATAATGCTCGGTGCATTTTTATATATATAAAAGCATATCCTTGTACTACTAGGACGATGATATTATTTAAATAAACGTTGTTTCAAATGAGTAAAATATACAAAGGAGAAACGATAGAATATAGGTACGAGAAACATTATTAGTCTAAAAGACAACGACTTAGTAACGACTTAAACCCAATTTAAAAGACAGTAGTAAGACAGTTTGGTATCAGATACCTACGAAATTTATACGGACATAGATTACTAAGAGAGAGTAATACGAATTCCGTTTACGGCTAGAGAAACCCTAATGATATAAGAAGAAAGAAACAGAGCGCCGTGAAAATGGTTACTTGCATGAAGGCAAGCAAATACCCACGAAAAGGATACCAAGCCTCCCCGACTCATGTAATATACGTGAACAACCGTGAGTGTATCCTGAGGAGTTTGGCAGGACTACCGCCCCCGATACAAATCGAATTCTGTATTAATCTAATACCTGGAACCGCACCAATTGCGCGCTCACCCTACCGACTAATTCCACCGAAATCACAAGAGTTGTCCATGCAGTGACAATTACTCTTAGACCTAGGGTTCATCCGACCGAGCTTTTTGCCTTGAGAAACTCCGGTATAACATATAACGAAGAAAGACGAATCCATACGAATACGTGGACTACCGAGAATTCAATAAAGTGATTACCGAGAATCAATACCCATTACCTCGCATCGGCGATCTATTTGACTAAATTCACCATTCCTAACGTCTGATCAAAAGTCGACCTACGTTTCGATTTTCACCAACTAAAAGTACTAGACGAAGATGTACCTAAGACCGCGTCTAATACTCGTTATAGTCATAATGAATCCATAGTCATACCTTTTGGATTGACAAACGCTCCATCTATGTTCATGGAGCCTATAAACAAGATATACAAACTATACCCCGATAAGTTTATAACTATATCCATTACCAACCTCCTCACTTAATCGCAAACAAAAAGAGGAACACGAATGACACTTGAAGCTAAGTCCTCTAAGTGTGAGTTTTGGATGAGAGGAATTCATTTCCTTGATCATATGAATAAACGAAGAAAATATATATTGACCCATCTAAAACCGAGACAATATGAGAAGCACCGAACACCTCAACCGAAATATGTCGATTTCCTTGTCTGACTGACTAGTTCCGTGAATTATAGAAACCTTTTCCAAAATAATCCAGTCACCGACTTCACTAACTCGAAAGAGCAAGAAATTTAATTTGAAGCGAGAAATAAGAATCCGCTTTCCTACTCTTAAAAACAAAACCCGTGTACCACGCCTATTCTGCCGATACCCACAAAAGTGAAAAGTTTTTTAAAAAAAAAAGCTACCTCGATGCTTCGCATCAAGATTTAGGACTGCTTGTTAATGCAAAATGACAAAGTCAATGCTCATGCTTCTCGTCAATTGAAGATTCACGACTAGAGCTATACAACTCACAACTGAGTGTGAGGAGCAGTCGTGTCTGCAATAGAAATCTAGAAACACTACCTATAGAGTACTAAGTGTACAACATTTACCAATACCCAATCGACTAGAAATAACTCAACATGAGGCAACGACATTAGGTCGAGTTGCTAAACGATTACGACTATGATATGAAGTATCACCGGGCAAGGCTAATGTAGTAGCAGAGGCCCTGAGTCATGAAGAATGAATTAAAAACTCTCAGAGTTTGTAATTCAAGGTGACCATCCACACGAACCCCATTTCTCAGCTCGCGACAGACAGCGAGTAACTTAATTCACCGAACGCCAGAAAGGAGAATCCCTGAAAGGAAGGGAATAACAACTTGAAGCGAAGAAAGTTGAGACGTTATAATTCATAAACCGTAAAGGAGTACTCTTGCGTTGAGAAGCTTCGCAAGCTCATATCAGGTGAAACTCATAAATCCAAATTACTCGATACATTCAGGTACTGATAAGAAGTATCACGACCTGATAGGATTTTAGTGATATACGAAAACGAGTAGAGATATCACCTACGTTAGTAAATACCTGCGTTGTTCGAAGGTCAAAATCGTATATCAAAAGCTGACTGGACTTCTACAACAAACCAAGATGCTACAGTTGAAGTGGGAACAAATAACTATGGATTTTATCACGAAGCTACCCAAGACGTCAGCTAGATCCGACACCATAGGGGTGATCGTTGATTGCTTGACAATGTCAACCCACTTGCTGGCCATAAAGGAAACTGAAAAGATGGAAGAGATTGTTTTAGGTAGGATATAACAACATCGATTATCTGAGGGATATCGATTCTAGAACGTATTTGAAGGATAACGTTCCTATAGATGGAGTGCTAATGTCGATTACCACCGATGGAGATAGCCATTTTACAACTCGTATCTAACAACCGCTATAGAAGGCATCAAGTACTTGTCTCGACACGAGTACAACCTATTATCCACAGACGGATGACCAGAACGAACATACCTATAAAATAAAAACGCTTAAAGATTTATTTCGAACCCGGGTGATGGACTTAGAAGGAAATTGGGATGCACAATTTGCCCCAGTAGAATTTTCCTAACACAATAGTCATCACACCAACATTAAGAGGGCACTAGTTAGGGCATTGTAAGAATGCAAGTGCCAATCGCCACTCTGTTGGGCAGAGTTGGGCGACAAAACAAACTCCGCTCCGAGATCGTCTAGGAGACGTCGGACAAAATCTCAAAATTCTTATTCAATTTAAAAGCGGCATGAGACTGACAGAAAGGTCACGCCGATAAATCAACCTTTTTGGTTTCAAAGTAGGGAATAAAACCCTAATAAAAGAATAGCTCTGGAATGAGATAGCTCGGATTGACGAGCAAAGAAAACTAAATCTGAAATTACATAGGACCTGTTGAAATCCTAGTAAGGATTGGCCCGGTGGTATATAAACTAAAACTACCTCAAGAATTAGGTAATATTCCCGACACGTTTCACTTATGGGGTATAAATAAGTGTCCTTTTAACAAATTCTTAATTACCCCTTCTTACGAAGTCTGTGTCAATACACGACTTAATTTTTGTAGAGCAAACCATCAAGTACTAGACTTAAAGTCCGAGAGCTCTGACATAGTTAATTAAACTAGTTATAGCTTCATTGGAACTCGAAACATGGACCAGAATATATCTGGGAACGCAAGGATAGAATATCCTCAACTTTCTGAAAATTTCCCAGTCAATTGTGACATTGCTTAAATTTCGGGACGAAATTTCTTTAACGGGGGAAGAATGTGACAACCCTCAAATTAGGGTAAATTTCGTACATTTTAATTACGTGCATTTAGGCTAATTCCCTACTTAATTAACGTGAATTCGTTTTCATCAAAATAAGTCTAGCACAAAGCCCACAGTTGCATATGAGATGCACACTATTTTAATGCGGGATGCATTCGTAATCATCGAGAATTACACAAACAATCGGTAGAGACCGACATTCACGAACGTTGGTGATCATTTTTCATAAATAACGTAAAACTATTTGATAATTAAATAGTAGTTATTTACTATTAATATGCCAAGTTATGGCATAACGTTTCAAATAATAGAATCAACGAATATACAAATTCAATTAACGCAAAAACGTAGAGATTTCGCGAATTGTAATAAACGAATTATCGAAAACATACGTATGATATCGAAAGGACTTATAATTAATTAAGTCACTAGGAACTACTCTAACTAACCTTAATCTACCTTAATTACTCCTAATTAACTTTAATCGCGCAATTAAAACCTAACTAATCAAGATTAACACCTAATGACTAAAATATCTAACTTAATCAAGATTTAAACCCCCCCCCCCTCCCTTGACCAAAAATCTGCACAAAGCCCACATGCCAAATCCCCTAAATCAAGGAGAAATCATCATATTTTGACTTCATGCAACCCATACTTCCCACTCTCTTACAACACCATACCTTCACCTTACTTGTACAAGCTTTTGCATCACTTTACACTTCATTCTTTCACACACAAACTCACAAACTCTCTCTTTCTTTCTCTCAAAATTCGGCCATCAACAAGCAGCCCCAAAACAGCCCTCATTTGGCTCAAAAACAACCTTCAAAACACCTTCAAACAACAACCCTTCAACCACCCTTGAACTACCATGCATTTCCACCTCTAAAACACTTCTTTTTGCTCTTCTTTCACTCTCAAAAACGTGCTCATCTCAGCCCCTATTTCATTTCTAAGAAAAACCAACCAAAAACCTAAGGATTGGAAGCTAGGAACTCTTGCACAACCTCACTAACCTCTAATACACTCTCATTTGCTCTTTAGTGCTTTGTAAGGACAATTTCTTCTATAAACTACTAATGTTTATGATAAAATACTTATTTTATGGTTATATTATGTTTAGGTGTTCACTCTTGACAAGATCTAACATGAAAAATCGTTTTTATATGTTTCGTAAGTGATTTGTGCAAAAACATGTCAAAACAGTCCATAAATAACAACTTGAAATCCGGACAGAAAATTTGTCCAACTTTGGAGCTTAATAACTTGCTCAAATCTTGATGGAAATACGTGTTTCTTGGTTCTAAAGTTAAGTTCAAGAAGTTAGCTATCAAACCCCACTGGATTCATATTTTTTTGATGAGTATTACTATTTTAAACTGAATTTCTAAGTGAAAGTGTACCTGCTGTACTGTTAGAACAGAAAATGACCCAACTTCAAGATATTGTAACTTACAAACCGTAGATCCAAACATGTTGATTCTTTTTGCTGAAGGTCACAAATTTAGTTAGCCTTGAAAGTTGTATGACCTCATTTTGTGAAGTTAAGTAGAACTCGAGATATAAACAGATCTATGGCCAACTGTCCAAAATATGACCTGTTTGACCTTTGTATGATGAAAAATACGTTTGGACCCCTTAAACTCAACCAAAAATTACAAATATTATGTTTCTGGAAATCTAAGACATAGAGGAACTCGTATAAAAATTTTCATAATTTTTGGAACATGTTTGACTAGTCAAAACCGTAGCTAAAGTGGACCTAAAAACTGGACAGAAAATGCTAGAAATGATTTAGCCAAATTAAAAGGGATAAAATGATATAAACTTTATATTAGGGACTTTAAATGTGAAGACTTGTGTAAATCATGGATTTAGTGGTAAAATAAATATTAGAATGATTTAGGACAAAATATAAATTATTAAACTTTAAGTTATAGAAGTTAAATGTTAAAAATAGAATAAACAATACTATAGGGACTAAATGGCAAAGACATAGACATTAGGGACTTTTATGCAAAATTAGTAGGTTTATAATAATTTAAATAAACTTATGAATTTAAATTAGTAAAAAAAAAAATATACTTAGATATTAAACGAGGATTTAAAACTGAAACCGTGGATTAAAAACGCAAAACTACGTAATTAAATGATTAATGTATAGAAATCGTGTAATCAGGAATTTTATTGATAAGTCAATGAATTAAAAAGTTAATTAAATATTGATCATGACTTAGAATATTTAGAACGAGAATTAAATTATTAAAACCTAAAGTTAGATTATAAAAGGGAATTTTAGAACGAATTATATAATATTGTAATAAAATGTGTGACGATTAATTTGTGAAACGTATAAGGATATTAATATGTATATAGGAATGCACTTATGAATATATATATAAACATATATATAATTGATTAACGTATTTTAGTGACAAATAACGTATATGTGTATATAAAGACTTATGAGAATATATATATATATATATATGTTAACGTTAAAAATGGGATAAATATAATGAAAATTAATATATGTATATATAGATGCCTACATGAGTATATATTTAATATATATGTGAATATTGAAATAGATGACGTGATGAATATTTGTATTAACAAAATTGAAACTGAACAGATATACGCGAAAGTAATTATCTGGATGAGATATGGATATGTATAACTAGGTGAACGTATATGTAATGATTAAATAAAAGATACACGTTAATAATATAATACGTTTAATAAAGTAGGTCTAATGTGGACTTAAATATATTTTAATGATTCTGAAAACAAAGTGGGATCACAACGTGTCGTTCTTCTTAAATAAAAACGAAATGTTTTCAAATGCCCGTCGATGGCAAATTTTACGAATCTTGTTGAGTGAACAACTGGCATAGACTGACCATTGTGTCGTCTACATGCATTAATTTAAGCTCTTACGTTTAGGACGTTAAGAGGCTTACTTGGACAATTGTGATTAAAACTGTTTTGCTAGCACGCTCGGACTCAGGTGAGTTCACAGCCCCATTTTTTTTACTATTTTTATTGTTTCCAACTTGGGGTGAAAAACATATAACTGAATGTATGCGATTATTAAAACCTGACATTGTATCCTTATGAGCGACTAAGTTGGATAAGTTGTAGTGCCGAAGGCCTAGCATGCAATACTATAACCATTAGTTAGATGACTCTAACCACTGAGTATACAGATAGTACTATCGGGTTTGACAAGCCTATCCCAGTTTGTTTAAAGTTAGTCGCACTAACCTGCGACTTCGTTCGCGTGTTCTTGGGGATTAGTATACTTAACCGGTCCAGGCAAATGTTTCATCCATTGTTGTGTTGTGGTTTGGTTATAGGCTTAGTTCGGCATATTAACTCGTCGGTTTAGCTAACCCTCGGGGGATCGTAGTCAGAGGTTTTGATTGATTTAAATTGAAAATAATCGCACAATAGGCCTTTGTTGCCATTTTTGATCTGTTGATAAAATGTTTATAAATAATGGTTTATGATGGAGTCATTAAACCTGTGAATTCACTCAACAATTATGTTGACCTTTTAAAATATGTTTTTCAGGGGAATTAGCTATGCCGTAAGACGCATGCATATTTGGGACCGTACCTGCCACGATAAATTAGGATGCCATGTTTTAAATTTGAACAATGGGATTAATTGACTTGTAGTCTTATTTATGAAATCCCGAAACTTGTAATTTGTTGAAAACAATGTATTTATAACATTGCTATTTTGACGGCTTAATAAGCCGTAACATTTGTAAAATAATTATTGGCATCCTAATAATATAGATGTTCTGCGATAATCATATGCTCGAGGTAATGTTATTCGATCGCCGTCACGCCCCAAAAGCTTCCGCATGATTAACTATAAATGTCAAATTTGGGGGTGTGACAGTATCAAACTTTGTAAAAATGTCTATTGTATGTATTGAAATCGGTGGTTTCTAGTCATCCGGTCACCCATTACATACAATATACGAAATTGTATAGTTCAATATATGCAATAACACTTTTAAAAGGTAGTTACATACAATAGTAAAAATATAAAATTAGATACAAAATGAAACAATTAACTCCACTTTATATGTGTTTAATCATGTTATTCAAGGCTTAATCAATGCCTTTGTATATGTAAGTGAGCTTTGTTATTGATTGACAAGGCTTAATCATGTTATTATGGATCTTTTTATATGAATTGTTAGAGTAGAGAAACTCGATAATAAGGAACGTATATATGACGAGCTATTTAATTACTACATTCAACCAATGTTTTCAATATTGGGTTAAAATATTAGACCCGAATCAAACTCAACTGATAAGTTTTATAAAAGTAATTTGCCAGGATAAAATAAATTCTATCAAAATTGTTTCACACATATTTTTTCTATTTTTAATGAATGCTCTAGTTTATTACCAGCGGATCCCGGTCAGTGAGACGGGTCAAAATATTTCGGGTCAACCTTAGTTTCTAACCTACTATGACCCCACGGATTTAGTGGTCCGACCGGTGACCCAGTAGGTTTGTAATCTTCGTTTTATTTTAAGTTTGACAAATGTTGACTTTCAAAACCGTAACATATTAAAAAAACAGGACTATTAAAAGTTATTTGATATTTCAATTAGATAATGACATAATTTTGTATAAGTAACACCCCGAAATTTATAGGTGATATTTTAATATGCGTAAATGTCTTATTTAAACTACCTGTGTAAATTATGTGCATTATTATTATTGATTGTGAAATATTGAAGTTGCCTAAATGTTAAGTTGTGGGGGTGTAATGTTATGAGAATGAGACGAAGAGGTTAGAAATGTAAATATCCTTAATAAAACTCTAAAACCTTCTACACATACACACATACACACATACATACATACGCATACACACATACACCATGTACTTACTAGAACAAGAAGGAAGAAGAAAGGAGAAGGAGATATCAGCTTCTAACCCTCAAATTGAATATAGAAAAGTTGAACTAGAGCTATATTCATCATCCCTTACCAAAGGTAAGTTTATGTTATTATTCTTTTGACCTAGAAATGGGGGAAAGTGATGATTTCGAGTTAGGATGATGGTAATTAATGAAGTAATCCATGAATTATGTTTAATTGATGCTAGTAGTTGTCTTTGGTTGGTAATTGTTGATTTCAAACCATGAAATGGTGAGATTTTGGTTAAAAGCTTATGAAACCCAACACAGAAAAGTTGAATTCGTGTTTAACATAATAACCCACTAAATTGTTAGTTTAAAAGAGTCAATTTGATGCTATTAGTTGTGATTAAAGTGGTGGTTCAAGCAATTGAACTACAAATTGGTTCATGAGCTAAAATGATGAAATTATGCTAGTTTGACTTTTAATAGTCAATCTGGGCACAATTGAATTAGTTGATGATTAGTGATAAGAGAAGTAGTATGAATGTTAATACGTGCTTATTGTATTGTTAAATTGATTATGTGATGTTGATAGGTGTTAAAGAAGTGAAGAATCCAAGTAGCAAGTTATCTTCCTTAAATCACCAAGGTGGAATAGGTGACTAAAGAGTTATGTTGTTTAAAGAAGATCCAATTGACAGTGGAATAGGTGATCTCATGTTGTATATGAATCACACTGTTGAGTTGTAAAATGGATCCAGATTACATCCGCGTAAGAGGATCCAATCGACAGTGGAGTAGGTGGTTTCATGTTGTAAATGAACCACATGATAGTTGCTCTACATGGTAAAGACTCCCTAGCCTTGTGCTAGTTCAGTTGAGATGTGAAAGTGGAACTGATTACGGATCCTTATAGTTGTGCAAATCATAAAAATGCTAGTTGTTAGTCAACACACGTTGACTCCAGTTGTTAAATTGAAATTAAATTGTTAGCTACTCAAGTTGATTGTCGATCCCGTTTTTAATTGATTTCAATTATAGTTGATCTTGTTGTTAAGTTAGTTGACCCAGTTGTTGATTAATTCAGATATGTAAATGATCTCAATTGCTAGTTGTATTAAAATTTTTGAATTATATCAAGTTGTTGATTATGATCAAGTTGTTGATTTGGGGTCAAACTGTTAATTGTTGACAAGTTGTTGACTATTGACAAGTTGTAGTTGAAGTCAAGATATTGATTGATCTTAAGTGACTAGTTGATACTATGTTGAATAATTGAGCACTTTGTGTTTGATTGGATGATAAATTGTTTACTTGTTTAATTACCTATGAATTCAATAAGCGTTTCGCTTGCTCATTTAGTTGTACTTATTTTGTAGACACAAGTGATTGGCTAAGAAGGAAGCTCGTGGAAAGGAGAAGGCTAAGAGAAGGATTATTGGGCACTTGATGTAAGTTTGCAAGTGCAATTCTCTTTTAATCAAGGCCGAGATCACATAAACTTGTTAAGTTATTTTTGTAAGTGTCCAAATGGGTCAAGATTGTGTTTTTGTATAAAGTTTTGACGATAAATGTTGTTTATGACCCAACTAAGTTGTTTTGACTAAGTATTGCAAAAGTTGATTGGTCTGTGCTGATTGTCTTGTGTTGATTGCATGAGCTGATTCCACTTGTCGATGTGTTAAAAAAAAAGGGTGCAATAGTATATGGCTGTTAAATTTGTGTTTACGATTCGCTAATCAAAGGGTCCAAACTCAGAATTCCTATTCGTTAAAATTCTAGATTTAATCAACGTGTTGTGCATAACATTTAATGCGTACCTAAAATAAATACTACGTCGAGTGAGAAGATATACACAACTAATAATATCTTAGGTTTTAATTTGAACCAAATGACACTTGTCATTGTCATAATTAGTATGCTAATTTTAGTATTTTTTTTTCATTAAAATAGTAATAAAAATCATTAAACTATAATAAAGATATTTGCATCGCATTAAAAACTGTTTCCAATCTTTCATTCGTGTATCCGTATACGATTTCTTAAAGACATAATGATTTATGTAGTAATATTTAATTATCTACAACTTCCTGCTAAAAGTTTATTATTGTTTCAATTCAACAAATCAAAACAAGGTTGAAATTAGTACATGAACATATGCATTGACAAATATTTATGTACAATTATTATTTAATGTTTACCTCAAATATAAACTTAGGGGCCTAAATTATATGCGGTTGTCAATCCTCAAAAACAATTTATGTCTTGAATAAAAAGTCACGGACATATAAAGTTATGCAAAGATAGAACTTAAAGCTTATAAATTTCACTTTATATAAAAGATTAAACAAAATAATCAAAAATATGCAGTAAGAAAATTATAAAATACATAAAATGAAAAATATTCAATTTTTTAAAAACGAATCATAAAACTGGTTGATTCGGACATAGTCGCTCTACCGAATCGTTTTCAAACTCAATCAATACGAATCTCGAGAGTGGATGGTTGATCGCCGCCTCCTTGTCCTGGAGGCTCTCCGGCCGGGGAGGGGCTTGCTATCGTAACCTTTTTCCCGGTGTATGTGAGGGTGACGAACTCCTCTTTGTTCGGTCATAGGTTGGTCCAAAGAACGAGAGTCGAATTCCTTAAGTCCGTTGTGAGTTTTAAAATCTCGCTTGTTAGTCAACGTCCCTCCCCTCGACTTGGGGTACGTGTGTACCCTTTTCTTTAAGTGGTAACTGTGTGTTGGAAACTTGATTGTTTGTACCCTTTATAATTGGTCTACGTTAAGGTGGAAGTGAGGCAAGTCAAATTAAGTCGACATGTCAATTACTTGAGGGTGCTTGGTTGAATTAATGAAATATAATGGTTGATTTCTGTAATGCACGTCCTCATAATAGTAACTCATTGCTCTAGACTTCTAGTAATGGACGAATGTTTATATTATGCAAATTGACTTATTAAAGTTGAACATGAAACCTTTTGGAAAGCATGTTGGTTTATAGCTTATAGGAGTTAGGCAACTACAAAATCATTGTATCAACTCTCATAAACACGACGTACATAATCTTTAGTTATAAAGATTTAAAAATATTAATTTTGATCTTTCTTTGTCAAAAAATTTAGTGCAAAACTTTCAACGAGGTCAACTATGACAATATAATCAAACTCTATTTACAACTTCAAAAAATCAATCAATCCAAGTGATACAGGTGTGTTAGACTATTCAAGATATGAAAGCCATAACTCTATGATACCCGAATCAGGTCTATCAATGATCATGTTACCATCTCTTTCTCACTTTAAAACTGTGTTTAAACTGAAGTAGCTTTGTTAAAAAATAAAGTTTTGATCGTTAAGGCAAACCAGCTTTGAAGAAATGAAGACCTACCAACTCTGACAAACTTTAGTTCAGCCACTGAGAAATTCTAGTTCAACCAGAGATTTCTCTAGTTCAACCAACTAAGATAAACTTTAGTTCAACTAACTCAGAGAAGTTCTAATTCAACCAGCTTTGGATGTTGATTTCTTCAGTAAAGCTTGGCTGTTTGAGACTATTCAAACTATTTTTGCTTTCAATAACCAGGCCAAGTCACATGCTTAACATGTGTGTATGGCCGTTTAGAAAAAGAAGGTTGCTCAAGAGGATTGTCTTTTCTCATTGGTTGCATTTTATCATGGGTGGAGCAAAACATAATTCAGCAGGAAAATGACACTTTTGGTAGACTTTGACAGATTTTATCTTTTCTTCTTATTGGCTAATTTGTTAGTGCTTGTCCCATTTTTTTTATTTGTTCTTGTCATGTTTTGTCTAGAGTAAGTTGTTAGTTTTTCTCTACAGATAGAGAGCTCCTATAAATGAGAAACTCAGATTTGATAATTGAATGATATTGAATAGAGGTGACCAAAAAAAACAGATCGGGATCCGAAACCGGTTTGGTCAAAACCGGTTTTGACCAAACCGGTTCGGTTTGAAACCGGATTGGACCGGTTTGAGATCCTATGGTTTGAAAACCGGTTTGAAACCGGTTTGGACCGGTTTGGACTTTTTTCTAACCAAATCGGTTTCAATCCAATCCGGTTTGAGTCAAAACCGGTTTTGACCAGAGTTGACCTAAACCGAAACCGGTTTCAGTTTGGGCCAAAACCGGTTTTGCCCACCTCTAATACTGAATAGAGCATCTCTATTTCACTTAAAAATCTATGTTTACTTTTATAGATCTTGGTGGTTAAGGTGATTTCTTTATCGGTATTTGTAGTGAAATCATTTTCTTCATTTCCTTTTATCTATAATTGTGGTGAAACTTTATCAATTATAGTGGTGAATTGGAGTGTTTTCTTTTATCTCTTATTGTGGTAGCTTTGGGCTTTACTTTTATCAATTAAAGGGGTGGATTTTTTTATCTTGATTGTGAAATTACACTATGTTTTGGTGTTTGGTTTCAAAATTCTTGTTGTTCAACAAAGCTTTGTTTAAGTTTGCCATTTCTCTAAGAAATACATATTACCAAGACTAGCCATCCTCTTGAGACCAGCGACTCTTTCAAACCAAAGACTTTATCGATACAACTATCTTTTTATGTTCATAATATCACATTATCATAGCTCGTATCAAATAAATTTACAAGTTCAATTTCACTGCCCCCCCTGTACAAGTCTACAAGTTATCAAACATTTCCATAAGTTTTACCAGCAATAAGAACAAAATAACATCAATGTGTTTACATAAGCTTACAAGCTTTTCAAAGAAGAATTAAGCCAATATGAGTAAACCATTTTTTCAGGCATGTTGGATATGCCATAAGCTCACAAGCTTACCCAAACATCCCTAAGGGGCCATCAATAGGAAAACCCCTTCAAAATCAAGTTAGAGACTAGTAACCACAACAACCAGTTATAAGTAGCACCAGCCCATGCCCAAGAAAAGTTCAAGCTTTTCCAAAATTTTACAAGGCACAAGAAAGAGCATTGTCATACAAACTATTACACCACTACATGTCTACAGTCTACATAAAGAAACTGTGCAGAAGAAAAGAGAAGAAAAACTATTTCTCATAGGATCTGGCTTTTGTATATATTCTACTACTACAAGCAACGCTAGTTAAGTAACCTGCTTGTAGCATATTTATGCAAGAAACAACAATGTTAATACACTACTACTTAAAACTACTGTGCCCAAAACACTACTATTACTCTAAATTCAATACTTTCAACTTTCAATCAATGTTATTACAAAGTAAATGCCTATATGGGTACAAGAAAATATCATCAGTACCTTGTGCCCAAAATGCTCTACTCAAATTCAGTGCTTTCACCAATGCTATTACAAAATAAACGCCTGTGGATAACCACTATTGATACAAGCAATATCATCTAACAATTGGCCTCATATCATATCATCTATACCAAAATAACAAACTAAACCTTTCAAGAAAAAAGGTAAACAATTATCCTAATAGAAAAGAAGCCCAAAATCATCAGTAGATGATCAATCAATCAACCATGCAGGTCGTCAGTAGATGATCAATCAATCATTGTGCTCAACTAAGAGTAGAGCCTTCTTTAACTACCAACCAAATCTAAGAAAGATTCAATCATCAACTCACCGCATCGACATCAAAGTTCTAACCCTTTTCTCCCTTTCTGCCTTTTTAGCAGTTGGGGTTCTCTTCAATCTACCCAATTCTTCCATAACCACTTTCTCAACAATATCAATTGAGTTTAATAGTTTCTTTTGGGGTGTCTCAAACTCTGACTCTCCACCATTTTGATTAGCAATATCAGTTAAAATCATAGGAACCTTTCCCAATTTTGACGGTTTAAAGACTTTAGATGCTACATTTGGTTTCGGTGTCACCAAAGAAAGCTCATGCTCGAGATGAGCATCTGATGTTGTTGGACTCCTCAAAATTTGACCATTACCATCTCCCAATCGCGCTCTTCTTCTCTCAATCGCCTACATAAATTCAAAACAAAACATTATCTACATCTAATTAATCAATATTATTAGCCAATCAAGAAACACATAATTAATTTAATAATTAATGAAATCGTTCAATCATTAATACATACCCTAACGATATGAGTTATGTCACCCAGTGGAGTACGTGGATACCAAGAAGGTAACACGCTGTGGGTCCCAGAACGTCCATTTCTGACACGTCGGACACTGCCACCAGAGGTTGGCGAGTTCTGATTCCGGCTGCTGCGTCGGTAAATTGTTCTCGGTGTTCCAAACAAACCCCTTCCTGCACCGGCAACACCACTTCTAGTAAAATGAGTCACACCCATTGGTTGACCTGAACCACCACCGGTCAACGGCGTTGAGCCCCATCTAAACGGCGTTTGACTTGCAATTCTGCTATCGTTATCATCTAAATCCGGCAAGATCTCTGTTCTACCGACTGACGCTATACGACGGCGACTGTATATATCTGCAACGACGTCGTTTGGCCTCGATAGTCTGTCTCTTGCTTCCGGCATTTTTGTAAATCTTTTTAAATCTGCAAAATGAAAACATTGTGAAACCAGTAAAATGAATTAATTAAATGAGATAGAAGAATTGGTTTACCTGATTAATTCAATGCAAAGATCTGATAAACCAGATTAGTTTTTTGATAAAAAGTTTCAATTTTTCAGATACCCAAATGGTGAATTTAATTAAATGAGATAGAAGAATTGGTTTACCTGATTGATAACTGATGTGATTTGGGGCTTCAGATGAAACAACAATGGAGGTGAACTGTGTGCTTTTGAAGGTGAAAAGGGAGAGATCGATAGAGCTTTGGGAGAGGCGAAATGGTGAAGTTTGAAACGAAATTTGGGCGGTTTTATATAACTCAAAATTGAAACACCGAAAAAATTGGGAGTTAACTTTTAATTTTACGAAATAGGAAAATTATTTTTGATTAGTGAGCAAGAGACTCGAGAGTGAGGTTTTCGAAATTCAAAATTGTTTTCAGTTTGACATTAGGCGGGATGATTTTCATTTTTTGTTAAGTTACTGAAATTCCCTTACTACTGGAAGCTGAGTTTGTTTGCTTTTGGGGCTAGAAATGTAAAATTATTTAGTCAAGTCAAGTATTTGTTTGTACGGGAAGCAAAATAAAAGACTGTAACAGACACCATTTTCTGTTACAAATCCAACGAACTTGCTTTACTTTAAAATCAATGACTACCACAAATCCCGATTTGAACTTACACAAATTCTTTTACTTTATATCGTTGTAAAAATAATAGCACAATTATTTTTCTTATTAACTCAAATTCGTTCATTTTATCGATAAATGTTTATTTGGTAGCAAAGGTCGGTAAATGTATGCTAAAGACCTTATGTTGTGACAAACTTTTGAGTATATAATACATTGATGCTATTCGAAAAAAATATAGACAAAAGCTCACTAATTTCTAAGTTTTGTGATACGTCAGGACTCAGGATCAAAGTTATTGATGTAGTAGCTGGCTTTTCTTTTTTCTATCTCGATTGGGTTGTTTTTATTTTCTTTTTCTTTTACAAAGCTATAGGTGCTAATTACTTAAATGTGTAATTAGTTCTCTAAATATTTTATTAGGCTGTACATGTTTAAACCAAAACCAAAGAATAAACTAAAAAATTAATTTTTGAAGAAATAAAAATAGCCATTTAAAACAAATTAACATAAGGAAAAATAATAATGCAGTTATTTACCTTATGGCATTTATAATATTGTAATAAAACCGATGAGTTTATCACTATGTATCTATTTTTCTCAATCTACGATCAGTTTTAGCATTTTGCAAACGCATAATTAACAAGTTAAAGATTACCCCTCAATAATGAGGGACTTCGGTAGCTTCCATCTCTCCATTATATGAGCGGCTTGAATCTGAAAAAAGAAAGCTGCAACCTGATAACTTCTAGAATAGCCCCTACTACCTTCTCAATCGAACATCAACCCTTCTTGAAAACCCATGGCACTCCTGCCAAATGAAGTAAGTCGCGGAACCAAGGACTAGCTTAAAAATCACACTAGTCATTGTTCTCCTAGCAGCAACCGGCTTCAGCCAAGACACCATGTCATCCAAATGATTTGAAGAAAGTTGCCATCCTGATAACTCATTTACCTTAAATAATACTCGAGACAGAAAAGCAGACTAAAAAAAGAGGTGAGTATAAGAATCTAGTTGAGTGCCACAAAGGGGACACCGAAGCAAGTTTAAGTTGATAGTTGAACTGACATCCCATTGCTTCAACCAGTCTTTGGTCTTCAACTTGCCTCCCAAAATCAGCCATAGTGTGATAGAATGACGGAGGATGCATAAAGAAAACCAAACAAACATGAAACCACTCAACCATAACAACTCTAGGCCGAAAGGTTTTCAACACACGGCTGACTTTAAAGTCCACCAAATCGCCCAAAAGATCTCCTTAAAACATATTATCACTTCAGTTGGTTAAAAGGGGAGTACCAAGCAGATGGAGAATCAGATACCTCTAGAACCAAGCACTTGGCCATCTCCATATGCCATCATAATCACATATGTAATAGAATTCGCGAGTTGAAAATCTCTAGTGATAGCCCGATAAGAAATAAAGTTTGATAAAGGGAAAATAGGATCCCACTTATCAAACCGCACCGAAACTATCTACCATCACCTATTCAAAACCAAAATTGGTCACGAAGAACATCACAAATACGAAAAGCAGCTTGGTCCATCCCCAACTAATATCCCCACTAGAAGGGATGTCCCAAAAGCTCCCACCCCGTAACTTATGCATCAATGCATGTGGATCCAACGAAACCCACATCGACTTCTTATGGGTCAAAATGTTCCAAACATAGGTAGTCACTTGAGCAACATTCTAATCAATCAATCGACGAATATCAAGACCACCCTCGTACTTAGGAAAACACACAACATCCTAAGAAACTTTGGCATTCCCATACTTTCATCTCCCCCTCCCCTGCGTGTTTGCTTAGATCGGATCGTTGTTTTCGTCGTCAAGATTGACCGGTTCGTTTTCTTCGTCCTGCATGGGTTGTTTGTTGTTCATCACGCCTTCCGGAAAAAAGAACTTCGGGATATCTTTTAAAACATGCTATGCCGACTTGTAAATGAAGTTCCTTTTTGTTCGATCTTTGAATCCTTCACGGGCCGCCAACATAATGTCCACGTCGGTCATACCACTTTGCCACTCATCTTTATATTTTTGGTAGACGCTTTGAAAAACCTTGACCTCTCGTTAAAGTTTTGACCATTTGCCCGTTATTTGGTCAATATTACGTTTTGTATCAACAAACCGTTGTAATTTTTTTGTATGACTCTCCAAAAAGAGTCACCCATTTGTGATTCCCAATCGCTCCATTTTGAGAAGCGTCGACCCACTGTTCTGCCAAAATCTTGTTTTCTTCGGTGTACCACGACACATTTTGGCCTTTTCGTAGGTCGCTTGGTTCGGCCACTTTTTTAGCTTTTCTTTTCTTTTTCCATTTGGCCGATTCAGCTTCGGTACGAATTCGACTTCTTCTTCGGGTGGTCTGTGGACTTTTTTGAATTGATTTTGTGATAGTGGTGTTTGTAGGTATGAGAATGATGAGTGTTGTTGTTGTGAGTATTGTAGTTGTTGCGATTGATGATATATATTTAAATAAAGATGGGATTGTCGGTCGTCGATTGGTATTGAAAACGGATTAACGAGAGGTAGATATGGAGAAAAACCCGTTTGACTTAAGCTTGATTGTTGTGTGGAAGACGAACTCGTGGGTGAATAATTCGTACCCAGAATTAGATTCTTAAGTAAGTTATTGAAAAAATCATTGGATTGTGATTGGGAATTGTTGTTGTGTTTCTTTTTGGCATTTTTGGTGAATATGTTTGATATAATTTGTGAGTAAAATGTAAGTAGAGTTTGTGAGAATTGTGAGTGAAAAAGAGTGGTAATTGTTTTATATAATTTGTGTGTGAAATAGGTTGAGATGGTAAGAATGGCGTGTGAAAAAGAATGGTAATTGTATGTGTATATATATAAGTGTTTGAAATTGTTTAAAATATATATTGACATATATATATATATATATTTTATTTTTGTTTTTCCCGGCCATTGGACTAGCCGTTGGTAGCCGTTACACACACACCCTTCGTTCTCATTCCGTTCTAGCTAGCATGGTAGCCCCAGGACGGTCCCTTAGGATGGGGTCATGCCTATGGGGAGGATAGAGGACGGATGCCATTTGACATAAAGACAGAGAACGAAGCTCATCATAGTGAGTGGTCTAAATGCATTAACTTAGATACGTTGAAACATTAAAAACTTTTATTAATTTGTATGTTTAGTATTTTAATACATCTTTAGTTTTAGTGTAATGTTTTTATTTAATTTAATCTAGTAATTTTTATTTCATAAATGTAATGTTTTTTCATCAGAAAAATATAAATTAAAAAAAGAATTGTGGTTCGACTTAGTTACAACTAGAAGCAATGTTGTGATAAGGAGTCATGCTATGAAATATGAGGGTTTGCAACTTGATACACTTAAGAATTTAATGATTATATTAGAAGGTTAATTGCACATATCTATTACTAATATATAATGTATTTCCATATTTTGTTTTAGGTTTAATGCAATTTGTCACCAACGTACTCTGCTTATTTTTCCAAGATCACCAATATACTCATTTTAATACTAGTGTCACCAACATACTAGGTAATTACCTGTTGAGATCACCAATATACTATTTTTGACCGGGAAATATTTCATGATGCTTTTAAAATGTTGTCTGCCCCAATATTTTAAACCCTAGATTGCGCACATTCCAAATGAAACAGAGCTCTAAGCCCTCGCGATGTCTTCTTCATCATCTTCGTCCTCATTCAAAGTGATCCCAAGTGGCTACTGTCGATGTGCAACCCTTTACCTTTGAAGAAACGTACGTCATGGATAGCTCCAACCCTGGTCGAAGGTTTTTGACTTGCCCAAATTCGATGGTAAGTTAAGTAAATCATAAACCTTAATTTTCTGAAATACATGTAGCTGATTGTTCTTCTATTTCATTGTTCTTGTTTTTCAGTATCCATGGAAGTGCAAAGCCTTTCATTGGTTGGATGTAGAATTGGATAACGAATTAACGAGTGGTACAAAGATATCCTTTTCGAGTTATACTCAAGTTTGAACCGAGATGAAAGATAAAATTTTAATCAGGTTATGAAGGGTAGGGAAATGTATGCTAACTTGGAAGGTGAATTTGATGTGTACAAGAGCAAAATGGAAGTTGTTATGGGTCTGCTACAAGAAGAAGTCAAGAAGAACAAGTCAAAATCGGTTTTTTACATGAAATTGTCAATTTGTCTTGTGTGTGTAATTGTATTGGTATTGTTGTTTTGAATTTGATGAGGGTCTTTTGAATCTATATGGAGCAGTTACTGCAATTATTTTCTAATTTATTGGGTTGTGTTTTTAAATCATTTATGTTGTGTTTTTTAGTGTTATAGAGCATCTCAATGTTGGACCAACACCTGGTTTTGACCAATTCAAATATTAAGTACATCAAGTGCACAATATGATAATACAAGTAGGTCCATTTCATACATCAAAAGCAGAGCATTACATAGATAAATGTTTGAGGGTCGTGTCTGTAGCTAACAGAAAGCAGTACATCCCATTACAAAAGCAACATAAATACATTACATTATGCTCTACATCCTATTACAATCCATCACTGCTCAGATCCTCCTGCATCATCATCCAAATCAATTGGCCTTTCCAAACTTAAACCGGTACCATTCTTATCAGTCTTGACAGGCTTCCACATCAGAGAAAGTCTTTCTGATTTCCTTCTCTTTTGCTTTTGGTCCTTCACCATCTGATCAAAGTAAAGGTCAGCTGGATTCTTATCTGGTACATTCATTTGACTTTCTTGTGTCATTAGATCTCCCATGTGTTCATCACTTAGGAGCTTTGTCTCTTCATTTCCAGGTGCTTCAATTGTCTGTATAATAGATGATGTATTACATACTTATGATATATTTAGCACATACTGCACACATATAAAAGAATAGATGATATAAAGGTACCTGATTGAGGAAATTTGAACCACCTCTCCTAACCCTGTATTTTCCACCATAGCTTGACCCCCTTCTCTTAACATTTGAAACACCTCCATCAACATTTCCACCTCCATCAACAGAAGAACTACCAGTAGTTACAGTTGACCCACCACCTCTGCCTCCACCTCTGCCCCCACCTCTGCCCCTTACTGCTATTGAACTACTGCTCTGAACCTTTGGTGCTGGATCTGTTTTTGGCAACTTACAGCCAAGTATGTTATGTCCCTTTTGCCCACAATGTTTACAAGTCATTACTCTCCCAACTCTTGAAACCTGATGATGATCACCTTCTGTAGGATGCCGTATTCTCTTCCTTTTAGGTCTACCTAGCATCCTCCTCTGTATTGGAGGCAAGATATCAGGAAACTTACTTCTACTCCAGACACTTGTCCCAGGTACCGGTCTTATGGAATATGCATAAGTGGTTTGCCAACACCCTTTAGTGTACCAGTGACTGACCCCTTCTTCTGGTTCCCTTTTACAATACAAATATGTTGCAACAGCATGTACACATGGGATACCACTAAGATCCCATAGTCTACAACCACAAGTTCTTTCATATAAATTTACACCATATGCATCCATTCCACACCTAACCTCAAACTCTTGGAAGTGACAAGCAAATACAGTACATCCCCTAAAATAAATAATAATTCAGTTAGAATAGTAGATGATATACATAATGCAATATTAAATAGGTATAGAACATTACCTCTGTTGTACCTTCATTCTTTCCAAGTACTTTCTAACTGATGGTCACAATTCATCCTCTAATGACCTAGCTTTCAGACTCATAGTATACAATCTTTGCATCAAGTAAACTCTTATGTCTTCCAACATTGTTATGATGGGCTTGTGTCTAGCATCAAGTATTGCCTTGTGATAACTTATTGAAATGCCATTTTCATAAGCTGCACATGATCTGTCCATTGCAAAGAATGCTCTACACCAACTATTTGGGTTCCTTTCCAGCAGGTACTTATAAGCTGCCTCATCCAGTTTTTTTATCTCTTCCATCTTGGCTTCAAAATGGGTAACAACTGTTGATGATGCAGCAGACCAGAACAAGCTTCTATAGTGAACTCCAGACCACTTCTTTTTGAAGTTGGCATAGATATGAAGTGTACATTGCCTATGTTCTGCATTTGGTAACCAAGTAGCAACAGCCTCAATAAGTCCCTACATCATAAGTTAGAGGAGATAATGTTAAATTATGAATGTTGTCAAAATGAATATCAAAAACTCAAAATCATATATACCTTATGACCATCAGAAATGACTGTCAAGTTAGACCCACTGCATAAGTTGAGATCATCACAAAGGGAAGCTAGAAACCAACACCAATTGTCTTTGTTTTCCACATTAACCACCCCCCAGGCAATGGGTACATCTGGTTGTTTGCATCTCTGCCCATGGCTGTAAGTAGTTCCCCTTTCACTGTTGATTTTAGAAAGCAACCATCTAAACCTATGACTCTTCTGCAATTACCTACCCACCCATCCTTAATGCCCTTGAAACAAATGTACATTATTCTAAAATACTGTTCTCCATTACCCTTTTCATTAACTTCTAACTTGACACTTGAACCAGGATTACTGCTAAGAATGGCATCCTTATAGTCCCTCAACCTTGCATAATGTTCCCTTAAACCCCTTTCATGATCAAATATAGCCCTATGCTTAGCTCTCTTACACATACCATAACTAACATTGATAAGAAAATGTTTTTTGATATCACTTCTCATTGTTGATCATGTCAATTTAGGGTTCTGAATGATGTCATTTGCATATTGTTTGGCAACCCATTTAAAATTGAATAGAGGAGATAAATCAAAATTCCTAACACATGTGTGTGTTGGAATAAGGGACTTAATCTGAAATGATTTCTCATTTGACATCCATGATGCCCAAAGTCTAAAAGGACACACTTTATTGTTACCTTTCTCTGGAGTGCACTTCTGCTTACCTTTAACATCTACTTTAACCTCTGCCTGTTCAGCCTCTACTTCTTCTTCTTCTTCCTGTTCAACCTCTGCTTCTTCTTTGTGTTCAGCCTCTGCTTCTTCTTCTTCTACTTGACCCACCTCTGCCTGTTCAGCCTCTGCTTGTTCCCTTAACAACTTTTCTTTCCTCTTTCTTTTCCTATCACGACTTGCAAATCTACCTAAATCTACAGATCTACCACACTTAACTAGCAAACAATTATGCTCATTCTTTTCATACCATAGTTGATACCCATGGGCCACACCATAGCTAATGAGACATTGTTTGAGTTGCTCTGGACTCTCAAATCTCATTCCTAGAATGGGTTGCATATCCTTCCAGTGTTGGTGAGGGTTATGAATAGGATAAGTATCTGTAGTTTTTATCTTATACTCGTCATCTACTTCTTCTTCTAAAACATCATGCAATGCCTCATCAGTCCTATGAGGGTTACCAGGATCATAAACTACATTCTCATCAATACCACTTATGAAAGTGCCATCATACAACTTGGTTAAGAATGGATCACATATGGTTTTGTTTGGGATGTTGACATCATCCTCACCCTCATTGTGCAATTCTACAAAGCTTTTCACATCATCTTCTACCTCTATATCACTATCATCATAAGATCCATCCTCTACAATTGGCTCAGATAACCAACCTATAACATCGTACCCATAGTGTTCTACATACAGGTTAATCATACACCCATTTGCATTCCCAACTTGCATTACATCTATCAAATGGCCATCATTTTTTATTTCTCTTAGTCCACTCTCTATACTCACACTAGGAATACAATAATAAAATTTTAATGGTAGAGTAATGCACCTCTGTAGCACTTTAAATACCTTATGGACTGACAGTTGCCCATAATTAGCGTTTACTATTATATCATGTTCACCACCTTCATATCGTAACGGGTTTAGCGCAAAAGCTCCTTCATGGTAGAAAGTTACTTCGAATCCCTTCCACATTCTGAAATTACAATACAAAGGTAACAAATGTCAGAATGTAACTATTAATTTTAACCAAAATTCACAATTTTAAAATTAGGGTTTATAAATTTTGGGGTTTTTTTTCGAAAAAACTAACAAATTTCACAGATTACTGAAACTAAATTAACGATGATAGCTTACCTTGCAAGATTTATCAAACAACAGTCATGAATTTCGAAAACCGACGTTCAATTTTGAAGATGGTATGAAGTTGCGTTGCGCGCGAAGAACGAACAAGAGGACAGTTGTCCCGGTTGAATTTTTGTATATATGTGCTACGTATGAAAAGTAACCGGTTGTCTCGGTTACTGGTTACATATTGGTGACATCGAATTTTTTTTACCAAGTATGTTGGTGACACTAGTATTAAAATGAGTATATTGGTGATCTCGAAAAAATAAGCAGAGTACGTTGGTGACAAATTGCATTAACCCTTTTAAGATAGAATTGACTAATTTGTCATTACAATTAATAAGAGACTTTTTTAAAAAATTCATGAAAATGACTAACATACCCTTAATTATTAATTATTAAATTCTCATTAATACAAACATTATTAAACCATAAACTAATTAATATATGACGTTTAATTAAAATACCCCTAATTATTAATTATTAGATTCTAATTAATATAACTATTATTAAACCATAAACTAATTAATGTTTGACATTTAATTTTAACATAAACTTCTCTATATCTATACACTATTACATTTAAAGGTGACGAAATGGGCGGGGGGGGGGGGGGGGGTCGCTTCGGGCAATTGGGCTAAAACGGGTTAGGGTCTTAACGGGCTTGGACCATAACATGTACGGGTCATAATGAGCTCAGATCAAACCGGACTTAAATAAATAAAAAATGTTGTGGCTTAATTTTTAGTTTCAATTTGAACTTATTAGATTATATATCTTAATTAACTCCAAAAGGAAATTACAAATAAAATTGCGAAAGAATATGATTACTAAGTTTTTAAAATAATGAAATTTGCAAAATAATATGTAAAGTTTATAAAGAATCAATATTATTTTTAATTACTTGCTTTTGTTATTGTTTAAATATTTTATCATTATTATTAAAATAGCATAGTAGTATTGTAGTGTATGGTTTACTATTTGAAAATAATAAAAATTTTAGTTTCATTCACCCATTCGCCTATCGTACCCGAAGTGGAAAAGATAGACGTACAGTATGACCTATTTAAAAAAGGGGAGTCATGTAAGTCCAATACTTATACAAAATACTCCATTAAGGCCCATTTTTAAAGGTTTGAGCTAAACTTATAACACCCCTTTTATTATCTCAGGGTTAAATAAGTAATTAGACTCGGAAGCGATGGATAAAGGTAATATCATATATATATATATATTACAAAAGACCCATAATAATTTAGAGTTTTACAACAATTAACTAATTGTCTGCAGCAAACACATACAGTTGTTTATGAAATCTGAATACATATTAGTTAACAAAACGTATTTACAAAATCTATGTCAGAGCTAGGCACGTGCCAAACATTCCTTTACCAAAACTTATGCCTCCTGCCCGCCCTCAATCAAAACATAACCTGCAGGAAGTAAAGTGGGGGATTAGCACTAAGCTAAGTGAATGAAGCTATTACCAACAGTCTGATTTAGCCTAACAATACTGATTAACAACAATAACACTTAACACAACATCACTAAGAGGATCGGTGGTCCTTGTGGCGCCCTCAACCGCGGTGGCCCACCAAGCGACACTTATCACCATCTGTATTGGCCTATACAGAATAGACCGATGACTTGTTATTACCATTTCACCACACAGGTCCTCATACAACACATGTACAAGTCCCTGTGTCTGCAATCCTGTAATAACCAAGTCCAACAATCTGTTGACCTCTTTAATAACACCCAATGCCCGAAGGCCACATTGCACGTAGATACATAATCAGCAATTCAGAATAAACAGTTTATCAAGTATATCTACATTACTTGTTGCAACCAAATCGTTACAACCAAATCGAACTTATGAGTTCTAGCTCCACTCACCTGTCTGCAACTGTCCACAACTCAGAATTCTAATATTACCGAGTCTTCGGCTGATCTGAGAATACAACAGATAATGAGTTAGTAACTCATCTCGTAATCATATAACATACCTCAATACATATTATCCAGATAATAAACAATTATCAAGTTTAAATTATCATAATAGCACATTCATGCAAGCAGATAAATTTCTGAAGTTTAAGGAAACAAAAGTTCAATCTAGAGCGAAACCCGAAAATCCCAAAACGACATTTAAGAACTGAAAAATGCCATTTTGGAGCCCAAGATGACCCCGAAAGGCCAAAAACTGCCTAGGTTAATAGCATATAGCCTTGTTCACAAGATCGTTTCCGAGTGACCATGCAAATTTCAACTAAATCCGAATTAGTGAGATTTTTCACAAAACCGCGTCTCGAAAATACTTACGCATTTTCAAAATTTGCAAAATAAAATTTTAAAATTTCAGTTCGCATTGATCTCGGTTCGCACCGCAACATTTCGGTTCGCAGAAAATTGGGTTCGCAGGTCATCTCGGCTCGCAGGAAATTGGGTTCGCAGGTCAACTCGGTTCGCAGGTCAGCTCGGCTCGCAGGTCATCTCGGTTCGCAGGATGAACTCATCTCGGTTCGCAGCCTGAGTTCATGCTGCGAACTGAACCGCAGAAAACCCAAAAACGAACCATTTCGACTTACAAACTCAAAAATCAGTTTCCTAACACTTTTACAAGCATTCTAGCATCTCTAATACATCAAATAACATCTTTTCAGCCTCAATCACACATCTATTTCAAAGATTTGACCAATTTCAAGTTTATTCCCCAAAATAGCAAAATGCTTACATTTGAAGTAGAAACAAGGTGATGATGATGACAAGGATTTACAGTAGGTTAAAACACAACTCAATGGATGTTAATTTCGTGATTTATGAAAGGAATTAGAGAAACTTGAAAGGAATTAGTAGATGACCAAAAATGAGATGAAAATGAAGAAGTTTGGTGATTTATGAGAAGAAAAAGATGAGTTAGGTGATTTATATCACCAACCAACTCAAAGACTTGTTAATTTTAATCCCCTGTTTGGTTTATTGTCTGGAACCCGAAAACCGTTTTGCGAGACAAGCTATTTTATTTTACCGACAACTAATTTAATTTAAAACTATTAATATTTTACCTGACACAATTAACAATTCGACCTTCAACTAATTCTCATATGTAAATAACATGTTAATATAACATAAAACTTATAATTAAATACAAGGTTATGGAAATTACCGAATTACCCCTAAGCCACAAGAGTGGGTGTTACAAAACTTGCCGGCTCTAACTACATTATATGATGCATTTGAGATGTTTTTTATGATTTATCATTTAATAATTTCTATATTAGTATAGATAATGTTTAACATTAAAATACAAAAAAAAAAAAAAAAAAAAAAAAAAAAAAAAAAATTTAGTGAAACTTAAACCTCTAGACTCAACAAATGACTCCACAACTCGCAACATGTTCATTACGAAGTTGAAACCTGTCTATTACGAACTCGATACCCGGCACTCGCAACTCGCAACTCGCAACTTAACCATCGATTTTGCAATGACATATTTATGATATATTTAATTTTTGGTTATTTTGTTACAATTTTTTTTTTTTTTGAAAGTTTGTTAAAAAGTGATTTTTCCACTTATAAAATATTACTTTTCGTATATTGTAATGTAATTTTTTATTTCTAAAATATTTCAGAAAATATAATAATGTATATTGAAGTAATATGAAATTAATAAACTTTGACCGTTACATTGCGCGGATGTTCTGCTAATAAAAATAAAAGTAATATACAACTCATTTGCTTGTTTCCGTTGTTAGTTGGTATTAAATTTAAAGTACGTTATGCATGCTAATGCATTTAATTATTTTATAATTACAATTGCAAGTTTGCAACAAATGTAAATGAAAGTCCCTTTGAACGGATCCAAACGGGATTGCAACGTGTATTAGTTTGCGGAAAGGTATAATACACAACAAACAACAATAAAACAAGTGAAATGCAAGTGTTTTAGTGTATAAGTTCGTAGGTATTCGAAGATAGCACTGTATATTCGAATATAACTGATTTCAAAAAGCTCATTAATGAAATATTACAACTTAGTTTTTATACCCAGTAAGTTCGTACGAACTTACTGGTCCTAGGTTCGTACGAACTTACATGTTCGTACGAACTTCCTAGGTTCGTACGAACATATAGGTTCGTACGAACATACAAACTAAATACTAAAAAGGCTAAGTTAATAAACAAATTACATTATTAACTACAAAACTAATAACAAAACTAACTATTACAAAATACGAGCTGTTGTCACCAAACGTGCACCAACAGACTCCCCCTTGACAATAGCTCGGTCAGTCTTCAGTCTTCTGGCTCTGTCGAATCTTGATTCTTGATCAACTCTGTCGACTCTCAGCCCATAAGCCTTTCTCAATGCACACATTGACGACCCTCTGATATTTATGTCCTTCATGTCTCCAGTTGTCTCTATACAAGATCTTGTTTACATGAAGTTTCATCAGATCGTCTTTAGACAAGTTTACGAGATGCAAACTGTCATACACTCTTAGCAGCACATTTTCCTCAGCATCTTCCATCACAGCTTCAGCCGTCTTGCTGTCAACGTACCACCACTTAAGATTTGCAAGAATGTTTTGTGGCATTTTCTTCAAAGGAACTCTCTTCAAGCACTTGACCGGTCTATAGACCATCTTCATCCATGGCTTGTTAGTGAAAGGGTCAATCCTGGTCAGATCTGGAACTCTTTTACCCGGTTTTGGCTTTAGACTTTCAAACTTATTGGATCTTCCTTCACGTTTTAAGATTCTTTCCAAAGTACTAGCGTAAGGATCATTGTCAATATTTACTAAGTCTAACCAGGCAAGCTCCTTCAATTCAATCTTCGGCAGCGAGCTAAAGGTCTTCAGTTTATTTTTCAAGTACTGAATCCCATCATATCTTTTTAATATGAACAGTTTAAGATCACTGTCATAAAACCAACTTATGATTCCACGCTTTAACCCGCCCGATCCTCTGACCCTGATATCACCTTTATATTTAATCTCTGGTTCCTTTTCAACCTTTTTAAACTATAACCTCTTTAACTCTTCTCGAGTTGGTTCAACTTCTTCTGAATCTGAATCAACTTCAGGAGTTAAGTCATGCTCCAAGTTGATCACTTTCTCGCCAGCTTCACTCTCCACCACAACTTCAGTAACAGGTTGTGTATCTATCACGAATTCGTCCACATCTGCATCAGCATCAGGTAGGACCTCTTCATCTGATTTCCAATCAGCAACCTCTTTACTGAGGATCTCCCCTTCTTCTAATTCTGACCAATCACTATCCGGGTCATCTAAACCAAGCAATGCCTCGATAGTATCAGTCTCAGCAACAAGGGACTCTTGTGTTTTACTACCAGCCTTCTCAGCTTCATTTTCATTCTTCTTTGTACCCCATTCTGAGATCTTGCTGCCACCACCTTCTGCCGCTACACCAACACCAGACCCTGATTCTATTCCCCAACCACCTTTCTAATCCGTTTTTTCTTCGATTTTCTTGCTCCAGTCTGACCCTGCTGCTTGTGCCTCACTGGACTCTTTGTTCCATCCTCCAGATGGTTCAGTCTCTTCTTGAGGCTTTGAAGCACTTTGTCCAGATCCGCTCACACCAGAACCTTGACCAGACTCCCCCTGAGCTATAACTGCACCTTGCACTCTAGATGAAGAGCCAGGTAGCTCACCTCCTTTGGGTGCACTTGGATCATCGTCACGGTCATTATCAGCTTTGAGTCTCAGCTCATCTTCCTTGCTCTGATACCAATTGAAAGTCCCTTTGAACGGATCCAAACGGGATTGCAACGTGTATTAGTTTGCGGAAAGGTATAATACACAACAAACAACAATAAAACAAGTGAAATGCAAGTGTTTTAGTGTATAAGTTCGTAGGTATTCGAAGATAGCACTGTATATTCGAATATAACTGATTTCAAAAAGCTCATTAATGAAATATTACAACTTAGTTTTTATACCCAGTAAGTTCGTACGAACTTACTGGTCCTAGGTTCGTACGAACTTACATGTTCGTACGAACTTCCTAGGTTCGTACGAACATATAGGTTCGTACGAACATACAAACTAAATACTAAAAAGGCTAAGTTAATAAACAAATTACATTATTAACTACAAAACTAATAACAAAACTAACTATTACAAAATACGAGCTGTTGTCACCAAACGTGCACCAACAGTAAATATGTTACATACAAGGTGGAGAAAACAAAGCATTGCATTTTTATATAATTAATCAATTTGATATCAACAATTCCTGGCATATTTCTTCAAATCCACTACTTTCTCAACGTACTTTTATTTTTTATTTATTTTTATTTTTAATAATGATTTTAAAGAAGTAAAACTAGATTTGTCAACCAATATATATATATTTACATTATATATTATATGGGAAAGGATTCATAGGGAAACTTCAAATTTTGGTAAGGAATGAAGCAAATCTTAACCTTTGATTTTTTCATAAAAAAACATTTTTAACATTCATTTGTGATGAATGTTAAATTTGATTAACATTCATTACAAATGAATGTTAACAATATTCATTTATGATGAAATCAAAGGTTAAGATTTACTTCCCTCCTTCCCTAATTTTTTTGCTTCCCTCTTGATCCCTTCCCTATATTACATATAGTAACAGATCTACTTTTATTTTATTTTTTTTAAAAAGAGACTGAAACAAAGCATTTAAACCACACATTTAAAATTAAGGTCAAATAGTAGCATACTAATTATACTTTAATTAATAAAATTAATATTAATTCTTTTAAATCAATTAAAATGGCGGTTACTCATTTTCATACGTTGCACTCATTTAATTGATTAACATGATCCACAACTATAATTCATAATTTTACATTTATGATGAATATTGTACATCTATGATTCAAATTCTACAATTATAATTTCAAATTTTTATAACTATAATTCATATATATAATTGTAAATTAACATGATTCACAGCTATAATTCATAGCCTTACATTTATAATGAATATTGTACATCTATAATTCAAATTATACAATTATGGTTCATATTTTTACAACTATTTATATATAGAAATGTAAATTAACATGATTCACAACTATAATTCATAACTTTACATTTATAATGAATATAATACATCTATTATTTAAATTATACAATTATAATTCAGATTTTTACAACTATGATTTATATTACATAACTACGGTTCATAGTTTACAACTATGATTCATATTTTCACAATTATGTGTAGGACCGTAAAGGACAGACCTTTCACAATGAATCAATATCAAATGCTAAAGCGCGGAATTCAATAGCAAATCAAAGTACGTTAACAACCAAAATCAACACAAGTAATCACAAATAATTATATTAATCAACACAAACCAGATGTGATTTACAGATGAATGACCAGAGAAAATACAAGCTGCTATAATTCGTATTTCGACCCCAGCAGCCGCAAACCGAAACCCTAATTAGGTATTTATACTATCACCTAATCAGCTAGGCGATATTGATGATATCGCCTAGGCGATATTGCCAATATCGCAATAGCGATATTGTCAATGTCGCTGGATACATCAGAATTTGACTAACTAATTACAACTCAAAATCTAGACCAAGTGACAGACACACTAAATGTACCAACAAACTCCCCCATGTCTGCAGCTTGGTCTTCAAAAATAATCTTCAGTTAAGTCTTCAATCAAACTCCTCTATGTCTTCAATAATTAGACACTCCCCCATTGAGATAGCATGGTCTTCATAATATTGATGTTCAGATTCATGTGACTGACACACCTTTTGCATACAATAAGATCTTCAAACTATATGACCATTTCTCAATCTTTAGCAGCTTCTCCAATAGGATTTATCTTCACAGCCTTTGGAGAATAGCTAACATCATTTATATCTTCAATATTTGACTTTAACAAGATATGTGATATTGAATAAAACAACATAGAAATAAAATACTTTTTGTAATTTTCTTTATAATTTAAAAGTAAAGAATACCAAAAAGAAAATAAATCGGGGATAAGATTGTAATATGTCTGCTTAAGGATCATATCAGGATATCATGCATTTATTAGGAAATAGTAAGTGTTATTTTGATTATCAGTATATTTGTCCAAATTTAAATTTACTTAGCATATTTAAATCACCGAGTATAAATATTAGTTCAAGACGATTATTGGTATGTTTGTCCATATAAACATCTAGCAATCAGAATTTACAAGTGCATTTTGAATTATTATTCATGATTACCAGAGAAGCTTCCCTTTTGATATACTGTTATGATCAGGATACATGCATAACATCCACATAATGAGTGTGATTATTGTGTTCCATCTTTAA
Source organism: Logfia minima (assembly GCA_963921325.1). NCBI lineage: Eukaryota > Viridiplantae > Streptophyta > Magnoliopsida > Asterales > Asteraceae > Logfia > Logfia minima. The sequence continues at coordinate 19,450,152 of OY992763.1, read as the reverse complement.
AGTCAAATCATAAATAAATGTTCCAGTACTTTTGTACTCAATTCAAGATTAAATTTGACTAGGGTTAGAGACAAACAAATCTAAAATCAAACCAGAGGTGACAGGTCTGTACTTTCGTACAACAGAGCGACATAGTTTGACTAGAGACCTTGATAACAGTATTCTTGTATCTTGGTCTAGTTTGCTCTATGTTAAGATATACTGACTGAAACTAGGTTAACATATTTCTTGATGTAGCAAAAGAAACACTCAGTATATCTCCCAGATGAATTCATTAGGATACTCAATGACATGTGTTATGGTAGTATCTATCACATAAGGATTAAGACTTATCGTCATACATCAAAAGAAAGTGTTCACATGATAATTTTGAGACTTAAGTTTATTTTGTGCACCTTAAAACCTTTATGTTAGATGTCTACCAATACATCATATGATGAAGCTAATATTTAGAGAAGGTAGATCAAGTATGCTAGATAAATCTACTGACACATCAAACATAAACCTTAAAATTTCCATTTTGTGTACATGTCACCTAATGAACTATCATATCCCAAGGTATTTACAAACACAAAATTTAGAGAAGGTAGATCAAGTATGCTAGATAAATCTACTGACACATCAAACATAAACCTTAAAATTTCCATTTTGTGTACATGTCACCTAATGAACTATCATATCCCAAGGTATTTACAAACACAAAATTTAGAGAAGGTAGATCAAGTATGCTAGATAAATCTACTGACACATCAAACATAAACCTTAAAATTTCCATTTTGTGTACATGTCACCTAATGAACTATCATATCCCAAGGTATTTACAAACACAAAATTTAGAGAAGGTAGATCAAGTATGCTAGATAAATCTACTGACACATCAAACATAAACCTTAAAATTTCCATTTTGTGTACATGTCACCTAATGAACTATCATATCCCAAGGTATTTACAAACACAAACCAAAATGTTTTCCAGAATTAAGAATCTTGCTGTTCAAATTTCTGATCGAAATCATCAGAATTTTTAATGTTTTAAAATTACTCCCCCTGAACTGCAAATTCTTTTCTCAATTTTAATTCAAAGGTTATCCCCTAAAAATAAAACTAATTTTTAAATATATATATATATATATATAATTTTTAATTTAATAAATTTCGCAACGTTACATTTCTTGGATACTAAAAAGTATAAAGAGTGGTTGTTGCATAAACTAACAAAATGAACAAAAAATGACTAAATAAAAGTTCCAAAATCACATATCAAGTCAAATCAAATGCTTTTAACCACGTTATGCCGTCTCGAAGCTTTGAGAATCTCATCCAGTCAATCACAATGCACCACACCTAACTTCCACAATACGCATCCTTGCAGTCAAGAAAAATATAATCTATCAAAGAGTTGACTGCAACACCACAAACAATGAAACATTAGATTTTATGGGAGACCCAAGCCTTGATAGTCTTGGGGTGTCCATTAGCGTCCATAATCATTACATCAACGAGTTTATGATATTGTAAAAGGTCACTCGATTTCATTGATGTTTTGTGTGTGGATTTTTGTTTCCACACCTGCTTAACATTGAAAGAATGCTGATTAACTACATCAAACTTTCTAACCAGCGGTTGAGAAGGTATAATGTTATTAACCTTTGAAATTTTAACATTACGAGATGACTCATGTTGTTTTGATCTCTGAAGGTTTCTATATTTAGGATGACGTGGATCATTTCGTGATGCCCATTTTCTAGCAAGCACCGGACACTGATTAATAAGATGACCCTGCTTCTTACAATAGAAACATGATCGTCTCTCTCGGAAAGTTTGGTCATCACTCGACAGTGGTTTCGGTGAAGGAGGTGACTTACGAGGCTTGTTTTCAGGTACATTTACAGCACATGAACACTTATGTGAACATGAAGGAGTAAATGTATTTGTAGTTGAAGAAATCTTTTTAGAAAATATTTGACCTCTACCTTCGGTAGTAAGTATTAAATTTTCTGGTTTGTTATTATTCTTCTTAACTTTCTTTGTAACCTCGTGAGTTACATCCTCCACTTCCACCACCTTTTCAACATTTGTTGAAGGCACAAACAAAATAGGTTCAAATTTAGGCTTAATAAGCTCAGCCTTCTTTTTATTTGAACTCGGGACTTTAAGCAACTTAGGTCGCTTGACATCAACAGCCTTAACAAGCTTAGACTGTGTAACCTCTACAACTTTAACAGTAACTGGTTTCACAACAAGGTTTGTATCCTTCTTGAGAACAGAAGGGACATAATCTTTTATTTCATCCTGTGAGAGACTAGGCTGATTCAAGTTTGAGGGAGGAGGTTAGTTGTGATAACCAATGCCTGCCTTACTATTTGTATCAGTCCTTTGACTTTGCAGGATGTCGGAAAAGACCATAGTAGATGTTGAAATGTTTGCAAGTCTTCGTTTTAAATCAATATTATCAGCTTGAGTATTAGCAAGATCCTTTTTAAGATGAGCAATCAGTTTTAAATAGCTATCAATCTCATCTTGTTTGTTGTAGATCATAGCTTTCAACTCTTTCTTTTCTTCGATAAGTGTCTTTTGATTTATTTCAAAAACTTTTTCATTATCTTTTAACACTCTGTTCGCTTGAATAAGACTTGTTAGATCTGTATTCAAACGATCATTATCTATTATGTACCTGTTGATTTTACCAGTTAGTTTGATACAAGAATTACAAATAAAAGAATCACAATCTACCTCATTTTGGACATCCGCCATAAGAGCTACGTTATCCATAGCAGAAAAATCAGATGGTTCATCGTCCATCAGTAGAGCAGCCTTGGCGACCTCAGTTTCCTTCTCACATTCACGAGCAAAATGTCCCAGATTTTGACACTTATAACATCTGATCTTGGACTTATCGAAACCCATGCTCGTTTGATCAGTGACGTCTTCAAGAGATTTCTTTCCTGTTCTCTTCAAATAGATCTTCGTTCTTCTGGTAAGCATAGCCATGTTCCAACGAATATCCACTCTCTCTAGCTCATCAGGATCAACTTGAGAAAAGTCTTCATCGGTAAGATCTACCGAGCTAATCCTCTTCGATAAAAAATCATCATATGATGATAAAAACGCATTGAAGATTACTGCATGCTCATTGTGTGATGCAGTAGCAGAAGAAGATGGTTGGGTTGAAAAAGAAGAAAATGTTCCTGCCGAATTATTACCCAAAGAATAATTAGGTTTAGATTCAGAAGTAGACGGCCCAGATAGAAGAGTTGTACTTCCATATCCAAAACTACTGTTATCAGGAAGGAAAGAGCTAGATTTTGTGCTTTTCTTTTGGATATCCAAAGCACATGTTTCTAATTTTCCAATAAGTTGATCCAAAGACATTGCCAATACGTCTGGATCACTCTCCATCATTAATACTCGAGTTTCCCAGGAAGGAGGTAGAGCATTTAGTAGTTTCTTGTTGACCTCCATAGAGCTAAATTTGTGTCCACCCTCAGTCAGCTCATTTACAAGACGTGAATATCTACAGAACAAGTCCTTAACCGTCTCGTTCTTCTGAATATTAAACAGATCATACTGTTTCTTTACAAATTCCAGCTTAATTTGCTAGTATTCAGTGGTACCTCCACATCTTTCAGCTATACCATTCCACAGATCATAAGCTTTATCATGGTGTTTGAACATATTCATAGCATCGGCAGGTAAAGACATGGTTATAGCAGAGTGAGCCTTTCGTTCACATTCCCATGCCTTACGTTCCTCAGCAGTCATTGAACGAATGGTTTTTGGAGGAGGTATACCCACATGTTCTCCACCTGCAACCGGTCTAACGTATCGTTCAAGTAAAGGTATCTCCATTTCAGGGTCGGTAAACGCAACGAACGATAAGAATCTCCCACGCCATTCAGAATACTCCATTCCCGGAGCAAAGAATGGAGGTTTGTTTGCAGAACCAACCTCAGCATTGTGTTTCAACATTGCATTAACAGCTTGTAATGTAGTCATTTTAATAACGATTAAAGATTTGACTTTTGATTGAAAATTTCAAATTTATCCGAACGAATTTTTCCCTCCAAAAATTTCAAATTTTGCTCGAGTAAAATGAAAATTTTCTCAAACTAGAATTAGGCAACGGGAAGCTCAAATACAAATTTTGATAATTGCCGAATTTTCTCCGCCTTTTTTTTTTTTTTTTTTTTTTTCAAATAAGACTAAAAGGGCGATACCACAGGCGATATTGAGAACAATATCGCTAAAATTAATTAGGCGATACCAGACAATATCGCTGGTAATATCGCTCAAATTAATGAGTAAAATTCAAGTAATATCGCTGAAACCCTAGAGGCGATATTAGCATAATATCGCTTCTAATATCGCTAAAACGGCTATAAACCCTAAAAAAAAAAAATCTTTACGAATAAAACAAAAATAGGGTTAAAGAATGACGAACAGAACTCCAGAAATCACTAAAAGTACTGATTAAATAGCTTTTTAAGAATAATAAACGATTTGTTTATACGCAAAACTAGTTAAAAAGACTTTTAAACGTACGAATATTGATTCAATAAACCACTAATCCAATGATTAAATGGCTCTGATACCAATTGTAGGACCGTAAAGGACAGACCTTTCACAATGAATCAATATCAAATGCTAAAGCGCGGAATTCAATAGCAAATCAAAGTACGTTAACAACCAAAATCAACACAAGTAATCACAAATAATTATATTAATCAACACAAACCAGATGTGATTTACAGATGAATGACCAGAGAAAATACAAGCTGCTATAATTCGTATTTCGACCCCAGCAGCCGCAAACCGAAACCCTAATTAGGTATTTATACTATCACCAAATCAGCTATGCGATATTGATGATATCGCCTAGGCGATATTGCCAATATCGCAATAGCGATATTGTCAATGTCGCTGGATACATCAGAATTTGACTAACTAATTACAACTCAAAATCTAGACCAAGTGACAGACACACTAAATGTACCAACATTATGATTTATATACTAATATTGGTGGTAATTGATTTTTTATTAGACCGATCTTTAGATACTTTCAATTGACTCACCCATTTTATGTTCATCATTTATCAATTAAATTTCTTTCCGAAAGCAAATAAGGACAAAAATAATGATTATTTAGCATTAATATAACAGATTGAGTTGTTAGACTAAATCTCACATTTAATGGGATTGATAACTGCCAATTTTTTATTTTAAATTCTTTTTACGGTTATGAAAAATCATCCGGTAAAGATACTCTTTTATCCTTCAACAATGTATAGAGCGAGCCTTTATTTCCTTAAATATTTCAATAATGTCAACTTTCATTTTGAATCATTGATCACAATTTTAATGGTTTAGATCTCTTCTCCCCTTTCTCTCCCATAAAATCTTTCTTGCTAGATCCTACATTGTTACGGCTTTGGTCAAGTTTATTTATGCCAAAGATAACCCAAAAAGAAAGAGTTTATAATGAAGTATATGCATCACCACATGATTCGTTTGCTTAGCTTGTACCCAGATAGAATTGTACAAACTGCAGTTGTCAAAAGTGCAACTATAGACATGCATAGAGAAACTATTGCTGCTTTATCTAGCGATGCATTCAGGTATGTCTGTTGATGGATAGCTACTGCAGTCACTGAAGAGCATGAAACGAGCAGGTATCCTGCCAACTGGTTTTTGTACCATAATTTTGCTTTAGCATATTATGATGACATATTGAAAAAACAGAGTTTCTATATGTTTTAAGAGTTATTTACCTGATCCAGAATGAAACTAGTGTAGTCTGAGGTCTTATCCGATATGAGAGTGCCTCTAAACGAAATGTCCCAAACGCCTTTAATGAGTTGATATGCAGAGTAGACGAAAACCGAAGTGGTAACCACAATGCTGTATCTGCTTACACAAAAAGTTCAATGAAATGTGTGATATCTTTACGAAATCAGTACAGAAACCAGAGGTGCCATCTTGACTTTTGTGGTCAAAGGGACAACTTTTTTGCTCTATAATATGAAAGTTTCACAACAAAGTATTTTATACTTGGTGTGTTATGAAAATAGAACTTACACATGGATCATTTTATCGTTTAGACTTAAAGATATCACGTTTACTTCGGATATTATTAGGAGTTTCTTTGACCCTAAAAGTCAAAGAATTCTTAAGATTCATACAATTACACAAGATCTGTTGCTAACAATTCAGATCGTTTAGCAGGTATTGATCTGTAGAATAAACTTTACTTGATTTGCTAGTTAATAACTTCATGAGTTGTGTCTAACTTCAGTTATGTACTTTTCTGTTACGCTTTCAAGACTAAAATGGAAAGAGCATAAATTAAATATACATACAACTTTGCTCATAAGAAAATAAAAAGAACTTACACATATTCAGGGTACGCTTGGAGGCTTTGCTTATATTCTCGTTGTTTGTTATTAGTCAAGGTGGTCGCAAGTGCTAGAGAAGAACCAAAGGAAAAAACCAATATCATCATTCGAAGAAAGAGACTGAAATAATGAATTGAAGGTGTAGACGAACTCCATCTTGTAGAAGCAACTGAAAATGAGAACGGTGATGGCGTGGGGACACCCACAGTCGGAGACAAGGAGGCTGCACTAGGAGAAATAGCGACAATTGGTGGACGTGGAATTACCCAAACACCACTGCCTTCTTTCATTATGTCATATATTTTGTTCTTTAGAGTATTCTCATAATCTTCTTAACTATACATATAGTTAAATTTAATGTTAATTGGGTAAGAAGTAGACCTACTATCTATAAAAAAATGGAAAGGGTTGCTTCTTCGAAACTTATCTTCTAAGGTCTTAAAATGGAGGATAATACAAATATTTAGACTAATGTAAGGGAGTTGGTTGTAGAAAGAGACATCCATGTATAGATTATTTCACTACTTGAGAGTATTATATATCACACAAAAATTGGATTATTACAAAATAAGCAAATTGCAAGGCCTTACTAGTTGTTTCAGTAACAAAATAAGATAAGGATGTATACTTTATTTAGTCATTTACACAAGATGATAAGGATGTCAAAATGGCCAAAATTATGAGAGTTGATTATGTTAAATAAGAGAACCTTTAAGTTTTTACATTTTAATGATTCAAAAGGCTTAGAAAGTTCAAGTTTTGAGGGTTCAAGCCATCCAAAATTCAAAGTTTAGGAAGCAAGTGTTTCAACGTTCAAAAAGTTTAGGAGGTTTTCCTTTCTCAGCTGTGTCTCAATTCTTATAATTAATATGTATTATATTATTATTATTTCGCCAAGAAAAAAAGTTTTTACATTTTTATTATATAGCTGAGTCCTACTATAGGTCTTCGTGTACTCTGCTCTAACATATTTCATAGTTATTACCTTTTCTGCTCTTGAGAGTAGCATATATTTGAGAGTTAACAATCGTCTTCGTTTGATTTATGCTTGATGTACTCCTTAGCATTAAAATATTGTCTAATATGTAATGCTTGATGTACTTCCCAAAGTAACAGAAAAAGGGTGGCTATACCTGCTAGCAACATTTTTAGTTGCGACTTTCACACATAACTCGTTATCGCGTCAACACAACTAATTACAGCTTCAAAACTCGTTGCATTCTTAAACTCATAATACATCACGACTAAAATTTGGATACTGCTATTTTTCTTAAATTCTTATTTTTCTAAAAAATCATAATAATTATACATTTAGCTAAATTAAAACCTATTACATTAAATAATTTTAAAATACTTAATATAAATTTAACAAAGTTCTAATATTTATTTTGTATTATTTACATCTAGCCCAAATTTTTAAAAACTAATTGTATACTTAAAAAAACCCATGCCCGCATTTATTTTTAACATAAAAATTAAGGTTTATTTCATATGTTGCACCACTTCTTTTGAATTTCTACATCGTATAAAGAAAAAAGTATAAACTAAGAGGAAAAAAGAAAATATAGTTCTCATGTTTTCTCCTTTTTACTCCGTCATGCGGGCTGATAACGAGCTACCATGACGGGGGAGTCACAGTTGTAACAGGCTGTCGTCAGTCCACCACAGAGCTGATGACTGTTGCGTTCCAAGTTGTCTAATCGGTAAAGAAAAATGTCATCACATTTCTTCCCAATAAGTTTATTCTATTTATAATTGAATAATAGTAAAAATGATTTTGGTCTATTTTGCTGCCTTGTTATTAGAGTTGTTCAAAATCGGTTTCGGGGTCAACACCTATCAAAATTGGTTCGGCCTAAACCGGTTGAGCTGGGGAAATCCCAAATCGTTCCACATCAGTTTGGAACCGGTTCGGGTTAAACTGGTTTCAAAGCGGTGCAAACGGGTTTTTGTAGTCTGGTTCAGACTTCTCCGACGGATATATCCTTTTTGATCAACATATGTTGATGAGAAATGTTATATCCGCCGGATAGGCTGGACCTATCCACCGGATAGAACCTTTCTAATCAAAGGCAACTTAATAATTTACAAAATGTACAAAACACGTTTTGGGGACAATTTTCTTGTTTATTTGCATTTCAACAAATAATTGGAAATACATAATACATATTCAAACATCAAAACATAAATGAAAGTCTTCGAATTTTCGTCGTTTATTTAGTCTTCTTCTTCTTCTTCTTCTTCTTCTTCTTCTTCTTCGAGTTGACATCGTTTATTTAGTTTTCTTCATAAGCCATGTTACGTAAGTCTTCTTCATAAGCAAGCTCTTGCGCGATAAGTGGTATCGGCAATCCCATTTCAATCTCTTGCTCGTGTATTTCTTGCTCAACCCTTACCATTTCCTCTTCGAGTGGTGAAATGTTTTATACCCGTTTAAACATCACAAGTTAAATTTATACCATTTTCTATATTTTGAAACCATAAAATCATTTCATTCTTAGCAATTTTCCACATTTTAATAATGTCTCATCCAAGAGTTGAACGGCTTACATGTGTATAATGAGGTTGGAGCGTTGCTTGGATGAGTTTCGTTAACCGTGGATTGTCAACATGGTCAAAAGGAAAACTTTCTAATATGACGAACTTTGACATCCTATACTGCACCAAACTCGCTTTGGAGTCGGCCTTTTCGTTTAGTGGTCGGGTTATCTCACCAAGAAGAACCAAACTCACCCCTTTGTCGGTGGAAGTTTGTATTTGTTTGAAAGACTATCTTGACGGCGTTGAACGAATACAAAATATATCACCACTCGAAGGAGAAATGGTAAGGATTGAGCAAGAAGTACATGAGGAAGAGATGGCAATAGGATTGTCAGTGCCACTCACCGCGTAAGAGCTAGCTTACAAAGAAGATTTACGCAATATGACTTATGAAGAAGACTAAAAGAACAACGACTAGAAGACTTTGTGTTTATGTTTGAAGACTTTGTATGTATTATTTTAAATGAAAATAAACAAGAAATTTACTCCAAAAACGTGTTTCATATTTGCCTAATTATTGTGTTAAGAGATTACGAGATGTATCGGGTGAAAAGTCGAAAAAAATCAAAGTAAACAAAGCAAACGGGGGAATTAGCCGCCGGGTACCCCCTCTCCCGCTGGGTAGTTCCTCCTTATCCGCGAAGTTTCCAACAGAACATTTTGAGGACTATTTTACCCGCCGAGAACTTTGGTTTTTGACCGGTGTGAAATCGATTGGATCGTTTGGACCTTTCCAACTTCAAACCTGTTTCAACCTGAACCGGTTTGAGTCCAAACTGATTTTTACCAAATTTAACCAAACCGATTTGCATTGAAAACCAGTTTGTAACCCGATCCGACCCAATTTTGTGGACCTCTACCTCTACTTGTTTTACATCTAAGGACAAAACTATACGTAGCCCATGAAAGATGCAAACTGGGCCCATCAGGAGTATTTGTATAGCCTTCTTCAAGAAAAGAAATTTTCGGTTTTGTGTCTCTGTCAGTTACTCAGTTTCAGTCTACTTTACTCTCTTCTCCAACCCACCGGAAAAATTAAACACAGATTTATTTGCCCAAAATACATCTTAATTAATTAACCTTAATTAATTATTATTTTTATTATAGCAGGTGTAAATGGCATGGGAAGTAATTCTGTGGGTCATATTCTTTACAATCGATGTCTCCCTCATCGCCTCTAATCTATATCAGGTATCTTTCTTTCTTAATTAATCGCATCAATAACATCTTTAATTGTTTGTTTCTAGGGTTTTTTCATTTCCCCTTTTCAGGGTTTTTTTTGTTAATAGGGTTTGCTAATACTAAATCTTTTTTTCTCATTGATAAATGCATTTGATATACACAAATATTAATGCAGTAATTTAATTTTATAATATACAAGGAAAATTTTGGTTGATTCAATACTTCTTAGGGGACATTTTGGCAAAACCCTTATAAATAATATGAAAATTTCTAATGATGCTGAAATGAACTTGTAGATTGTGTGCTTAACAGATTTAGAAGCTGATTACATGAACCCATATGAATCGTCAGCTCGAATCAATAAGGTGATAATTCCTGAGATGGTGGTCAATGGTGTATGTTGTGCTCTTTTCCTTGTCACAGGCCATTGGTTCATGTTCTTGATTACGCTTCCCATAACGATATATAATGCTATGTTGTAAGTTCCTTTCTATTTCATAATCTACAGAGGCTTACCTATGTTTTTCTATCGTTTGTAATGCGGTAATGTTTGTGCAGTACTCAGGAACTTTAATCACATAGTTAAAGTGCGAATTGCAAGTTTTTGAAATTTATGGGGTATTTGTGGAGTTTGTTCGTATGTTTAACTATCTATTTACTTATAAAGTCTAGTTCTATATTTAATTATTTCCATGTTCGCGTATGAAATTGTTAAAATTAAAGATTGCAACACAACTTGCCTCAGTTGGACTGTGACAACATCTTATTTAGGATGTCCTGTATTTTTTCAACAGTGTTCTGTTCATGGAAAAGTTTTAAGCTTTTACCTATTTGCCCCATCGTCAAGATGACACTTTTGTTCCGTTGGAGTTTGTTCACCAGGATTTAATGACGTTTCGAAATTGATAAAAAAAAATCTAAAAGAAGTTCTGGTAGTTTTGTGATGGAAGGGTAATTTACACATTTAGCTGGTAGCTAAATAATTAATGTTTTTATGAAGAAAAAAAGAATCAGAAATATGTGATATAGCTGGGAACAAGAATTGCTGAATGTCATCATTTGTCACTCGTGGTGGAACTTTTCTGTGCTGTCTGACAATTCCCTGTTATGTTGATCTCTTTGTATTTGTGTTTGTTTCAGATACTCTAAACGACGGCATCTTATTGATGTAACTGAAGTCTTCAGATCCATAGATGCTGAAAAGAAGTATCGGATTGTTAAGCTTGCCTTTTATTTGTTTCTCTTCGTTCTAGTCATTATCAGGTCAGATGTTATTCATTGCTTAAATACAGTTCCTTCATATTTTTATTCGGAAACTAGATTTATATTTTGACTTTTGTAATTAAACAACTCATTTCTAAGTCTTTTTATTTGGAATTAACTGAAAACAAATTTATAATATCATGTAAAGAAAATTGCCATAGTAAGAAAGATTGTAAGTAATCTCTTAATTTCGATAAGGTACATGTACTTTCACTTTTGTTTCAATGTGCCTGGGGTAATTGGTAAATGTACTTATTTTCTTTTCAATATCGTGATTGTCTTATTGAAGGTTTAAACAATGTCCTATTATGGTAACTATGTCAACTGGAGACTGTGTTAAATGGGTTAAAATTGATTATGTAGCAATATGGTTACTTTTTAACATTTCAATAAGGTCGTTAAAGTTTCAAACAACGTGCTATTATGGTCATTAATTCCAAGCTATTATGGTCATTAATTGATAGTGACAGTTATAGCACGTCTATAATACCAATGTTGTAATTGAGCAAAAGTACATGTACAGATGTACCATTTTTAGAACAAAAGTGAAGAGGCGTTGCTATTCTATTAAATTTACCATCAGGGGCAGAGTCATTGAGGGGGCAGTTGGGCCCCTGAATATTAACATGTTACTCCGTAATAGTTAATTATATCTGTAAAAAATATATCGTTACGAAACTTTTATAAGTTTGCCTAGTAGTATGTTGGGAAAACTGAGGTTATCTTTTGAAACCTTACTTGTTAGATACTTGTATAGTTTTTATGATATTTTTCTTCAAGCTATAAACTTGCTTAAGGTCTTTAACTTTATTGTTGTTTTTATATAAAAATAAATTATAATTAAAGAGGTGTTTCGTGTTAACATCAGTTATTTATGGTGTTCGCAATTTTCACCAATGTACTTTAAGGCTAGCTTTTTTATTTCTAACAGATTTAATCACTGAATTATATTAAATTAAGCGTACTGGTTGGCTAGTGTTTGCCCGAATATAATTATTTCTGCTCCTCCCCTGTTTACTAGGTGAAAGTTGAAATGATAAGAAGGATGTTGTTGACTTAAAAGTTAAGATCCACTTCGGGGGTTTTTTTTTTTTAAGATCCTAAACAGAACTTATCACTCCGACTTCACTTTTTACATGCGTTTTATATGGTTTTTGTGGTTCGGAGACCATTATTAGCTGTTGATGGATACTCTAATCATGCAGGATGGTAATAGCGATTGTTAACAGTTTAATAGATGATGAGGAAGAAGGCTTACATGGGTTTGGAATATTTTAGTTCTACTAGTTATATTGATTCTTGGGTTTGTAATCATTCCGGGGCAGAATATGCTTCCAAGAAAGAGTCCTTAGTTCAGGTCTTGTAATGTTTGTTGTTTAGATTTTGTTTTGAGGTCCTAGTAAACCTTTATGACGACATGTCTATTTGTGGGATGTCTGAGATTGTCTGGACGCCTGACAATCCAAATATGTTTTTCCTCATGCTTGTCATACTCTCAGAACTTCCCAACACTTCTTCCTAAGGCATATCATATTTGTAATACCAGAAATTGTTGTTGTGGACTTCAATTGCATCCAATATCACCTTCTAATTTATTCGAGCTTGCATTGGGATTATCTTATGCTGACATGAATTGAAACTTGAATTTATCTAACTCAAAATCCATCAACATAAATACCATTTTAGGAAGAGTAGATCACCACTAACTACCGAATGTACACTTAGATAAGGAGACTGGTGTAGTTGATTAGTTTACATATAAAAATACAAAACTGAAACAAAAATGATACTGTGATAGAAAGAGGAAAAAGTTAAACCAGCGAAGTAATATTCATTACTAACAACTTTACAGGCGCTTGTATAAAGTTTTGACTTATTAAAGAGATGGAGGGAAACATAGAAAAAAAGTTAAAAAAAAAACAACCGGTTACAATCGAAAGAAGCCGGTTGCTGAGACTTTGACAACAATGAAAATGAATTACAAACGTGCACACTGTAGGCAATTGAAAATCATCTGATAATAATCATCGAGAAGCATCTGAAAATGAATTACAAACATGCACCGTAGGCACTGAATTTCAAATAAAGTTAAACGGAGAAGGTTTCTCCTGTTCAGGTTATTCGGAGAGGGCGAATATTTTTACGTGGTCTGACCTCCCCGTGAGTGTTTCCAAACCCTTTCTCTGGCCACCTCAAGGTTCTGACCTTCCCGTGACCATTTCCGAACCCCTTTTTTGGCCACTCCAAGATGTACAGATAGTGAAGTTTAAACCTGAGACCTCTTGTAAAGATATCAGGACGCCAACCACTAGGCCATCTTGATGATGGTTTAATTTCACATAAAGTGTCGGTTGCTATCATGATTTTGATTACCTCATGTGAGAAGCAGACTTTCAGTGAGTACACTGTATCTTTTAGTTGTAAAATATTCACTAATAAAAGAAAAGAGAAATAATCCGATATGTTTAACTATTTTTTATTTTTTTGGCATTTGATTTTAGATCCTAAACAAAATTTAATCATGTGTGTCACGTGGTTTTTGTGGGGTGGAGGCCATTATTTGGTGTTAATGGATGGATACTCCGAATCATGCAGGATGGTAATAGCAACTGTTAACAGTTTGATAGACGATGAGGAAGAAGAATTACACAGCTTTGGAATTTTTACTTCTTCTGACCATGTTGAATGATTTTGGGTTTGTATCATTACCCGCAATCCATCTGGGGCATAATGTGCTTCCAAGAGAGAGTCCAAAATATGACATAGTTCAGGTTTTGTAAAATTCTTACTCCGTATGATCTTTGTTGTTACAGTTCTGAAGGATTTTGTTTTGAGGTCCTAGTAAACCTAGATGCATGTTAATGTTTAATTGGGATGTCTGAGGTTCTTCACAACTTCCTAACACTCCTGATTACCCAAATCTGTTCCTCATGCTTGTTCTACTCTCGGAACATCGCCGGCCATATATATCATGTTTGTAAAACAAGAAATTATTATTGTAGACTTCCGTTGCCTCAAATATTACTTTGTAACCTATTGGTATCCGTATAATGTTGCAGTGACATGAATTTAAACTTGAATACCTCAAATTCAAAATCAATCCCTATTTGGAAATTTTGTTTTATTTTTTGTTATATGTTTTTCTCTTAACCATAACCCATAGGGATATCGTTAGCAAACTCCATTTTTGAAATTCCATTTATAGTCCTCTAATTCCGCAAACCAGCGAGCATATATAACTGTACTATTTGTTTTTCTTTTGTGAGAATCATTCTGACCTCAAAATATCAGATCATTTAAATTAAGGAGACGTACTACAACAATTTTTGCATTTAGTTGATTACTTTTAAAATGAAAATACAAAACAGAAACAATTTTTTATGCAGAATCCGGAAAAAAAGTTCAACACAAAAACGAGTTCTGAATACAAGAACTTGTGTTAAATTTTTATGAATTCCTCCAAACTTAATATTCAAAGACAAGTAAACTCCTCCTATTAAATAAGTGGTATATGTGTCTAATGCATATTCGAGTATCCATGGGGCACAAGCAGAATGTACAGATTGCACACACTCATAACAATGATAAAACCATTTCGTTGGGTCAAGTTTTTGTTGGCAAATTTCACAGAAATATTCACTCTTATGATTTTCAACTGGGAAGTAACTCAAGTTCCTGAGGTGCTTATCATAATTGTGCCTAATCGTGTGAGATAATAACAAGCCACAAGTAGGATGAAGATGAAAATCACAAGACAACTAACTGAAAGTTTCTGGTCAAATAGGTGGAGTGAACAACCTGAGCAAAATCTTTTCCTTGTACTTGATTCTATTCTCAAAAGTAGATGGTTAGCTTGGTGTGTGATTTTTTCATGTACGAATGCACAAGTAACATCAATGTAGTAATGACATTCGACACAACTATATACAAAGCCATTGCAATCGAAGAGGCAAACAGCGCAACTGAACACACCAAAAGACTTGTGAGGGGCCTTTGGTAGGAGAACAAGGGTATGTTATGAGTGGCCTGGGTGGGTTTGAACTTGGCTGGGTAGTCGGGTGCACCACTCATGGAGCGCAAAGTTGCATGACTTGTCGTCATTGGCACACTTGTACAAGGGAGTGGTCATGATTGGTCTCAAACATCCGTTACATAAAAGTTCAATCCTTTTCATCGGGTTATGACATAATGATAATGATTTGATTACCGAGGAGGAAGTATGCTTTTAACATCATGGCATTGTGCATCAACTAGAAAGAGTGGGTGTTGATGACTCATGCGTGTCAGGTATCCCTCACTACTTCCAAAAGTTGGAGATCCTATATCTTTGAAAAATTTGTGTTCGAGTAAGTTGTATGTTGGATCAAGGAACGGCAAATGGATAATATAAGGATGCTCGACATCTTCATAATCTTTACGGGTTTTGCCAAGGCCTGATAATTAGGAAATGAGATGAGATCGAGGTTTATTACCTCTAAATACGAGCTCCACACGTGTAAATGCAAATATAATTATATTTCACTGAAGAATTAATAATGGTAATAAAAGATGATAAAGAAAAGGAAACGACAATCATATAAAGACATATCTGCAGATGAGAGGATGGACATGAACGGCTCCGCTCTTGATGTTGCACAATCCACATGGGCGTAGTACCGACCCAAAATCTTCAGATATGTTTGAATCAAGCAATGAAACTGATATCAATCGATTCCTAATTCAATGTAGAACGATTTGATCCGTGGAAATCGAAAAACAACTCCTAAATCATTCCAATCTGACAAATCACAGTACGAACTTAATACAAAACATAAATGAGAATAGAATAAAATTGATCTTAGAAATCGTACCTTTTAGGCAAGACCGGAGCAGCTTTCCGGCGAGTCGGTCATTTGGGCGCGAATTTCAGCTGTAAAATTGAACACTTATTCTTTTCAGTTTAAGAATTCTGAATTCAGATCTGAAATATAAACAAAAATTATAAAGATAAAAATGATTAATTAAGTAAATGAAGTTGAGACCTTCTTCGGAGCTGACGATGGCGGTGGTGGTGGATCTACATCCATTGGCGGTCATTGGTGGAGATCCAGATCGGAGAGTAGAGGCGGGATGCTCGCTGGATATCTGCGAAACGGTGGGTTATGACGGCGAATCTAGGGTTAGCGTTAGTAGGGAAAAAAAATAAACCTAAGAAGTCAATGCAAAGAATGGAACCTGAGAAAACGGTGAATCAGGATTAGATATTGAAGTTAAATATATAATATGATGCTTCGCATTTACTGCAATCTGAAACTTCTGTTAAGGTACCTTTAACAGTTTAACATCCATACATTGTAATTTAAGTTGCGATGTAATTTAAGTTGCGATGTAATTGAAGTTTAAATTGTTCAGAGAATGGTGAGGTCGTTAGGATCTGATAAATCTGTTTGGGAAGCTATTATGAACAATGAGGCGGTTCAGGAGCTTAGAGATTCAGTCTATGAAGGTGTGTATGAGATAATATGATTAACACTAAAATTTGAAGCCCACATAATGCATTTTATAACTGATCTTTCTTGGGGTGTATACACTCTGTAATCAACAAGAGTATTTCAGGGAGATCAGAAAAGGTTGAATCTTCTGATGGTTCGATTCCATCAGATGTTCTACATTGGATTATCATCAACACGAAAGAATAAGTTATGGACGTACTTGAGAATATCACAGAAATGGTGAACAAAAGTTGTTTCAGTCTCCAAGAAATGAAAATAATGCTAAGGGAGACGGTGCAGCCACCGAAGTGGCTGGACCCTTTGAGTAGAGACCAAGTTCTTTTTTGCTTTCAGTTATGATCATCTTGATTGTAGTCGTGAGCCGGGCTTCCAGGTCACAGAAATTTATTTTCGGCCATTTCAAAGGTTGAAACCCTTTACAGGGTCCTCTTATTTGTGTCTTGTTAATTAAGTTAGCCATGATGTGATAATTACTGCAAAAATCATCGATAGTGAATCGTTTATACTCTACAGAATTACTGTGCATGAAGCATGCTTTTCCTCTTGTATAGACAATTTCTAGTTGTTAGCGATATACATACCCACAGTTAATCAAGTTTACAAATCTACCGCAAAGCTCTTCTGTCATCTGGCTGTACTCCTAATAAACACTTTGTTACTGCTGGATAAATCTTGTAGCACTAGAGCTGGTTGATTTTGTCCAAGATAGAATGCACATCAGGAGTTACAGTGGCTTTCTTATCGACTGGCCCGAGCACACAGCAGTGTTTGCTTTTAGCATTCATCATTGCAACATCTTGTTTACTTTCACCAAGTATACCAGGTGAAACCTACATAACCAATGAAGTGCACACATCAGTTAATAAAGGAATTCTGTCAAAAAAAATTCAAGATTTGGTCCCAGAAACTTGCATTGTAGATGATGTCTCCAAGCTTAAGCTTGACTGCTCCACTTTTGTAAACCAGCATTTTGCCCATGTGCCTGTCGGGCAAGTCTTTTAAACCAGAGCCTTTGTTAGAAACATCTTCTCTAGAAGAACCCGAGCTCTCAACTTTCTCTTTCCCTTTTGCACAAACTGGGACTTGATTGGTCAGCTTATCCAGGGGAAGTTTTTCAGGAAGTTGGAAAAAGATCATCTCTTTTTTCTCATTGTTCTCCTGCACCTAGTATCAACAAAATTCACAGTATTGGTATAGTGGCAGAAGTAAAGAAACAAGTTAAATTTGGTTAAACAAGATGACCTACCAACAGTCCAAGCTCCAAAGCAGAGTTGATTTTAGTCTCATCATATTCCATCTCCTCCCCAAACTCTTTTGCATCAAGGACCTCTACAAGGAAACAAAATAAAATAAAATAAAAAGTGAAAAAAGGAAGATCATGATGAGCATGAATTTAGTTTAATTGTATGCTTTAAGTGGAGAATTTATTAAAACTGTACCTGGGTTACCAAAGCCAAAAGGTCTCAAAGGAAGACTGATGGGATAATATGAATTGGAATCCTATAATTTACACCAACAAACACGCAATTTAATTAACACACACGTCCATCATCTTCCTAATTGGCTAATAATACAAAGATACAAGTAGAAGAATTGTAACTA
The DNA here is from genome assembly GCA_963921325.1 of Logfia minima. Lineage (NCBI taxonomy): Eukaryota > Viridiplantae > Streptophyta > Magnoliopsida > Asterales > Asteraceae > Logfia > Logfia minima. The sequence goes on along the minus strand of OY992763.1, from coordinate 19,431,679 downwards.
ACCCACGGTTCTTTATACTCGGTCTCACTTGAGGAATCAGATTGATCATCTACCATCATTTTATCTATATCCTCATCTTTTGCAGCAACTGAGGATGAAAGATAGAGACTATTCTCAGAAGAGAAACTTGGGATTTTTTTGTTATTCTCATCTTTTGGCTGGTCACGAGTCTTCGATGATCCAGCTCCTTGCAATGTTGTAATGTCATCTGATGCTGCAAGTTGAAATTTAGCTAGTTAACTCAAAAAACTATCTATTGACTTACGTTTTATGGCAATGTAAAAAGGGTTTTGTGAAACTGAGAATTACATTTCTTTTCGACTTTAGGCCTCTGTGAGCCGAGGCTTTCCTGCAAGACAAAAAAAATAGTTGATGGATGATTAAATGAAAACCTGATGAATAAGATAGATTGATAACTGACGGTTCAAACAATAAACTATTTATGTTCGATATCAACTTCTTGTCATTCCTGTGTTCAGTAGTAGCAGTACCAGTTCAAACCATAAGATTGTTGTGAGTGTATTGACATGATGCGAGAAAAAGGTTCATGGCTTAACAAACAGAATGTCAGAATATGGAGACCTGGTTCATAGGAGGCTTAACCACAAGGAATGTAACACAATCGAAATACTATATCTATAAACCTCGCATAAAAACTTATACCGTCCATTTAATGACATAACTTACTAAAAAAAAACTTATCAGATAATGCTACTTAAGCTCAAAACAATATGATTATATATGATGAATAAGCCCAGTTGGACATGTTTATGAAGAAATTTGCCTCCAGAGCTGGGACAAACACTTCTGGCACACTTGGGCCTCAATGACTCACAGATTTAAATAACTCAATAACAATTTCGAGCCCATATTTGTATTTGAATAATGTTTATACTTGAGCTACTCGATCAAAATATCTACTCGAATATCGTTGAACATAGTATATTACTAAAAGCACATCACTTCATAATACCTACGTAAATTTTAAGAAAGACAAAAAACACGAAACAAAGGTCACAAATAACTCGATACAGATAGGTCTAAAATTATGTACTCTTATACTATAGTATCTTTTTGTTTGAAAACTAACTTATCTGTTTATAGTATTATAAGTAACTAATTTTCTCAAAATACTACTGTACTATAAGTTTATTAACTAAAAATAATGGGAGAGAGATTTATTACATTGACTTTGCGGAGTAATTTCTGCTTGGTTTCAGCATCGTCATCACTACTATCACTGCACAAATTAAAAATTACATTACATAAATGAGAATAGAATAAAATTGATCTTAGTATTAGTAATCGTACCTTTTAGGCAAGACCGGAGCAGTTTTCCGACGAGTCGGTCGTTTGGGCGTGAATTTCAGCTGTAAAATTGAACACTTATTCTTTTCAGTTTAAGAATTTTGAATTCAGATCTGAAATATAAACAAAAATTATAAAGATAAAAATGAATAGTTATGTAAATGAAGTTGAGACCTTCTTCGGAGTTGATGATGGTGATGGTGATGGTGGATCTACATCCATTGGCGGTAATTGGTAGAGATCGAGATCGGAGAGCAGAGGCGAGATGCTCGCCGGATATCTGCGAAATGGTGGATTACGACGGCGAATCTAGGGTTAGCGTTAGTAGGGAAAAAAACCTAAGAAGTCAATGCAGAGATTCGAAACTGAGAAAACAGTGAATCGGAATTAGATATTACCGATGAGATTACAATTTTATAATCAAAGTTTACCAGAGCGTTGTAAATTTTGTTACACAAATTTATACACCAAACTAGCTGCATACAACGTACCAAGTGATAACATGCTAGTTTTTATGTGACATTTTACATTTTGAAATTTCTCATAATCATATATATAGCCGTAACTGAAACATAGGCAGACCTTTTAAAGGGAAGGGGTCCCGACCCCTCCAAAACTTTGTGTCGTTAGTGTAAATTTACATTTAATGGTTAAAAAAATATTATTTTCTATGTAGGCCCCTTCAAATATTGAGAAAAAAAAATATTAGAACGATTTCGCCCCCGAAAATAAGTGTTCCAAGATCTGATGAATTACACACAAAATACGATATGTTAGTCATCATAGAGATTTATCAGTGAATTACACACAAAAAAGAAAAAAAAATGTTTACTTCGGTGAGATCTTAGCAAGACCATGTAAATGGGTCTAAAACGAACTTTAAAAATAATTGATCAAACACAACTATCACATACATATATATATATATATGTATATTTGCACGAATATACGTTTGTCTAACCCGACACAGGGAGCAAGAGTGAGACGGATAGCATATCAGAGAGACAGAGAATGTAATTTACTCTATTTATTGAGTTGTGGTGTCATATATTGTATGTTTGCTAAGCTTTCAAAGATTACGTGTGTCTGTTGGTGTATTTCAACCTCTTAGGTGTTGGCAAACAAATACGAGGTGACAAAAGGCAACAACGCAAACAACTCTAAGATGATGCAGAGGCCAACTTCTCAGAGCAAGGAATGATTTGTTGATATTTTCTGATGAAAGCAATTTTAATCTAATTATTGATGAATAGTTTATGTAAAACCAATTGATTAATAGTTGTACTCGTGCCAATGGATAGGTATTAACCACTTTCTTTGTAAATAGTCAAGTTGATATTTGACTCTATCTGTAAATCTTTAACTTAATATTATTAGATTAGATTTGAAGAAGTATCTTCTTACAAGCCTATTCATTAAAAAGTTACGGTTAAATGGATATGGATGTAAAAAGATGCTTTAAGATACACACATAACAAGGATACCTTGAATCACCGCGAGATTGCCATTAATAATCTGCCTGGGAAGAAATCTTTGAGGTGATATCAGCACACGTATCTCTCACCATCATCATTTATCCAAAAAACTGCAAAATTGAAAGTTAGGTGTACACATTCATTCATATAAACAACATTCAAAAATTAAAAATATAAAATGATGGCGTGTTAGACCTGTTCGCCTTCGTCAAAAAGAATTCCTTCGTGAAGAAAAAAGAATAGTTTCTTATTTACAAAATAGATAGATAGATAGATAGATGGCATGACGATTTTCGAGTATCTTGGTTGGTTTCGCCCTTTCCAGATTTCGAACCGCGGACAGAAGGTTGCTAATAAGCGTAAAAAAGTGAAATTAGGTTCGAATTTGGGTTTTAGAGAGTGGTAGCAGCCTAGCAGGTCTAAGAATATTTGGGCCTGAAATTTTATTACGGCCCATCTTAGATATGGCTTGATCTTCGGTACCAAATTAGTCTTCTTATGAGTTAGAGGTGGGCAAAATCGATTTTGGCCCAAACTGAAATTGGTTTTCAAACTAAATTGGTTTGGGTCAACTCCGGTCAAAATCGGTTTTGACTCAAACTCGATCAGATTGAAACCGGTTTCAATCCTAAAAAACACATATTGCCTAAACCGGTTTGGAAACCGGTTTCAAACTTCTAAACCGGTTTCAAACCGGATCGAGACCGGTTTCCCAAAAAACCGATTTTGGAATAGGTTTGCACCCTATCCGCTGGATAAGTTATTCCTATCTGACGGATATGTCTTTTCTGTAAAAAAAAAAAGGGCTTTTAAAGGCTATTCGGCGGATAGGAATAGCCTATCCGGCGGATAGCGGCATCCTGGAACGATTTAACCCCAAATAAACCCTCATTTTCTTCAAAAAAAATACACACAAACAACACTCTTTTCCTCTCTAGTCGACTTCAATTGTATATGAGCGATTTTTCCCTTGATTTTCATCCACATTTGCTTGGGTCTTTTATCTTCAATCATAGGTATGATTATCTTACAACTAACTTTAATACATTCCGTGAATTTTAACCTTATTTGTTGATGATGAATTGTGATAATTAGGGTTTTAATCATTAGGGTTTTGTTGCATTATGTTTGTGATTGTTAATTGATGCTTAATTTTGAACTTTCACGCTTTAATTTGTTGTAATTAGGGTTTATAACCGTTTTGTGATAATTAGGGTTTATAACACAATTTGGGGGTTTTATTCAATTTTGTTTTTTTTTGGTAAAGGGTTTCCCCGGTAAATGTATTACTCCAAAAAGCGTTTAAGAACAAAGGATGTGAGTGAAGTCCCACATCTCAGCCCGTTACATAGGCAGAAAACCTAACATAACAAAGCAAACTACTAACACAACGAAAGACACCAAACTAGACTATATGTCATATCAATCAGTTCAACTTGAGCATGTATCGTTAATTGGCTCCCTATCCTCGACATCATCTCCCTGTGGTTGAATAAAAAAGTGTACAGTAGGTGAAGGAGAGAACGCGATACTTCTTTTTTGTGATCCATTTTTCCTACCCGGATTAAGACAACTCTTCCTCTGGGGAGGATCCATACTCTTCCTTGTATCATACACAAGGTCAACCTCAGCATCCGAATCATCTTCCAGTTGGTCATGGTTTTTAGCCCTACCGTCCTTTGGATCAGCCACATGATGAGCCTCACACTCTTCACCATTTTCAGCAAGTATAGCAGAAAAAGCATTAGAGGTATTAACCTGAGTAGTAAAAGTAGATGCTTGATCTTGAGATGTTACAACAGGTCGGTACATGAGATTCGTTTTAGGTTTTATTTGTTGAAAATTCCCACGACCTTTTCCAGCTTTAGTATGCCCCTTTACCTGTTGAAAACCATCATCCATCACAAATTCAGCCATTTTAGGCATCTTGGGAACAACCTTTGGACATTCCACTAATGGGTGACCAAAAATATGACAAGTACTACATCTAGGAGGTTTCCATTCATATTCAACTCGGATAGTTTCTCTAGTATACCCATTACCATCAAGGTTAGGAACTGCCAAAATCAAGCTTTCTTTCAACTCCATATCCGCATTAATTTCAATCATAGCTCGAGCATAGCTACTACGACCCCAAGACTCCAAGCACATAGTACTAGTATATGAGTCCAACATCATAGGCTTTCCAATCTTTGTAGCTATCACGCTCAAGCCATCAGCCGTAAATGCAGCCATGGGAACATTATGAAGTTTAACCGACACTGGAACCTTTGAAAGATCCTCTTTATTCATGCTAGAATTTGGTGTCCATTTGTTTAATATAATTGGCATGGTGCGGATCATCCATGGACCATTTTCTAGCACATCCTCAAGCCCTTTTGCTGACGAAAATTTAAAGAAAAAGAAACCATTCACGTTCATCATGATTTTCTGAATTCCATACTTTCTCCATGCATTAAAAACGTACTTTTTAACCACAGGAAACGCCACTCTTTTTCCAATAAAATAGCCATATAGCGTGTTACGAAGTCTTCCATTCACCTCCTCCATAGACTCGGGAATTGCCACTTCAAAATCACTAGAATCTATAGTGGACTCAAGAGTTCGAAAATTCACTTTTGGTTTGTTTTCATCAATGGAAATCACAGTAGCAAAAGTAGGTTTAGGTGTAATTGGTTCGTTGATTCCATCAGAATCAATAGGATCTAAGATCAACGACTCATTGTTCAATTTTGTTTGTGATGGTTAATTGGAGTTGTAGTTGTATATAATTGGTTGAATTGATGCTTAATTTTGAAGTTTCACGGTTGAATTTGTTGTAATTAGGGTTTATAACAGGTTTTGTGATAATTAGGGTTTATAACATGAAATGACGTTGTTCAATTTTGATTGTGATGTTTAATTGGACTTGTAATTGTATATAATTGGTTGAATTTATTGAGGGCTTTTAACCTAATACGTGGTTTAGGGTAATTGGTAATTTAAATTTATAGATAAGTGCTCGGTTCATATTGTTAAAATGATGTTAGGTTTGATAAATGTTATTTTTTTGCCACCAAAAAAGTCACGAAAACGTGGGGAATCGTCTACAAGCTACAATGAGGATGCAACGGAAGTGTTTGACCTTCCGGTGCCAGAAATAATAAGAAATCACCAATTCTTGAAGTTTAATAATCGGCATTGGAGTTCTAGTGAAAAAGTGGAATTTAAGTCGAGGTTGGAGATCAACATCACCAAAACAATTCAACATGCTGATGTTATCGATTGGGCTGTTCTTGATCAAATATCTGCAAGACAGTCTAATACAACCGGTTCCGACACAATTCAGGAGTACCTGCGGATGGAGTATAGGTTACCTGATGGTAGGCATGGTTTCACCTCGATGGCTTGGTCGAGGTTATTTAGTATTCGGGAGCATATCTATCGGGAGGCCACTCTCGAGTTTTTTAGCTCACTTTTATTTGATGATGTGAATACGGATGTGGAGGCACAAACTATTCACTTCCAATTGTGTAGGGTGCCCCGATAGATGAGTGTCTCCGAATTCGGTTTAGCTTTGGGTTTGTACACTCCGGATGAGATATGTGAAACCCATTACATAGATCATTTGTATGCTGGGATTCGGCATCCACAAGATTGCGATCTACCGGGCCTTTGGAGTCAGATTTCGTCCTATCCGTAGACAGCTAAACCTAAGTCTTCTACGCAGATTTATGATCCAGTCATCCGAGTTATACACCGGATGCTTTATACATCAATCACCTGTCGGAGAGAAAGCTCCGAGAAAGTCACCCAAACATATTTGTTTTATCTTGGGTGTATCTTGAATTGAGGCTTGGTGAATGTTCGGGGTTATCTCGCCCGGTCGTTGTGGAATTTGGCTCAAGGGTCACGCCGATTGTCACACCCCAATAAAATCGTGTCTCGTTTAGTAAATGCGGAAGCTCGAGGGCGTGACTCGATCCAGTTCGACAAGTAAATCGAGAGCATATGATTATCGCAAACATATACTTAGGATGCCATAAATAGTTTAGGTTCAACGGTTACATATTCATTGTGTTCACAAGAACGATATATGTTTAGCAAAACGTCATGATTAACATTTTAATCATAAAATAATAGTCTCAATGTTATCAAAAGAATGGCATCCTATTCATCGTGGTAAGCAAGGGTCCCAAAGTATGCATGCATGATCTTACGTCGCTGCTAATTCCCTGAAAAACATAGTTAAAAGGATCAACAAGATTGTTGATTGAAATTCACAGGTTTAAGACATCATCATTTAAACCAAGTGTTTAGTAAACGTTTCCCAAATCATTTCGTGGCATCCATGGCGATTAGTACGATGATATATATAGTTTGAAACAATAAGTAGCTGACGGTGATCCCCCGAAGGTTTGCAAGACCTTACGAGTTAAAGTGCCGACACCTAGGCCTATAACCAAACCACGACTTTTAGTTGTTTTTGCCTGGGACCAATAAAATATACGCTCCTCGTCTCGACATACAGTCGGCAGTTAGCATGACTAACAAAAGTGGGAGGGATGTCATCCCAATAGTACTATTCGCATATTCGGTGGCTAGCGTCATCTAGCTAATGGTTACAGTTTGTAGTTATGAGGACTTCTATGCACTACAACTAGTTTAACATAGGTTCGCACAAGGATTCGTTGTCAGGTTTTCAATCATCGCATGAAAACAATTTGTATGTAAACAGTACATATGTTTTTCACCCCAAGTTTATAAAGCAGTAAAAAGCAGTAAAATAGGGGCTGTGAACTCACCTGATGAGCTTTGTGAGAGCTAGCATTTAAAGAAATAAGTTTGCCCAAAATAGCCTCCTCGCACCCTATACGCATGAGGTCGTTTGTATGAGTAGATAGCTAATCGCATATCTAGGTTTGTAAAAGTAGATGGCTACCCGCACATCCTTGCTCGTAATAGTAGGTGGCTACCCGCACACCTAGGTTTGTATAAGTAGATAGCTACCCGCATATCTATGCTAGTTGTTCACTCAATTAATAGATTGAAAGAGTATTTCGTTTTCGAAAAGTGTACGACCCGTTGGTGATAGTTTTGTGTGTATACTTGTATGTTTCTCGAAAACATAGTTACTTTGTTATTAAAGTATACGTTATAGATTTATACTTTCAAAACTTATATTGTTCGTGATAACGCACCTTTCAATTCATTCAATAGTTTTCGTTAACGTTTTTCTAAAACGTGAAGTTAAATAAGTTCCTTTATTCGTTTAAGATAGGAAACTATTACTCAATTACTTTCATGTTTATTCCCTCGTAGTATCTCTCGTTTTATCCATATTCATAATTAGTTAAATTATATTTTGGTGCTAAATATGCTTTAAATGTGTTTATTATCGCTAGGAACGGATGCGAGAAGAAAACGGGTAAAAACGTTGAAGAAAATATCAAAAATGAAGAAGTATTGTAGTTTCGGCGAGGTTTCACGGTTTTGGTCATAACTCTCTCATACGAACTCCGATTTAGGTGATTCAAATGTCCAAATTTTCGTAACTTAAAGGCCTACAACTTTGAAGAAGAAATCAAAGGCTGAAAAACAATATTACTACTACTTTCCGTTGTTACTACTGCTGTCCAATTTTACTACTGCTAGGCCAAAGTTACTACTGCTCTTCCACCGTTACTACTGCTCTCCAATATTACTACTGCTAGGCCAAGTTACTACTGTTCTTCCATCGTTACTACTGCTAGGCCAAGTTACTACTGCTCTTACACCGTTACTACTGCTCCCAAGTTAATGCTGTTCAAGTTAATGCTGTTTACTTTTCTTGAACAGATTCTGACCATATTTGAGCCTTTTTGTGGTGTCATTTTGACTAGTCAAACGGACTTATTTTGTTATGAAATTTTTATCATATGTTCCCCTATATCTTAGGTTTACAGAAAAGTAAGATTCATAATTTTTGAACAAGTATAAGGGGTTCAAAAATATTTATTAGTATACAAAGGTACAGCAGCTATGTTTCTGGACAGTTGATAGGAAAATCACTTGTTTACTGAGCTAGACTCATCTTCACAAAATGTGATCATACTACTTTTAAAGCTAAGACAAAATTTGACCTTTAGGAAAAAGATTCATCTCTTTTGGATCTGTGGATAAAAAGTTATGGTGTCTTAAAGTAGAGTCATATTTCGTCTCCTGAAGACAGATTAGACACATGTTCTTATAAAATCGATTTGAGGTATCAAAACTTGTCCAAATTACATGAGACCACTTGGGTTGGAAACCTAACTTCTTAAACTTAATTTTAGGCTCGAGAATCACTAAGTTTGGTTATTTTATGACTGAGTTATGATGTTCTAAATTCGTCCAAAGTTTCTGTCCAGTAAGTTTCTTTGAGTTTTGAGTTTCTTTAGTTCTTTTTAACGAGTTTTCACCATTAATAACACATATATATTAGTTGATTTTAATGTATGAGTGACCATCTAGCGTGTAAGTATTTAAAATGAAGGAAATGAAGAGATCAAAATGAAGAGTTTCCTTACAATGCTCTAGGATGAAATGGTAAGAAAGAAGAGAACTTGAAAGCTTCAACAACAATCCTTTTAAAACCCCAAACTCCTAGTTTTCCTTTGTGATGATGTGAATCTCAAGATTATGAAATCACAAGGACCCAATGATGATCAAGAGCTTAAAAGAAGGTGAAAAATGATGTATAAAAGGTGGTGGTTCATGGTGGTTTTATGGTGGTTCCATGGTGGTTGTTCTTGAAGAAGGTAGTGAAAGGTGATGAAATGAGAGGAAAAATGAGAGAGTTGTGCAGAATTTTGAAGTGTAAATTGTGAAATGGGAATGTACGTATGCTTTTCCTTGTATATAGCCTTTCTTAAATGGGAAGAAATTAAAGGATTGATGGGAGGTGCTTAGTCACTCCATCAATCAACTTAGCAAGTAGGAGAAACACTTGATTGTTTTTGCAAGTGGCGTGGATCATCAAGCAAGAAGGCATGTAGGAGTTAAATTAAGCTAGCAAGGAGGGAGGAAGATTGTATGGTTAAAAATGGAGTTACGTAGACAAGAAGAAAAGGAAAATCTGCATTTTGAATTTAGTGACCTACTTGCTAGCTAGCTTGGATTTAATTAAAGCTATGTGCTAGCTTGCTTGGTTAAATTAGAGTTATGTGCTAGCTTGCTTGGAATTATTTTGACATGCTTGAGCTACTTCGATTCAAAAGTTGATGTTTAGGTGCTAGTAAGGATTTCTAGGGAGATTAAAGTAGGTTGTAACATGATTAGTAAATTCCAATTCCTTCGTAAGTAATTGGCGTTTTGTTTAATTTTATCTAGGAAACGTTTATCACCAACGTTCGAGTTTATCGGAAATCGTTCGATTTATATTGTTAAATTCTCAATAGTTACTTAAACGAAATGCTTCAAGCATTAAAGTAGTGTGCACCAAATTGTGCAACGTGGGCGTGTGCTAGACTTATCTCAGTTTAAATCAAGTTTGGTTTCATTAAAAAGGGAATTAGCGTAAGAATGCATGATTTTAGTGTGTACGGAATGTACCAATTTTCGAGGGTTGTCACATTCTCCCCTCGTTAAAGAAATTTCGTCCCGAAATTTAAGTAGTGTCACGAGCAACTGGTGTTTTATCAAAAAGGTGCAGGTACTCCTCCCGCATTTCATGTTCACGCTCCTAAGTAAATTCTGGGCAGTGCTTTGAGTTCCAACAAACTTTTACTAGTTTAGTCCGACTACGTCGGAGTTTTTGGACTCTCCCGTCCGTCACTGCGATAGGCTTTTCCACAAAACTAAGTTGGTTGTCAATGTAAACTTCGTCAGGAGGTATGATAGAGTTTCATCAGAAAGACACTTCTTAAGTTACATACATGGAAAGTGTCGTGAATGCTGCTTAGTTCCTGAGGCAGTTTAAGTTTGTAAGTAACAAGACCAATCCTCGCAAGGATTTCAAAAGGCCCTATGTATTTTGGATTTAGTTTTCCTCGTTTTCCGAAACGAGCTACCCCTTTCCAGGGTGATACTTTGAGTAGGACTTTGTCATCTACTTGAAATTCCAAAGGTTTCCGGCGGTTGTCGGCATAGCTTTTATGTCGATCTCGTGCCGCTTTTAATCGGTTAAGGATTTAAGATATCTTGTCCGTTGTCTCCTGAACAATCTCTGGACCTGAAATTTTTTTGTCACCAAACTCTACCCAGCAGATCGGTGATCGGTACTTACGTCCATACAACGCTTCAAATGGTGCCATTCCAATGCTTGTGTGATAATTATTGTTGTAGGAGAAACTCAGCTAGGGGTATATGTGCATCCCAATTTCCTCCAAAGTTAATCACACATGCTCATAATAAATCTTTATGCGTTTGTATTGTTCGCTCACTCTGGCCGTCGGTTTGAGGAGGGTAGGCAGTACTCACATCAAGACCAGTACCTAATGCCTCTTGTAGGGATTGCCAGAAGTGAGAGGTAAATCGGCTATCTCTATGCGAGATAATGGATATAGGTACGCCGTGTCTAGAGACTACTTCTTTCAAATAGATCCTAGTTAGCTTATCTATTTTATCGGTTTCTTTGATTGCCAGGAAATGAGCTGAATTTTTTTTTTTTTCAGACGATCAACAACGACCCCTATCGTGTCAGCTCCAGTTGATGTCTTTGGCAACTTAGTAATGAAGTCTATTGTTATTTGTTCTCACTTCCACTGTGGCATTTCAGGTTGTTGCAGAAGTCCTGACAGCTTTTGATATTTGGCCTTGACTTTTGAACACGTAAGACACTTGCTAACATATGTGGCAATCTCTCTTTTCATGTTCGGTCACCGATAAAATCCTTTGATCTCTTGGTACATTTTGTCAGCTCCTGGATGTATGGAGTAGTTGGACTTATGAGCTTCGTCCAATATTAACTTGCGCAATTCCTCAACACATGGTACCCAAATTCGGTTCATGAAATATAACGTATCATCCTCTTTGGGTTCAAGTTGCTTCTCCATTCCCCTTAAGGATTCTCCTTCTAGGCGTTCGCCAGTGAGAGCTAGTTTTTGTGCTTCACGAATTTGTGTATTGAGATTCGTGTGAATAGTCATCTCTAACGCACGTACCCTATAGGGCTTAACTCTTTCCTTACGACTTAGGGCGTTAGTTACTACGTAAGCCTTGCCCGGGTGGTACTTGATTTCACAGTCGTAGTCGTTTAGCAACTCGACCTAACGTCGTTGCCTCATGTTGAGTAATATTTTTTTTTATTATTATTATTTTTTTTTGTCGAAGATGTGTTAGAGACTCTTGTGGTCGGTGTAAATTGTACTCTTGGTACCGTATAGATAATGTCTCCAGATTTTTAGTGCAAACACAACTGCTCCCAACTCTAGGTCGTGAGTAGTGTAATTCTTTTCGTGAATCTTTTTAGTTGACGAGAAGCATAAGCGATAACTTTTTTGTTTTGCATCAACACGCAGCTTAGTCCTTGGTGTGAAGTATCGCAGTAGACAACAAAATTGTCCACTCCTTCGGGTAACGATAGGATATGCGCGGTACAAAGGTTTTGTTTCAACAATTGGAAGGCGACTTCTTGTTTCTCGCCCCTATCAACTTCTTGTCTTTCTGAGTTAACGAGGTAAGAGACTGGGCTATTTTGGAAAAATTCTCGATGAATCGACGGTACTAGCCAGCTAGACCAAGAAATTGACGTACTTCAGTTGGGGTTTTCGGTGCTCCCCAGTTTTTGATCGCCTCAATTTTTGGATGGGTCCACATGGATTCCTTTTTCGTTTATCACATGACCAAGGAGGTGAACTTCTTGCATCCAAAATTCGCACTTAGAGAACTTTTGCATATAGCTTCTCTTTCTCTAGTAGCTCGAGAATTAACTTCAGGCGTTGTTTGTGATCTTCTTTCGTTTGAGAGTATATAAGGATGTCATCAATGAATACGATGACGAATTTATCGAGATAGGGTTTGCAGACTCTGTTCATAAGATCCATGAACACAACTGGTGCGTTTGTCAGTCCGAAAGGTATGACTAGGAATTCGTAATGACCATGGTAAGTCCTAAACGCGGTTTTTAGGTACATCTTATTCTCGCACTTTTCAATTTGTGCTAACTAGAACGTAGATCGATTTTTGAATAACAGCTAGAACTTTGAAGTTGATCAAATAAATCGTCAATGCGCGCTAGAGAGTATCAGTTTTTGATAGTTACTTTATTCAGTTCTCGGTAGTCGATACATGTACACATGGATTCATTCTTCCTCTTCACGAACAAGACCGGAGCTCTCCAAGGTGAAAAGCTCGGTTGGATGAATCTTAAGTGTAAGAGTTTTTGTAGTTGTGTAGATAGTTCTTGCATTTCAGGTAGGGTGAGCGCGAAATCGATGCGACTCCGAGTATTAGGTCAATGCGGAATTCAACTTGTCTCGGGGGTGGTATTCTTGGAAAATCTTCAGGAAACGCTTCTGGGTGATCTCGTGCTATGGGTATGTCGTATATGTGTAGCCCTTCAGGTTTCTTTTCCACAAAGTGTCCCAAAATGTTTGATAACTTTTTCGATGGTACCTGCTAGCTTTCATGCAAGTGACTATTTTTAGAGCACTCCTCTTCTTTTCTCGTAGGATTATTAGTGTTTCACCAGATGGTAATGGGATTCGTACATCCTTCTCGTAACATGGGATTTCAGCATGATTATTGGATAGCCAATCCATGGTTGGTGCATCTAGAGTGTCTGTCACTTGGTCTAGGTTATTGAGTTGTAATTAATTAGTATAGTTTGGTTACTGGCGACATTGGCAATATCGCATAGGTGATATCACCAATATCGCATAGGCGATATCACCAATATCGCGTATGCGATATCACCAATATCGCTAAGCTTACTGATTAGTTAAGTATAAATACGTTTTTAGGGTTTCAGTTGTAGTGTTGTTCAAATACGAAATTAAGCAGCTTGTGTTTTCTCTGGGCATTCTTCTGTTATTCACATCTGGTTTGGTTTGATAAATATATTATTGTGATTACTTGTGGTGAGTTTAATTCTAAACGTACTTTGATTTTGCTATTGTATTCCGCGCTCTAGCATTTGATATTGATTCATTGTGAAAAGGCCTGTTCCTTTACGGTCCTACAATTGGTATCAGAGCCATTAATCATTGGATTAGTGGTTTTTGAATCAATTTTAGTACGTTTATAAATCTTTTAAACTTTTTTTACGATAAACAAATCATTTATCAGTCTTAAAAGGTTTTTATTCATTAGTTTTTGTGAAATCTGGTGCTGTGTTCGTATTTTTTAAACCTTATTTTCGTTTGATTCGTAAAAAATATTATTTTTAAGGTTTACAACCGTTTTAGCGATATTGATAGCGATATTACCATCAATATCGCCATTAGGGTTTTTAGCGACATTGTTACTTCTGTGCTCATTAATTTAAGCGATATCACTAGCGATATTACCTTGATATCGCCTAGTTGATTTTAGCGATATTATCCCAATATCGCTTGATTGATTTTAGCGATATTATCCCAATATCGCGTGTGATATCTGATTTTTATTTGTGCTTTAACTAGCGACATTGATAGCGATTTTATCAATATCGCCTTATCAATTTAGCCTGCGATATTAACAATATCGCTTTGTTATTTTAAATCAGATTTTTCACTTAAGACAAAACTTACTTTATTTTAAAATGTCGACCTTACAAGCTGTGAATGCCATGCTAAAACACAATGTTGAAGTTGGTTCTGCTAATAAACCTCCATTCTTTGCTCCTGGAATGGAATACTCTGAATGGCGAGGGAGGTTCTTATCGTTTGTCGCGTTTACTGATCCAGAAATGGAAATACCTTTGCTCGAACGATATGCTAGACCAGTTTCGAGTGGAGAACATGTACGTATTCCTCCACCAAAGCCAATTCGTTCTATGTCGGTTGAAGAACGAAAAGCATGGGAGTGTGAGAGAAAGGCTCACTCTGCCATTACCATGGCACTTCCTGCAGATGCCATGAAAATGTTCAAACAACATGATATTGCCTATGATTTATGGAATGGCATTGCTGAACGGTGTGGAGGTACTACCGAGTACAAACAGAGTAAACTGGAACTTGTGAAGAAACAGTACGATCTGTTTGACATCCAAAAGAATGAAACAGTTAAAGATCTGTTTTGTAGATATTCACGCCTTGTGAATGAATTAAAAGAAGGAGGGTATACATTTAGTACCATTGAGGTTAATAAGAAACTCTTAAATGCCCTTCCTTCTCACTGGGAAACTCGTGTGCTGATGATGGAAAATGATCCAGATGTGCTGGCAATGACTCTAGATCAACTCATTGGCAAATTGGAGACTTGTGCATTGGATATTCAAAAGAAAAGCACAAGATCTGGTTCCTTGCTTCCTGACAATAGTAATTTTGGATATGGTAGTACAACACTTTTATCTGGGCCGTCTACCTCTGCATCTAAGTCAAACTATTCTCAGGGAAATCATTCTGCTGGAACATTCTCTTCGTTTCCATCTCAACCATCCTCCTCTGCCACTGCTTCTCAAAATGAGCATGTAGTTATTTTCAACGCATTATTATAATCTTATGATGATTTCCTTTCCAAGAGGATTAGCTCGGTAGATCTTACCGATGAGGATTTTGCCCAAGTGGATCCTGACGAGCTAGAGAGGGTTGACCTCCGTTGGAACATGGCCATGCTCACAAGAAGGACGAAGACATACTTGAAGAGAACTGGAAAGAGATCTCTTGAAGATGTTACTGATAAAACGAGTATGGGTTTTGACAAATCAAAGATCAGATGTTATAAATGTCAAAACCTAGGCCATTTCGCAAGAGAATGTGAGAAGGGTAGACAACCCTCGACGGGTTTCACAAGACCTTCTGCCTTCAAGAAGGACAATGAAGTTGCCAAGGCTGCTATAATGTTGGAAGATGAGGAAGCCTATGACTTCTCGGCCATGGATGATCAAGATAATGTAGCGCTGATGGCAGATGTTGAGAATGAGGTAGAATGTGATTCATTTAACTGTGAAACCTGTATTAAATTAATTGGTAAAATTAACAGGTATATAGTAGATAATGATCGCTTGAATACAGATTTAACAAGTCTTATTCAAGCGAATAGAGTTTTAAAAGACAATGAGAAAGTTTTTGAAATAAATCAGAAAACACTTATCGAGGAGAAGAAAGATCTAAAAGCTATGATTTACAATAAACAAGATGAAATCGATAGCTATTTAAAACTGATTGTTCATCTGAAAAAAGATCTTGCTTCTGCTCAAGCTGATAACCTTGAATTAAAAAGAAAATTGACAAACATTTCAACATCTACTATGGTCTTTTCTGACATCCTTCAAAGTCAGAGGACTGATACAAAAAGCAAGGTTGGCCTTGGTTATCACAACCATCCTCCTCCTTCAAACTTGAATCAGCCTATTCTGTCAAAGGATGAAATTAAAGATTTTGTGCCTTCTGTTCTCAAGAAGGATACAATTCCTGTGGTTGAACCAGTTATTAAGCCTAAATCTGAAGAGGCTGCTGATGTCAAGCGACCTGAGTTGCTTAAAGTTCCAACCTTAAACAAAAGGAAGGCTGAGCTTATTAAGCCTATTTTGTTTGTGCCTTCAACAACTGTTGAAGAGGTGGTGGAAGTGGAAGATGTAACTCACGAGGTTACAAAGAAAGTTGAGAAAAATAATAGTAAACCTGAAAATTTAATCCTTACTATCGAAGGTAGAGGAAAATTTTTTACTAAAAAACACTCAACTACTAAGGATTTAAAAATGAAACCAGGTAGAGAATATTAAAAATCATAATGTTTCAATTAAAAATCCTTCAGCTAAGGTAAAACACTCAACTACTAAGGATTTAAAAATGAAACAGGTAGAGAATATTAAAAATCATAATGTTTCAATTAAAAATCATTCATCTAAGGTTATCTCAACTATCAATACAGTTACTCCATCATGTTCACATAAGTGTTCATGTGTGGTAAATGTACCTGATATCAAAACTCGTAGGTCACCTCTTTCACCTAAACCACTATCGAGTGATGATCAGACCTTCAGAGAGAGAAGATCTTGTTTTTACTGTAAGAAGCAAGGTCATCTCATTAATCAATGCCCTATGCTTGCTAAGAAATGGGCATCACGACATGATCCAGGTCATTCCAAAAATAGAAATTTTCAAAAATCAAAACATCCTGGATTATCTCGTAGTGTCCCAGTTTCAAAAGTTAATAACATCACTCCTACTCAACCGATAGCTAGAAATGTTGATGTTATTAAAAAGCAATTTATTGTTCCTCAGAAAGTTTGGAAAAAGAAAAAGGAACAGGTTTTAGTTTCATCTAAAATTATCACATCAGTAAATGAGAATGATTTACTGAAAAACAAAGTGTTAACTGATGTGATAGTAATAGATGAAGTTTCAGGAGAACCCAAGTCTATCAAGGCTTGGGTCTCCATTTCAAACTAACATTTTTTTTCTTGTGTTGTGACAGTCAAAAGTGCAAAACAGCAAATGGTACGTTGATAGTGGCTGTTCACGACACATGATAGGCAATGTCTCCCTGCTTACAGATGTTAAACCACACAATGGGGGACATGTTGCCTTTGCTGGTGATACTGGAGGAACAATAACTGGATTAGGAACACTCACTAATGGACAAGTGAGCTTTGAGAATGTGAACTATGTTGAGGAGCTGAAACACAATTTGATTAGTGTCTCACAAGTTTGCGACAAGAAGTTCACTGCAGCATTCACAGATCTAGAATGTTTGATATTGAAGCCGGGATTTGTGATTCCCGATGAATGGATTCTTATTAGAGCTCCAAGAGTGAAGAACTCTTACATTTTGGATATGAGGACAGTTGAAACTGAGGAACATACCTGTCTATTAACCAAAGCTTCTTCTAAGGATTCATTATTGTGGCACAGAAGGATGGGTCATATTCATTTCAAGAAAATGAATTATCTGGTAAAACACGATCTAGTGGAGGGGATTCCTAAGCAATCTTTTGCTTTGGAAGATGATTGTGTTTCGTGCTTAAAAGGAAAACAGCACAAGAAATTTCACAAGTCTAAGCAAGTTAATTCCATTGAATCTCCATTGGAATTACTTCATATGGACTTGTTTGGACCCGTTAGTACGAGGAGTATTGGAGGCAAATCTTACTGCCTAGTAGTTACTGATGACTACTCTCGTTTCTCGTGGGTTTACTTCTTGCGATTAAAAGATGAAACACCAGATATATTGACCTATCTTTTCGATAGACTTGAAAACCTGTGCAATTTGAGGATTAAGAAGATACGTAGTGACAATGGAACGGAATTCAAGAATAAAATTCTTGAACTATACTGTCTACGTAAAGGGATTGTTCATCAATTTAGTGCTGCCAGAACTCCACAACAGAATGGGGTTGCCGAGAGAAAGAATAGAACGATCATTGAAACAGCTCGGACTATGCTTTCAGACTCACATTTACCAATAACTTTCTGGGCTGAGGCAGTTAACACGACGTGTTATGTATTAAATCGTGTTTTGATGAATAAAAAGAAAAATAAAACATGTTATGAGTTATTCAATAACCGGAAACCAAACCTAAAATTTTTAGAACCTTTTGGCTGTCCTTGCACCATTTTAATTACAAAAGATAAGATTTCTAAATTCGGTGAAAAGGCATTTGATGGGTTATTTCTAGGGTTTTCGGTTAATTCTCCTAACAAGAGGGTCTTCAATAAGGAAACGGGAAAGATTGAGGAACATTTTGAGGTAAAATGTTTAAAGTACACGGAGACTCCAAAAGGAAAAGGTCCGGATTGGTTGTTTGAGTACGATTCTTTATTTAACTCATTCCACCTTCTAACATTTGATGAAGTAGATGAAGCTGTAACGCTTCTTCATGGGTTACATCTTAATCCTGATATCTCTTCACCATCACCTTCTTCCTCTCCTGTTAACACTGTTCCTTCATCATCTTTGCCCGCTGTTGTTCCTGAGAGTTCTTTTGCTGATCAACAACCTGATTCCTCTCCTGCTGCTGTCGATGCTGTGGATGACTCTCCTCCTGTAACTGAAGATGAACCCTTTGCTCAAGAGGTTGAGCTGAACAATTTGGAATCAAACCTCACACCTGATCCAATACCCGTCTCCCGTATTCACAAAAACCATTCTCTAGAAAATATAATTGGAGATTTGGATGCAGGTGTTCAAACAAGAAGCAAATCAGCTAGTCAAATTTCTGAAATTGATGCTGACATTGAAGAATGCTTCTTATCCCAAGTTGAGCCAACAAAGATTGATGCGGCTCTAAAGGATTCACACTGGGTATCGGCAATGCAAGAAGAGTTGCAGCAATTCGTGAAGTTGAAAGTCTGGACTCTTGTACCACTTCCTAAAGGTGTACATCCAATTGGAACGCGTTGGGTGTTTCGTGTTAAACGTGATGATAGGGGAGTGGTGATTAGAAATAAGGCTAGGCTTGTTGTACAAGGATATACACAACAAGAAGGATTAGATTATGATGAAGTTTTTGCACCTGTTGCAAGAATGGAATCCATTCGTATTTTCCTAGCCTATGCAACTTTTAAGGGATTTCGTTTCTATCAGCTGGATGTGAAAATTGCGTTTCTATATGGAAAGGTTGCTGAAGAAATCTATGTTCGTCAGCCTCCTGGTTTTGAAGATTCGGTCAACCCAGACTACGTGTGCAAGCTGGATAAAGCTCTTTATGGTCTACATCAAGCTCCACGTGCGTGGTATGAAAGGTTGGCAACGCACTTGATCAAGAATGGTTTTGAACGTGGTCAAATCGACAGCACTTTGTTTATCAAGAGAAATGAAAAGAGTCAGCTACTAGTTCAAATCTATGTAGATGATATTATTTTTGGTTCGACTGATGAATCTTTGTGTCGTCATTTTGAGAAGCTTATGAAATCCGAATTCGAAATGAGTGCTATGGGGGAGCTAAAGTACTTTTTGGGTGTCCAAGTTGATCAATCTCCGAAGGGCACCTACATTCATCAATCAAAGTATGTCAACGACATGTTAACACGCTACAAATTGCTTGATTGTAAAGAATATGGCTCTCCCATTCCCATCAATCATAATCTTGGACCAGATACCGAAGAGGAAGATTGTGAAGACAAACTGTATCGGTCGATGATTGGATCGTTAATGTATCTTACTGCTTCTCGACCGATATAGTGTTTGCTGTGTCGCTGTGTTCTAGATATCAATCGCAACCCAAGGTTTCTCACTTAAAGGCGGTTAAACGGATATTTGGATATCTCAAACATAGACCTACTCTAGGTCTATGGTATCCAACTGAGAAGTCATTCGCTCTCACAGCGTATTCTGATTCTGACTATGGTGGTTGTAGCATCGATAAGAAGTCTACGTCAGGAGGATGCCAGTTTCTTGGTTCACGCTTAGTCTCTTGGCAATGCAAAAAGCAAACGACAGTTTCCACTTCCACAGCGGAGGCTGAATATATTGCTGCTGCTAGTTGCTGTTCACAAATTTTGTGGATTCAGCACCAACTTCGTGATTACGGTTTACTCTTGAACATTACTCCATTATATATTGATAATACTGCTGCCATATGCATAACTAAAAATCCTGTACAACATTCGAAAACCAAACACATAGAGATTAGGTTTCATTTTATACGGGATTGCTATGAGAAACATTTGATCGACCTTGTCCAAATAGAAACTGATAAGCAAAATGCTGATTTGTTTACCAAGGCCTTCTCTAGAACTAGGTTTGACCAACTGATTGATATGATAGGGTTGCGCTTCTTTCAAGACAAACAGTAAACTGTGACAAAATCTTTCTGTTGCTTATTTATTTGATTCTGCATACAACTGTTCATGGCAATAGCCACTCTTTACGTTTCTTAACATTCAAGAAAAGCAATATTGCAACATTTGTAAAAGACGTTTAGTTGTGTCTGTAAACAACTAGGGAAATGATAGTACATTAGGAGACACTCTTCAATTGACAATCTTAAGTTTTATCCTTGATGTATCAGTAGGTCTATCACGTATATGTTCTACTTGACCTTCTAGATATCAAACTACTTGCACGATGTATTGGTAGGCATTCTCATACTCATCTTTCATCATCTAAGAAATCTCTTAATCTGTGTATGATCTTTCGTGATGATCATCATATGATGTATGACAATGCGTCTTAATTCTTATGTGTCAGCTTGCCATGCTTCTATTAACTTGAGTTTGTATATGACAACATTTGGGGAATTATGCTGTCTGTTTCCTTTGTTGTACGTTTGTACAGACCTGGTCTCAGTCAGTATACTTTCAAAAACAATGCAAACAAAAGTCAAAAGTACTTTCAAATCTTATAAAATTAAAGATTACTTACGAGGTCGCCAAATAGTTTGACCAAGTCTGGTTTTGCAAACACCTGAATCAAGTTTATGTTGCTTTGTTGTACGTAAGTACAGACCTGTCATCGCTGGCTTGATTCTTAAAAATGTTGAATTCAAATGCTTTCTCTAACCAATTGAAGTCTTGAGCATGATTTGATACTAAGGGTATATCTATGTGAGATTCACGGAGATTTATTCACTCTAATAATAACTGTTAAGCTTGAAGTTTGTGTATGTTACATGTTTAAGTGGATTAACAATACCGATAATCGTCCTGTTCATGCTTGTCTATTTGGCTAGTTAACTGTACGAGATAAATTTAAATTTGGATCACTATACTGATAATCAAATTAACACTTAATGTCTGTCTTGCGAAACTGTCGTTCTAATATGATCCCTAATAAGACATCATTTATCTCGTCTTGTTATTTATTTAAAAAAAAAAAAAAAAAAAATGAAAGAAGAGTTGAACAGTATGTTGTGTGTTATTTATTTATATTTTATTTATTTATTTTTATTTTTATCTTATTCTATTTTATTTTGTCACAACTTACTGTTTATCTTTGAATTTTAGCGATATTGATGGATTTTGGCGATATTGATGCATTTTAGCGATATTGTGATATCGCTAATTTAGATATTGTGTAGCGATATTGTTTAGCGATATTGTTAGCGATATTGTCAATATCGCTGTATACTTTAATTTTATATAAACAAATATCTGTCACTTTATCCGATACACTTTCAAAATCCTTTCAGCGATATTGTATGCGATATTGCACACGATTTTAGCGATATTGCAAATTTTCTTCGATTTCTCTTTCGTTTTCACTCCAAAATAAAATCAAATCACCTCACTGTGTTCGGTTTTGCCTATTACATCAACTGGTATGTGTCCATTATCGTTTATTTCAATTTTTATATGCTATCTGTTGATTATACATTCGGTTTACTGTGGGATTTGGTTTTATGCGTTAACTGTTGACATACGGTGTAAAAACTAGATTAACTTGTTCCCTGTATGTTCCTAATACTTGTGGTATAAGTTTTGTGGTTTAGATCCCCATTTTTCTGTCAAAATTTTGATTTTGCCCGTTCGTTGATGTCACAGCGATATTGTGGGGCGATATTGCAATATCGCCCAAATTAGGGTTTTTATATTAGTGATATTGGCCCAATATCGCTTAAATTGGATTAATTTCCAACACTGTTACATTTTAGCGATATCATGCCAATTTGTTTTTAATTTTAGCGATATTGTTCAGCGATATTGTGATATCGCTCAAATTGACTAGTGATATTGCACAATATCGCTTCATGTGGATTAATTTCCAATATCGCTTATTTCAATCAGGCTTTTTCAAATTTTGTCTAATTTCAGCGATATTGCACTCAATATCGCATAAATCAATTTATGCGATATCAGTGTCAATATCGCCTAAATCAGAATGGGCTTATTGGCCTGGCTCAAACTTTTGCTGAACTGGTCCAGTTTTCATGTCTAATTGAATTTGTGGCCTGTTTTCGATACGATTACGCACTGCTTTCGAGTCTTGTGTTTTATTGACTTGTTTTGCAGAAATGGAAGATTTCGCGCAGTTTGATCTAAAATGTGACGTTTGTCACAATATTACTGCTTTTCTAGACGGATCCAAAGACTCTGCTGAGCCTTTTCGGCCTATGATCGCGTTTCTACGAAGGTCGCGTATATTTACTGCTATTTCGGCTTCCACGACCATATACAGAGACCATATCGGTCAATTTTGGCGGAATGCTGCTGTGAATAGTGATCTGGACTATACATGATTGATTTCGACGGTCCACGGACGTCAAATTATTATTTCAGAACAGCTGATTCGTGACGTTCTTCAGCTTGACGATCATCCTGATATGTTGATCCAGTTCTCGCACGAATTTATTGTGGGTGCGATGAATCGCTTGGGGTACACTGGTAACCACGCCGACCAGTATCGAAAAGGAAATTTAACTCGTGTCTGGCGTTGGTTGATGCACATTTTTATCCTGTGCATTTCGAATAGGAAAGCTGGGTACGATGGTACCAGTCATCGAACAGTCTGTGCTATGTTAGCCCTAGTCTACAACAAACCGTATAACTATTCGGGCTATATCTTCCGATCAATGGTTGATAACGCTCAACTAGGGGATAACAGATGGTATATGTATCCCCGATTTTTACAACTGATCATCAACCAAGAGCTTCCGGGATTGGCGACTGATGCCACCCGCGTATACAGGTAGACTCCAATGTCCAATCGGATATTTGGGGTCATGAGCTCCAATGGAAAGGGGGTTCCCATTCCCCCTGATACGCCTTTGTTCGGTCATATTCTTGACCCGAACTACCAACCACCGGCAAACGACGGATATTTAGATCCGGTGGTTCGTCAGCCTGAATTAAATGACGATAATCTTGAGGACGTCCCTGTACAAGCTACAAACGATCCTCTCGAGGGTGTTTATGTGAGTGTTACCTCACAAGGTGCCTTACACAGTTTACATGTCCACGGGGACACTTCTGAAGGGTCATATGACTCAACGTCTTCTGGTCCTCCTGGTTGCTTAACTGAGAGTGACTCTGAGGGCTTGGTCCCGCCTCCTCAAGAGTTGAACATCTGAGGCGGGTCAATCCTCAGAGGTATTTGAGGATTCAACGACGGATAGCTGAAGGCAGGCAGCACATTCCTCAAAAAGACAAACGTATTAGGGTTGCTGCTGATGCTGAATATGTGCCTTCTCCACCTAAGAAGTCCAGGATTGCACGAGAAGTTTCTACATCTTCCATGCCACAGGATGCACCGCAGGTGGACATTCCTGTTCAACCACACCCCTCGATCATCCAAGAACTGATTAAAAGGCTGGATGCGATGCAACACACTCTGGACTCCCAGGCTGCTGTGATACAAGTTCAAGATACACGACTTGCGGCCGTGGAGAAAGAGAACGAGGTTCTTAGGTCTAGGGTGGTGACTTTGGAGTCTCAATTGGTCGTTTCGGGGGAGATAGAGGATAGTGAAAGACCAAATGTAACTCCCCCGCAAACCGAAAATGTAAATGTTGATTCAGGTAATGAAACTGCTCGTTTGAAGAAATACCTGGTCAACCAAGACCGTTAGCTGTTGACTATTCGTGTGCGGACTTGACATATCTTGCGAGAATGGTTAACCGATCCGATAATGTGAGGGAGGATACACCTGAAGAAGATTCTGACCTAGAAGCTGAAGATGAAACATTCAATAAGGATGAATTTTATTATGGTGCTCCGATTAATGAGTCAGACTCATCCGAAGAAGAAGATGAATCTCCTGAAGACTCAAATGAACCTGAAACTGAAATGCCTGAATCTCCTAAGGTTCCTGAAACAGCTGTAGAGAGAGCTGCTCGTCTAGCTTCCTGGTGGCCGCATGGTAAAGAAAGGATTGTGCCTGTCACGTGCAAATCTTACAAGGTCAAGGGAGAGTATAAAGGTTTAATAAAAAGCTGGAAAGTCTCGAATGATAAGTTCATGATTAAAAGGACCGATGGAGTTCAATACTTTAAACTTTCATTCACAAAACTGAGTACGTTGCCTAAAGGATAATTAAATAGGCTTGCTCAGTTACAATTGATCAACCCTGACAGAAATAACCATGCAGACTATATTCAGACTACGCTACAAAGAGAAATTCGTACAAAGAGGTACAGTTTTATAAAGCCGACTCTGGGAAAAAGAATTACTTATAAGAAACGGATAGATCCAATTACAAATCAGCCACTGATCAGGATGCGTTATCCGCCGGCTGTCTGCATTAAAAGAATCACTCTGGAAACAGTTCCCTTAAACTTTCTCAGAAGATTTCATTATTGGGAATTTGATAGTCAAACGGGAGAAGCTGTTTTGATTGTTGTGCCAGAGAATGTTGAACCAGAAAAGACATCTCTCTATGGGTTAAAGAAGACGCAGTATCGAGTTTTTGATCCAATGAGTTTGATAAACTTATCAAAGGATGATATGAGGAAGCTGTTCGACAATCGCATAAGGTATTACCGAGGTAATCCGACCAATGAAAAGCTTGCTCAACAATTTCAGAAGATTGTAGATATCTGTGTCACCCATGGAATCCATGCGGGTGGAAAATTTCCTGCTGGATGGGTTTGAGCTGAAGATTCTTTTGAAGACCAAGCTAAAGACACGTGGGAGTTTGTTGGTGCATCTAGAGTGTCTGTCACTTGGTCTAGGTTATTGAGTTGTAATTAATTAGTATAGTTTGGTTACTGGCGACATTGGCAATATCGCATAGGCGATATCACCAATATCGCATATGCGATATCACCAATATCGCTAAGCTTACTGATTAGTTAAGTATAAATACGTTTTTAGGGTTTCAGTTGTAGTGTTGTTCAAATACGAAATTAAACAGCTTGTGTTTTCTCTAGGCATTCTTCTGTAATTCACATCTGGTTTGGTTTGATAAATATATTATTGTGATTACTTGTGGTGAGTTTAATTCTAAACGTACTTTGATTTTGCTATTGTATTCCGCGCTCTAGCATTTGATATTGATTCATTGTGAAAAGGCCTGTCCCTTTACGGTCCTACATCCATTTCGATTATGATATCAAAACTTCCTAGCTCTACAGGCAATAAATCAATTTCAAAAGGATGCTCCTCGAGAGTTAAGGTACATCTTGATATAACTTCTTTTGATTCGGTTTGTTTTCCATCAGTTAATTCTATGGTGTACTTAGTGTCTAATTTATGGGATTCAATTTCCAAAAGTGATCTAGATTCGATAGACCAAAAAGCTTATATATAAGAACGCATCAAGCCTCGTACAAAAGTTTGAGACGTTTGTTACAAACTTGATCAAGGTCTACTCCTTATCTACGCCTCAATACATCTTCTTACATATATATATATATACATATATCCGAGATACCTTCTACTTCTAATCTATTCTAGATTTAGATCATGTGGGTAATAACGTGCCTCTAGCATGTCGTTATAACGTAGAGACGTAGTGCAGTTCACATTGTCCTCGGTGGATTGTCGGCACTTCTTCTTGATCCAAGATTTAACCTTTCGTTTCAGATTAGTCGCTAGTTTCTTCCAGAAACAAATCCTATCCTTGATTTGCACGAGAATAGGCCTTTTTGCAATTCTCCGTTCTAGTTCATAGGTTTTGCACTTCATCCCGATTTCCCAAACTCGGGCATCCAATTCTGTAGCTTGATCTCTCAACCTTTCATATTCGTCTATATGGATTATCCTGCCATTTTGACTCTCGTCTATCTCCCCAACTACTTCTTCTATTGGAGCAACTATCTCGTCGAGATATTCATACTGGATTTGTTCTTCCAGGATCAGATCGTCATTGGATCGGTAACCGTTTACAGCTAGGTTTGCCATTTCCTATGCTAGAACATCCTATTAATAATAGTGACAAGATACTTGATCATAAAAATCTTGAGCATATAATACTCCAAAACTTGAAAATAATTGAGCGAGTAAACAAAACGTTGTAAAAATAAATTGTCATATTGAACCGATATTCTCTACTTGATTTTTACATACACCAAGTATCATAAGATTTCCTTAAACCCAAATTGTAGTACTAGGTAGGAAATAATTTTTAAATACATGTTGTAAAATGGAAAAGGTTTTCCTCGCACAATAGTTTTAACCAATAAACATCTTGTCACTAAGCAGTCATATCATTACTACCCTTTGAATATAATCACTGGGGTGAGTGGTGCCATTGTCATTGGCGTTGCTATTGTTGTTGTTGTTGATTTTCGGGCAATTGTTCCGGTAGTCGTCCGGGTTCCCATACTCGAAACATCTAGTGTTCTGTTGTCTATTATCGTCTTGAATGGAAGGGTTCTTTCTGCAAAATTTTGCCTTATGACCCCATTTGTTGTAGATGTCGAAATGATTACACATGCCCTAATGGTGTCTTCTACACTTTACACACTTTGGCATATATCACTTATAACTCTTTGTTCTTGACGTGGTTGCAATGTAAGCCCTCTTAGTCCTCTGATGTTTGTTACTTTGTTGACCATGTCAGTTGTTTCCTTCAACGGCCTTGGCGTTCGTGGATTCTGAGTTTCTTTGGTTGTATATGGTATTTTGGCGTCTTGGTGGCATGATTTAGGTATTTGTACACGTAATAAGGAAAGCGGTAAGGGTATATAATGATCAATGCCAACACAAGAACGCGGAATACAAACCATCCTACGTCACCTCGTACATTAAGTAAGAAAAACATTTGTACTTAATTTCTTACGCGGGACAAAATGTGATGGGGTTCTTATTTACCCATTTATACGAGGTTTTTCTCAGTGTATGATATAGGGTAGGCACAACCTGCCATTCGTAGACCTGATAAGATAACGGGAGTACGCCAGTATCCTAGTCTCATCTAGATGTGTCGTATCGCTTTGCAGCTTCATGACGTAGGCGTGTAGCTCAGGAAGGCTCCTAACGTGTGAGTTGGTCATGGCGACCAGTATAGGTATATCAGTTACTTTGAGGGGTTTCCTTGTTTAAGTGAATCCTAGGTTGTACGCTTACTACATATAACCACTTCCGATCTCGCATCAATTCCTCTTTAATTGTACATAGGTGATCAAGCTATGTCAAATTAAAGTCAGATGATGCAACACCCGAACTAGTCATACTTTGAGGAATACTCGCTAATTTATCAGTTATAGTATAGGCTCCCCTCGTCCGGGTAAACGAGTAGTTCGGAAGGTTCACCCATTTCAGGTGCACGTGCCATTTTGGCGAGTAGATTATATGCCATAGCGACTTCACGAGTCGTGTCGGGTATCGTCGGAAGTAGTGGCGATGATAACGGTGGTGTCTGGTTACAATCATCATCAAAGGTTGCTCGAAAGCGGGACGGTAGGTTATCATATACAGACGTGTAGTGAGGTTTTTCACTATCGTAGTTGAGCTCAGACGAATTCTCGTCGATGTTAATCACGAGGATAAGGTAGTCTTCAGTAGTGTAGTGTTGTTAGTGTTTCCGTACGATAAGGTATAAGTGATGCAAGTGCATGAAGTGAAGGTATGAATGCATGTTCGAGTCCAAGGCTATAGTCTAGGTCTCTAAGACTCCTAGTTCGCTATAACCAATGGCTCTGATATCAATCTGTCACACCCCAATAAAATCGTGTCTCGTTTAGTAAATGCGGAAGCTCGGGGGCGTGACGCGATCCAGTTCGACAAGTAAATCGAGAGCATATGATTATCGCAAACATATACTTAGGATGCCATAAATAGTTTAGGTTCAACGGTTACATATTCATTGTGTTCACAAGAACGATATATGTTTAGCAAAACGTCATGATTAACATTTTAATCATAAAATAATAGTCTCAATGTTATCAAAAGAATGGCATCCTATTCATCGTGGTAAGCAAGGGTCCCAAAGTATGCATGCATGATCTTACGTCGCTGCTAATTCCCTGAAAAACATAGTTAAAAGGATCAACAAGATTGTTGATTGAAATTCACAGGTTTAAGACATCATCATTTAAACCAAGTGTTTAGTAAACGTTTCCCAAATCATTTCGTGCCATCCATGGCGATTAGTACGATGATATATATAGTTTGAAACAATAAGTAGCTGACGGTGATCCCCCGAAGGTTTGCAAGACCTTACGAGTTAAAGTGCCGACACCTAGGCCTATAACCAAACCACGACTTTTAGTTGTTTTTGCCTGGGACCAATAAAATATACGCTCCTCGTCTCGACATACAGTCGGCAGTTAGCATGACTAACAAAAGTGGGAGGGATGTCATCCCAATAGTACTATTCGCATATTCGGTGGCTAGCGTCATCTAGCTAATGGTTACAGTTTGTAGTTATGAGGACTTCTATGCACTACAACTAGTTTAACATAGGTTCGCACAAGGATTCGTTGTCAGGTTTTCAATCATCGCATGAAAACAATTTGTATGTAAACAGTACATATGTTTTTCACCCCAAGTTTATAAAGCAGTAAAAAGCAGTAAAATAGGGGCTGTGAACTCACCTGATGAGCTTTGTGAGAGCTAGCATTTAAAGAAATAAGTTTGCCCAAAATAGCCTCCTCGCGCCCTATACGCATGAGGTCGTTTGTATGAGTAGATAGCTAATCGCAACTCTTCTTGATAAGTAAGCTCTTGTGTGGTAAGTGGTACCGACATTCCCATTGCTATCTCTTCCTCATGTATGTCTTGTTCAACCTTTTCCAATTCCCCTTTGAGCGGTGAAATGTTTGTATTCGTTCAATCCCGTCGAGATAGTCTTTCAAACAAATACATACTTCCACCGACAAAGGGGTGAGTTTTGTTCTTCTCGGTGAAATTACCCGACCACTAACCGAAAACCGGACTCCGAAGCAACCGTAGAAGCTTGAACGGTTAATAGATCACGTGCCATAGCCGCTATTATTGGAAATTGGGATTCATGCTCTCTCCACCAAGCCAACACATCCAAGTTCCCAAACTCTTGAATTGACGTAAACATTATAAAGTTGGATTTTGTATATCTTGCAAGTTCGCTACTAGGAGTGGTTCCTCGGGCTCTTTTCGAAGCATCATTTATCAATGTGTTGTATAATATGATGTTATCATCGTTTGTGTGCGAACTTAAACCACTTGGGCCTTCATTCCTTATAAAATCTTCAACGGTGTGGAACTCCCATACTTCGACAAATAGACACCAAACAAACTTGCAAAATCATCGTTAAAAGCAGTTATTTCTTTGCTCGCCCAGTTCGAGTCTTTATCCTTAAAACCCAAATCGCGTGCAATGTTGGCTAGTAAAGTTTCAACCCCATTAACATTTAAAGTGGGGTTCAAAGCGGCGGCACAACTTATAACCGGAGGCATATTTTTTAAAATATTTTACAAAATTTTCTTTTATCGGAATTTACAATATTTTCAAATATTTCGCCCCTCATTTCAAATGCGGATAATAAACACCCGACAAAAAAGTGGTTGCTTGTTTAAAAACTACAAGCATATCGGTTAGAACTTGGATTGTATACCAACTTGATTCGGGAAAAGGTGTAATAAATCTACTGCGGTCCGCAAACATGTCATGGAACATTTTTAAAGTGTCCTTTTGTCTTAAGGCAGTTTCAAACATATTACAAGTCGAATTCCATCTAGTAGGTACATCCCAATTGGGACCTAACCAAAGTGAATTCGAATCAACACAAAAAATTTCATGTATCTATGGTATCTAGCGTTTGAAGAACTAAAAATATCACGTAACATTTGTTTAAAAGTTTCTTTTATTTGTGCAATAAAACTAAGTCCATCTTGCACAACCAAGTTAATGATATGAGCAACACATCGATTATGAAAGAATACACCTTCGCAAGCCGGTTTGTATTTTAGTTTTAATTGATTGACGGCGGCTGTGTTATTGGATGCATTATCAAAAGATATTGAAAATACTTTTCCTTCTAATTTAAAACTCTTTATCACATAATCTAAAATTTGATATAAATTGTCGCCGATATGCGGATATCCAAATAATTCAAATGCAATCGTACGCTTCATCATTTGCCAAGTTTTGGGATTAACCCAATGAGAGGTAACGCAAAGGTACGAATCCGGTGAACCATGTGGAGCCGTCTAAACATCACAAGTTAAATTTACACCGGTTTCTAAAGATTGGAAACCTAATATCATTTCCTCTTTAGCCATTTTCCACATTTTAATTACATCTCGTCTAAGAGTCGAATGACTTACATGGTTATAACGAGGTTAGAGCGTTTGTTGGATGAGTGGAGTTAACCGCGGATTGTCGAAGTGGTCAAAAGGAAAGCTTTCTTGAATCACGAACTTCACCATTCTATCCCGCACCTAGAGGCTTCGTATTGCCACATTGTACCATCATTCGCCATTGTTGACTGATTATGCCCCGGTCCATATTTCACCGCTTTACAATATGTGTTTGCATGATTTTTCAAAGTAGTATTGCCGGTTTCTTTGGAAAATGCCCCACATTTCTTGCACCGAGCTTTTCTAGTAGCGTTCGACATTTCACACAAGTCGTAATTGTACCAAACCGCCGTGTTTCTTTTCGTTTCTATTATGGAAACAACCGTAGCATTGCTAGATGATTACCCAACACCGACGGAAGATTGTGATTGCCCACATGATGATGCCATTGTGTTCAAAAGTTTGAATTTGAGAATTAAAACTGAAAGTGGAGAGTTAAGAGTATAGAATTATAGATTGCAATTTGAGAATTGAGAGTATATGGTTAGATTGAGAGTGTTGTAAGTTATGAGTAAAAACTTCAAGATCACATTTATATATAGTGAGTTTTCTGGAGGTTTGGCTCTATAAAGAGTAAAAAAAAACAGCCAAAAATGAGGATAGCCGTTTGAGAAAACGGCTATTTTTTTGTACAGAAATTTCTGTAGAAAGCACTTATCCGCCGGATAGGTTAAGGTTATCCGCCGGATAAGTACAATTACAATGGCTACATTCCAACAGAAATGGCATATCCACCGGATAGGTCAAACCGGTTTGAACCCTCTTTAATCCGGTTTGAGACCGGTTTCAAACCGCAAAATGTCAAACCGGTCCAATCTGGTCAAACCGGTTTCAAACAAAACCGGTTTGGTCAAAACCGATTTTGACCAAACCAGTTTCCGGTTTGAAAACCAGTTTCGAATTAGAATCGGATTTTTTTAGGCACCTCTACATAGAGCGAAAGTGTATTAAGTATTACCACATTAGTCAAGAGTGCGGAATAAATTTAAATGACCTAATTAAAGTATACTAGTTTATTGCCCGCATTTAAATATGAAAATTTTGTAATATTGTCTTAAACTTGAAAAATCTAATTACATTGTAATGCAATTCCATTGTGCAAGTAGCATCCGACACAACGCATATTCTTCTAGTATAGAAATTGTGCATTCTTTCCTATGTAAATGTAAACAATGGCAAACACATCAGATCACTTTTTAGAGGCTTCGGCTATCGAACATTGCATTTGTACCAAATGCCATGCAAACTACATGACATAGTCCAATCATCAATCATGGATAATCAAGAAGTAGGTTTGTAAAGTGAGAAAGCTACCCTTATCACGGTTTCCATGTGGACTACAAGCATCTCGCCTAAATGCATTTCGTTTTCTTTCCACGGTAGTTTCAACGATATCTCTCCTAGAAGGCTCGTTTTCGACATTGTTATGTCAATTTACACAATTGCAACCATTACGGTATATTCCAGACCAGATGCAGAACATTCCCAATACCTGACCACAATACGTTAGATTTGTATCTGATCAAAATTTTCCATTATATAAGGAACACAAAATTTATATTAAAAATATCATCGGTAACACAATTTTATTAAGTTCTAATACAATCAAACACTGCATTTTACATAGAAGCTCTTAATGATCCTAATAGGGCAAACCATACTGAATCTGACTCAACGTTTAGGACGTTATTGCCAGTTCATCAGAGTTCACACCTGCCAATGCCATGGTCCATTGAGCATGTAAATACTAAAAGATTACTTACTAACTCAAACAACGTGGGTGTTCACAGTTGATTCTTCCAAGTACCATCTTTTATGTCAATTATTATATCCTTGTTTGTATCTGCACATTACATGGCACGTAATGACTTCTTATATGAGTGTAAAGTAATCACATTTCTAGATAATTGGGATTGTAATTCTTAAAATAAATAAATGTATACACCTTGAACTCACTTATTTTGCATTATAGGTTGGGTTGACCGAAAAACTATTGAAGGCATTCATGAATTCATCACCACTATAGGTTGAAATTTAAGCTCATTTTCTTATAATCAGTTCAGTTTTGTCTATGTTTGCATAAACAGTTTTGTACGGGTTAGGTTGACCCAAAACACTATAATATTAATGCTTTACTATGAAATCATTATATTTGATATGCTTCCAAAAATATATTATATCAATCAACAATCAAAGTTTTGAATAAAAATTATGATGTTTTTGCATTAAAAATATATTTTAGGTGATCTCGGCATATTTGACCCATTTTCTTTGTATGCAATCTATAGATAAGAAATAGCCAGAAATGAACCATTTAAGTAAATGGGTGTAATTCCAACCAATAGTGCTTATGAGTTAATGAATGCATTCTATTAAAAATGATGTATCGGGTCACCACTAAAATTTTAGATGAGCCCCCAAGTTTACAATCTTATGCAACATAATTGAAAAATGATTATGTTAGCTAGTTGCTTCGGTTTCTTTGTTTCCAAAACCGATAAAATTTATAGGAATCAATTTAAATGGATAAAAAAGAGAGACAGTATCTAAGTAGATAACATTATTTAAAGTTAATCTGGTTTAAGGATAATGTATACCTTGAGTTCCTTCAAGCATGAGGAAAAATACCGCCACATCCAGTTTTAACCTATATGAATGATGAAAAGAATTAATATAATCGGACAGACGATACCCCGAGAATGTGATTCATGTTCTCCATCTTGATATCGTCGTTCTAATAATTGAGATGATTTTGTGAGTCATTGATCCTTTAAGGAGAAAGATACGTGAGTTAGGTCATTCTTGGTTTTTCCTTTCTTCATTATTGCTCTGAATCGGGAAAAGTTGAGGTGGCAATTACAACTCATTTGTCCGTATTAAATCAGACTGTACAGATAATCTAAAAAAGCTTCATCCTTAATCATGCTGTAAAAAAATTTTTCTTACTAAAAAACTAACAATAATGTGATACGAGCCCAATCAATTAATCAAGTAAAACAAACAAAAGATAGAATAGTCGACGTTCGAGAGGTCGGCCGGCTCTCCCAGATGACTTACTTTCAAGAGGTAAGTCACTCTCTTGATAACACGGAATCACTTTTTATAAATTTTTGACATAATAAACTTACAATCATAAAGCCTATTTATAGGATGATCCAGAACTTTCTACCCTAGATAATCCACACTTAACTAACATTCTAATAGTCTTTTCTTAATAATAATAATAAAATAATAATAAATCTTAGAGAAATTGTCAATTTTTGTTCCTATGGTAGTCATGTTTTATCGATTTTATCCTTTTCGGAATTTAGTCAATGTTTTTTTGTCCCAGTGATTCTTAATTTTGCCAAAATTTTCCTTTTTACTAACTTTTGTTAAGTTTTCCGTTAACTATGTATAAAATAACCAAAGTACCCTTCCTTTCATATCTTATTTTTTGCCTCTCCCCTTTACTTCCAAACCCTAACCCTAATTTCATTACCAAACCAAAATTAGTCATTCTTAAAACCCACCATACACTTTTAACTTGCAGTTATGAGAACCTGCAACTCTAGTTAACTCATAAATCGCAAACACAAATTGAAATCAAAACCAAAACATAATCACGAAAACAACCAAAATGTAACCTGTTCACAAAAAGAAACCCAATTCGTTCAGATCCGAGGCTAGATTCAACACCATTAGACCACTCCCTATGGTGACGGACTAAGAATGCAAGAGTGACCTCCACGTCAGCATTAAGACTGAAGACTAACCCAAGACTGCACGCTACCTATGGTGACTGCAAGACTAAACTTTTCAGTGTCATGTCAGCGCCACGTCATTTCTTAAATATCAATACAAATACATTTTTTAATTAATAATAAAAATTACAATAATTAAAAAACTAATTTATATTAATAATAAAAATTACAATAATCTAAAAAGTACGTTACATTAATAATAAAAATTACAATAATTTAAAACTACGTTACACTAATAATTAAAATTACAATAATTAAAAACCTACGGAACAATAATAATTAAAAAGTGATAAACTAATAATAATTAAAAAGCAATACAATTAATCCTCGTCGGTGTCTTCGTTCGTATGTTGGGTAGGCGCTACACAATCGCGTTTAACTTCTTCTCGAAAAGAACGGAGAAATTCTTGTTCCTCAGGTGGCAAGTTTGGATTGATCGGGTTGTTGAGAACCTTGAACGCCCTAAACATTGATTTCTTTCTTGCAGTCTCCGCTAATGTTTCTATTGTTTTTTGTTGAGCTAGTGCGGTTTTCAAAAGTTGGGCGCGAACCTCGTCGGCCGAAACACGTGAGGAAGTAGCATCCGAAGAACCCAAACTTTTTTGGCTTTTTCGACTTTGTGCCCGACCGGGTGGACGACGAATCGTGTCGTCGGCGAATAAATTGTCGAAATTCGGTGTCTTCGCTTGGTGCGGATCATTGTCTTCCTCGTCAAGATTGACCGCCTCGTAATCTTTGTCTTCCATAGGTCGTTTGTTGTTTATAACACCTTCCGGAAAGAAGAACTTGGGGACATCTTTAAAAACACGCCATGCCGACTCGAAAAGAAAGTTGTGGTTTGTTCGATCTTTGAATCCTTCACAGGCCACCAACATAATGTCTACGTCGGTCATACCACTTTGCCACTCATTTTGGTATTTTTGGTAGATGCTTTGAAAAACCTTGACGTCTCGTTGGAGTTTTGTCCATTTGCCCGTTATTTGGTCAATATTACATTTCTTATCCACACAACGGTTGTAATTCTCTTGTACGACTTTCCAAAAAGAATCAGCCGTTTGTGAATTCCCGATCGCTCCATTTTAAGAAGCGTCAACCCACCGTTCCGCCAATATCTTGTTTTCTTCGGCGGACCACGACACTCTTTGGCCTTTTGGTCGTTCGCTTGATTCGGCAACTTCATTACCTTTTCCTACATATTAATATAAACATATAATTAATAAGAAAGCGATATAATTAAAACAACTACGTTATATATATTATATATATAATTAATAAGAAAGTGATATAATTAAAACAACTACATGATATATATAATTAATAAGAAAGTGATATAATTAAAACAACTAAGTTATATATATATAATTAATAAGAAAGCGATATAATTAAAAAAGTACGTTAGATTAATAATAAAAATTACCTTTTCCTTTTCTATTCCTTTTGACCGATTCGGCTTCGACTACGTTTTCGGCTTCCTCTTCGGGTGGTGTGTGGACGTTTTCGAATTGATTTTGTGTTAGTGGTTGTTGTACGAATTGTTGTTGTTGTTGTTGTTGTTGTGTGAATTGTTGTTGTTGTTGTTGTTGTTGTTGTTGTGAGTATTGTTGCGATTGATGGTACATATTTAAATAGAGTTGGGATCGTGGGTCGTCGGTTGGTATTGAAAACGGATTGACGAGAGGTAAATATTGAGCAAAACTCGTTCGACTTGAGCTCGAATGTTGAGCGGAAAATGAACCCGTAGGTGAATAATTCGTACCCGGAATTGGGTAGTTAATTAAGTTATTGAAAAAATCATTGGATGGTGATTGAGATTGAGAATGAGATTGAGAATTTTTGTTTTGTTTTTTAGACATTTTGTAGGTGGATGTTTTTGATATGATTTGTGAATTGGATTGTGTATGATGTATGAAATAGATAAAGAATGAGAGAATTGGATAATTGGATTGTGTATGAAATAGGTAAAGATTGAGAGAATTGTGTGTGAAAAGTTAGATAATTGTATGTGTATATATATAGTGTTTGATATTTATTTTAATTTTTTTTTCTGCGGCCCGTTAAACTAGCCGTTGGGCTAGCCGTTTGTTACCGTTGGCCCATCTGATTCTTCTCATTCTGTGTCCTGGCTCCGTGGTGTAGAAGACGAAAAACCCATAGGACGGTCCCAAGATGGGACCGTGCCTATGGTGGCGGGATAAGACGGGGCAACGTGGCCTTCTACCTAGGACGAAGACGGGGACGAGCAACACCATAGGCACCGGTCTTATCATTCTCAAATTCGGGCAAAAGAGCGAGGGACAAATTGCAACCATATGTGACGTGATGGGAGTTATAAACCTGGTCGGAGTTTCAAACTTGCAACAACCACCCTCGATTGCGACTTTCAACTGCAACAAACACCACAAAATCATTTTGAAAACCGAAGTTAGCACTGGATCCGGTGGTTACCACCAGCAAATCTGACAAATCTTCCACACTAACAAGCGACGGTAGTCATGGCCTGATTATTCTTAACCACAATTTGGCTCCGGTGAGCTATCTGTTCGTTTCCAGGTGAGAACATGTCCGCTAACACCACTAGATATAAAGAAGAATTTCAGTTTTTTGTAATCATGTATTATGAAAATTTCAGTAGTGGTGTCCGTTGAAGGTGATGATGGTGGTTTGGTGTTCGTAGCGCAATTCTTAACGCTGAAATTGCAGAAAAAGGGTGTTCATGCTGGTTCATAGTGGTTGTTGATGAACTTGTTTATGGGAATATGGTATCAAATGAACATAAGGTCTTGAATAAGAAGAAGCAGGTTTGGGTGGGTTTCATTTTGCTTGTGTTTGGAATTTGTGTTGATTTTGGAATTTGTTTTGATTTTGATTTTGGTTGGAAAATAAACTGAGGTTAGGTTTTTGGTGTTATGTGATGAATGAACGATTCAGGAAGGAGAAAGAAGGCACAGTTTTTGGTGTTTGTGAAAGAAGAAGGGTATTTCAGTATCTTACATGAGTTAATAGAAAAAGATAACGAAAGTTAATGAAAAGGATAATTTTAACAAAATTAATAATTACAGGGACAAAAAGTTTGACCAAATTCTGAAAAGGATAAAACCAGTAAAACGCGACTACCACATGGATAAAAATGGACAATTTCCTTAAATATTAACTGATAAAATGTCCATACTTAAAATATCAAATAATAAACTCGGTATAATCTCCTAATAATAATTTGAATCAAATCATAATCTACCAGTTAACATACAATAGAGTCTCATGCATACAACACATGCGTATAAATAAGTAAATGTACACAATCAAGATAAATAGTTTGGCAATAAGTTCAACATGCGTTTCACCCCAAAACATAAAAACAGTAAAAAAAAAATGGGGTTGTGAGTACTCACGATTAAGTGCGAGTGTATTATTTGGATGTATTTTTCTGCGTGCTAGATGAGTATGACTCCTACTTGCGTCCTACAAAACATGAATGTTCTAATGAGATTTTATCTAGTTTCTATAATCTAGTAATACTTAGTCAACTAATTAAATTATAAATAATTTGATTTTCTTTGTTAATCAATAACGATAATGATTAATTTCAATAATAATTGTGTAAATATAGAAGATTAGTTCCAAAAATTAGCAAACTTTATTTTCATAACCTATATTAGATATAAACTTTCTATAAAAATTTGGGAATATTTAGAATTTTATTTTATTTATTCTCAACTTATGTCCAAAATGTGATGAAAATTCAAATAAAATAGGAAATGGTCATGAACAATTATGAAATTTTTACCATCTCAATTTCTAAGTATTTTAAGACTTGTGTAAAAATTTCAAGTCATTTGGAGCAATAAAACCCAGTTTTCTAATATTTTAATATTAAAAGCACACAAATTAAAATAAATACTAAAAAGCACTCAAATGATATAAATTTTGTTTTGGGGTGTTATTTACTGATATAAAAACCTCAGAAAAAGTTTCAATAATATTTGGCCTTGGGAACTAATTTTCATGATTAAACACTCCATTTTAGTAA
Source organism: Logfia minima (assembly GCA_963921325.1). Taxonomy (NCBI): domain Eukaryota; kingdom Viridiplantae; phylum Streptophyta; class Magnoliopsida; order Asterales; family Asteraceae; genus Logfia; species Logfia minima. Next base: position 19,392,945 of record OY992763.1, on the reverse strand, counting down.
TAGTTTTGTCTTAAATTAAAGAAAATACACATGGACTTGAAATTTTCCAATTTTATTCTCCACATCATAAGTTTACTGAGAAAAATCAAATTTTAATTTTTGATGCATGATAGATGCATTTTAATATAAGTGCATAAAGATAAACAATAACCAGTTGGATTTTTCATGGAGAATATAGTTGTTTGTTTGGAAATTTTATATACATATTTACATAATCGTTTAGACCATAAAATTTTTATCCTACTGAGTTTCATATTTTGGGAGTTAGAATTAGTTTTCTCTATACTTTTAGAGTTGAAAAAGTTCCCCAAACAAGTCTCACAAATCTATTGCTCACAGTAAGTGAGCTGTTGGCGCAATAGTTTCGTAGGCAATGATTGGAGGTTGAATACTCCATATTTTTGAGTGAAACCACTTGGGTTTGAAAGCTAACACAAAAAGCTAAGATCTTGATCTAGAATAAAAATCGTAATTTTTGGTTAAGTATTCACTGAGTTCCTTCAAAGTTGGGTGTAAGAATCTGGCAGATTGTAAACATGAGATGATTTAAAGTTTTGAGTCTAAGACTACAACTCAAACTCATAGACCTAAATCATTGATTTAGATCTTGATTCTCATTTATTAAACCATCATTTTCCAGGAACAAAACATTTTCACAGTACATATCATCTAGCTTAATTTTTGATGAAAATTGAAGTGCTAGTGTTGATTTTCATGTAAGATTCAAGTTTTGATGTTTCCTTTGAGCCTTGACTTAGATTTGATCATGGATTATCACTAATTTTTAACACATAAACATGTGAGAGTGATAATCCACAAACATCAAGTTTAACAAGAAGATTTTAACCATTATTTACTTAAAAGGCTTCAAGAACACTTTCACCTTGATATTATTTGGTGAATATAGGCTAATTTTGTTGAAAGAAGTGTGTGTTCTTGAGAGTTGAGAGAAAAATATAGGTGGAGTGTGAAGTGAAAGAATAAGTGAGTGTAGTGTAAGAGTGTTTGCATGTGATGTGTGGAATTAAAAGGGGGGGGGGGTTAAGTGGACGGTTTTGGGGGTCATAAAAGGGGGAATACAACATTTTTCTTTTATAGAATGTAAGGCTTAAACTTGTATTTAACTTGTATTAAACTTGTACAAGTATTTGCTTAATTTATATAAGTTGAACTTGTATTTAACTTGTATTAAACTTGTACAAGTATTTGCTTATTATATAAAAGTTTAATTTAGATGTATGTGTATGTTATTTGAGATGCAATATTAAAGTCTATAAATAATACTTTTAATTGTGATTTGTCTACGTTAAAATTTGCTCATGATACTTGTTCAAATATTAATTGATTAGATACTTGACTAATTTAACGAAGGTATTATGGAATTTTAATCAATCACAATTTTCAATTTGAGATTAAAATTTTGTAACAAGTTATGGAACTTAAATTCTTTTATTTCCTTGGCACTTTATAACCTAGTTGAATGATCCTCATGGACAAGAGATTTGGTAAGTAGTCACTAAGACGTTATAATAGTTTTGGTATTTTTAAGGAGTCATAACTTAGTTCTACTACTGTAACTTAAAGTAAGTCGTATTCACAACTATAATTCTAGTATTTAAGTGTGGTAATAACCTGAGATTTTGACTTGGTCAAATCCGGTTCGTTTTTGGCTTGGTCAAATCCGGTTCGTTTGGTCAAAATACGGTTCGGGACTTCTCATATATATATATCCAACCTCAACAAAAACCATTCCATTCCATCCCATTCCACTCACTTCACTTCAATTTTCTTCTTAGTTTCTTTCTAGTTACTCTCTCTACTTAGAGAGTTCTCTAGATTAATTTAATTAATTTAGGGAGAGATAAGTAACATATTAGGGATTTAATTATGTAATACTTAGTAGTAGCTAGCTTAGCAATGTAACACTTTGGATATTTAGAAGAAATACAAGTGTTATTCTGCTCTCAACATTTACCGGTTATATTTATCCTTTACTTTTATTAATTTAACATAATGTTCATGTTTGATGTTTGTGATTTATTAATATTAGAAATGTTTATTTTCATGCTTTGCGAATAGTTGCTTGTATGTTTTCCATGATTTAGATAACTTGCTTGGCGTAGTTATGTAGTTTATTATACTATTACTGTGCTTAAGCAGTAGTTAATTAATAGATGAATTGAATCTCAAGTGTTTATCTGTCCAACTCATGTAGTGGTTGAAACATTGCCTCTAAATGAATGTATAACTCATAGGTATAGGTCACTCAATTATTATGTGTTAGAAGAATCATTGAACTCGGCATGACCGCTGTTCTCTTGACTGAAATACGCCCGTGGGAGACATAGAGCATGTGAATAGAGATAGATTAGATTCGATATTATATAGTGAATGTTTTTGAGAGAACTTTTAATATTCAGACCTTAGTTAATTCATTCATGCGCTTTATTAAACTGATTATAGCCTTCACATATCTATTGCATGTTCGTGTTTGATTGCTGCTTAGGTTTAGTTAGTATCAATTATCCACCATACAATTGAATGAATGATTAGGTTCATATATGAATTGATTATTATGTATGCAAGTAATGTAGTAAAATAGTAATGATAGTTTCTTATGAACGAATGATGACAATTTAACTGACCGAAAGACAAGGCTGTCCCAACTTGTTCCGGTGGGTTAACGCCGTTCGTGTTATTGTTTATTCAACAATTCACATCATCGATACAGATGTCTCTGACGATTGAGAATGAGGAACAAGAATTCGAGGATAACTGTCAGGATAAATTGGTTATTGCATTTGGGAGAATTTCCAGTGCTAAATAACACTTCGTATATACTATCCAAGTGACATGCCCTTATCTGATTATGTACAACTTTGTGTCAGATAAGTGGTAGCTAGGATCATAGAAACGACTCATCTAGAAGTAAAGACTCATCATTACTAAAGGTTTAACAAGATGACTACCATAACCCCGACACTATACTAAATCATGACAAACCACGTCTTCCCTTTCCTTAGTTGTTCCATACATGCTAGCTAGCTTATTTTATTTTATTTCTTTAGTAGTTTAATAGATAACACCCAAAACCTTATCCAACTATCTAAACCCTATCTTGAATATTGAATTATCCAAACGAGCTCTGTTTCAAATTCAACCGTCATAGAAAGACACATGAGTGATACTTACCGCTTACTTACTTTAGTTAGTACGTAGTAAGGACTATAGGATAGCCTGCACTAAAAATATAAAACACCCCACTGATATCACACCGTTCGGTCACCGTTTGGCAACATCAACCGATGACGACACGCCGTGACAAAACCGACCGTTCAGTGTGACATCAATATGTAAGCCAATAACAATAGAACTTAAGAGTTAAGTTATGAACTCATTTAGCTCCCCTGTACTCCCAGATTTTTGTAGGTTCCCTAAACCTGGATCCACGAGGTAATCACGTATGTAAAGTGCGGAATCGTAAACACATGTAACAATAATCATGAGTAACACGAATATAGTAAATAACACTTTTATTGAACGTAAGTATCAATTACATTCAACGTAAGACAAAACCCTAACAAGTTATTCGAACTTGCTTCTATTCTGACTTACACAACACAAAACAACTGATTACATTCGAACATGCGAAGTAATATATATAAAGACTCTAAGTTCGTACGGGCTGGACCCTACGAACTTGACTATCTACAGGCCAACACAAACTTACCTAAGTTCGTGTGTCCCTAAGTTCGTACCTACATAAGTTCGTATGAACTTACTTACAGAGCTTATAAAAGTAAACATATACAAAAAGACTTATAAAACTAACTATTACAAACTAGAAGCTCGTTGTCACACAATATGTACCAACAGACTCCCCCTTGACAATAGTTCTAGTTTCTTGAGTCTTGATCTTGATTCTTCATTCAGCTCAGTTGACTTCCTGCCCACAATCCTCTTTCTACACAAACTTTAACCACCTTCTGATATCTTCGGCCTTCGTGTCTCCAACTATCTCTGTAGAGAATCTTGTTGACATGTAGCTTCATGAGATCATCTTTAGACAAGTTTACCATATGTAAACTGTCATATACCATTAACAACTCATTCCCATCAACATCTTCCATTACCGCTTCAGCTGTCTTGTTGTCAATGTACCACCATTTAAGCTCAGTCAGAATATTCTGTGGCATCTTCTTCAAAGGAACTTTCTTCAAACATTTAACCGGTTTGTAAATCATCTTCATCCACGGTCTGTTTGTAATTGGATCTATCTTTGTCAAATCTGGAACTCTTTTCCCTACTTTCGGCTTTAAATCGACAAACTTATTTGATCGTCCTTCACGCTTAGCTATTTGTTCCATGGTTCTAGCGTAAGGATCTTCTCCCGGATTTATCAAATCTAGCCAAGCGAGTTCTTTAAGTTCAATCTTCGGCAGTGAACTGAAAACCTTCAATCTGTTTTCCAAGTATTGAATTCAATCATATCACTTAATAATGAGCAGCTTCAGGTCGCTGTCATAAAACCAGTGTATGATGCCTTTTTTTAGCTCTTCCGATCCTTTGACTTTGATGATGTCTTTGAATTTAAGTTCTGGTTCATTTTCGATCTTTTTAAACCACATATTTCTTAACTCTGCTCTTGATGGTTCTTTATCAGCTTCTGAATCACCGTCTGAAATATTATCATCTTCTGACTCTAATCTCTCACGGTCAATCACATTTTTTCCAGCTGTATTTTCTCTGACAACTTCAGTTACTGGTCGCTTTGTCACGACGTGCTCATCTATATCAGCATCAGTGTCTAGAATAATCTCATCGTCTGACCTCCATTCTGCAACTTCTTTCGCCAAAAATTCTCCTTCCTCTAACTCAGACTCACTACTACCATACATATCTAGATTAACAAGTGCTTCGATAGTGTCTGTCTCCGTAAGATTTATTGGAGTTTCCTCAGTTCCGCTCCCACCCTTATCTTGACCGGACTCCCCCTGAGCTTGTGCTACGCCCTGCCCTCTTGATGAAGAGCTAAGCATATCACCTTTTGGAGCACTAGGTCATCGTCCTTATCTTGGTCCTCAAATTACTTTCTCAACTCATCTCCTCTACAGCTCATCATCTCCCCCTGAAATGGCTCACGCTTCATCATGCGATAAATCAACATCTCGTTGCGCAGAAGCTACTCTTCGACTCTTTCGTTAATAGCCGTCAAATTATTGACACAAATCTCTTGAGTCGCAACAACATTAGTCAAGGTCATAACCATATCCGATAAGCTCATGATCCGGCTCCCAAGATAAAGGAACTTGTCCGGATCCGAAAGATTGGCAGTAGGGTGGGAAACTGATGGTGGAGTTTGAGTCTGAGGTGGAACGGTAGCTGGGATAACTGGCGGTGGAGTTGGTGTCGGTGTTGGGGTTGGGATTGGTGTCAGTGTTGGAGTTGTGAACAGTGGTGTAGATGTAGTAGTGGTCAGTAGTGGAACAATAACCTGCTCACGAATGACCACCCAGTTGGACGTCTCCTTTTGGGCGCCCGAACTAGTGGTGGGGTGTCATCGTCATCTGAATCATCATCAACTTCGTCCTGAAGAACATAATCTGCGTCTTCAGTCAGCTTTCGTTTACCTTTGCTTTTATCGGAGAGAGCACTAGAGCGTGGACCAAGAATCACACGTGAACCATGAGTAGCCAGCGTTGAACGATCTTCACTGTCCTGATCACTCTCAGTCTCTTCCGGATCTCTTTCCAGACTTCTCATAACATCACCTACAGATCGCATTTCTTCCTCAGCATCAGCAATATACTGATCGATCTGTACCAAATCTGTTTGAATGTCAACATGTGGACCAGTAACAAACGCATCCACTTCATCCAAGACATAAGTGTTGCGCTCCCCCTGAAGAACATCCCGTACCACACCTTCAACAATATCGTGAACTATTTGATGACCCTCTTGGGGTTGCTCTAGCTGACGAAGAATCTCATCAACCACCTCGTGCTCTTGAGTAGCAGCAGCCGGAGGGGGAGTAGGAATACATTCCTCTTCCTCTGCCTGGGGCTCATCCCACCAACCATTGTTCGGTGGGGCGACATAATCAACATTTAGAACAACCCCAAACAGTGGAGCAGCCTGAGGTGGATCAGTAGCTTGTCGTCGACTGCTATGACTCAGATAGTGAACAACAATTTTCTTATCAACCGTTGACAGATACACAATGGGATCGACCACGGGTAGATTCGGTGCTAACCCATTAATGTTCATCATCACGAACCGTGGGTATAGGAGAAATCGGTCCTTAACACTTCCACGAATCTGTTGAACCATTTCGTCAAAGAAGAATTGCGAGAACGAGTATGACTTGTTTTATACAAGAGATACCATGCCCGATTGCATCTTATGATTCATAGTGTCGAAACCCGCTTTCTTCGGACCAAAGGAAACCAACAATATATGCATAAGATACCGCTATTGGCCGAAGAGATAACTCTTAGTGAATTGACTGTGTGTGACATCTCCAACATATCCCATTCTCTGAAAAGCCTCAGCCCTGAGATACAAAGAGTATGAAGTTGGGCCATTTTCCTGAGCTTCAGTACCTAGTTGAAGAATAAGCCGTAGATACGCTGCATAAAACACGATATCCAGTCAAAAACCGGGGAATGGGAGAGAGCATAGTGTACCCTCGAGCGCATCAGAAAAGTGAGAATGCCTCGGAAATGCTCGGTAGCCGGATCCTCTAGGTCAATGGAAATGGCCAGATTATGCTTGCTGAAGAATTTTCGAGCTTGATTAGCCATACATGCAAGAAAGACACGCAAACACACCAAACGTAGGCAATAATAAAGTTAAATATTCATGTTAATCATTCTAAGAACCACTGGTGCGGATCAGATTATGACAAGCAATATATATTAAGTTTATTAAAAAGTTTCATTTCTCAAACTATATAGGTTCGTACGAACTTGACCAAGGTTAAGCTAGGTTCGTACGGACTTGCAACAGTTGGTAGTTGGTAGGTTCGTACGAACTTAGACAAGTTCATACGAACTTGTAAGTTTGAACGCTGATCCTGAATTTCCAATTTCAAAATGTTGTTAACTAAAAATACAATCCATGAATTAGAAAAGATGCGCCTATTTGAATTTTATTTTAGGTTTGAACGTTTTTAATTCACAATCTCAAACACTATTTGAATTTTATTTTAGGTTTTCTTTAAAATCGAAACTTAATCAAAATATGTGAAGATGAATCGATGAAATTACGAATATGTTACTTACTTAGTTGCGTAATGGTGTTTAGATGATGTGTAACGGATTCAAAACTCAAACACAAATCAAAATCAAATGATTTTGGAAAGATAAGATGAAACAGTGACGTAAGTTCGTAGGCTTGTAAGTTCGAATGGTTTGAAATGGTAAGGGTTTTGACTTGGTCAGACCCCTTTATAGTCATCCGGTCCAAGTTCGTACAAACTTGGGCCTTCTAACGTGGTTCACAAGTTCATACGAACTTGTAAACTTAGACCATTTTGAACCTTAAATTTTTTGAACTTATAATTTTCTAGCACGACACGAAGGAATACTCGAGGCTTGTGATTTATCCATTGTTAGTAACCAAGATTTATTTTGTATCTCCCACATAAACCGAACTTTTGGACTATAAAATAAAATAAAAGAAATAACTAAGCAAACAAATATGAAATTATTGATATTGGAATTCATATTCTATTTGGTGGAGCCACTGATACAAAGATCGTATTAGCCATAATGTGTACATTTACACAGTTTAGGAATTTTAAGTATTCCTAGATTATTATTCATGTGACTAATACTTTAAGACGATTATCAGTATTGTGATATACTTAAACAGACAACACTCAAAGTTGTTTAAGTACAATGTTAGATATTATTCATGATTAGCTATGTGTCCCTCACATTTGACATACTCCTAGGATCAAGATATGCCCATAATTCTAGGTATTGAATCTCCGTAATTTACTTCATCTTTAAAGCCAAGTCCTTAATATAGAATAAGTGCACACTAGTACACGTGAAGTAACTAGACTTGACTAAGGTTAGAAACAACCAAATCTAAAATCAAACCAGCGGTGACAATTGTTCTAGTGTAAGATCTACTGACTGAGACCTTGAAAGCGGTATTCTTGTTTCGCGGTCAAGTTTGTTCTAGTGTAAGATCTACTGACTGAGACTAAGTTAACATATGTCTGGATGTAGCAGAAAAATCAGTCAGGTAAATCTCCCAGATGAATTGCTTAACTCAATCCAATACCATGTATTAGGGTACAATCTATTATCTAAGAATGAAGACTTAATGTCATACATCAAACGAGAGTTAGCACAGACTAATCTCTTTATTAAATTTAGTATTTTAAGTACTTGAGAACCTTTATGTTATATGCCTACCGATACATCATATGATTAATGTATTAGACACGTTATTGTTTTGTAAGTCATTTTTGAACGGATCCAAACGAGATTATAACGTGTATTATAGTGCGGAATCCTTTAATACACAAAACGACAATAAACACAAGTGTTTTAAGCTTTTTTCAATATAAGTTCGTATGTATTCGAACCTATCAGAGTATATTCGAATATATCAGTTGAAAAGTGTTACAAATGAAATATTCTAAGTTTGTATTTATAATCAGCTAACTTCGTACGAACTGAGCTGCTTCTAGGTTCGTACGAACTTACCAAGTCCGTATGAACTTTCTAGGTTCGTACAAACTTACATCAATACAAATAAAACTAAGTTAATAAATACAATTATTAACTACAAAACTAATTACAAAACTAACTATTACAAAATAGAAGTTGTTGTCACAACCCAAGTGCTAACAGACTCCCCGTTGACAATAGCTCTATTTGTCTTCAGTCTTTTTGCTTCAGTCGAACTCGATTCTCGATCAACTCTGTCGACTCTCAGCCTATAAGCTCTTTTCTACACAAACCTTTACAACCTTCTGATATCTTCAGCCTTCATGTCTCCAACTGTCTCTATACAAGATCTTGTTTGCATGAAGCTTCAGCAGATCATCCTTTGACAAGTTCACCAGATGTAAACTGTCGTACACTCTCAGTAACTCCTTTTCATCAGCATCTTCCATCACTGCTTCAGTTGTCTTGCTGTCAACGTACCACCACTTAGATTAGCAAGAATGTTCTGTGGCATTTTCTTGGAAGGAACTTGTAAGGTCACTAGATCTTGGTTCGATAACGGATTATCTTTAAGTATTGAGGTGCGGAATCCCTCAATACGTTAGGTTTAAGCTTATATAACGTTACTATCAATTAACTAGCTTTGTTTTGATTATTAACAATGTTAATCACTCAAAACTGAGCCTTTAATATAATAGTATTTATATCTGCACGAAAAACAAGGTGGTGAATATTTTAATGCTGTGTGTAATAAATGGCACGGATACCAAGAAAATACCCTAATTATTGTATTTATACTTGGTTCAACTCGCAGCCCATGGGCTCTGCGAGTTGACTCAACTCGCAGGCCTTGGGCCTTGTATAACACCCCTTTAATTATCTCAGGGTTAAATTAGTCACTTGACTCGGAAGCGATGGATAAAAGATAATATTATATATTATATTACAAAATGACTATAAATTTTTCGCGAGTTTACAATAATTATAATATTTCTGAAACAAAACATATTATGTTGTTCTTCAAAATCTACATACATATTAACTATCAAAACGTAAACATATTTATCAGAGAATGAGCGCATGTCAAACATTCCTTCCACAGCCCATCTTCCTGCCCAACCCACAAAAGATAAACATAACCTGCAGGAAGGGAAATGGTGGGATTAGCACAAAGCTAAGTGAATGAATGTACAACTAATAATTCAATTTAGCATAACAATCTGTTTATATTTAACACAGTAAACACATAAACTCAAGAGGATCGGTGGTTACTAAGGAACCCTACAGCCGCGGTGGCCCTCAAATAACGCTTATCACAATCTGTATTGGCCTATACAAGATTTACCGATAACTTGGCACTACAACACTACAACACAGTTTCCAGCAACAACACATGTATTCGGAACCTGTGTTGAATACAATAGATACCGAGTCCAATAACAATTGACCTCTGAACAACACAGATGCCCGAAGGCCACGTATGCATAACAAGCAGGTACACAATCATAAATTAGACTAGACAGTCTATCAATATCTACGTTACTTGTTGTAATCACACCATTACAACTAAATCAAATCATGAGTTGCAGATTCACTCACCTGTCTGCAATAGTCCACAACTCAGAATTCTAATATTACTGAGTCTTCGGTTGATCTGAGAATACAACAGACAATGAGTTAGTAACTCTTTCCATGATCGTATAACATATTTAATTACTTAGTATCTGAATGGTAAACAATCACCAAGTTGAAATTATTGGATATAATCGCTCTATAACTATCAATTTATATCAAGTTATAACAATTCGTTTGTTTAATTATTATTCAATTAACAATTTCGAAACATTATTATAACCTATTAATCCAAGCAGGTGACCCTTGCAATCTAGAATCAGTTAATAAGAGTCTGATCAGCAGTTAAAAAGAATCTGTCAAATTTGGTCGCTAAAAGTATAACCTTTTACTTATGCATTTTTAAAATTTGCAGAAAAAGACAAAAATCTCAGTTCGCAGGAAACTCGGTTCGCAACTGGGTTCGGTTCGCAGACCAGAACTTAGTTCGCAGACTGAGTTCGGTTCGCAGACCAAACTCAGTTCGCAACTGGGTTCGGTTCGCAGACCAGAACTCAGTTCGCAGGTCAATCTGGGTTCGCAGGAAGAACTCGGTTCGCAGGATGAACACCAAACTGCGAACCGAACCGCAGAATCACCAAAAACGAACCATTTTTCATCCAAACTCAAAATTTCGGTTTCCTAACCATCAAACAAGCTTTCTAGCATCTCCTAAACATCAAATAGCATCATATAACAAGCTTCAACTTCAATTACACACTCAATTCAAGAATTTATCAATTCCAAGTTCATTACCCAAAAATGGAAAATGCTTACAACAAAATGAGAACAAGATGAAGATGATGATGACAAGAACAACAAGGAATCACAGTAGCTCGAAATCCCTCTCAATTAAATGTTAATTTTGATGATTTTTTTTTTAAAGAAACCTTGAAAGAGAATTTGAAGAAACAAGTTGGTGAAAAATGAGATGAAATGGAGAAAAGTTGGTGATTTATATCACCTACCAACTCAAATGTTGGTAAATTTTAAATCCCTTGTTTGGCTTATTGTCTAGAACCTGAAAACCGTTTGCGAGACAAGTTATTTTATTTTACCGACAACTAATTTAATTTACAACTATTACTAATTTACCTGACACAATTAACTATTCGACATTTATCTAACTTTCCTATCTAATAAACATATTTGAGTAACATAAACTTGTAATTAAATATAGGATGAAGGAAATTACCTAATTACCCCTAAGCCACAAGAGTGGGTGTTACACCTTGCGAGTTGACTTCTCAGCTCGCACATATCTCAGCTCGCAACTAGAGAACCTGCGAACCCAGATCAGGCTACGAATTGAGATCTCATCTCGCAAGTCTTATGACTTGTGAGTTGACTTCTCATTTCGCAAATTCGTCTTTAATTTGAATTCGTTACTTGTCTAATTATACTAAACAAATAATAATAACAAATTAATATCATATATTTACAATTCTAAACCAATATACAAAAATAATAATTACACCAGTCCTATTACAAGCTAGATCTGTTGTCACAAAACATGTCCCAACAGACTCCCTCTTCATCTTTGTCTTTGGTCTTCACTTGTAAATGTTACTGCCCATATGTATCTTCATTTTAACACAAGTCTTCACCATCATCTGATAATCTCGTGCAAGATCACCCCATGCTTCTGTTGTCAGAATCCTGTTTTCGTTTAACTTTAACAGATCCTTTTCTGACAGATTCATCAGGTGTCGATGGTCATAGACTTTCAAAATTACGCTTTCTCCTCCTTCAACTTCATCATCAGCTTCAACCATGACAGCTTCACGAGTCTCTGAGTCCACATGCCAATTCATCAGATTTCCCAAAATGTTCTGTGGCATTGTCTTCAGTGGTATTTGCTGTACACACTTGACAGCTGGATAAGTCTTATTTCTCAGTCTTCTCCCAGTTCTTCGACTGCGTTCCTTTAATTTGATCGTTTTTCCGACTCTTGGCTTTATCTTTTCAAACTTCATTGATCTACCCTCAGTCTGAATGATTCTCTCCACATAGCGTGCATAAGGATAATTACTGGGATTTATCAATTGTAAGCGTGCCAAGTCTCGGATTTCAAATCGAGGAAGAGAACTGAAGACATTAAGTCTTTTATCAAAATATTGAACTCCGTCAAACCTTTTGATAGCAAAAAGCTTCAGAACAGAGTCATAGTACCATCCGATTATTCCTTTTCTTAGTACTTTCTTTCCAGTAATATCAACCTCAGACATCCCAATCTTTTGTTTTTTCCTTTTCAAAGGTCTAAACATTGTATTGTTTATGAGTCTTTCAGGAAGCTCATCTTCAGATTCAGAACTAGTTGATTCAGCTAGATTTTCATGTAAATCAACAACTCTTTCTCCATCTTCGTCCTGAATAATCACCTTAGTTGTTGATGGGCTTACGATGTGTTCATCGATATTTGCATCAGGATCTACACCATCGTCTAGCCCAACATCAATACAGGAAGTCCAGTCTTCAGGAGGCACAAACTCTCCTTCTTCTAGGTCAAAATCAATGTCCTCATCTATTTCATCTGGCATATCGCCTTCAGAATCAGATAAGTTCAACATTTCCAGACCTATAGAAATATATATACAAGTAATCACTAATATCATAAATCCTTTCATCGATTTCCCTGAGTCGATCTAGGGATTTCCTTATTAATCAATAATAATTAATATTATAAATTTTTTCATCGATTTCCCTGAATCAATCTAAGAATTTCCTTATTAATTTCTTTGTGTATTTGAAAAATATATTATATATACTTATACATCTTTTATCGATTATTATAATCAATCTAAGATATCAATAAGTCTTATAATATACGAACATCATATATTATATAGTCTTATAAATCTTTCATCGATCATAGTCAATCTAAGATTACAAAAGTCTTATAATATACAAACATTCATAAATTATAACATTTAAACAGTAATGTGTTACACATTCAAGTTCAAAGATCTTAATTACAGAATTATATTACAAATACAAGTGTTGTACTGTTTCAAATAGCTTCACCTTCATCCGCACCACCTTCTTCAGTACCAGTATCAGGACCAGCACCAGCACCAGCTCCACTTCCGCTTGCTCCTGCAGACTTCCCCTGAATAATAGTCTGCTGACCAGTCGTTGAAGGACCAGCCAACTTACTATCCTTTTGAGCAGTGGGATCATCGTCCGTATCATCTCTTCGTTTCTTCGCCAGCTCATCTTCTCTGCAGGACTCCTGATATATCAATGTCTCCCCCTGAGATGGCTTGTCCTTCAGGAAGCTGGTAACCAAGCGATCAAGTCTATCAATCTGCCGTTGCTTGTCAGCTACATCATCTATCAAATTGCTATTGGTCTTGATGAGCAGTGAATAAGCTTTATTCTGGTCAGTCACACTCTCAGACAGTGACAGAACTTGAGATACCAAGAAGTTGACGGTATCTTCCAACTCTCGAACTCTGGACTCTAAACTGGTTATACGATCAGAATCAGTCACAGGTGAGATGGATGGAGCATCAGCAGTGGTTGGTGGAGTCGTGGCAGCAGGCGGTTGCATTTTCTTAGCTATCTCAGTAGCTACATCCGTCAGAAGGCGAGCGGCAACCCTGCTGGACTTGGTGGTTGGATGTGAAGACGGGCGAACCAAAGCAGCAATCATTTCAGCCTCAGAGGGCGTAGAACGTAATTGTGTAGGTGCTGCAGAGGTTGAAGCAGTTTGCTTAGCCTGCTTGCGGGGGCGAGTGACAAGTGACTCCTCTTCTTCATCTTCATCTTCTTCAATAAGGACAAAGTCAGGATCTTGGTCAGCGGCTTTTCTTTTTAACTTTAGTGCCGGATCCATAATCAACTTTGATCCCTGACGAATCATTCCAGCTGGAATCCTGGAGACAGACCTAGATGGTCTAGTCTCATCATCATTCTCTGAATCAGAATCAGAAGTAGAAGCAGCTTCTCCATCTCGTCCCGATGGCCCAACATCACTAGATGGTTCATCAATGCGTGGTGGTTCAGCAACATATTGATCAACATCCTGCATAATTGGATCATGGGCATCATCATTTTGAGCCAGCACTTGTTGCACCACTTTTGCAGCAACTTCAGCATTGATCTGTGGGCCAGGTTGGTTTGCCTGTTCTAAAACCTCCTCAATCAGCTCTTGTGGCTCAGGTGCACCCTCGGCCACATCAACATCAATCCAACCGTTGTTTGGTGGCGCCACATACCGAGGGTTGACCAAAGAGCCAAATAACTCAGTCAGCTGGGGCTGCATCTCAAATCGTCGAGAGGTTTGCATAAACATTGCATTATAACCTCTGAGCCCAATAGTATCCACCTTCAGATCTGCTTGAAGAACCGGCAGATCAGGGATAGAGGCCCTAATGATCAGCATACAAAATCTCGGGTAGATCATGAACTGTGATCTGACAGCTCCCGATATCTGTCGAGCAATCTCCCCGAAGATATAATCTGAGAAACTGTATGGTTTGTTGTAAACCAATGACAGTACTCCTGATAACAGTGAAGGGCTCAGCTCATCATAACCACCCTTCTTGGCACCAAAGACTGTCACAAGGACGTGCCATAAGAATCTCCATTCTCCAAATACCAGGGCCTTTAGGAACTGACGCCCTCTCATGGGTCCGACATAACCCATGCGTTCCAGAGCTCCTTCAATAAAATCTGAAGAGAACTCGGTGGTCCATCTTCCTGATCAACAGTGCCCAGGTGTAAGATATTCCTGATATCGGTGGGAGAGAAGACAATTGGGCGATCATTAACCCTTGTCCGAATCACCGGAGGGTTAACAACTGTATCGAACTCAATGTTAGCCCAGAATTGATCTAAGAGATCTTGTGATAAAGCTGGGGACTCTGTGATAGCATACTAGATCCTTGATCGACCCAGAAATGTGAGAATCCGAGCTACCCGAGAGGCACCTCGTGCAGTGACATCCAAATCAACTAGCACGTTGTGATGAGCAGCAAATAGTCGAGCCATATCTGTAACATAAAAATCACACACATATCAGACAAAAATTTTAACATAAATTGATAAGCTTATATGATCTACAACTCATAATTGAACTATTAAGTCGTGAGACTTAATTAACAATTATAGTTGTTAATCATATATATAATCAATAAGTCTAACCTGTTAATTAACCTGTTAAAAGTATATAACTTATTACCAAAAGTCATAAGTCTTATATAATAAAGGTATATGATTGTTCGTGTTCACATTTAAGTCGACACAATTAATCAGTCATCAGTTAACAAGTCAGCAAGTCAGCTCTTAGACAAGTCAACTCGCAGAACTAGTCAACAAGTTAAGAAGTTAGTTCGCAGGTTCATCTCGCAAGTTCAACTCGCAAGTTCAACTCGCAAGTCAACTCGCAAGTCAACTCGCAGGTTCATCTCGCAAGTTCAACTCGCAGGTTTGACTCGCAAGTCAACTCGCAGGTTTGACTCGCAAGTCAACTCGCAAGGGCGGTCAGCGAGTTGAGTTGGATCTCAACTCGCAGGATGAACTGCACAGTGATGTCATAATCAAACTTAAAAGTTTGCAAGTTTTAAGGCAATCAGATGATGACATTATGTTTATAATGCTCCGATTAACATAAACCCTAAGGTTTCTTGTTAGTTTGAGCAATATATCTAGGTAATTTGCGTAAATTTAAAAAGAAACCCTCATTTTATAAAAATGTTCGATTCTGAGTTAAATACACGGTGAAATCACATGATTTTTACCTTAATATGTTTTAAATGCAAATATGTAAAAGATCTACGGAGTCAAAGGTTCGATATCCGAACAAAAATCTCGAAAATGAAAGGAATATGGTCTCGGTTCGCAGATGTCAATTCGCAAGCAATTTTTCAACTCGCAAAGGTGTGTTTGACTTGTGAACTCGCAGCCTTTTATACTTGTTGACTCGGCTCGCAGATGAACTCGACTCGCAGAAGAACTCAACTCACAGAGTGAGTTCAACTCGCAGCCATAGTCAACTCGCAGGACCGAGTCAACTTGCAGGATTCACCAAAAATTTTATTTTAATAAATAAATAAAATTTAAGTGCATAAGATAAACAAGTCTAAAATAGAAGTATTTTTCACTTGTTTTGAAACCTTGAACCACACCAGCGACAACGATTCATAATAAACATTGGTATCAAGTACCCTTGTATTAATGAAACAAATAGACGAACAATTTAATAAAATAAAATGAAAGAAGTACATCCTAATCGAGGGCGTTAAGAATTTATTGACAGTGGGATCATATTAGAGGGAAACAGCTGAACCAATTGTTGAGTAAAAATCTAAGAAGATTGTTAGTATGCATACCTCATGAAATTCACAATAAGTTACAGAAAAACTCACAACTTAACATTTATAAAAGTACAACTTGGTTACCTATCTCCACAGAGTATAACATTTTTATCAAAATGAAGCGATTAATTATCACAAATAGTTCAAGACGATTACCGGTATTATAATCCATATAAACAAAGTCTACACTGATTTCCAAGCTGTCAAACCCCGCTACAGCGGAAACACGAGATGTAACAGGACAATGATTTCATAATCGAAAATTACAAAAGATCACCGTTCAACGGTCTACAATTAATACATTACATAAAGTCTTACAAGCGTTTACAGCACAAAAGTAAATAGTCTAAACATTTGATTACATCCAAAAGAGAAAGTCTCGTAACGCTACAGCAGCATAGATCATATAATGGGTTTAGCTTCAATAGACAAGTTGTGACTAATTCCTGAAAAGCATGTAAAAGTAACAGGTCAACTATGAAACATAGTCGGTGAGTACACAGGTTTTGTGTAATGAAAGACCCTTTTCAAGTGTTTACAAAGTCTAGTTTAAAAGTTCCACGTTACTACGTGATTAGTTCGCAAAAGTAGTCTGCTTAGTGCCGAGACTCATACAAAGACGATAATCATCCGATAAGTTCTTGAAATAAATTTTTAGGATAGTCAAACGCTATTGCGCTGATAATTATAAAAGTAATTCATTAAAACAAGGCTCATTTAAGAGCGATATTCATTTGATAGCTAGATTCATTTGTGAATCGATGTTTTGTTTGCAAATGAGGTTTATTTAAGAACGAGGCTCATTTAAGAGCGATTCCCTTTTTGTACTCAATTAAAAGTCATGATTCATTTATAACGCTCCGCTCATATTTTCAAAGGAATATTTAATTCACGTTTATAAAACTCAAGATATAGTATTTAATAAGTTCAAGTTACGTTTATAAAACTCATATTGTAGTATTTAATAAGTTCATGTTACGTTTATAAAGTCAATAGATCATCAAATCAATATCAAAACGTTTATAGTCTCAACGGATTATTATGTCGAAGTTCATAAGGATGCGCGGCGTTATTATGAAACCA
Organism: Logfia minima; assembly: GCA_963921325.1. Lineage (NCBI taxonomy): Eukaryota > Viridiplantae > Streptophyta > Magnoliopsida > Asterales > Asteraceae > Logfia > Logfia minima. Next base: position 19,375,244 of record OY992763.1, on the reverse strand, counting down.
CGTTTATCATTGTCCAAAACCACAATGATTTATAGTATAAAACTCAGGTTACAAAATTTATGGTTTTAAAGAAATATGGTTTCTAACGACAAAGTCCTTGTCAAGTTCGGGTCGTAAGGTTTATAGTTTCAAAGAAATGTCGTTTCAAATGACAAAGTCATTGTAAAGCTCGGGTCGTAAGTTTATTGTTTCAAAGAAATATTGTTTCAAATGACAAAGTCATTGTAGAGCTCGGGTCGTAAGTTTATAGTTTCAAAGAAATATCGTTTCAAATGACAAAGTCATTGTAAAGCTCGGGTTGTAATTTTATAATTTCAGAGAGATGTCATTTCAAATGTCAAAACGTCATACGTTTATAGTCGTTTATGAAATTTCTATGCTATCACGTTATAATGTCTATAGTCACAATGAGTTAATATGCTTGAGTCCACAACCAAACCTACAACCGATAAACCTTTGCCCCAAAGAGAGATGCCCTATCGTTGGCATTTAGGATGATGGGATGCACTCACGTGGCCGCGTGAGTGGGGAGGTGGTCTCGCTCCCAAATAGTACTATTCATATGCATCATTTGGCTCATATAGAGTTAATGGTCGTGTAGATATACCGGGGACTTTAGATACGATAGAAACCAAGCATATAATCACGTTCGTATAAACTTCAAACATTCAAGAAGTTATTCGTAATCAATACGGCATTTTAACCATGTCAAGTACTCGAAAGTAAGCATAGCATTTGTAAAACGAGCATCGTATAAGCATAGCATTCGTGAATCAAGTATAACATAAGCATAGTATTTGTAATCCAAATATAGTAATTAAATCATATAGCATGCTTTTCACCCCAAAACATTTAAGTAAAACGTTAAAAAGAGGGGCTGTGTAAACTCACTATTGAGCGTGAGCGTACGGATGGATGTAATGCGCGTACCGACCGGGTTTGACTCCTATCCAATTCCTAAGAACACAAGGCTTCTAATTAGTTTCTCGAATAATACGGTTTGTTAAGATTGCTTAGCTAGCTAATTAAATTACAAAGTGCCGCTAAAGTTCGAATTTCCAATTAATTTACGTTGTCGGTAATTGTTCGAGTTTGTGAACAAAATAATGGAAATACATGAATAGAACATCTAAAAATTATCAAACTTGGTATGAAACATTAAATATAGTTCACAAATTTTCTGTGAAAATTTGGGGATTTTTAGACTTATGGATTATTTATAATCATTTTATGACTAAAAAGTAGGATAAATATGGGAAAAATAGTAATTATTCACAAAAAATTCTGGAATTTTTACCAGATCTGTTTTTAACCATTTTTAGATTTTTGTAAAATTTTCAAGTCATTTTGGGCACTGAAACTTTTGTTCCAAACATTATGGGTTTTAACGAAACGTAAATCGGAAAACATATCAAATCACTTCCAATGTGTGTCAAATTTTGAGGATAGTGTCATTTTCTGTGGAAAAAGACACAGGAATTTTCCCATATTTTTCTGATGTCAAAAAGTATTTTTCATGAATATTTTTCCTCTTTATAGACTTTATTTGTATTAAACTAGGAAAAATGCTTATGTTTTTCCAAAAATTCAAATTTTTCTTTTCAAGGTTCTTTTCATGATATAGTTACTGAGAAAAATCATCCCCAAATTTTTAACATGTTTTATCTAATATTTTTGTATTTTTGATTTATCACAACACAATTATTTGCATTCTACAAGGATAAAATAATGCATGATGTTCACGCATTTTCTAAAAATACTTAATCATCAAGATAAATTTATATCTTTTTATTCTACTGAGATATACATGTTAGGAGTCTAAAATAATTTTTCTTAGATTTATTGAACACCTTAAGACCCATGAACAAGTATCACAACAAGGTGCTCACAGAAAAGTTACTGTTTGCGCATCAGTTTTGTGTGATACATTTGGAGGTCGAATACTCAATGGAATTGAGTGAGACCAATGGGGTTTTAAAGGTAAGACATTAAGCTAAATTCTAGAAGAAAAATCAAGATTTTTGTACCATTATTGACTGAGTTATGGTCGTTTTAAGTGAGGTCAAAATCTGGACAGATTACATATAAGACAATGGTGATCATTTTGGTGTGTTTTTCACTACCAACGATTTTTAGACCTCATCCAATGATTGAAGCCTTGTCTTTTATGCATGCACATGTATTTTACATAAACATAAACATATTTTAGCATTTTAAACCATTTATGCTAGCAAGAACAAGTAAATAAGCATTCAAACACTAAAAAGACGATTTTTCGGTTTGATTTCGGTTTGATCATGGGTTGCCCTTTTGTTTTAACACTTTAACAAGTGTAAGGGAACCTACAAACCATCAACCCTTGAATGAGAATTTTAGCCATGAAATAGGCATAAAATCCATCTATTTACATGAAATAAACATAAAGAAAGTATGAAATGGAAGCTAGGAATGGTGATTCTACCTTAAGAGATGTGTTTTAATGGAAGAACACCTTTGAGATGATGATCTTTGGATGAATATTTTCTGGAGTTTAGTGTGTGAAAAGAGAGGTTTTGTGTGTGTTTTTCTTGAGAGAAAAGAGAGGGAATGATGGAAAGAAAGAGTGTGAAAATGGTGAAGGCTTTGCATGGAATCTTTAACATTGTGAGTGGAGTTTTGTAAGAAAAAGAGAGGATTTGAGTGGGGGAAGGAGAGGTCCGGTTTTGGCATGAATATTTGGGGTCTTTATTTTATTTTTTTGATTAAATATAATATGTATTAGATGTGGTATTTATTTGTATTAAAATTGTACAAGTCTTGCACATTTCAAAACATTAAGTTATGTTGTTTTTATGCTTAATATAAGGGTTATAAAAATTGATGTTCTAAATTTCTAAAATACTTCAAATTGTATTTTAGATTGTTTATAATGGATATTCAAGTATTAGTTTGTCGGATTCGAGTTTCGTTTATTCGATTCGGGTCGCGTTTGCCGAGCTACGAAATTTCGATTAATTTCCGATTTTCGTGATGTTTTTGTTGGTTAAAGTGTGAGTCATATAACTTTATTTTATAAGTTTATAACATTCATCAAAATGTATTTGATTCGATCACGATTGACATTCGCGAGTTAATAAACCGATTTCCAGTCGTGTTACCGAGTTACGGAATTTCCAGTTAAATTCCGATTTTTGTGATATGATAAATATTTTGTGATGACTTATGAAATTTAATTTCATTTGTTTTATTTGGCACTTTGTAACCTAATTTAATGTTCCTCACGGTCTTAAAGTCCGCTAAGCAATCTTCTAAGACGTCACGCAATTTCGGTAAGTTACGGTTTCGGTACTTAAGGAGTTGTAACCTAGAATTTTCACTAGGATTTTAGAGTGCTGTAAACATAATTAAAAGGACTAGGGATTCTAGTGTGATGTTGACCTGAGATTTTTGACGGTTGTTACACAAGCGAACCTTTATTGTTGGTATGCGAATTACCTAAAGTGATCCAAAATACGACATACTGAGAAATCTAGTAGAACACATAACACTGTATCTTTCACTTTCAAGGTAGAGGTTATTAAATGATGTTCCTTTCGAAGCATATAACATACCCTTGAGTGAATTTAAAATGCGACAAACATCAAACCTGTTTTGTAGATACTAGTGGTTCTAGTTCTGTACGTAGTACAACATAAGATCCCTTAGTATAGACAAAACAAGCTTGAAACCATTGGCAAAACTAAAGGAGTCAGGTCTGTACTTAGTACAATAAAGACACCAGTAGTTTCACTAACAACCATAATTCTTATTATTTGTCTTGACATATATTCAAAGATTCTTGATAACAGTGTATGGTCAGACTATTTTTCAACAATTAAGATTTATGTCATACGTCATGTAGCAAATCACACGAGATAACACACAGAAGAATTATAGCTTATTATATACTCAGAAATCATAGCGGAATCTGCCTACCAGTACATCATATAATGAAGCTGTCTTGATCTAAAGTTTTCGAAGTAATTATAAAGTGTGGAGAAGGGTGTATACTCAAATAAAGATAAGTAAAGACCTGGTTGTAAAGATGTAGAGTTAATGTAACTAACTGGAATCTACTAACACATCTAACTTAAGACATTTACCTACAATTATTAAGCCGATTCCTCTAATTTACTATCATTTCCCAGCAGATAAAGACTTAACCCTTTTATCGGAGGCGATTCCCCTAGGTAACAAGCAAATGAATGCCATACGCCTACCCTCCCTTTCTTTTTCCCATTTTTTTTTTTTTTAATATATATAAAAGAAACAACTAACTATTACATAATAACCCTATGGAAGACTAATCACTCTGGATTTCTCATTCCATTCAGTTGCACCAATTTCTCAAATCGAGCTCTGTCGGATGCCTTGGTGTATAAGTCTGCTAAATTATCCACGGATGGAACCTTAGCTAACTTTATCAGGTTCTTCTCAGCACAATCTTTAATAAAGTGATGTCGAATATCAATGTGCTTAGTTTTACTGTGCTTGACCGGATTATTAGTAATAGAGATCGTTGATTCATTATCAATCATCATAGGAGTATTTGTTATACTCAACCCATAATCCCGTAGTTGCTGTTGTATCCACAATACTTGAGAGCAACAGCTGCCAGCAGCAACATACTCAGCTTCACATGTAGAAATGGCGACTGAGGTTTGCTTCTTGCACTGCCAAGATACTAGTCTATCTCTTAGGAATTGACATCCACCAGTTGTAGACTTTCTATTCTGATTGCATCCTCCATAATCAGAATCAGTGTAAGCCACAAAATCTAAGTCTCCATCAGTTGGATACCAAAGTCCCAGCTTAGGCTTCCCATTGAGGTAACGTATAATTCGTTTAGTGGTTTGCATATGAGACTCTTTAAGAGTAGCTTGATATCTTGCGCAGACACATACTGCAAACATTATATCAGGCCTCGATGCAGTCAGATACATTAGTGATCCAATCATGGCCCTATAAAGAGTAAGATCCACGTCTTCATCAACATATACTTGAACAAGTAGAAAGTCTCTCTTTTTCCATTTGACAAAGAGTGTACTATCTATTCTTCCTCTTGTAAAACCATTCTCAAGAAGATAAGTAGATAGTGTTTCATACCACGCTCTAGGAGCTTGATGTAATCCATATAGAGCCTTATCAAGACGATATACTCTATCTGGATACTTTGGATCAGTAAATCCCGGTGGTTGAGAAACATACACCGTTTCCTTCACTTTTCCATACAAGAAGGCACTCTTAACATCCAGCTAAAAAACTTTCATTTTCTTTGAAGCTGCAAATGCCAAGAATAACCTAATTGCTTCAAGCCTAGCCACAGGTGCAAATACTTCATTGTAGTCAATCCCCTCTTGTTGATTGAAACCTTGAACAACTAGACGAGGTTTATTGCGAATCACGATTCCCCGATCGTCTTTCTTGCACTTAAATACCCATCTAGTTCCAATTGGATATTCTCCAACGGGTAGATCAACCAACTCCCAAACTTGCAATTTTGTAAACTGAGACAATTCTTCCTGCATTGCCTCGGCCCACGAATTTTCCTTCAAAGCTATCTGAACATTCTTAGGTTCAATTTGTGAGATAAAGCATGAATATAGACATAGATTTGTAATCCTTGTCTCGTTCATCTCAGCATACAAGCTTGAGGTTGTTGATGTACTAACTTTTGATTGATTCCGAGTTAGAACAGGAGAATTTGGATCACCGATGATATTATCGATCGGATGATTCCTATTTAATCTTGTTGAGGTTACAGGTTCAACTGGAATATCATCTTGTAGGTTAGCACCAATTTCCTCCAATGGTAGAATACCGTCATTAGTAGTAGATATCCTTAATTGTCTCAGAGGAGTGAGAATATCATCCACAATCCTTTGAGAAGCAATTTCAGGATCTTCACTCTCTTGAGGTATATCCACTTGAGGTTGTTGTGACTCAATAGGTGAGACTTCATCAGAATCAACAATAGTCCTAATTTCAGACGTTTGAACATTTGATGTCGGAGAAGGAGTAGGAACTTCATCTCCAGACAATAAATGCTCAGGAATCTCTGAATTACTGACATAGTCACTGATATAGACTTTAAATGACTTGAAGAGATTTGAATAATCAAATTGCCAATCTAATCCTTTATGTAAGTCATGTGTATAGCTCGTAACTTCAATGTTATAAACTATTTCAACACGTCCCGTAGTTTTATTGAAGACATGTTTGTTTGGTGAGTTAGGCACATAACCTAGGAAATATCCTTCGTCAGCCTTCTCACCAAATTTAGGTTGATGGCTAGTCTTCAACAAGGTACATGAAGCTCCAAAGGGTTCAAACCCTTTTAAGTTAGGTTTCTTATTGTTTAAAAGCTCATAACAAGTTTTGTTCAGCCTTTTAACCGTAAGAACCCTATTGAGAACATGACATGCAGTATTCACCGCTTCTGCCCAAAAGATGACCGGAAGCTTTGAATCTGCAAGCATTGTTCTAGCCCCTTCGATCAACGTTCTGTTGTTCCTTTCAGCAACACCATTCTGTTGAGGTTCATAAGGTGCGCTGAATTGATGTTGTATCCCTTTGCTTAAGCAATAGATATTGATCGTTGAGTTCTTGAATTCTGTTCCATTGTCACTGCGAATTCTCTTAACTCTTTTTCTATAGATATTCTCTATTAGATCTAGAAACTCCATAAGAATGCCCGGAGTTTCATCCTTAGATCCCAAAAAGAACACCCAAGAGAATCTAGAGTAATCGTCTGAGAAAACCAAACAATACCATTTTCCACCTATGCTTCTCTTGCTTATGGGGCCAAAGAGATCCATATGTAGCAACTCAAAAGGCGAGGAAATAGAGTTCACAGTTTTAGACTTGTGTGGTTTCTTATGCTGTTTTCCTTTCAAGCAGGATATACACTTGTCTTCAAATGTAAAACTCTTCGGTGGTACACCCAGAACTAACCCATGTTTGGTTATATAGTTCATTTTTCGAAAGTTTAGGTGTGCCATTTTCCTATGCCATAGAAGTGAGTCTGATTCTGAAGCCTTGGATAAAAGACATGTAGACTCCATTGAAGTAATAGGAGCATTCATGTTGATAGCATAAATGTCCTTCTTCCTTGGAGCTTTCATCAGTATCCATTTTTCGGGAATGATAAAACCCGGCTTCAGGATCAAGGCCTCTTTCTCATTGAAAAGAACAGGGTGACCTTTATCACAGACCTGGGAAACACTCACTAGGTTGTGTGTTAGTTCTTCAACATAACACACATCCTCAAGAGTTAAAGTTCCATTTGACACTTTTCCTTTCCCAGTAATGACTCCTCCTTTATCTCCAGCGAAGTGTACTCCCTGTCTCAATCCACCTCTGAAGTCTGTTAGTAGACTTCTAGTTCCTGTCATGTGCCTAGAACATCCACTGTCAACATACCACCAATTGTCATTGTTCACAGTCTGCTCCTGCACACACAAGTTGTACACACTTAGTTCTCAAGAGGGACCCAAGCCATTACGGTCTTGGTTTGTCCCTTATCGTCTACAAACCGTAACTCCTTAAGGTAACCATCCTTCCCATTAGGAGCTTTGGTCAACTTCAAAGTAGTATGAGTTTGTTGATGATCAGTGGTCTTGGGTCTATAAGTTGACTGATTTCCAACCCTCCCTGACATATAACCTTGGGATTTTTGCCCTTGGTTACGATTATAGTAAGACCCGTAATTAGTCTCATGTGAACGTGAAGTAGAGCCATTCTCATAATGACTATGGTTTCTTCTAGTGAAATCATTTTCATGATGACTATGATTCATTGAAGTAGAACCATTTTCATAACGACTATGGTTTCTACTAGGGGTCATAAAACTCGATGGCACTTGATCTTTAATAAAGTGTTCAGGCCGTTTAGGTTTAGGTGGAGACACACAGTGAGAGGCATCTCTTTTAAGAGCATTTACAGGTTTAATACCAATTCCTGGTCTGGTACCTAACCTGTCTGTACTTAAACTAGAGATGTTCGGAGTCTTATCATTATTGACGCGCTTATGTGGGGCTTCCATCTTCTTATTAGGACAACAAGAAGACACGTGTCCTTTTTGATGACACTTGAAGCACGACATCTGCTTTCGTGACTTAACAGTCTTAGCAGTCTCCTTCTTTGTCTGATCCGAAGACACTGAAGCTGAGTCTTTGTGTGCTTTAATAACTTCAACATTTACATCAGTATCAACTATCATTCCATTCGAGACAAACTGTACTTTAGGGAGTGATTTGATCTTACTTATGTACAATGATGGGTCCTTAACAAGATCCTTCTGTGCTTCAGATACGTCAGACTCTTGAATTACCAAATCCTCAGTTTCAGGATTCGCATCTGTCATCTCTACGTCAATTGGAGTAGTAGTGTAATTTGCATTAAAAGGCGGAGGAACATCAGAGTAACCTAGGCCAGTTACATCCTTCGCACTACGTTGTGTGCTAATGATTCTATCTATGGTCAAAGAAGATGTCCTATAACCTTCAAATTTACGGTTTAGCTCAACTAACTTCATTTTTGACTCTGAAAGCTCCTTATCTCTAATAGCAATATTCTTATTTAGCTCATTAAGGTTCAGATATAACCCGTCTATCTTAACACATTGTTCATTAATTATGTCAGTGAGACTAGTCTTATCGGAAGCATCACTCTTAATCTTTTCAGTCAATGCTAGCTTATCCTCACCTAACCTACGAACATCACTCTTAGCTATATCTAATTCAGATGTTAAGGTTTTGTTAGATTCGGCAAAAACACTAACCTTTGTTTGTAAATCAGTAACTAAGTAACAAACATCAGCAAGAGTAAGAAGATCAAGACATACCTTTTTCTTATCTGTTTGAACATCAGCCATGTATGCAACGAAGCCATCGGGACTCATCTCTTCAGTTGAGTTGATGTAGAGCACATCTTCATCTTTCCCCTTGACTTCCATGTGTGGCACATTAGCTTGAGGTTCCTCAGCAGTTGGCATGTATGAAGTTGATTCAATTGGTTTCTCTTGATCGTCTATCTCAACCATGAGGGCTTGCTCAGGCTGAGTGGACCAATCATAGGAACCATCTATTTGTTGAACCACTAAGACTTTGGAAGTCAAAGTACTTCCTGAGTCTTGTTTTGCAGCGCCAGTATCAACCTTCGGTCGTTGACATTCCCCTGGCAAAGTGTCCGTAACATTGACAGTTATAACACTTGACCTTGGATTTGTCGAACCCAGGTCGATTTCCAACAACTCTTCTACCCGTATGTTTTAGGAAATTCTTAACCCTCCTTGACACCATAGCAAGCTGCCACTGGAGGTCCATTTCCTCTAAGTCATCCGGGTCTACTTGATCATAATCCTCATCAAATTGTGCAGGATCATTAATCTTCCCTTGTATGTAATTTTCATAGGAAGCAACGAACGAAGCCAGCACAGAAAGTTGCTGTTCTGCTGATTTCACACTCATTGGCATTTTATGATGCCCTTGAGTTGACTTCTCAGAAGAAGTATTCTTACTTCGTTTCTCGCTTCCATCTGAAGCTATAAAGCATAGATCCTCGGTCAACATTTCACCAAGTTCATCAATTTCACCTGCAAATAGTGCAGTGGTCGAATTGGATGAAGCATTTGAGATACTAGTCTTTCCATGGTATAAACCTGGATTCTGTAGATGATCAGAATCTGTATCTCTAGTTTTCTTGGAGAAATCATAACCCCTGAGCTTGTCAATTGCCTGCTCTAGGGTCATAGTGGCATACCTTTCATCATTATCTTTGAGCATGATACCGTACATTTCCCACTTTGAAGGCAAACCCTCAATAAATTTGTCAGTTTTTTCCTTGTCATTGTAGAAAATTTCGTGGTCGTCAAGCTCACTCAATAGATGATAAAATCTGGTAGTGTAGGCTTCAAGGTCCTCTTCTCTAAAAGCTTTAAATACCATAAACTGCTTTTTTAGAAGGTTTCTCTTGCCTGTCTTCACCTGAGGGCTTCCCTCACACCTTTTCTCTAGAGCTTCCCAGATCTCTTTAGTTGTGTGAAAGGACTTCAATTGGTGATTGATCTCCTTGGGAAGGCTCATCTTTATCGATGAATGTGCCTTATTATCAATAGTAAATTCTTTCTTTTGATTGTCATTCATCCTGTCGTAAGGCACAATCACAGTTGCATTCTCTACCACAGTAGTAGGTGCAACATATCCGTTCTTAATGCACAGCCAAATAGTTATGTCATGGAATCTACAGTAACTTTCGAATCTGTCTTTCCATCCATAATAGTCCTCGAGTCTGAGCAATTTCGGTGGAACATTAGATTTAGCGACCTCGTGTTCCATTTCTATCATTCTACTCAAATAAGACATATTGGCAAGTCTTAAAAGTTGTCAAATTACAAAATTTTGCAAGTTCAGTTCGCAGGTAAAACTCAACTCGCAGCTAGTTTCAGTTCGCAAAGGACTTCAACTCGCAAGTAAATCTCAACTCGCAGCTGATCTCAACTCGCAAAGAAAAACTCAACTCGCAGAGTAAAACTCAACTCGCAGCTGAATCTCAACTCGCAAGCCAAATCTCAACTCGCAAGTGAATCTCAGTTCGCAAATCAAATCTCAACTCGCAGAGAATCTCAACTCGCAGAGAAATCTCAACTCGCTTATAACAGTGTAACCCTAATCTTAACTCGCAAAACGGCGCCTCGAAATCTGGGAACTGAAACTTTTTGGTATTTTTACGAATAAATCAGTAGATTTCGTTCATAAAACAACCCCAAAGATGTTATATAACCAAAAACCTTGAAACCACAACGTTTCTAAGCCCGAAAGCTCTGATACCAATTGTAAGGTCACTAGATCTTGGTTCGATAACGGATTATCTTTAAGTATTGAGGTGCGGAATCCCTCAATACGTTAGGTTTAAGCTTATATAACGTTACTATCAATTAACTAGCTTTGTTTTGATTATTAACAATGTTAATCACTCAAAACCGAGCGTTTAATTTAATAGTATTTATATCTGCACGAAAAACAAGGTGGTGAATATTTTAATGCTGTGTGTAATAAATGGCACGGATACCAAGAAAATACCCTAATTATTGTATTTATACTTGGTTCAACTCGCAGCCCATGTGCTCTGCGAGTTGACTCAACTCGCAGGCCTTGGGCCTTGCGAGTTGACTTCTCAGCTCGCACATATCTCAGCTCGCAACTAGAGAACCTGTGAACCCAGATCAGGGTGCGAATTGAGATCTCATCTCGCAAGTCTTATGACTTGCGAGTTGACTTCTCATTTCGCAAATTCGTCTTTAATTTGAATTCGTTACTTGTCTAATTATACTAAACAAATAATAATAACAAATTAATATCATATATTTACAAGTCTAAACCAATATACAATAATAATAATTACACCAATCCTATTACAAGCTAGATCTGTTGTCACAAAACATATCCGGGTCATGCAAACCAAGCAATGCCTAGATAGTTTCACTCTCAGTCACATTCACTGGAGACTTCTCTGTTCCACTCCCACTTATTCCCTGACTAGACTCCCCTGAGCCTGTGCTGCACCTTGCTCTCTAGATGAAGAGCCATGCAGTTCACCTTCTTTGGGTGCACTCGGATCATCGTCTTTGTCATTATCAGCTTTAAATCTCAACTCATCTTCTCTGCACCCTGTCATCTGACTCCCCCTAGCTGTCTGGCACTTTAGACGATAGAGAGTGATCTCGTTCAGCCGAACCTTCTCTTCAAGTTGATCATTACGCTCTATCAATTTGTCATTTAAATCAGCCATGATCTGAATACGACGTTCGTGGCTATCAACAAGATGAATTAGAGACGTAACTATATTTGTTAAGTTTGTGATCCGTCCCTCAAGATATTCAAACTTTGCCGGATCAGATAAACTAGCAGCCAAGTCGGGGATAGACTGGGTAGATGGAGTTGGAGGTGGAGCGGTAGCTGTAGTTGAATGTGGAATTGTGGATTGAGTGGTGGTGATTTGAGTGGTTGTTGTTGTTGCAGTTGTAGGTGGAGTAGTAGATGTGGTTGTTGTTGTTGCTGATGGTTGTGTTGGTGGGACAATGGAAGCCGTCTGAAGACATGCAGTTTGGGGTAAGGAATGCCGCTTATCCTCACTATTACGTCGAGAACGTGCTTGGGAACCCGTCGGTTCTGTAATAGTAGGTGGTTGAACAGTGGGTGGAGCGACTTGTGGTGGTGTTGGTGTTATGATTTGAGGAGGTGGACCACCCTCGCGTATAACTACTCCAGTTGAGCGTTGGCGTTTACGAGCCCGCAACTCAAAATCTTCAATATCGGAGTCTTCCTCCCCTTTTGGAATATAGTCCGCATCCTCCTGCACTTTCCTTTTCCCTTTATCTTGTTCCGAGGCCGCCCCGGGTTTAATCAAAACAACTCGTGACCCTTGAACCACTAAAGTGGGACGATCCTCACCAGCATCATCATCATCATCATCATCATCGTCTGTCTCAGTGGCTTCAGAGTCTTGGGCAGAACTCTTGTCACCCTCATCAGCCGGCGGAGACCCTGCGGCATCGTCGGCGAGATATGTGTCAATCTCCTGGATAATATCATTAAAAACAGGCCTTGAACTAGCGGCCACATCACTTGAACTCGTGCCGCCCTGAAGGATATCCTTGACCAAAGTCTCAGCAATATTAGCGTCAACACGCTCTCCCTCTGCAGGGTGCTCTATTTGGTGCAGGATCTCTTCAACTACCTCCTGCTGTGGCTCAGCAGCAGCCACTTGTTCTTGTACTTGGGCTGGTTCAGGTGCTGGAATCTGAACCTCAGCAGCTGCCTGGGGCGGAGGCACATCCCACCAACCATCATTTGGTGGTGCTTGATAAGCAGCATTGATGACCGCCTCAAATAATGGCACAGCCTGAGGCAGATCAGCAACAGCTCGACGGCTGTTGTGACTTAGGCAGTGGCCAAAGATCTTCTTATCAACCGGCAACAAATGTACAACCGGATCAACCGCTGGGAGGTTAGGAATTAGTGCGTTAAGGATCATCATAAAGAAGCGTGGGTATAGAATAAATCTATCTTTCACACTCCCCTTAATCTGTTGAACCATCTCATCGAAGAAAAACTGAGAGAAATAGTAGGGTTTGTTGTATAGAAGTGAAATCATCCCTGAGTGCATCTTATGGTTCATGGTATCGAACCCTGCCTTCTTCGGCCCAAAAGATACTAACAATATATGCATCAAGTAGCGCCACTGGCCGTACACCAAACTCTTGGTGTATTGGGTGTGGGTAACATCCCCAACATAACCCATGCGCTGGAACGAGCCAGCACGCATCTCAAGAGGAAAAGATGTAGGTCCATTCTCCTCAACCTCAGTACCCAACTGCAGAGCCAGTGTCAGAAATGCTACGGTGAACTGTATATTAACTCTATTCACGGTGGCCCTAATCACCGGTGGCTGAGGCTCACAATCATGAACAGCCGTTTCCCAAAATTGGCGGAGGAACTCAAACCTCAAGGTCAGTGCATGTGTAAGGGCAAAGTGAACCCTCGAGCGCATGATAAACTCCAACATGCCTCGAAAAGGTGCTGTGGCTGGATCATCGAGATCAAAAGTGATCGCCAGATTGTGCGTGTTGAAGAATGCACGTTGATCAGCCATTTCTGCACACAAAAACACAAAACAACCAACAATAGATAATGATAATGTTAGATATAAAACATAATTAATGTAGAGTCCTGCAACAAAGAATCTACTCATTAAAATTTTAAAAGTCGAACCAAAGTATGTTCGTACGAACCTATAAGTTCGTACGAACTGGCCACCCTATGTAGGGTCGTACAAACTTACTGTTTGACCAAGTAAAACTTAAGTTCGTACGAACTTACATTTGGCTAGGTTCGTACGAACTTGTAAGTTCGAACGTATGAATTGAAAAAGTGAGTTCAATTTTTTTTGCAATTAAAGCGTGATTAGGAGCTTGAAACAGGTGCGCCTACATGCGTTTAAGCTTAAGCAACAATAACACATCATTTTTAACCATTAACACTTTTCAAATTTTGAATTTAAGTTAGTTTTGTAAAAACCCAAATAAAATTCAATTTTGATTATGATTAACGGTCCAAATCATGTATAAGTTACTTACAAAAATTAGGAATGTCATTGTGATGAAATGTAACGGTTTGGAATTCTTAAACACTGTCCCAAAATGGATTTTAATTCGAAAAATTTGAAACCGAGGCTAAGTTCGAATGTAAGTTCGAAGGGGCTGTCTAGGTTCGTAGGAAGTTAGGGTTCGAATGATTTGTGAAAAGTAAAGGGTTTGACCAAATTTGACCCTTTTATACCCATGAGTCTAAGTTCGTACGAACTTAGACTTCGAACCTACATGCTAAGTTCGTACGAACTTAGAATTTTGAAACCTTCAAACTGACAATTTTTCAAACTAAAAGATTTTGCGATTACCTAAATACTTAGGCAATTAATGGGGCAAGGTTTGAGCAATTAAATTATCTAAATGTAAGTATTTCTCGTAAACGAAGAACATTTATTTCTTAAAATGAAATAACTTAAAATTTAAAATGCGAATATGAAATTTTTCATATTTTGAAACGTACAATCTTTTTGAGAGTGTCACTGATACAAAGATTGAATTAGCCATGATGAGCACAATACACAGTTAGGAATTTTCATGTATTCCTTTGTTATTATTGATGTAAATTATAGAACACTACGATTATCGGTATTGTTGTCCACTTAAACATTCGACATGCTGAATTATCAAGTACATATTTGATTATTGTTCACGATTTCCTATGTATCTTACATTTGACATACCCTTAGAATCTAGAAACTCAAGAATATCATGTATCGGATATTGTTCATTTTTATGTCATCTTTAAAGTCAAGTCATGTTGTTTTATCAGCAATGTACATAGGTACATGTTTCAGCTATAAGACAAGACTAGGGTTAGAAACAAATAAATCTAAAATCAAACCAGAGGTGACAGTCTGTACTTTCATACAACAGAGCGACATAGTTTGACTAGAGACCTTGAAAACGGTATTCTTGTTTCGCAGTCAAGTTTGTTCCAGTTTTAGGATACATTGACTGAATCTAGGTCAACATGTTTCAAGATGTAGCAGAAGAAACAGTCAGTGAACCCCCCAGATGATTTTATTTTATTTTATATCCAATAGCAAGCATTCAGGTACAATCTATTACCTAAGAATTAAGACTTAAGTCATACATCAAAATAAAGATTTCACAGAAAAATCATATTATTTAATATAGATTAAGTACTTGAAAACCATTATTTCTAATGCCTACTAATACATCGTGAAGTGAAGCTATTAAATACTTTGCATTTTAGGTACATTTACTGTGTATGTTGTACATCTAAAAGCCACACATATAAAATGTTTTAGGCATGAGTAATGTTTTCATCATTTCTTTGCAATTAGTACAGTGACCCTCAATTTTTGCTATTTTTGCAATGATAAAAAAAAGGAAAATAAAATAAGAAGTAGAAATAAACTAATAATATACTAAGTTCTTTGTGGGAAAAATTTACTCAGGATTACTCATCCGAGATCTATCAAAGGCCTTAGTATAAAGGTCGGCTAGATTGTCATTGGTGGGAACCTTAACTAATTTAATCAATTGTTTTTCAGCACAATCCCGAATAAAATGATGTCTAATGTCAATATGTTTCGTTTTACTGTGCTTAACCGGATTATTAGTCATGGACATGGTGGATTGATTATCGATCATAATAGGTGTATTAGTGAAATTTAAACCATAGTCGCGCAGCTGTTGTTGTATCCACAAGACTTGTGAACAACAACTACCTACTGCCACATACTCAGCCTCACAGGTTGAGATGGCGACCGAGGTTTGTTTCTTGCACTGCCAAGAGACAATGCGACCACCTAATAATTGACAACCACCAGTGGTTGATTTCCTATTCAAATTACATCCTCCGTAGTCCGAGTCAGTGTAGGCGATGAAGTCAAAATTGCCTCCAGAGGGATACCAAAGTCCTAACTTCGGTTTTCCCTTCAGATAACGCAAGATTCTCTTCGCAACCTTCAGGTGGGATTCCTTAGGATTTGATTGAATCGAGCACATAAGCAAACTGCAAACATTATATCTGGCCTAGAAGCAGTAAGATACATAAGAGAACCAATAATAGCCCGATACTGAGTCGGGTCCACATCTTCAGTACTCTCGGTGTCTGGTCCAAGATGATGGTTTTGAGGGATTGGCGTACTAAACGATGAACTATCTTCCATGTTGAACTGTGCAAGCATCTCATGCACATATTTCGACTGAAGGATAAAGAATCCATCCTTCTTTTGATCAACTTGTAATCCTAAGAAGAAGTTTAGTTCCCCCATAGCACTCATCTCAAACCGTCGCTTCATTACCTTCTCGAAATCTCGGCACATATCCTCATCAGATGACGCAAAAATAATGTCATCAACGTAGACTTGCACAAGTAAGAAATCATCCTTCTTCCACTTAATGAACATTGTGCTATCTATCTGGCCTCTTTTGAACCCATTTTCCAAGAGATAGGTAGATAACGTCTCATACCAAGCTCTGGGTGCTTGATGCAGTCTATATAAAGTCTTATTCAATTTATATACTCTGTCTGGATAATCTGGATCACTGAACACGTGTTCTTGGACTTTCCCATACAAAAAGGCACTCTTTACATCAAGTTGATAGACTTTGATCTTTTTATGTGCAGCAAATGCCAGAAACAATCAAATGGCTTCTAACCTTGCTACCGGTGCGAACACCTCAATGCAGTTGATTCCTTCCTGCTGATTAAATCCTTGAACAACTAGCCTTGCTTTGTTCCTTGTTACTATCCCTCTATCATCCTGTTTGCACTTAAACACCATTCTGGTGCCTATAGCAAACTCTCCCTTGGGTAAATCGACTAGCTCCCAAACTTTGAGCTTCTCGAATTGTGCAAGTTCTTCTTGCATAGCTTCTACCCAGGAGTTCTCCTTAAGAGCCATCTGAACGTTTTTCGGCTCTACTTGAGAGATAAAACAGCTATACAGACATTTATGTATTATCCCAGTGTCTTGGATCGATACATAAAGACTGGTATTTTCTTATATTCCTCTATGTGTCTTGACACTTGAACCAGGATCACCAATGATGTTATCGATTGGATGATATTTGTTCAAATGTGTCGAGATCGTAGTATCAACAGGAATATCAGATTCGAGATTTGATCCAATCTCCCCCTCAGCTTGTACATCTTCATCAACAATTTCCCGCTGAGTTCATAACACGTTTTGTTATGCCTTTTAACAGTCAAAACCCTGTTTAAAACATGACAAGCTGTATTCACTACTTTCCCTCAAAAGATGACAGGAAGCTTTGAATCAGCCAACATTGTTCTCGCATCTTCAATTAGAGTTCTGTTCTTTCGCTCAACAACTCCATTATGTTGTGGTTCTCGCATCTTCGACCGTATTGTTGTTCTACCTGAGTAAAGAATGTCATCAGCATTTGAGCTGTCTCATCCTTTGAGCTCATGAAGAAAACCCAAGAAAATCGTGAGTAGTCATTAGTAACCACTAGGCAGTAATGTTTACCACCTATACTCGCATTCAAGTTAGATGACTCGATCAATTCCTCAGCCTGTACCTGAAAGTTAGTACATAAAATGCATGCCTTAACTACTAAGTCCAGATTAAGAAATACCTTTTGTTTATCAGCATTTAAGTTGGCCATGTAGGCTATGAAGTCTTGTGAGTTCATGTTTTCTGTTGACTTCAGCTGGACCACCTTAGTCTCTATAGCAAGTACTTCAATCTCCATTTCTTTCTCTGAGCTATCCCCCAAATTTGATTTAGACTTGTCATTTCCTTTCAGTTCTTCAATAGATGAAATGAAGGCTTGAGGTTCCTGAGTTTTAGCACTCCAGTCATAAGAACCATCCTGTGCCTGAACCACTAACGCTTTAGAATTTGTAGAATTCCCTGAGCTGTGGTTGTCACTCGATGTTCCAACATTAGAGTACCTTTCTCCATTTTGACTTGAAGATGTTCCCGTTTAGGTCTTTGGCATTCCTTGGCAAAGTGTCCGAAACCATCACAGTTATAACACTTTACCTTTGATTCATCAAAGCCAACCTTACCACCAATTAACTTTCTTCCTGTTCTGTTCATGAACCTTTGAGCTCTCCTGGCTATCATGGCCATTTGCCATTGAAGTTCCATTTCTTCCAAGTCTTCAGGATCTAACTGGTCATAATCCTCATTTATCATGCTTAGATCTATGACCTTACCTTTAATAAAGTTTTCGTGTGAGGCAACGAAAGATGCAAGTAGGGCAACTTCATCTTCGGCCGATTTAATACTCATAGACATTGGCTTGAATCCACTAGTTGTCCTAGATTGTGGTTTCCTGTCCTTGTATGAGTCCTCTGATGATGCTACATAACAGACATTGCTGCCAGAATTTCTAACAGCCGAGTCTGTCTCAGCATCCCCAGTATAGAATGCTGTAACACCAGTACTCGTTGATGCAATGGAATCAGACCGTTTACCGTGGTAAACGCTAGGATCCTGAACCTGATCGGATCCGGTCTCCTTCCTTTGCATGTTCAGGTCATAAACACGCAATTTTCCAATAACTTATCAAGTGTGAGAGTCTTGTAATCATTACTCTCCTTAACCATCAAAGTGTAAATATCCCACTTTGAAGGTAATGCCTCGAGAAGTTTGTTGTTCTTCATGGTGTCATTAAATTTCAGGCCAATACTTTCCATCTCAGTCATCAGGTGATAATATCGGGTGATAATATCCTGTAATGATTCATTTTTCAAGTGCTTAAAAACATAGAACTGTTTTGTAAGCAAGTCTGCTCGGCCTTCCTTTATTTGTTCATTTCCTTCAAACCTCTTCTCCAAAGCTAACCAAAGCTCTCTAGAGAGGTCGAATTTCTTGAGCGTGTGTTTGATCACCTGGTTGTTTACCTACAGTTAGCAAAGTGTCTAAGGTTTCAACTGAAAATCTTCTTAGTTCAATTTTTCTATTAAGATCTACAATTCAAACCTTAGCATTTGCTAATTCTTTTTCCTTATCTAAAGCTTTTCTAGTCAAGTCAGATACATGTTCTCGAGCCAAATCAATTATTTGACTTTGCTCGTTAACTTTGTCTCTTAATTTTTTAACATCTTCTTTATCAGATTTTGACTTAACTATTAATTCAGAGTTTCTCTGTTTTAATGCTACATTTTCTTCTTTTAAGTGTTGAAGTTGAGCTGTCATAAAGTTGGATGACTCTATAAATTTCTCAGCTTCCCCTTCCAGGTTAGTACACAATATACACGCATTAACTACAAAGTCCAAATTTAATAGTACCTTATGCTTCTCAGCATCCAGATTGGCCATATACGCGATGAAGTCTTTTGTACTCATCGTGTCTGTTGTTTCCAGCCTTAATACCCGGTTCTCTGAAGCAAGTACTATACAATCATCCTTCTTCTTTCCTTCATCCTCTGTATCAGTGACAACTAGTCCATCCCTCCGATCATCATCTATCGAGGCCATGAACGCCTGAGGTTCTTCAGCAAAAGAATTCCACTCATAAGAACCATCTTGAGATTGAATGACCAAAGCTTTGGAGTTTGAGGAATTTCCAGAGTATGAATCTCTATTAGTGGTTCCTTGAGAGGAGTAACTTGGTCGCCCCTGGTTCGTTGTTTGCTCTCTCTTTGGTCTCTGACATTCTCTTGCAAAGTGTCCAAAACCATCACAGTTATAACACTTCACCTTAGTCTTGTCAAAACCAACCTGACTACCCACAAACTTCCTCCCAGTGCGGTTGACAAACCTCTGCACCCGCCTAGCAACCATGGCCATTTGCCATTGCAGATCCATTTCCTCTAAATTTTCAGGATCCAGTTGATCAAAATCTTCATTTATCATCGCTGGATCTGTGATCTTGCCTTTAATGAAATTCTCTTGAGTGGCAATGAATGATGCTAGAAGAGACACTTGTTCCTCAGCCGACTTTACACTCATTGACATAGACTTCAACCCTTTAGTTATACCTGATGGCGAGTTCCTGTCCTTGCCCGAATCTCCAGATGAGGCAATATAACAAACCTTGCTTCCAGAGTTTCTCAAAGAACGTTGTAACCCCATCACTTGTAGATGCAACAGATTAGACTTTTTCTCGTGGTATACACTTGGATCTTGAACCTAATCAGATCCAGTCTCTTTCTTTTGCATGTTAAGATCATAGACTCTCAGCTTCCCAATCACTTCATCAAGCGTTAAGGTCTTATACTCTCTGCTTTCTTTGATCATTTAAGAGTATATATGCGAGCCCAATATTGTCTATCTTTGTCATCAGATGATAGTATATAGTGATAATATCTTCTAATGACTCAGATTTCAAATGCTTAAAAATATAAAATTGTTTAGTAAGTAAGTCAGAACGACTCTCATTGATCTGCTTATTTCCTTCAAATCTCTTCTCCAAAGCTAACCAAAGCTCTCTAGAAGAATTGTATTTTTTGCAGGTGTGCTTTATCTCTTGCGATAAGCACATAGTGAGAGCAGATAACGCTTTGTTTTCTACCTCATACATTTTTCGGTCTTCTTCCTTCATAGTCGAATACAAATAAACTTTTAATTTTCCTTCAAATTCGTATGTTGGAGGATCATACCCGTTACTAATACAAATCCACATTTTAACGTCATTGTACTTGGCAAATGACTCAAACCGATCTTTCCACCAAAAATAATCCTCGGCCTTCAGTAATTTTGGCGGTGAAGCGGATTTCCCACTTCGTGATCCATTTCGATCATTTTTCTTAAACTAGACATTATGTAGTAGAAGTATACGAACTTGACTTGTAAGTTCGTAGAAGAGAATAAATCAGTTAACTTCGTACGAACTTGACTAAGTTCGGAGATATTTAAGTTCGTACGAACTTAACTAGGTTCGAACAAAAGTCAACACAAGTCAAACGAACTTGAGCTAAGTTCGAAGAGAAGGTCAACGAACTTAGTCAACGAACTTGAGGTAAGTTCGTAGGATACTGAATAGGTTTGTACGATACTGAATAGGTTCGTACGATCGATCTGATCAACCCAAATTCACAAAATCCGAATCTGGGCTTTTCTAAAATCGAAAATACAGTGATCTTCAACACCTTGAACGTAAAAATCAATGATTAAACTTCCAAGTCTTCCGTATTCTCTCGTTCTTTAATGTTTTAAACCCCAAACCTTAAAAAAATCAATGTTCATATGCTCTAATACAACTTTTAGTATGCCTATACACGGATCCACGAGGTAATCACGTGTGTAAAGTGCGGAATCCTTAAACATACGTAACAATAGTCAACGAGTAACACGAATATAGTAAATAACACTTTTATTGAACACAAGTATCAATTACAATCAATGTAAGACAAAACCCTAACAAGTTATTCGAACTTGCTTCTATTTTGACTTACACAACACAAAACAACTGATTACATTCGAACATGTGAAGTAATCTAAATAAAGACTCTAAGTTCGTACGGGTTGGACCCTACAAACTTGGCTGTCTACAGGCCACCTAAGTTCGTACCTACATAAGTTCATACGAACTTACTTACAAAGCTTATAAAAGTAAACATATACAAAAAGACTTATAAAACTAACTATTACAAACTAGAAGCTCGTTGTCACACAATATGTACCAACAATTTTCCACCTAGACTTCTAACTATTCCATAAATAATAAATTGCCATCTAGGTTTAAAAGCAGAGTATAGAATAATGCCTTTGGGTTTAGTATAGCGTATTACTAATGAGAAGCACTTGCTATCTCTTTGGTAGGAATAGGTAAAAAGTCATCTCCCATAGGTAATTCTAAGATAGTTCGTATTAACTCTTGATCTATGGTGATTTCCCTCCTACCAAGATCAACAGTGCCAACAATAGTAGTATTAGCATCATTTGCATGCAAGTATACCACCAATTAGTTTAAAAAGAAGGATAAATATCCAGTAATGTGTTGAAATATGCACCATTCAAAGGATGGGCGTTCATGAAAGCAACAAATTCTTCAAATCTAGTGTTAACTTTTGAATGTGGAATTAAGGTATTTGCAACTTTATTATTGACACATACCTTGACTTGTTTACCTTGTTTGAAGGAGATCCTGCTAGGAATAGTGTCAGGAGCAACATATGTCCATAGAGTAGCCATGATTTGCGATGAAGAAGTGAAAAATCGTTGTGAATCGCAGATCAGGGTTTAACACGAGGTTTAATAGATATTTGATCGTGTAATTGAAAATAGTGGAAAATTAGGAGTTTTAAACGAAATTAAATTTGAATTCTGTTAGTTTTGTGGACCCCATTGAAAGATTCTGTTAAAAATTAATCATAATAGTAAATTCTAATCCCAATGTTATCTTTTAAACTAATGGAGTCAAAAAAATAATGTTTAATACTAGATTTAAAATTTGTACACCGCGATAAAATCTTTTTGGTATTTTAAACAAAAATAAAATCTTTTTGAGAGTTTTGTGAGTAAATAAAAATTTAGCTAATAAATAGAACATATTTTTGGTATTATTAGTTTAAAAAAAGTTGTAGTTTACAAAATGTACAAAAGAACTCTTGGTCTAGTAGAGTTGAGTCTGGCATTTGTATGAATCTGGCAAGACTATACAGATTGAGACCAAAACTAATGTACAGACTGAGAGTGAGTCTCTTAAAAAAAAGAGATTGTCAAAGGATTCAACATCCTTAGTTGACCAAGCAGATAAAAGAATCGATCTTCATTCAATGCTTTTGTAAAGATATCTGTTAATTGGTTATTTGTGGACATATATATGAGAATCACTTTGCTTTTTTCAACACAATCTCTTATAAAGTGATGTCTGATCTCAATATGTTTGGTCCTAGAGTGCAATACTAGGTTCTCAGTTATTGCAATAGCACTTTGATTGTCACACTTGATGGGTGTTTTGGTAAACAGCACATCATAGTCTGCTAAACTATGTGAAATATTACCAAAAGAATTAATAGAATGGTCTTGTTGTATTTTTCTCCTTAAAGTTACATATACTTTTACTAAAAGTAGTAACAAATTTTCTACAATTACACTTAAACCCTGTAACTGTTAAATTTAATTCAAACAGATCCTATAACGGTGTCCAATAATTATATTCTAAGAAGCATTGCCGATTAAGTAATTAAAAGGAATTGTAATGACAAGAATAATAGTATTTATGGATTATAATGGAACTTAAGATTCTTAGGGAATAAAAATTAATAAAATTAGAATTAAGATTCTAAATTAAGTTAAATTATTTTATGTAGACCTTGAGGAGAATTGTGATATATTTTCGACATTGAAGGTTTTACAAAATTATCTAGTAGAATTGTGGAATATCTTTTCGACATTATGGAATATCTTTATCTTGACATGCTTCTTTGATTATCTAGTGATCTCTTTTATTATGCACTGTGAAATACTCGAGCGTTCTAATTTTATCTATTTGAGCTAAACTGAAATATGAGATTTTATATATAGTCGAAACTTTTGAGAAAACTTTGCATTAAATATGATTTTGAGAAACTTAGTGATTCATTTATTTGCGAGTTATTCTAATTTATTTTATTTAGGTTCGATATGCATGGTGGACGTAATTTGGTGTGTGGTTGGTTTATATGTTCACTGTGTGACCATAGAATCCTAGAATTTTGTAGACAAGAGATATGCATACTGAGTCAATCACCTATGGTGGTACCACAGGCTTGTCATTGTTGCGCTAATCACTTGGCACTATCTGTGGTGGTGTAATTAGTCTGCGGCGTCTCCACTTTTGTTATATTATTGTGATTTTTATGATTATGCTCAGGAGTGAGCTTTTGGACTATTTGGGATGCGTATAGATGCTGTAGGTCACCCTTGAACGGATCCAACGAGGTAACAACGCTTGTTAGAGTGTGGAATACTCTAAGAAACGATACGAGTGTCTAAAACACGTCTATCTCACTTACAAACCCTTACTTCGTATGTATTCGAACTAGGATGGATCGTACAAACTTAGTCTACTGATCTCAGTTCGTATAAAAGCTTTGAAATAATATTTTCGAACTTTGTATTTATAGGCAGCTAGGTTCATACGAACCTATAGGTTCGTACGAACTTATACATAACACAAATATATTTCTAACACATTAATAAACAATCATATAACAAAATATTCATTTATTAATATCAAAGACTATTACAAGAACTAATCTATTATATAATAGAAGCTATTGTCACAAACATGTACCAACAAACTCCCCCTTGACAATAGCTCTATTAGTCTTCAGTCTTTACTTGGTCTTCTGAGCATCTTCTGATCAACTCTGATGACTTCCAACCCAGATCCCCTTCTCAACACACACTTTGACAACCTTTTGATATCTTCGGCCCTCGTGTCTCCAATTATCTCTGTAGAGAATCTTGTTGACATGCAGCTTCATCAGATCATCCTTTGACAAGTTTACTAGATGTAAACGGTCTTACACTCTCAGCACCACATTTCCTTCATTATCCTCCATTACTACTGTTGGGACATGTTATTGTGACAACAGATCTAGCTTGTGACTGGTGTATTTATTGTCAAACTTGTAAAATTGGTTTAGACTCGTAAATATATGATATTAACTTGCTATTATTATTTGTTAAAGTTATTAGACAATTAACGATTTCAAGTTAAAGTCAAAATCGAGAAATGAGAAGTCAACTCGCAGGTCAAATATCCTGCGAGATGAGATCTCAGTTCGCAGCTCAAACTGGACTCGCAGCTTTCCTCTGCGAGTTGAGTTTTGGGCTCGCAGCTTTCTCGGTTCGCAGGACCTACTTGCGAGCTGAGATGTGGGCTCGCAGTCCATCTGGACTCGCAGGCCCATGGGCTGCGAGTTGAGTCAACTCGCAAAGCCCATGGCCTGCGAGTTGAACCATATATAAATATTTTAATGCTGCTCATTATTAAAGGGTCTAGAAATCCGTGCCATTATTACACACACCAAATATTTAATTATTCTCCTCGTTTTTCGTGCAGATATATTTATTATAGTATTAAATGCTCGGTTTTGAGTGATTAACTTAGTTAATAATCAAAACGAAGCCCTTTAATTGATAATAAAGTTATATAAGCTTAAACCTAACGTATTGAGGGATTCCGCACCTCAATACTTAAAGATAATCCGTTATCGAACCAAGATCTAGCGACCTTACAATTGGTATCAGAGCTTTCGGGCTTAGAAACGTTGTGGTTACAAGGTTTTTGGTTATATAACATCTTTAGGGTTGTTTTTCGAACGAAATCTACTGATTTATTCGTAAAATACCAAAAAGTTTCAGTTCCCAGATTTCGAGGCGCCGTTTTGCGAGTTGAGATTAGGGTTACTGTTATCTGCGAGTTGAGATTAGGGTTTTGTTAGCTGCGAGTTGAGATTTCTGCGAGTTGAGATTTCCTGCGAGCTGAGATTCACTTGTGAGCTGAGAATCACTTGCGAGTTGAGATCACTTGCGAGTTGAACTTCCATTGCGAGTTGAGATTTCTGCGAGTTGAGATCACTTGCGAGTTGAGTTTCCCTTGCGAGTTGAGATCCTCTGCGAGCTGAGATTTCTGTGAACTGACTTTACCTGCGAATTGAGTTTAGTTGCGAGTTGAGATTACTAAATACGCAAGATAACTTAATTTTTGACCTTAAAATGTCTGATTTGAGTCGAATGATCGAGATGGAACACGAGGTTGGCAAATCTAATGTTCCACCAAAGCTACTCAGACTTGAGGACTATTACGGGTGGAAAGACAGATTCGAAAGTTACTGTAGATTCCACGACATCACTATTTGGCTGTGTATTAAGAACGGATATGTTGCACCTACAACTGAGGTAGGGAATGCAACTGTAATTGTGCCTTACGACAGGATGAATGACAATCAGAAGAAAGAATTCACTATTGATAATAAGGCACATTCATCGATAAAAATGAGCCTTCCCAAGGAAATCAATCACCAATTGAAGTCCTTTCACACAGCTAAAGAGCTCTGGAATGCTCTAGAGAAAAGGTGTGAGGGAAGCCCTCAGGTGAAGGCAGGCAAGTGTAATCTTCTGAAAAAGCAGTTTATGGTATTTAAAGCTTTTAGAGAAGAGGACCTTGAAGCCTACACCACCCGGTTTTATCACTTATTAAGTGAACTTGATGACCACGAAATTTTCTACAATGACAAGGAGAAAACCGACAAATTCATTGACGGTTTACCTTGTAAGTGGGAAATGTATGGTATCATGCTCAAAGACAATGATGAACGATATGCTACTATGACCCTAGAGCAGGCTATTGACAAGCTCAGGGGTTATGATTTCTCCAAGAAAACAAGAGATACAGATTCTGATCACCTACAGAATCCAGGTTTATACCATGGAAAGACCAGTATCTCTAATCCTTCATCCAGTTCGACCACTGCATTGTTTGCTGGTGAAATTGATGAACTTGGAGAAATGTTAACAGAGGATATGTGCTTCATAGCTTCAGATGGGGGTGAAAAACGAAGCAGGAACAATTCTTCTGATAAGTCTACTCAAGGGCATCATAAGATGCCGATGAGTGTGAAATCAGCAGAACAACAACTTTCGGTTCTGGCTTCATTCGTTGCTTCCTATGAAAATTATATTCAAGGGAAGATTAATGATCCTGCACAATTTGATGAAGATTATGATCAGGTTGACCCTGATGACTTAGAGGAAATGGACCTCCAGTGGCAACTGGCTATGGTGTCAAGGAGAGTAAAGAATTTCCTAAAGCGTACGGGTAAGAGAGTTGTTGGAAATCGACCAGGGTTTGACAAGTCCAAGGTCAAGTGTTATAACTGTCAAGGTTACGGACACTTTGCCAGGGAGTGTCAACGACCGAAGGCTGATACAGGCATTGCAAAACAAGACTCGGGAAATACTTTAACTTCCAAAGTCTTGGTAGTTCAGCAAATTGATGGTTCCTATGATTGGTCTACTCCGCCTGAGCAAGCTCTCATGGCTGAAATAGACGATCAGGAGAAACCAACTAAATCAACTCTATACATGCCAACTACTGAGGAATGTCAAGCTAATGTGCCACACACAGAAGTCAAGAGGAACGAGGAAGATGTGCTCTACATCAACTCGACTGAAGAAATGAGTCCCGATGACTTCGTTGCATACATGGCTGATGTACAGTCAGACAAGAAAAAGGTATGTCTGGATCTTCTTACTCTTGCTGATGTCTGTTACTTAGTTACTGACTTACAGACTCAGGTTAGTGTTTTTGCTGAATCTAACAAAACCTTAACATCTGAATTAGATATAGCTAAGTCTGATGTTCGTAGGTTAGGTGAGGATAAGCTGGCATTAACAAAAAAGATTAAGAGTGATGCCTTAGATAAGACTAGTCTAACTGACATAATTAATGAACAATGTGTTAAGATAGACGGGTTATATCTAAACCTTAATAAGCTAAATAGAAATATTGCTATTAGGGATAAAGAACTTTCAGAGTCAAATATGAAGGTAGTAGAGCTAAATAGAAAATTTGAAGGTTATAGAACATCCTCTTTGACCTTAGATAGAATCATTAGCTCTCAACGTAGTGTGACAGATGTTACTGGCCTAGGGTATTCTGATGTTCCTCCGCCCTTTAATGCCAATTACACTGCTTCTACTTCTATTGACCTAGAAATGACAGATGCGAATCCTGAGACTGAGGATTTGAAAACTCAACAGTCTGAAGCATCTGAGACTCAGAAAAATATTATTAATGACCTATCATTAGACAAGAGTACAGTCAAATCATTCACTAAAGTACAATTTGTATCAAGTGGAATGATTGGTAGTACTAATGTAAACAATGAGGGAATTAAGAAACATAGGGAGTTACCTTCAGTGTCTTCTGATCAGACAAAGAAGGAGTCTGCTAAGACTGTTAAGTCACGAAAGCAGATGTCATGCTTCAAGTGTCATCAAAGAGGACACGTATCTTCTTGTTGTCCCAATAAGAAGACGGAAGCTACTCCTAACCGCGAGAACAATGATAAGACTAAAATCATCTCTAGTTCGAGCACAGACAGGTTAGGTACCAGACCAGGAATTGGTATTAAACCTGTTACTGCTCTTAAAAGAGATGATTCTCACAGTGTCTCGCCGCCCAAACCTAAACGGCATGAACATTCTAATAAAGATGGTTACTAATGGGAAGGATGGTTACTTTAAAGAGCTACAGTTTGTCGATGATAAGGGACAAACCAAGACCGTAATGGCTTGGGTCCCTCTTGATAACTGATTGTGTACAACTTGTATGTGCAGGAGCAGACTGGGAACAATGATAATTGGTGGTATGTTGACAGTGGATGCTTTAGGCACATGACAGAAACCAGAAGTCTACTGACAGACTTCAGAGGTGGACTGAGACAAGGAGTGCACTTCGCTGGTGATAAATGAGGAGTAATTACTGGGAAAGGAACAGTTTCAAATGGAACTTTGACTCTAGAGGATGTGAATTATGTTGAAGAACTAACGCACAACCTAGTGAGTGTTTCCCAAGTCTGTGATAAAGGTCATCCTATTCTCTTCACTGAGAAAGAGGCCTTGATCCTGAAGCCGGGTTTTATCATTCCCGAAAAATGGATACTGATGAAAGCTCCAAGGAAGAAGGACATTTATGCTATCAACATGAATGCTCCTATTACTTTAATGGTGTCTACTTGTCTGTTATCCAAGGCTTCAGAATCAGACTCTCTCCTATGGCATAGGAAAATGGCACACCTAAATTTTCATAAAATGAACTACATAACAAAACATGAGTTAATTCTGGGTGTACCACCGAAGAGCTTTGCATTTGAAGACAAGTGTATCTTTTGCTTGAAAGGAAAACAGCATAAGAAACCACACAAGTCTAAAACTGTGAACTCTATTTCCTCGCCTTTTGAGCTGTTACATATGGATCTCTTTGGCCCAATAAGCAAGAGAAGCATAGGTGGCAAATGGTACAGTCTGGTTGTCACAGACGATTTCTCTAGATTCTCTTGGGTATTCTTTTTGGGATCTAAGGATGAAACTCCGGGCATTCTTATGGAGTTTCTAGATCTAATAGAGAACATCTATAGAAAAAGAGTTAAGAGAATTCGTAGTGACAATGGGACTGAGTTCAAGAATTCTACATTGAATGTATATTGCTTAAGCAAAGGCATTCAACATCAATTCAGTGCACCATATGAACCTCAACAAAATGGTGTTGCTGAAAGGAAGAATAGAACTCTAATTGAAGCAGCGAGAACAATGCTTGCAGATTCAAGGCTTCCGGTCATATTTTGGGCAGAAGCAGTGAATACAGCATGTCATGTTCTCAATCGGGTTCTTACAGTTAAAAAGCAGAACAAGACATGTTATGAGCTTTTGAACAAAAAGAAACCGAACTTAAAAGGGTTTGAACCCTTTGGAGTTTCATGTACGTTGTTGAAAACAAGTCACCAACCTAAATTTGGTGAGAAGGCTGACGAAGGATACTTCCTAGGTTACATGCCTAACTCACCAAACAAACGGGTCTTCAATAAAACTTCGGGACGTGTTGAAATAGTTTATAACATCGAAGTTACGAGCTATACACATGACTCGCATAAGGGATTGGATTGGCAATTTGATTATTCAGATCTTTTCAAGTCATTTAAAGTCCCTATCAGTGACTATGTCAGTAACTCAGATATTCCTGAGCATTTATTGTCGGGAGATGAGGATCCCACTCCTTCTCCAACATCGAGTGCTCAAACGTCTGATGCTAGGAATATTGTCGATACTGATGTGGTCCCCCCTATCGAGTCACAACAACCTCAAGATGATATACCTCAAGAGAGTGAAGATCCTAAAATTGCTTCACAAAGGATTATGGATGATGTTCTTACTCCTCTGAGACAATTAAGGATATCAACTACTAATGAAGGTATACCACCTTTGGAGGAAATTGGTGCCAACTTACAGGATGATATTCCAGTTGAACCTGTTACTTCAACAAGAATTAATAGGATTCATCCAATTGATAATATCATCGGTGATCCAAATTCTCCTGTTCTGACTCGGAATCAATCTAAAGCTAGTACATCCACTCATTCAAGCTTGTATGCTGAAATGAACGAGACAGGGGTTTCTAATCTATGTCTATATTCATGCTTTATCTCACAAATTGAACCTAAGAATGTTCAGATAGCTTTGAAGGAAAATTCGTGGGTCGAGGCAATGCAGGAAGAACTGTCTCAGTTCACAAAATTGCAAGTTTGGGAGTTGGTTGACTTACCTGTTGGAGAATATCCAATTGGAACTAGATGGGTATTTAAGTGCAAGAAAGACGATCGAGGAATCGTGATTCGCAATAAAGCTCGTCTAGTTGTCCAAGGTTTCAATCAACAAGAGGGGATTGATTACAATGAAGTGTTTGCGCCTGTGGCTAGGCTTGAAGCAATTAGGTTATTCTTAGCATTTGCAGCCTCAAAGAAAATAAAAGTATTTCAGTTTGGATGTTAAAAGTGCCTTCTTGTATGGCAAAGTCAAAGAAACGGTGTATGTTTCTCAACCACCGGCATTTACTGATTCAAAGTATCCAGATAGAGTATATCGTCTCGATAAGGCTCTATATGGATTACATCAAGCTCCGAGAGCGTGGTATGAAACACTGTCCACTTATCTTCTTGAGAATGGATTCACAAGAGGAAGAATTGACAGTACACTCTTTGTGAAATGGAAAAGGAGAGACTTTCTACTTGTTCAAGTATATGTTGACGACATCATCTTTGGGTCATCTAACGAAAAGATGTGCAGTGAATTTGAACAGGTTATGAAGAACAAGTTTGAGATCTCAGCAATGGGTGAATTGACATTTTTCTTAGGATTGCAAGTCGATCAAAAGAAAGATGGATATTTCATTCATCAAACTAAGTATACTAATGAGCTTCTAGAACGATTTAAGATGGAAAAATCAAGAATTTTTCATACTCCTATTCAGGAAGCCCATGGTATTGGTCCAGATACATCGAGTGATAGAGACGTGGATCCTACCCTTTACAGGGCCATGATTGGATCACTAATGTATCTTACAGCATCAAGGCCTGATATAATGTTTGCAGTATGTGTCTGCGCAAGATATCAAGCTACTCCTAAAGAATCTCACATGCAAGCTGTAAAACGGATTCTTCGTTACCTCAAAGGGAAACCGAAGCTGGGACTTTGGTATCCGACTGATGGAGACTTAGATTTTGTGGCTTACACTGATTCTGATTACGGAGGATGCAATCAGAATAGAAAGTCTACAACGGTGGATGTCAATTCCTAGGAGGTAGACTGGTCTCTTGGCAATGCAAGAAGCAAACCTCAGTAGCCATTTCTACATGTGAAGCTGAGTATGTTGCAGTTGGCAGCTGTTGTTCCCAAGTTCTGTGGATACAACAGCAATTGCTTGATTATGGGTTGAGTATAACAAATACTCCTATGATGAATGATAATGAATCAATGATTTCAATAACCAATAATCCGGTCAAGCACTGTAAAACTAAACATATTGATATTCGACATCACTTTATTAGAGACTGTGCTGAGAAGAACCTGATAAAGTTAGCTAAGGTTCCATCTGTGGATAATTTAGCAGACTTATACACCAGAGCGTTCGACAGAGCTCGATTCGAGAAATTGGTGCAACTAAATGGAATGAGAAATCCAGAGGATTAGTCTTCCATAGAGTTGGTTTGTAATAATTAGTCGTTTATATTTATTAGTTTATGCTTATTTTAAAAAAATAAATAAATAAAAAATAAAAGGAGGGAAAAGGGGGTCAGGCGTATGGCATTCATTTGCTTGTTACCTAAAGGGAATCGCCTCCGATAAAGGTTAAGTCTTTATCAACAGGGAAATGATAGTAAATTAGAGGAATTGGCTTAATAACTGTTGGTAAAAGTCTTAAGTTAGATGTGTTAGTAAATTCAAATTTGTTACATGAACTTTACATCTTTAAAACCAGGCTTTTACTTATCTTTATTTTAGTATACACCCCTCTCCACACTTTATAACTTGCTTGAAAACTTTAGATCTTGACAGCTTCATTATATGATGTACTGGTAGGCAAATTCAGCTTTGATTTCTGAGCATATAATAAGCTATAAATCTTCTGTGTGTTATCTCGTGTGTTTTGCTATATGATGTATGACATAAGTCTTAATTGATGAAGGACAGTCTGATCATACACTGTTATCAAGAATTTATGACAATATGTCAAGACAAATAATAAGAATTATGGCTATTAGTAAAACTACTGGTGTCTTTATTGTACTAAGTACAGACCTGAATCCTTTAGTTTTGCTAATGGTTTCAAGTTTGTTTTGTCTATACTAAGGGATCTTATGTTGTACTAAGTACAGATCTAGAACCACTAGTATCTACAAAACGGGTTTGATGTTTGTCACATTTTAAATTCACTCAAGGGTATGTTATATGCTTCGAAAAGAACATCATTTAGTGACCTCTACCTTGAAGGTGAAAGATACAGTGTTATGTGCTCTACTAGATTTCTCAGTATGTCATATTTTGAGTTACATTAGGTAATACACATACAAACAATAAAAGATTTGCTTGGAAATCAGTGTAGACTTTGTTTATATGGATTATAATACCGGTAATCGTCTTGAACTGTCTGTGATAATTAATCACTTCATTTTGATGTGTATGATATATTCTGTGGAGATCGGTAACCAAGTTATACTTTTATAAATGTAAATTGAAAAATGGTTAAGTTGTGAGATTTTGTGTAACTTATTGAGAATTTCATGAGGTATGAATATTAACAATCTTCTTAGAACTTTTACTCATCAATTGGTTCAGCTGTTTCCTTCTAATATGATCCCACTATCGATAAATTTTTAACGCCCTCGATTAGGATTTATTTTAATTTATTTTATTGTATTTTATTTTTCGTCTATGTGTTTCATTAATACAAGGGTACTTGATACCAATGTTTATCATGAATCACTGTCGTTTATTTTATTTTCATTTTTTATGCGTTTGTTCGCATTTTTTCTTATTTTAGTAAATCTTCTTTAATTTTATTTTATTTATTTATGTTTATCGTTCATGTTATCGCATGATCGCAACACAAGTGAAAGATCCTCTGATTTTAGACTTGTGCACGTTCTCCTAAGTCTCACAAGTGAAAAATACTTTATTTTAGACTTGTGCGCGTTTTTCTAAGAAAGACAAGTGAAAAATATTTTATTTTAGACTTGTGCGCGTTTTTCTAAGAAAGACAAGTGAAAAATATTTTATTTTAGACTTGTGCGCGTTTTTCTTAGAAAGACAAGTGAAAAATATTTTATTTTAGACTTGTACACTATTACATGAGAAAAACAAGTGAAAGATACATTTATTTTAGACTTGTTTAGTTTTTGGACTTAAAAATTACGTTTTATAATTAAAATGTATTTTTTTTGGACAAAAATTGCGAATTGAGAATAGTGTTGCGAATTGAATTGGGCTGCGAGTTGAGTTCTGCGAGCCGAGTCAACAGGTATAAATACCTGCGAGCCCGCATACAGCCCCACACAATTCTGCGAATCCAAAATCAATTGCGAACCCACACAGTTGCGAACCGAGATTTATTCACTTCATTTCCAAAATTCTGTTGAGGATCAGATTTTTCAATTCCTAGATATTTTTCATCTTTACGTTGTGAACATATTGAGGTAAAAAGCAACTAATTATACCAAGTAATTAACCCACAATTGACATTTTTAATAAAATGAGGGTTTTGGTATTTAAATTACAAAAATCATAAAAATTATAGCTCATATAGACAAGAAACCTTAGGGTTTGTGTAAATCTGAGTCTATTGAACAAGATGACATAGCTTGATCATGTTATATCTCGCCAAATAAATTTGAAAAGATGATGTCATCTGGGCAGTTCATGCTGCGAGTTGAGATCCAGACTCAACTCGCAGCCCGCTCCTGCGAGTCCACTCTGCGAGTTGACTTGCGAGTCCAACTTGCGAGTCCACTCTGCGAGTTGACTTGCGAGTCCAACTTGCGAGTCCAACCTGCGAGTTGACTTGCAAGTCTGACCTGCGAGTTGACTTGCTAGTCTGACTTGCGAGTTGACTTTTGTTGACTTTGCAAGTTGAGCTTGCGAGTTGACTTCTGTTGACTGCGAGTTGAATTTACGAGTTGACTTGTTGACTGCGAGTTGAACTTGCGAGTTGACTTTTGAAAAGTTTGATTTCTTAATTTTAATTTACGATCTCTCGGTTAGTTAACTAATTAAGCGTTTATAAGTTAAAATAGTCTACGGTTAGACGTGTCGACTTAAATGTAAACACGTAAAACTGTATACTCTATATATAAGACTTATGACTTTTAGTAATAAGTAATATATTCGTGTAGCATGTTAAATAGAAAGTTAGACTTATTGATTCTATATATGATGAACAACTATAATTGTTAATTAAGTTTCACGACTTAATAGTTCAATTATATTTTGTAGATCATATAAGCTGATCAATCTTAGTTAAACTAATTGTCTGACATTTGTATGATCTTTGATATTACAGATATGGCTCGACAATTCGTTGGACATCATAATGTTCTAGTGGATTTAGACGTCGATGCACGGGGTGCATCTAGATTGACTCGGATTCTTTCATATTCGGCACGGTCGAGAATTCGATATGCCATCACCGAGTCACCGGCCCTATCAAGAGATATACTCACCCAGTTCTGGGCAAATATTGTATATGATACCTCTGTGAATCCTCCGGTCATCCAGACGGGGATTAATGATCGTCCGGTTATCTTCTCTGCCTCTGATCTGAGAAACATATTACAGTTGGGAACTGTAGAGCAGGAAGATGGACCAACTGAGTTTCCGTCTGACTTTATCGAGGGAGCTCTAGGACGAATGGGGTATGTTGGACCCAAGAGAGGCCGTCAGTTTTTGAAGGCGCTCGTTTTCGGAGAATGGAGGTTCCTGTGGCACGTTCTTGTCACTATTTTTGGACCTAAGAAGGGAGGCTATGATGAGTTGAGCTCCTCTCTCCTATCTGCTTTACTGTCACTGGTTTATAACAAACCATACAGTTTCTCCGATTACATCTTTGGGGAATTCGTTCGCCAAATCTTGGGAGGTGTCAGGTCTCAGTTCATGATATATCCCAGATTCTGCATGCTGATCATTCGGGATTCTATCCCTGATCTGCCGGTCTTTCAAGCAGATCTGAAGGTCGACACTATTGGGCTCAGGGCTTACAATGCTATGTTCATGCAAACCTCACGTAGGTTTGAGATGCAGCCTCAGCTGACTGAGCTGTTTGGATTTTTGGTTAATCCTGAGTATATTACGCCACCGAACAATGGTTGGATTGATGTTGATGTGGTTGCAGCTGTGCCTGCACCACAAGAGCTGATAGAGGAGGTTCTGAATCAGGCAAATCAGCAAGAGCCACAAGTTAATGCTGAAGTTGCTGCTGAAGTAGTGCAACAAGTTTTGGCTGAAAATGATGATGCAAATGATCCTATCTTGCAGGATGTGGATCAATATATTGCTGAGCCACCACGAGTTGAAGAGGACACTGATCAGGTCTTTAAAGATATAGATCAATTTTTGGCTGCAGGTCCGAGTACCTCTGGTACACCTCTACCTACTGAGGCACCTGATGCTGTTGGGCCATCGGGCAGAGATGGAGAAGCTGCTTCTGCTTCTGAATCTGAGTCTGATGCTGATAATGATGATAATGAGACTGGACCACCAGGGTTTGTCTCTGGTATCCCTGAAGGGATGATTCGTCAAGGATCAAAATTGATTATGGATCCGGCATTGAAGTTAAAGAGGAAAGCCGTGGACCAAGATCCCGATTTTGTTTTGGTTGACGAAGAAGAAGAAGAGGAGGAGGTGCTTATTACTCGACCTCGCAAGCTGATCAGGCAAACAGCTTCAACCTCTGCAGCTCCTATACAATCAAGTTCTACACCCTCAGAGGCTGAAATGATTGCTGCTTTGGTTCGCCCGTCTTCGCACCCAACTACCAAATCTAGCAGGGTTGCGGCGCGTCTTTTGACCGATGTTGCTACCGAGATAGCAAAGAAAATGCAACCGCCCGCTCCCACGCCACCAACCACTACTACTGCTGCTCCATCCACCTCCTCTGCAACTGATTCTGATCGTATTAATAGCTTAGAGTCCAGAGTTCGAGAGTTGGAAGAAACCGTCAAATTCTTGATTTCTCAAATGCTGTCTATGTCTGATAACGTGACTAATCAGAATGATGCCTATTCACTGCTCATCAAGACGAATAACAATCTGATAGATGATGTAGCTGACAAGCAGAGGCAAATTGATAGACTTAATCGCCTTGCTCACACCTTTCTGAAGGACGTGCCATCTCAGGGGGAGATAAAGACCTTCCAAGAGTCTTGTAAAGAAGATGAGCTAGCGAAGAAAAAGAAGAATGATGAAGACGATGATCCCTCAGCTGAAAAGGAAAGTGAGCTGGCTGGTCCTTCAACGACTGGTCGGCAGACTACACTTCAGGG
This sequence comes from Logfia minima, assembly GCA_963921325.1. Lineage (NCBI taxonomy): Eukaryota > Viridiplantae > Streptophyta > Magnoliopsida > Asterales > Asteraceae > Logfia > Logfia minima. Next base: position 19,338,603 of record OY992763.1, on the reverse strand, counting down.
GGAGTCTGCTGGAGCTAGTGGAAGTGGTAGTGGAGCTGGTGCTGGTGCTGATAAGGGTGGAACTGAAGAAGGTGACACTTGTGTTAATATAGACTGATTGTAAATATTAATACATTGCAACCTTGAATTATTTTGTAATATAATTATGTAATTAAGATGTTTGAACTTGAATGTGTAAGACGATGATCCCTCAGCTGAAAAGGAAAGTGAGCTGGCTGGTCCTTCAACGACTGGTCAGCAGACTACACTTCAGGGGGAGTCTGCTGGAGCTAGTGGTAGTGGAGCTGGTGCTGGTGCTGATAAGGGTGGAACTGAAGAAGGTGACACTTGTGTTAATATAGACTGATTGTAAATATTAATACATTGCAACCTTGAATTATTTTGTAATATAATTCTGTAATTAAGATGTTTGAACTTGTATGTGTAAAACATTAATGTTTAAACGTTATAATTATGAAAGTTTGTATATTATAAGTCTTTTGTAATTCTAGATTGATTATGATCGATAAAAGAGTTATAAGATCATATAATATATCATGTTCTTATTTTATAAGACTTATTCAAATTTTAGATCGATTATCATAATCGATGAAAGATTTGAATAAGTGTATATATAATATATTTTAAATACACAAAGGGATTAATAAAAAAATCTCTTAGATTGATTCAGGGAAATCAATGAAAGAACTTATGATATTAATCTATTTGTGTATGTATTTCTATAGGTCATGAAATGTTGAACTTATCAAATTCTGAAAGCGACATGCCAGATGAATTAGATGAGGACATTGACTTTGACCTTGAAGAAGGAGAGTTTGTACCTCCTGAAGATTGGACTTTCATTGTTAATGATGAGGCAGACGAGTGTGTAGATCTTGACGCTGATGTTGTTGAACACATCGTAAGCCCATCTACAACTAAAGTGGTCATCCAGGAAGAAGATGGAGAAAGGGTTGTTGATTTAGATGAAAATCTAGATGAATCAACCAGTTCTGAATCAGAAGATGACCTTCCAGAAAAACTCAGAAACAATCCCATGTTTAGACCTCTGAAAAGGAGAAAGCAAAAGGTTGGGATGTCTGAAGTAGATATAACTGGAAAGAAAGCTTCAAGGAAGGGGATCATCGGCTGGTATTTGGATTCTGACTTGAAACTTTTCGCTATCAAAAGGTTTGACGGAGTTCAATATTTTGATAAGAAGCTCAAAGTATTCAGTTCGCTTCCTCGATTTGAAATCCGAGACTTGGCACGCCTAGAACTGATAAATCCCAGTAATGATCCCTACGCAACTTATGTTGAGAGAATCATTCGGACTGAGGGTAGATCAATGAAGTTTGAGAAGATTAAGCCAAGAGTCGGAAAAACGATCAAATTAAAGGAACGCAGTCAGAGAACTGGCCGAAGATTAAGGAAGAAAACTTATCCAGCTGTCAAGTGCATGCAGCAGATACCACTAAAACCTATGCCACAGAATATTCTGGAAAATCTTCTGAATTGGCACGTGGATTCAGAAACCGGTGAAGCTGTCATGGTTGAAGCTGATGATGAAGTTGAAGGAGGAGAAAGAGTGATTCTGACAGTCTATGACCATCGACACCTGATGAATCTGTCGAAGAAGGACCTGTTGAAGTTAAATGAAAATAGGATCCTGACGACTGAAGCATGGGGTGATCTTGCAAGAGATTATCAATTAATGGTGAAGACTTGTATTAGAATGAAGATTCATATGGGCAGTAGTATTTACAAGTAAAGACCAAAGACAAAGTTGAAGATAACGACGCTAGAGCTATTGTCAAGGGGAGTCTGTTGGGACATGTTATTGTGACAACAGATCTAGCTTGTAATAGGACTGGTGTATTTATTTTTCAAACTTGTAAAATTGGTTTAGACTCGTAAATATATGATATTAACTTGCTATTATTATTTGTTAAATGTTATTAGACAATTAACGATTTCAAGTTAAAGTCAGAATCGAGAAATGAGAAGTAAACTCGCAGGTCAAATATCCTGCGAGATGAGATCTCAGTTCGCAGCTCAAACTGGACTCGCAGCTTTCCTCTGCGAGTTGAGTTTTGGGCTCGCAGCTTTCTCGGTTCGCAGGACCTACTTGCGAGCTGAGATGTGGGCTCGCAGTCCATCTGGACTCGCAGGCCCATGGGCTGCAAGTTGAGTCAACTCGCAAAGCCCATGGTCTGCGAGTTGAACCAGATATAAATATTTTAATGCTGCTCATTATTAAAGGGTCTAGAAATCCGTGCCATTATTACACACACCAAATATTTAATTATTCTCCTCGTTTTTCGTGCAGATATATTTATTATAGTATTAAAGGCTCGGTTTTGAGTGATTAACTTAGTTAATAATCAAAACGAAGCCCTTTAATTGATAATAAAGTTATACAAGCTTAAACCTAACGTATTGAGGGATTCCGCACCTCAATACTTAAAGATAATCCGTTATCGAACCAAGATCTAGCGACCTTACAACTGCCTCTGCAGTTTCATTATCAACATACCACCACTTCAGGTTTGCTAGAACGTCCTGTGGCAGCTTCTTCAATGGAACCCTCTTCAAGCACTTGACTGGTTTATAAACCATCTTCATCCATGGCTTGTTAGTAGTGGGATCAATCCTGGTCAAGTCAGGAACTCTTTTACCTGCTCTTGGTTTTAAATCAATGAATTTATTCGCTATTCCTTCACGCCTTACGATTCTTTCTAAAGTCCTGGTGTAAGGATTATTTCCACGATTCACCAAGTCAATCTAGGCCAGTTCCTTCAATTCAATTTTCGGCAACGAGCTGAATACCTTCAGTTTGTTTCTCAAGTACTGAATACCATCATATCTTTTAATTATGAACAGTTTGAGTTCACTGTCATAGAACCAACTTATGATGCCTTTATTTAGATAGCCCGATCCCTTGACCTTGATATATCCCCTGTACTTTATCTCTGGTTCCTTTTCAGCCTTTTTAAACCACAATGTTTTCAATTCTGCTCTGGACGGTTCTTTTTCAACATCTATCTCATCGTCAAGGACTTCATCATCTTCTGATTCTAGATCCTTGCGATCTAACATCTTCTCACCAGTTTCATTCTCAATTATCTTTTCAGTGACAGGTTGCTTCGCCATGACGTGTTCATCAATATCAATATCTGTATCTTGAACCATCTCTTCATCTGACTTCCAGTCTGCAACATTTGTACTGAAGATATCTCATTCTTCAAGTTCTGACTCATCACTATCGAATTCATCTAATCCAAGCAGTGCTTCGATGGTGTCAGTTTCATCCAGATTGACAGGAGTTTTAGCTGAACCACTCGCTCCTTCTTTTTGACTTGACTCCCCCTGAGCCTGTGGCACTAGCCTTCCAGTTGAAGAGCTAGGCAACTCACCTTCCTTTGAAGCCTCGGGATCATCGTCATGGTCATGATCTCTTTTTCTTTTCAACTCATCGTCTTTGCAGCTCATCATCTCCCCTTGAGCTACCTTGCGCTTCAACCGAAAGAGAAGAATCATATTCTCACTTAATATCTCTTCCAGTTTATCATTTCTCTTCTCAAGTTGGTGATTTAAATCCGTTAAATTGTTAACTTGGATTTCTTGACTAGCAACAATAGCAGTCAAGTCTGCAACCATATCAACCAAACTTGTGATCCGGCCCATTGAGTTGGAGGAGGAGTGGTAACTTGTGGAGGTGTGGTAGTTGTAGTGGTAGGAGGTTCGGGAAGTGGAGTCTCTGGAGTTGTTGTTGTTGCGGTTGTAGGTGGAGCAGTAGATGTGGTTGTTGGTTGGACGGTTGGAGGAATAACGGCGGTGGAGTTGGAGTTATGATTCGGGGAGAAGCACCACCCTCACGAATAACTACGCCGGTAGAGCGCTGGCGTTTACGAGCCCGCAGCTCATACTATTCTGTTTCGGAGTCAACGGCCTCGTCTCCCCCCGAAAAATAATCCATATCTTCTTCTTCTTCTTGAACTTTCCTCTTTCCCTTTTCCTTGGCCAATGTCGCCATGGGGTCAAGTAAAACACCCCGAGAACCATGGAACCCTATCATGGGTCGGTCCTCATCATCATCATCAGCATCATCACCGTCATCATCATCGGCATCACTCTCAGTTGCCTCAGAATCAGTAGCCTTGCTTTTTCCGGCTTCATCAGCAGGCGGGGATCCTGCATCACCCGCAGAGAAAAATGTGTCTATTTCTCTCAAGACCTCATCAAATCTAGTCTTGTTTCAGTTGCCGCAGCACTTGAGCTGGCACCACCTTGCAGTACATCTCGCACTACAGCTTCAGCAATGTCAGCTACAACACGCTCGCCCTCAACAGGGTGCTCTAGCTGGTGCAAGATTTCTTCAACAACTTCGTGTTGAGCTTCAGCCGCCACTTGCGGTGGCGTTAGAATATCAGCTTGAGCCTGAGGGGGTGACTCAGCAGCTTGTTCTTCGGCCTGTGGAACATCCCACCACCCATCATTAGGTGGGGCTCTATAATTCTCATCGACGATCGCCCCGAACAACGGTACTGCCTGAGGCCTGTCAGCCACAGCACGCCGGCTGTTGTGACTAAGATAGTGGCCGAAAATATTCTTATCCACTGACACCAGGTGAACGACTGGATCGCTAGCTGGGAGGTTTGGAATCAACCCGTTAAGAATCATCACGACGAATCGCGGGTATAGGATAAATCGATCCTTTACGCTCCCCCTAATTTGCTGCACCATCTCATCAAAGAAGAATTGAGAGAAACAGTATGGCTTGTTATATACCAATGAAGCCATGCTAGATTGCATCTTGTGGTTCATGGTGTCAAACCCAACCTTCTTTGGTCCAAAGGAGACCAACAAAATATGCATCAAATACCTCCACTGTCCATATTGCAAACTCTTAGTGTACTGGGTATGAGTTACACCACCAACGTAACCCATTCTCTGGAATGCCCCAGCACGAAACTCAAGTGGAAATGAGGTTGGACCATTTTCTTGTTCTTCGGTCCCCAAATGCAAGGCAAGCCTCAGATAGGCTGCTGTGAACTCAATAACCCTCCTGTTTACAGTAGCACGGATGACTTGAGGGTTAGGGCGACAATCATGCTCAGCAGTCGCCCAGAGTTGTCTTAAGAACTCAAATTTTAACGTCGGTGAGTGAGTCAGTGCGTAGAACACTCTTGAGCGCATGAGATAGTCCAACATGCCTCGAACAGGGTCAGTGTTCCCATCAGCTAGATCAAAAGAGATGGCGAGATTGTGTTTGTCATAAAACGCATGTTGATCAGCCATATCTGCACACACGACAAAAACAAGCCAAAAGTAGATAACAATAATATTAGATATAAACTATAATCAATTTAGAATCCTGCAAGATAGATTCACCAATTTAATACAGGTTACAATACATAATGTTAAATAAAATGATAATTGTGTTGAAAACCTAAGTAAGTTCGTACAAACTTAGAGGTTCGTACGAACTTATAACCCTGTATAGGTTCGTATGGCTAGGTTCGTACGAACCAGTAAGTTCGAACGATGAACACCTTTAGCAACTTTAAATTTTTTTTGCAATTAAAAAATGATCAGGCACATGAAATAGATTCACATAGGTCCGAATGATGTTGTGTAACAAGTTTCAATCAATTTTAACCATAAACACATGTCAAATATTCAAGTTAAAGTTGTTTTTATAAAAACCCACTTTAATTTTGAGTTTAACATGTTTTAACGATTCAAATGTTGAAATGTTTACTTACTTAGGTTCGTGTAAGTATAGGGATGATTTCTATCGGTTTAGAATTATCTAACATGAATTAGATTGCAAGATTAAGACCGATTATAACGAAAGAGGTAAGTTCGAACATAAGTTCGAAGGATCCAGATAATTTCAAATGAGTGTAAGTTCGAAGGGTTTTGAAAGATAAGGGTTTGACCCGATCAACCCCTTATATACCCATTCTAAGTTCGTACGAACTTTCATTCGAACATCTAAGTTCGTACGAACTTAGATAAACTTAGCCAAAATTTAAAATTTAAAATTTGCAAATTTTGTTTTAAATTTTCAACTTTTCAATCTTAAAATCATTTGGCATAGACCGGCATACTTAGACACGTAATAGAGCAGGGTTGGAGCAACGAATCGAACTAAATGTACGTATTTCCCGTAAACAAAGAACTTGTATTAAATAACATAAAATAAGATAAAATAACTTACAATTTAAAATGCAAATATGAATTTGTTCATATTATTGAAACATACAATCTTTTTGAGAGTGTCACTGATACAAAGATCGAATTAGCCATGATGAGCACAATACACAGATAGGAATTTTGATTTATTCCATTGTTATTATTTGATGTAAATTATAGAACACTATGATTATCGGTATTGTTGTCCACTTAAACATTTGACATGCAGAATTCTCAAGTACATATTTGATTATTGTTTACGATTTACTATGTATCTTACAGTTGATATACCCTTAGAATCGAGAAAGTCCAGAATATCATGTATCGGATATTTTACATATTTTTATATCATCTTTAAAGTCAAGTCATTTTGTATTATCAGCAATGCACATAGGTACATGTTTCAGCTATAAGACAAGACTAGGGTTAGAAGCAAACAAATCTAAAATCAAACTAGAGGTGATTGGTCTGTACTTTCGCACAACAAAGCGACATAGTTTGACTAGAGAACTTGAAAACGGTATTCTTGTTTCGCGGTCGAGTTTGTTCCAGATTTAGGATACACTGACTGAGTCTAGATCAACATGTTTCAAGATGTAGCAGAAGAGACAATCAGTGAACCCCTCAGATGAATTATTTTAATTATTTATCCGATAGCAAGCATTCAGGTGCAATCTATTTCTTAAGAAATAAGACTTAAGTAGTACATCAACATAAAGATTTCACAGAAAAATCACATTATTTAGTATAGATTAAGTACTCGAAAACCGTTATGTCTAATGCCTACCAATACATCGAATAGTGAAGCTATAAAGTACTTTGGATTTTAGATACTTTTACTGTGTATGTTCTACATCCAAAGGCCATACATTTAAAAATGTTCTAGGCATGGGTAATGATTTCATCATTTCTTTGCACTAGTACATTGACCCTCAATTTTCCTTGTTTTTGCCAAGATAAAATAAAAGAAACATAAAATAAAAGTAGAAATAAACTACAACTAGACAAAGTTCTTGTGGGAAATAATTACTCATGATTACTCATCCCATTTAGTTGGATTAAAAGCTCAAACCGAGACCTATCAAAAGCCTTGGTATACAGGTCAGCTAAATTGTCATCAGTGGGTACCTTAACTAATTTAATCATATGTTTTTTAGCACAGTCACGAATGAAATGATGTCTAATATCAATATGTTTCGTCTTACTATGCTTAACTGGATTATTAGTTATAGACATGGTTGACTGATTATCAATCAAAAGAGGGGTATGTGAGAAATTTAAACCATAATCATGCAACTGTTGTTGTATCCATAAAACTTGTGAACAACAGCTACCGGCGGCCACATACTCAGCCTCACAGGTTGAGATGGTGACCGTGGTTTGTTTCTTGCACTGCCATGAGACAATGCGGCCACCTAGTAATTGACAACCACCCGTGGTTGATTTCTTGTTCAAGTTACATCCGCCATAATCTGAGTCGGTATAGGCCACAAAGTCAAAAATTTCCTCTGGAGGGATACCAAAGATCTAACTTCGGTTTGCCCTTCAGATAACACAACATTCTCTTTGCTGCCTTCATGTGTGACTCTTTAGGATTTGATTGAAATCTAGCACACAAGCAGACTGCAAACATTATGTCGGGTCTTGAAGCGGTTAAATACATGAGAGAACCGATCATGGACCGATATTGAGTCGGATCCACATCTTTAGTACTTTCAGTATCCGGTCCAAGATTGTGATTATGTTGAATCGGAGTTCCATAAGACGAACTATCCTTCATGTTGAAACGAGTGAGCATTTCATGCACATATTTCGTCTGATGAATGAAGAATCCGTCCTTCTTTTGATCAACTTGTAATCCTAAGAAGAAGTTTAATTCTCCCATGGCACTCATCTCAAACCGTTGCTTCATCACTTGTTCAAAGTCTCTGCACATGTTCTCGTCAGATGATCCAAAGATTATGTCATCGACGTACACTTGTACAAGTAGGAAATCATCCTTTTTCCACATGATGAATAATGTGCTATCTATTTGACCTCTCTTGAACCCGTTTTCCAAGAGATACGTATATAGTGTCTCATACCAAGCTCTGGGTGCTTGATGCAGTCCATACAGAGCCTTATCCAATTTATAGACTCGGTCTGGATAGTCTGGATCACTGAACCCTAGAGCTTGTTAGACAAACACTAGTTCCTGAACTTTATCATATAGAAAGGCACTCTTTACATCGAGTTGATAGACTTTAATTCTTTTATGTACAGCATATGCCAGAAACAATCGAATTGCTTCTCGCCTTGCTACAGGTGCGAACACCTCAGTATAATCTATCCCTTCCCGTTGGTTAAATCCTTGAACAACTAGCCTTGCTTTGTTCCGTGTTACTATCCCTCTATCATCTCGTTTGCACTTAAACACCCATCTGGTGCCTATGGAAAATTCTCCTTCTAGTAGATCAACTAGCTCCCAAACTTTGAGCTTCTTGAATTGTGCAAGCTCCTCTTGTATTGCTTCTACCCAGGAGTTCTCTTTAAGAGCCATTTGGATATTTTTCAGCTCTAATTGAGGCTTGTGCTGTCAGCATATGCCAGAAACAAGCATTTATGTATTATCCCAGTATCTTGGATCGACACATAGAGGCTTGTGCTGTCAGAAATTTCTCTACGAGTTTTCACTCTAGAACTTGGATCACCAATTATGTTATCAATTGGATGATACTTGTTCACACAAGTCGAAATCGTAGTATCAACTGGTAGGTCAGATCCTAGATTTGATCCAATCTCCCCCTAAGGTGGTACATTATCCTCAGCAATTTCTTGCACAGGCTCTGTAACCTCTAAAGAAGATGGAATGTCATTTAGACTTTGATCACTATCCGCAATATGATCGACACTAATTTCTTTGCCTTTATCAGTTGAATCTTCTGTACATGGAACACTAGATCTAGGCGCAAAACCATTGTTCTTACCATCATCCAGCATTACATGTTCTAATCCTAAAGTGTCAATGTCACTTAGCATAGGAAGATTAAAAGATTTGAAGACAGCATCATAATTGAATAACCAATCTGGTCCAGTTTGTACTGCTGGGGTATAAGATGTGACTTGTAGGTTGTATACAATCTCAACTCTACCAGATGTTTTATTGAAGACCCTTTTGTTTGGAGAGCCGGCCTCACAACCTAGGAAAAATCCTTCGTCAGCCTTTTCACCAAATTTTGGTTGATTTTTGGTCTTCAATAATGTACAGTGAACACCAAAGGGTTCCAAGACCATTAAGGTTTGGTTTTCGACCGTTTAGAAGTTCATAACACGTTTTGTTATGTCTTTTGACGGTTAAAACCCTGTTAAGTACATGACAAGCTGTATTCACTGCTTCTCCCCAGAAAATTATAGGAAGCTTTGAATCAGCCAGCATTGTCCTTGCTACTTCAATTAAAGTTCTATTCTTTCTTTCAGCGACTCCATTTTGCTGAGGCTCATAGGGTGCACTAAACTGATGCTGAATTCCTTTGCTTAAGGAAAAGACGTTCATCACCGAGTTTTTGAACTCTAGGCCATTGTCACTTCTAATTTTCTTGACTCCTCGACCATATTGATGTTTAATCTAGGTAAAGAATGTCATCAGCATTTCAGTTGTCTCATCCTTTGTTCCCAAAAAGAATACCCATGAAAAACGTGAGAAATCATCAGTAACCACTAAGCAATAATGTTTACCGCCTATACTCCTTGCATTCACAGGACCGAACAAATCCATGTGAAGAAGGTCAAAAGCTGAGGCAATGGAATTTTGAGTTTTGGACATATGAGGTTTCTTGTGTTGTTTTCCCTTTAGACAAGGTAGACACTGGTCCTCTAATCCAAATTTCAGCAATGGAACACCTTGCACTAGTCCATTTTTTACTATAAAGTTCATCTTTCTGAAGTGCAAGTGAGCCATTTTCCTATGCCATAGTTGTGAATCAGGATCAAAGGCTTTGGATATTAGACATGTCGACTCCTGAGAAGATTCAGCAACACCCATGTCCATCACATAAGTGTCATTCTTCCTAGGTGCCCTCATGACAATCCATTCCTCTAGTATGACAAATCCTGGTTTCAGTATTAATGTCCTTTATCACAAATCTGAGATACACTCATGAGATTAAGTTTCAGCTCCTCAACATAGTTGACTTGCTCTAACATTATTTTCCCATTTGTGACATTACCTACTCCCGTTATCTGTCCACCTTTTGCTCCAGCAAAGTTAACATATCCTCCTTTCTTGTGCACAAAATCCACAAGATTTTGCATTTCCCCTGTCATGTGTCGTGAGCAACCACTATCAACGTACCACCAGTTAATAACTCTTATGGTTAACTCCTGCACAAAGATTTAAAACAATTAGTCATTAAGGGGGACCCAAGCCACTACGGTCTTGGGTCAGCCATCCTCATCAACGAATGTAAGTTCCTTCAAGTATCTATTACTCTTATTAATAGAGCTAGATGCTTTGGGAACCGCACTCGTTGGAGCATGTGAGGAACAGCCACTAGGCTTTCGCTCGGGAGACTTTTGGAAAAGTCTCGGATTAACAGGTATAGGGTTTGAAGTAGACCTAGCCCTAGATGGATAGTTATAATTTGAATTATTATAATTCCTATTATTACTATTTGGGTTTGTAAATCTACTTTTGGGAGTTTGAAATCTGTGTGGAGTCTTTGACCTGGATGACTGTCCATAAGAGCTTCCTGCAGCAGGAGTAGTGCTCATAGTACTGTCATTGGTCATAAACTTCACAGATTTTTGTGAAGGATGTGTTATTTGAGAACTTGAAGTTCTCTTAAATCCCAACCCATTCCTCCCAGATGTCCTTGCATTGTTGCTGGACAATCTCTGTCTTATATTAGTCGTCTCGGGAGATTTTTTCCTTTTAGGAGACGAAACAGATTTCACAGGTGATTGGTCTTTCTTCACCTGTGACTTTCCATTTTTGCCCTTAGTTGGACAAATACTTGCTACGTGTCCCTTTTGATGGCACACGAAGCAAGAACGTTTCACAAAGGCCCTATTCAAGGCCTTTTGATCCGTTTGGTTGTCCAAGTTAGGCAAACTAGGAGAGGAGACAGTTTCAGTTTGTTTACCCTTATCGATTTTAGTACTTACATTTTCATTTTCAGATTGGGGTGAAACAAATTTAATAGTTGTATTTAAAGTCTCTTTGCCACTTTCTTTTCCCATCCCATCCTCTTTTACAAAATTTATCTTTATTTCAAAAATGGGTGTTTTGGAAGTGTCAACCGAGGTAGATTCAGGTTTAGTTACAATCTCAGCTTTCGCCGGTCTAACAAATTGCATTAGACCTGGAACTACTAAGTGATTGACAGAATCATCTAATGTTGACATCTCAGTATCATCAGAAATAAAAGTATAGTTGTGATTAAAGGGAGGTGGGCTTTCAGTGTAACCCATTCCCCTATGATCACCAGGTTGTTTCTGAACACTAAGCATGCTATCTAAGGTTTCGATAGAAAATTTTCTTAATTCTAATTTTCTATTAAGGTCTGCTATCCTAACCTTAGCATCAGCTAAATCCTTTTCTTTATCTGCGGCCAGTTTAGTTAATTCTAAAATATGTTCATGAGCTAAGTCATTCATTACACTTTGCTCATTTAACTTATCTTTCAAATATTTCATGTCCGCTTTATCAGATTTTGATTTACTTATTAGTTCTGAGTTTCTAATGTTCAAAATAGTGTTCTCTTCTTTTAAAGATTTGAGCTGAGATGTTATCACATCAGATGATTCTACCAACTTCTCAGCTTGTTCCTGAAAGTTAGTACAAAGAACACAGGCTTTAACTACCAGATCTAGATTAAGTAATACCTTTTTTTTATCAGCGTCGAGATTTTCCATGTAGGCAATGAAATCCTTTGAGCTCATGTCCTCAGTTGACTTTAGTGACCTGATTCTTATTTCATCAGCTGGTACCTCAATCTCCATCTCAGTAGCTGTTTCCTTTTCTGAATTAGATCCCGCATTGCTTTCCTCCTTATATTCATTAATGGAGGCCATGAATGCTTGCGGCTCTTCAGACTTAGAACTCCAGTCATATGCTCCTTCTTGAGACTGAACCACCAGAGCTCTTGAAGTCTGATTACTTCCTGAGCTCTGTTTGTTAACAGGGGAACCTTGACTGAAATGTCTCTGTTCGTTATGACTAGGAGTTTGTTCCCTCTTAGGTCTTTGACATTCCCTAGCAAAATGCCCAAAACCATCACAGTTATAGCATTTAACTTTGGACTTGTTAAATCCTAGTTTGCTACTCACAAACTTTCTCCCAGTCCTGTTCATGAATCATTGAGCTCTTCTTGCCACTGCAAGTCGATCTCCTCTAAGACATCTTGGTCCAATTGATCATAATCCTCGTTTATTAATTCGGGATCCGTGATCTTACCCTTGATGAAGTTTTCATGAGAAGCTATGAAAGAGGCAAGCAGGGCTACTTCCTCTTCAGCAGATTTCATACTCATGGGCATTGATTTGAGACCATTTGTTGTCCCAGGCTTTGGTTTCCTATCAATCCCTGAGTCTTCAGATGAGGCAATGTAAAAGACATTGCTACCAGAATTTCTGATAGCCGAGTCTGTCTCAGCTTCACCAGTATAAAAGGCCGCGACACCATTACTTGTAGATGCAACGGAATGAGACCATTTACCGTGGTAAACGCTTGGATCCTGAACCTGATCGGATCCTGTCTCTTTCCGCTGCATGTTCAAGTCATAAACACGCAATTTTCCGATTACTTCATCAAGCGTCATCGTTTTATAGGCATTGCTTTCCTTGATCATCAAGGTGTAAATGTCCCACTTTGACGGTAACGCCTCTAGAAGTTTGTTGCTTCTAACTGTTTCAGTGAATGAAAGTCCGTTGTTATCCAATTCGATCATCAGATGGTAATATCTAGTGATAATCTCCTCTAATGACTCTCCTTTCATACACTTGAAAACGTAGAACAGTTTAGTCAACAGGTCAGCTCTACTTTCCTTAATCTTATCGTTTCCATCAAACCTCTTTTCTAACGCTTCCCAAAGCTCTTTCGCGAATTGGTAACGTTTAAAAGTGTGTTTGATCTCTTGTGGGAGACACATAGTAATTGCAGACAAGGCCTTATTTTCAGCCTCATACATCTTCTTGTCCTTATCCTTCATAACTGAATAAGTACAAAACTTAGTTTTCCCTTCATATTCATAAGTGGGTGCGTCATACCCATCCTTAATACACAACCACATGCGAATGTTGTGAAATCTCGCAAACGATTCAAATCGATCCCTCCACCAGAAGTAGTCTTCTCCTTTGAGAAGTTTAGGTGGTGAGGCTGACTTACCAACCTCGTGATCCATTTCTATCATCTTGTTGAGATTCGACGTCCTTTAGCAAAGTCAATGAAAGTCAAACAGGACAGGTTCGTACGAACTTAGATTCACTAAGTTCGAATGGTCAAACAAAGTCAAACGAACTAAACAGACAAGAAATTCAAACTGTTTGAACTTGTAAGTTCGAAGACTAGGTTCGTACGATCTTAGATTCAAGTAAGTTTGTACGATGCAGCCGTACAAGTTCAAATAAAAAGCAAATTCCGTACAAGTCCGAATGAAAGCTGTTGAACAAACTCAAAATCTTAGATCTATGATTTTGAGTGACTTTCAACTGACCAAAATTGAACTAACACACCCGAAGTGATAATAAACAAGTTTGGATGCAAGAAATCACACTATTAATGGTCCAAACTCTCGTAACACTCGATTTCTTTACCCCGAACCTAAACGCTAAGTTCTAATGCTCTGATACCAATTGTAGGTCACACTTGAACGGATCCAACGGGGTAACAACGCTTGTTAGAGTGCGGAATACTCTAAGAAACGATACGATTGTCTAAAACACGTCTATCTCACTTACAAACCCTTACTTCGTATGTATTCGAACTAGGATAGATCGTACGAACTTAGTCTACTGATCTCAGTTCGTATAAAAGCTTTGAAATAATATTTTCGAACTTTATATTTATAGGCAGCTAGGTTCGTACGAACTTACCTACCCAAGTTCGTACCAGACTAGGTTCGTACGAACTTACACATAACACAAATATATTTCTAACACATTAATAAACAATCATATAACAAAATATTCATTTATTAATATCAAAGACTATTACAAGAACTAATCTATTACATAATAGAAGCTGTTGTCACAAACATGTACCAATAGATGCATCCTAGGATATGTTATGATATGATTTATGTAGTGAGGTCGTGTAGTGTAGTGCCAGACATACCTTTCGATTAGGTTAAACACCTGGAGTCATGACCAGTGTGTTATCTGGGATATATATGATTTGAGATGTAATATTATTTGACACAGTGGTTGTGCAATTTGGATACTTTGTTTGTAGGGTAGTCGGTATAATTAAACCCAACCTCTCGTTGCTTCAACTTTTATTTTTATTTGGTTACTCTGGTGTAAGGGTGGTGTTACTCGAAGGGTGATTTTGGAAAATTTAATTATTTATTTCGTTTTCATTCTTACATTTGCGATATTATTACTCTTACCGTTTATTTCTGTCAACATTCGCGCACCGAGCAATTCGCTCAGCCGCAATTCCTTTTATGACGGCAGGTAATCTGGGTACTATGGAATGAGTGTGAGAGATTCAAAACTTTGGAGACGTTGAGACCTACATTTGATTTACTAGTTTGAACTATATTTATGATTTTAAGATTTTAAGTTATAATTTGGAGACAAAATTTATAGTTGCTTTTAGACTTTTGTTATTTATTATTTTAAGACATTTATTATGACTTTATTTACCTAGTAATAAATGTGACCTTTCGTTTCATTATTTGAACCGGGTGTTACATGTTATATAATGAATAAAAGAAATCACTTATCTAAGTTTGACTCTAAAGTTGATGAAGACATATTTGTGGGTTACTTAGGCATTCCCAAAACATTTATAATTTATAATTAAAGAAAGAGAATGCATTGAGGAATCCATAGATGTTACGTTTAATGAAGCTTATGATGAGCTATTCACTGATTTTAAAGAGTATGAGTCATTTGACTTCAATAAAACTCATATTTTTAAGGATGATAGCTCATGTATATCACCACGTGATGATGAGTTGCAACAAGTTTAGTATAATCAGTAGAATTTGTAACATATTTTTAAGGATGATAGCTCAAACCAAGAGGTAAGGTTAGTGTAATTAGCAGAATTTGAATGTCTATAAATTTGTGAGGTTTTATCCAGTAATTGAGTTATTAAAATCTAAATGTTAATGAAAAATGTATATTGTTGATGGTTAAATGGCTAAATTAGAATCATAAACCACCTTTCATAGCATTTCTTGGTACTTTGAAGTTGTAAAATTTAACATCTTTAATTAAATGGTCACTTAATATAATTGACAAGAAGTGTACCGCCTTGTTATTTTCATTTATATGTACCATGAGGATAAAACTTCAAATCGATAATTTGACACAGCTAATGTAATTAATCGTCCCTGTTCATTTCAAGACTTTGTCTAGTTTGCACATAATTTACCATTTTTTAGGTTGGGGCCTTCGGGGTGTCGTGGGGAGAAACTCTGTTTCACATTGCTTTTAAATTTTATCTAGGTTTTATATTCCCACAAACCATTGACTTTAAGTTTTTTATCAGCATACTTCAATATTTAAAGGTTTACGCTACATGCTTTCTTACGTTACACAGAGGATTAGTTGTTACAAGTTTACTTTTTATAGTATAATAATATACAGAAAATTGATACCAAGACCATGTGGCCATTGTTTGAAAGAGTGAATTGTTAATAGCTGCTATCATGATCTCATATTTTAATAACAGTGACATAATGTTACATTCGTCATCCTCCCTAGAATGGCATAATGCCAAGAAGGCCAGAACATACACAACACTACAAATAGCACCAATTCAACATAGTGAACATCCAATTTAACCACTATAACCTGAAAGTCATGGAGCCCTTTACTATTTTCTCCATTGTTGCTTCTTCTGTTACACTCATCACCTGTTGGGTACTCATAAAACCTAACACTTCAAAAAACTTGCCACCAGGACCACCAAAGCTACCTATCATTGGAAACCTACTCCAAGTCAAAAGCACAACCCCACATCGAATTCTTAGAGACTTGGCTCGGAAGTATGGGCCGATCATGCATTTACAGCTTGGCCAAGTGTCTACCGTCGTTATATCCACACCAAGCCTGGCCCAAGAGATCATGAATGCCGGCGCTAACTCCATCGCTGACAGACCAACCACCATAACCTCCCAAATATTTTATTATAAAGCTCAAGACATTGGATGGAGTCTTTACGGACCATACTGGGTACAGATGAGAAAGATTTGTGCTTCAGAATTTTTCACCATGAAAAAGGTCCAATCTTATGGCAATCTTCTTTCGGAGGAACTTAAAAATACACGTAAGTTACTTGAATCGTCTGCTGGAACAACGGTCAACTTCAGGCAGATCACGACTCAAACGATCAACAATGTGATTTGCAGGGCTACATTGGGGGATATCTACAAAGACCAACCAAACCTCATAGACTTGCTTACGGACGTACTGAATGCTTTGGGTGATATCGATGTGCTGTCAAATTTCCCTAGTCTGGAATTCCTCTATCTCATTTCTGGAAAGAAAGCTAAGTGGTTGAAGACGCATAAACAACTTGATGTTATGTTGGAGGAGATCTTGGAGGAACACAGACATAGAACAAATGGCAGCTCTGATCATGAAGATCTACTTGCTGTTCTACTAAGGATCAAAGAGGCGGGTGACCTAGATGTGCCCATCACAAATGATAACGTTAAAGCTGTCATTCTGGTATGTATTGTTTAATTCTTGACACTGCAAACCTAGCCCCACTATTACTTTTTGGGGTCATGTATATTAACCTACTTAAAAATGTATAGAATTATGAAAATGCTCAGTGGTGCAGGTTAAAAATGTCGAGAATGCAATAAAAGATTCCACACCTAAAACCATGGACGAATTGCTTAAATCTGTACACTTTTTGGTTGGAGAAGTTATTAATCTCTATCTTTTTAAGCGTCTACATTTTTGTAAATTTAAGTTATTATTTTTTACGCAATCATAATTGTGAAATTTTTGAAATTTCATGATACCTAGAAACATGAAATATTTTTACGTATTTATAAATGCGATTAATTTATATTTTTTATGTGTTTGCATAATTCGTGGAGATTTAACGTATTTTGAGTAGTGCCCACAATCCTCTTCGAATTTGTGTAATTTAGTCTGATCTAAATGCAGGACATGTTAATAGCTGGGATGGGTACTCCTACATCAGTAATTGAATGGGCAATGTCTGAATTGATGAGGAGTCCGGAGACCATGAAGAAAGCGCAAGCAGAAGTGAGGGCAGTGGTCAAGGGAAACACAATCAGAGAAACAGATCTACAAGGAATGCATTACATGAAGTTGGTAATAAAAGAAACATTGAGGTTACATTCTCCACCATTATTAGCTCCCAGAGTGACAAGACAACACTACAAAATAGACGGATATGATATCCCAGCAAACACAAATATACTTGTAAATGTTTGGGCGTGTGAAACTGATCCCAAAAGTTGGGAAAATCCTGACAGCTTCAGTCCGGAGAGATTTGAAAACAGTTCAGTTAATTATTTGGGAGCGGACTTCCAATTCATCCCATTTGGAGCTGGCCAAAGAATTTGCGCTGGCATGACTTTTGGGTTGAATATGGTTGAACATGTTGTTGCTGATTTCTTGTATCATTTTGATTGGAAGCTTCCAAATGGATTAAAACCCGAAGAGCTTGATATGACAGAAGTTTATGGGGCGTCAGTTTTACCTAAACAACCCTTACAGATCTTGCCTGTCTCCATCTGTTAGCTAACTACAAAGGGAGCTGAGATCGTACTCTTGCCATATTTATCTGATATGGATTCTATCTTTCTTACCTGCATTTTAACGTTGTTTTAACTTTCTGTTGTAATAAGGCTTTTTTTCTTTTTCTGGAATTATAAAATAGTTTAAATAAGGTCCCATTCATTCATATTGATAACGATTATATTGTGTCTAATTTTTTATTTCTCGTCAACGCATCATTTCTTATCCCGTGACACAGCCATACCAAATTCACAACCGAAGTGAAGCTACGGAACTATACTAGGGGTGTTTAATTCTCATTATGATATATGGAACCCAAGTATCACCTATGTGATGCCGAAACCTAATTATTACTGCAAGACAGTTCTTCCATAAAATAGTTTGCAGGAGCGTGAAGTGGGCTTGCAGGTCTACCAAGATTGAAGAATAAATAGGATAATACATTTAGAGGCCATCCAAGTATTGCGTTTTTTTTTTTTTTTCTAAGGCCACCCATCCGTGAAAATAATTTTGTAGGCCACCCAAATTTATATTTCATTTCAATTATAACAAATCTTGCCAAAACCTTATCTGAAATCGTCAAGAAAAGCTAATCTTTAAGCCATTATAGATATTTGAACTTTGAAATCATTAATTGCACAATGAAAATTTGTAATTAGAATGACTTTTTCAATAAGCTTTGGTCGAATATGGTAAAGATCAACAAAATGCAAACTTAAGTGGTCTACAAAATCATTTTCATAGATAGGTGACCTTCAAAAACAAAATGAAGTACTTGAGTGGCCTCTAAATATATTATTCAGAAATAATGATATCTCCTCCTTACTTACCAATAAGTTTATTACCTTGTCAAAGTGAAAAACGTGAAATAATGCGAGAGAATGAGTGAATTACCAATGTGGTAGTTGTGTCGTTAATTAGAACGAGGAAGTAGAAGGATTTTGTCATAAACAGGGTCCCGATCGAAGCGGTGTTGTTTGTGGTTAGCTTTCTTTTTTTTGTTTTTTCTTTAAAAAAATTTCCAACAGCAAATTGAATAAACTAAGTTAAAAACCAACGATAAAGATTACTGTTTTTAATTTATTCTTTTTAACTTCTCAAGGGCTATAGATTCCAAATTATATTCTAGAATCATCAAATCATTCTTTTTATCATATCTACAAATACAATATATATTCTTATTATCATCATTCAACTTTCACTCACAAATTATTTAATATTTAACTACAAAATTTTCTTAAACATAACAATTTTTACAACATTTTGTTTCAACAAACCAACTCCTCTATCATCCAGTTCTGCAACGCCATCCACCACAAATTCAGCAAGATTACAAACATAATTTTCAACATTTAGAAATATACCATTAAGAAATATCCACAAATTATATAAATGTCGCAACCTACACAATTTTCGCAACTTTCACAATTTTCACAACCTACACTAGAGTAATCGACAATGTAGCAACTATTTTAACAACAAATGGAACAAGAGCTACTATCATAACCACCATAATCATTTGAACCCACATCCTCTAGAAAAAATAAACCCAGAAATAAGGTAAGAAACCCTCTTTTTCTATGAAGAAAACGTCTTGGACTCCCAATAACAAAAAATCTTTAAAGGAATATTGGGTTAATATTTTCGAGGACCAGAGCATAAGCATGCCACACATCTAGGAGTCCTTTCAGTGTCGAGTCATGGATGACTTCAACGATGGCATAGCGAACAACAAACCAAGTATCAACTTCCAAATTGCGAGACTTGAATGAACGCGTCACCATGTTCACCGAGATCCTCAAAAAAGTTGGCAAATAACCAAGCAAGTGATGAAAACTACTTGAAGATAATGCAGCGCTACCATAAAATGCATGCCTGATAGCCTTACTTTCAATAAGAGGGATTGGTAAAATCTCGACTGAAATTAGTCTAGACTGGGTAAAGACTGAAACTGTTCTTGTACTAAAAAAAGACTTACATATGTTCTAAGCTACTTATCCTTATTTATTGATGTTTAACTTTTTTTAAAAAAATTTTAAGTTTTCAACTAAATTCTATTTAGTGCAATTTTATCTCTTTATTTGTGATCTTTTATTTCTTTAATCTTAACCGATTGATCAACAATTCCTAATATAAACATTTCATTTTCACCCCTATTATACACTTATTGAACTTTTCTTTTAATTTTCAAATTTTACACCACGAAATATGAAGTTATATTTTTGGTCAAAAGTTTGTTGTCAATAACTATATATAAAATTTCTAAAATTTTAAGCATTGACAAAAATATCAACCATGAAAGACTGGAATAGTCCGAAACTTCTGGGACTGGACTGAAATTCTAAAAAGAACTGGAAAATCTAGCAAAAAACTAGCCTCAAAATGGTCGAGTCTCAAAAGACTCTTCTTTTTTATTTTCTTAAAAAAATTGGACTTGTTTTGAACTGGACTGAAATCAGGTTTAAACTTTTATTTGCGCATCTCTAGTTCCTAGTGTAACACCTTGACTTTCAAAAATGCAGGTTTTCAAAAGCTTTTAATAGACATCATGGACCCAGTGATGCAATGCACATTACCCTCCTAGCCACTGAAGTACTTCTTAAAAAGTCATTGTTTCAATTTCTCACGGAGATTTAGCACATATCTATTGACATCTCGTTTGGAGATTGTTAATATTGAAACAAGAGGACAGTCTGCTCCAGTCCCTACCTTCATGTCATGCACTTATTGAGTCTAGAGCCTAATGATATAAAAATATTTTTAGGACACAAAGTGTATTTTTACACACCATGTCTAAGTGATATTATGCATATCTATGTGATATTGCCGGAACATTCATAGTGATACCTAAAATGGTATTCCACAATGATTGAATGGAAATCCTACCAATGCTAACATCAACGCCAACATTGAAAGTAGGTCACTTAGTTGATTCATTTAATGTTTTCAATTGATGTGTAAACTGGTAATCTATGTGATCCAGGAGTTAGAGTATTTTCATAAATGTGTTTTCTGAAAATACAAACAACTTTTTCTTGATTTACTCAAGAAAATAGTTGTCTTACCCAAATGGTTACGCAATTGATGCTTACTTGAAGTTTACTATCATTTTCCGCATCATTATCTCGAGATTATTGATTTGATAGTATTTTAAGCAAGTATCAGATGTGTAATTCAAAGTTCGTTGCTCCGATGATTCGATGTAGTCTACTATTCTTCAAACACGTTGTGCGACACCATATTCATGATGCTCATGAAGGGGGAGAAAAGAATTAGTGTTTGAAGATAGTAAAGAAAAGAGTTAGTGTTTGAGAATAAGTGAAGAAAAGAGTGTTTGAAGATAGTAAAGAAAAGAGTTAGTGTTTGAGAATAAGTGAACAAAAGAGTTTGTATTTTGAAGATAATATGTTTAATGAAATATAAAGCTTCAATGAATAACTAATATAATCTTTCTACAAGTTTGGGAAAAGATAATTGATTTGAGGGGGAGCAAGTAGATTATTGATTTGAGGGGGAGCAACATAAGATTCGAAAATGGTTTAATTACAAGATTCATCGGAACATTCATCGGCAACAAGCATTTGGAATATACTTTCAGGATCAAGACAAGTAAAAGGTGCGTTAAAAGTGCGTTAAAAATGCAAGCTTTTAAGAGAAATATTCCAACAGCACATTCGAGATTAGAAGTTGCCGTTGAAGATTGTAAATCCCCTTAGGGCTCGGATCTACGGGGTAAACTTGCTTATATGATTGCGGAATCCTCACATAAACATAAACGATAACAAACGAGTATAAATATCACTTTTATTGAATGTAAACAAAGTTACATTCGAACATACAAAGAGTATTCGAACTTAGCCACAAAAACCCAGTTCCTAAACCCTAAAAACCACTAAAAAACCTATTTTCGGACTTGTGTATTTATAGGCAACTAAGTTCGTACGAACTTGCTAAGTTCGTACGAACCTAGGCACTTTCTAAGTTCGTACGAACCTACAAAATACACAGACATAACTTAAGTTAACGATTACAACGATTTACAAAATGACTTCTAAACCTAACTACTACAAACTAGAAGCTGTTGTCACAAAACGTGCACCAACAGACTCCCCCTTGACAATAGCTCTAGTTTCGATGCACCAACAGACTCCCCCTTGACTATAGCTCTGGTTTCACCGGAGATCTTGTCACCCGAGTTGCCTGCGATCTTGATTCTGTTAAGCTCTTTTGTCTTCTTGTGTAGAACACCTTTTCCACAAAGTCTTCAACACCCTATGACTCAGAGTTTCTAAGTTTAAAATTGTGTTTTCTTCTTTTAAAGCATTTAGCTGAGCCGTCATCATATTAGATGATTCAATCAAATTCTCAGCTTGCACTGCAAAGTTAGTACATAAAACACAAGCATTAACTACAGAGTCTAAGTTTAAAATAACCTTATGCTTCTCAACATCCATGTTGGCCATATATGTAATGAAGTCCTTTGTACTCATAGTATCAGTTGACTCCAATCTTATAACCCTAGTCTCTGAAGCAAGTATTTCTCTTTCAGTCTTCTTCTCATGTGTACTTCAATCATATGAACCGTCGCTAGTAGACGTCCCTTGAGATGAGTATACCCTGATCAAGTCATCCTTACTTTCTTTGATCTGCACATTACCTTCAAACCTTTTCTCCAAAGCTACCCAGAGCTCTCTAGAAAAGTGGTAACGTTGTTTGAAGGTATACCTAATTTCATCAGGAAGACACTTGATGATAGCAGACAACGCCTTGTTTTCTGCATCATACATCTTTTTGTCTCCCTCGTTCATCCTTGAATACGAATAAAACCTACGTTTCCCTTCGATTTCATAAGAAGGTGTATCATACCCTTCAGTGATACAGATCCACATGTTGATGTCATTAAATTTTGCAAATGATTCAAATCTATCTCTCCACCCGAAGTAATCTTCAGCTAAAAGCTTTGGTGGTGAAGAATGATCCAATTCTAACATTTTGTTCACATTTGACATCTTGAAAGAGTGTATATATACGAATTTGAGGTAAGTTTGTAGTAGAGAGTCAACTAACGTCAAGTTCACTCAAAACACAAAATTCCCTCCAAAATTTCGCAAAACTTTTCCGAGGAAAATTTAAATTTTCTCAAACCAAAGTTAACAATGGTAAACCTAAATTCAAATTTTGATAAAACAAAAGTTTTCGGAAATTTCCCGCCAAACTTAAGAAGGTTAAGTTCGTACGAACTTAGGAATTTTGCGAACTTATAAGTTCGTACGAACTTAGTATGTTCGAACAAAAACTAAGTTCGAAGGGTAGGTTCGTATGATTTCAAACGTTCGAACTTAGCAGGTTCGAAGCTGTAGGTTCGTACGAACTTACAGCTGGCTAGGTTCGAAGGTTAATTGAGGTAAGTTCGTATGACACTTTGTTGGGACATGTTTTGTGACAACAAATCTAGCTTGTAATAGGACTGGTGTAATTATTATCAAGTTTGTACATTGGTTTAGATTTGTAAATATAAGATATTAGTTTGTTATTATTATTGTTTGATTAAATATAAAAATATTAGTCAAGTAACGAATACAAACTAAAGACTGAATTGCAAATTGAGAACTCAAGACGCAAGTCATAAGACTTGCGAGATGAGATCTCAATTCGCAGCCCATCTCAAGTCGCAAGCCTAAACCTGCGAGATGAGAATCTGGATTCGCAGGTTATCTACACTGCGAGATGAAATCTGGGCTCGCAACCCAGCTGGACTCGCCATGCGCATGGGCTGCGAGTTGAGTCAACTCGCAAGGCCCATGGGCTGCGAGTTGAAATGGATATAAATAGAAATGCTTAGGTCATTTCTTGGTATTGTTGGGACATGTTATTGTGACAATAGATCTAGCTTGTAATAGGACTAGTGTATTTATTATCAATCTTCATAGATTGGTTTAGACTTGTAAATATATGATATTAACTTGTTATTAGTATTTGTTAAATGTTATTAGACAAATATCGATTTTAAGTTAAAGACTGAATCGCGAATTGAGAAGTCAACTCGCAGGTCAACAGACTTGCGAGTTGAGATCTCAACTCGCAGTCCAATCTGGACTCGCAGCTCTCAGCTGCGAGTTGAGATCTGGGCTCGCTGTAAACTGGACTCGCAGGTCTTACCTGCGAGTTGAGTTTTGGACTCGCAGTCTATCTGGACTCGCAGGCCCATGGGCTGCGAGTTGAGTCAACTCGCAAGGCCCATGGCCTGTGAGTTGAACCAGATATAAATATTTTAAATACTGCTCATTATAAAAGGACCTAAAAATCCGTGCCATGAGAATGGACACCAAATATTTTAAGTATTCTCTCCTCGAAATCTGTGCAGATATAAAAGCATTTATTGAATAGGCTCGGTTTTGATTGTTTAACACTAGTTAATATCAAAACGAAGCTTGTTAATTAATTGCAAAGTTATATAAGCAATAAACCTTAACGTATTGAGGGATTCCGCACCTCAATACTTAAAGATAATCCGTTATCGAACCAAGATCTAGCGACCTTACAATTGGTATCAGAGCTTTCGGGCTTAGAAACGTTGTGGTTACAAGGTTTTTGGTTATATAACATCTTTAGGGTCGTTTTTCGAACGAAATCTACGGATTTATTCGTAAAATACCAAAAAGTTTCAGTTCCCAGATTTCGAGGCGCCGTTCTGCGAGTTGAGATTAGGGTTACTGTTATCTGCGAGTTGAGATTAGGGTTTCTGCGAGTTGAGAATCAGCTGCGAACCGAGTTCCTTGCGAACTGAGTTTTCTGCGAGTTGAGAATCAGCTGCGAACCGAGTTCCTTGCGAACTGAGTTTTCTGCGAGTTGAGAATCAGCTGCGAACCGAGTTCCTTGCGACCTGAGTTTCTGCGAGCTGAGATTTTCTGCGAGTTGACATTTTTTAGTTGCGAGTTGAGATTATTAAATTCGCAATATAACTTAATTTTTCACTTTAAAATGTCTGATTTAAGCCGAATGATCGAGATGGAACACGAGGTTGGAAAATCTAATGTTCCACCGAAGCTACTTAGACTTGAGGACTATTATGGGTGGAAAGACAGATTTGAAAGTTACTGTAGATTCCACGACATCACTATTTGGTTGTGTATTAAAAATGGATATGTTGCACCTACAGCTGAGGTAGGGAACACAACAGTGATTGTGACTTATGATCGAATGAATGACCATCAGAAGAAAGAATTCACCATCGATAATAAAGCACATTCTTCAATTAAGATGAGCCTTCCTAAGGAGATCAACCATCAGTTGAAGTCCTTTCACACAGCTAAAGAGCTGTGGGACGCTCTAGAAAAGAGATGTGAGGGGAGCCCTCAGGTGAAAGCTGGTAAATGTAATCTTCTAAAAAAGCAGTTTATGGTATTTAAGGCTTTTAGAGAAGAAGATCTTGAGGCTTACACCACCCGTTTCTATCATCTATTAAGTGAGCTTGACGACCATGCTATCTTTTATAATGACAAGGAGAAAACCGACAAGTTTATTGAGGGTTTACCTTGTAAATGGGAGATGTACGGTATCTTGCTGAAAGATAATGATGAAAGATATGCAACCATGACCCTAGAGAAAGCGATTGATAAACTAAGGGGTTATGATTTCTCTAAGAAAACGAGAGATACGGATTCTGATCATCTACAGAATCCTGGTCTATACCATGGAAAGACTAGTATCTCTAATTCCTCATCCAATTTGACCACGGCTTTGTTTGCGGGTGAAATTGATGAGATTGGAGAAAAATTGACTGAGGATCTCTGTTTCATTGCTTCGGATAGCGGTGATAAACGAAACAAGAACACCACCTCAGATAAATCCACTCAAGGGCATCATAAGATGCCGATGAGTGTGAAATCAGCCGAACAACAACTTTCTGTGTTGGCATCGTTCGTTGCTTCCTATGAAAACTATATTCAAGGGAAGATAAACGATCCAGCACAATTTGATGAAGATTATGATCAGGTTGACCCTGATGACTTAGAGGAAATGGACCTCCAGTGGCAACTGGCTATGGTGTCAAGGAGAGTAAAGAATTTCCTAAAGCGTACGGGTAAGAGAGTGGTTGGAAATCGACCAGGTTTTGACAAGTCCAAGGTCAAGTGTTATAATTGTCAAGGTTACGGACACTTTGCCAGGGAATGCCAAAGACCAAAGGTTGATGCTGGAACTTCAAAACAAGATTCGGGAAGTAATCTAACTTCCAAAGTCTTAGTGGTTCAGCAAATAGACGGATCTTATGATTGGTCTACACCATCAGAGCAAGCTCTCATGGCTGAGATTGACGATCAAGAGAAACAAATTGAATCCACTTCCTACATGCCGACTACTGAAGAACTTCAAGCTAATGTGCCACACACTGAAGTTAAGGGGATTGAGGAAGATGTTCTCTACATCAACTCGACAGAAGAAATGAGTCCCAATGATTTTGTGGCATATATGGCTGATATTCAATCCGAAAAGAAAAAGGTATGTCTAGATCTCCTTACTCTCACTGATGTGTGCTATTTAGTTACTGATCTTCAAACACAGGTTAGTGTCTTTGCAGAATCTAACAAAACCTTGACCTCAGAATTAGACTTAGCTAAGTCTGATGTTCGTCGGTTAGGTGAAGATAAATTAGCACTGAACGAGAAGATTAAGAGTGATACTCTAGATAAGACCAGTCTGACTGACATTATAAATGAACAATGTATTAAAATAGACGGGTTATATCTAAACCTTAATGAGCTTAATAGAAATATAGCTATTAGGGATAAGGAGTTATCAGAGTCAAATATGAAACTGGTAGAGCTGAATAGAAAATTTGAAGGTTATAGAACTTCTTCTTTGACCTTAAATAGAATCATTGGCTCTCAACGTAGTGTAAAGGATGTTACTGGCCTAGGATACTCAGATGTCCCTCCGCCGTTTAATGCCAATTACACTGCTTCCACTTCTGTTGACTTAGAAATGACAGATGTTAATCCTGAGACTGAGGATTTGGAAAATCAACAGTCTATTGCATCTGAGATCCAAAAAGAGACTGTCAATGATTCATCTTTAACCAAGAGTACAGTCAAATCTCTCACTAAAGTACAATTCGTATCAAGTGGGATGATTGGAAGTACTGATGGAAATAATGAAGTCATTAAGAAACATAAGGAGTTACCTTCAGTGTCTTTTGATCAGATAAAGAAGGAGTCTGCTAAGACCGCTAAGTCACGAAAGCAGATGTCATGCTTCAAATGTCATCAACGAGGACATGTCTCTTCTTGTTGTCCCAAAAAGAAGAATGAAGCTGCTCCTAAGCGCGAGGCCAGTGATAAGTCTAAAAATATCTCTAGCACAGACAGGTTAGGTACCAGACCTGGTATTGGTATTAAACCTGTGACTGCTCTGAAAAGAGATGCGTCTCACAGTGTCTCGCCACCAAAACCTAAACGGCATGAAAACTCTGCTAAGGATCAGGTGCCGTCGAGGTTTATGACTCCGAGAAGGAACCAAAGTCATTTTGAGATTGGTTCTACATCTCGCACACAAGGAGTTTACCAAGGGTCCTATGATAATCGTAGCCAAGGGCAAAAATCCCAGGGTTATATTTCGGGGAGGGTTGGAAATCAATCAACTTATAGACCCAGGACCACTAATCATCAGCAAGCTGATGCGTCTTCAAAAGTGACCAAAGCTCCCAATGGGAAAAATGGTTACTTTAAAGAGCTACAGTTTGTCGATGATAAGGGACAAACCAAGACCGTAATGGCTTGGGTCCCTCTTGATAACTGATTGTTTACAACTTGTATGTGCAGGAGCAGACTGGGAACAATGATAATTGGTGGTATGTTGACAGTGGATGCTCTAGGCACATGACAGGAACCAGAAGTCTACTGACAGACTTCAGAGGTGGACTGAGACAAGGAGTGCACTTCGCCGGTGATAAAGGAGGAGTAATTACTGGGAAAGGAACTGTTTCTAATGGAACTTTGACTCTAGAGGATGTGAATTATGTTGAAGAACTAACGCACAACCTAGTGAGTGTTTCCCAAGTCTGTGATAAAGGTCATCCTGTTCTCTTCACTGAGAAAGAGGCCTTGATCCTGAAGCTGGGTTTTATCATTCCCGATAAATGGATACTGATGAAAGCTCCAAGGAAGAAGGACATTTATGCTATCAACATGAATGCTCCTATTACTTCAATGGTGTCTACTTGTCTGTTATCCAAGGCTTCAGAATCAGACTCTCTCCTATGGCATAGGAAAATGGCACACTTAAACTTTCGAAAAATGAACTATATAACCAAACATGGGTTAGTTCTGGGTGTACCACCGAAGAGTTTTGCATTTGAAGACAAGTGTATATCCTGCTTGAAAGGAAAACAGCATAAGAAACCACACAAGTCTAAAAATGTGAACTCTATTTCCTCGCCTTTTGAGTTGCTACATATGGATCTCTTTGGCCCAATAAGCAAGAGAAGCATAGGTGGCAAATGGTACAGTCTGGTTGTCACAGACGATTTCTCTAGATTCTCTTGGGTATTCTTTTTGGGATCTAAGGATGAAACTCCGGGCATTCTTATGGAGTTTCTTGATCTAATAGAGAACATCTATAGAAAAAGAGTTAAGAGAATTCGTAGTGACAATGGGACCGAGTTCAAGAATTCTACATTGAATGTATATTGCTTAAGCAAAGGCATTCAACATCAATTCAGTGCACCATATGAACCTCAACAAAATGGTGTTGCTGGAAGGAAGAATAGAACTCTAATTGAAGCAGCGAGAACAATGCTTGCAGATTCAAGGCTTCCGGTCATATTTTGGGCAGAAGCAGTGAATACAGCATGTCATGTTCTCAATCGGGTTCTTACGGTTAAAAAGCAGAACAAGACATGTTATGAGCTTTTGAACAAAAAGAAACCGAACTTAAAAGGGTTTGAACCCTTTGGAGTTTCATGTACGTTGTTGAAAACAAGTCATCAACCTAAATTTGGTGAGAAGGCTGACGAAGGATACTTCCTAGGTTACATGCCTAACTCACCAAACAAAAGGGCCTTCAATAAAAATTCGGGACGTGTTGAAATAGTTTATAACATCGAAGTTACGAGCTATACACATGACTCACATAAGGGATTGGATTGGCAGTTTGACTATTCAGATCTTTTCAAGTCATTTAAAGTCCATATCAGTGACTATGTCAGTAACTCAGACATTTCTGAGCATTTATTGTCGGGAGATGAGGATCCCACTCCTTCTCCAACATCGAGTGCTCAAACGTCTGATGCTAGGAATATTGTCGATACTGATGTTGTTCCCCCTATCGAGTCACAACTACCTTAAGATGATATACCTCTAGAGAGTGAAGATCCTGAAATTGCTTCTCAAAGGATTATGGATGATGTTCTTACTCCTCTGAGACAATTAAGGATATCAACTACTAATGAAGGTATACCACCTTTGGAGGAAATTGGTGCCAACTTACAGGATGATATTCCAGTGGAACCTGTTACTTCAACAAGAATTAATAGGATTCATCCAATTGATAATATCATCGGTGATCCAAATTCTCCTGTTCTGACTCGAAATCAATCTAAAGCTAGTACATCTACTCATTCAAGCTTGTATGCTGAAATGAACGAGACAGGGATCTCTAATCTATGTCTATATTCATGCTTTATCTCACAAATTGAACCTAAAAATGTTCAGATAGCTTTGAAGGAAAATTCGTGGGTTGAGGCAATGCAGGAAGAACTGTCTCAGTTCACAAAATTGCAAGTTTGGGAGTTGGTTGACCTACCTGTTGGAGAATATCCAATTGGAACTAGATGGGTATTTAAGTGCAAGAAAGACGATCGAGGAATCGTGATTCGCAATAAAGCTCGTCTAGTTGTCCAAGGTTTCAATCAACAAGAGGGGATTGATTACAATGAAGTGTTTGCGCCTGTGTCTAGGCTTGAAGCAATTAGGTTATTCTTAGCATTTGCAGCCTCAAAGAAAATAAAAGTATTTCAGCTGGATGTTAAAAGTGCCTTCTTGTATGGCAAAGTCAAAGAAACGGTGTATGTTTCTCAACCACCGGGATTTACTGATCCAAAGTATCCAGATAGAGTATATCGTCTCGATAAGGCTCTATATGGATTACATCAAGCTCCGAGAGCGTGGTATGAGACACTGTCCACTTATCTTCTTGAGAATGGATTCACAAGAGGAAGAATTGACAGTACACTTTTTGTAAAATGGAAAAGAAGAGACTTTCTACTTGTTCAAGTATATGTTGACGATATCATCTTTGGGTCATCTGACGAAAGGATGTGTAGTGAATTTGAAAAGGTTATGAAGAACAAGTTTGAGATGTCAGCAATGGGTGAATTGACATTTTTCTTAGGATTGCAAGTTGATCAAAAGAAAGATGGATATTTCATTCATCAGACTAAGTATACTAATGAGCTTCTAGAACGATTCAAGATGGAAGAATCAAGAATTTTTCATACTCCTATTCCGGAAGCCCATGGTATTGGTCCAGATACATCGAGTGATAGAGACGTGGATCCTACTCTTTACAGGGCCATGATTGGATCACTAATGTATCTTACAGCATCAAGGCCTGATATAATGTTTGCAGTATGTGTCTGCGCAAGATATCAAGCTACTCCTAAAGAATCTCACATGCAAGCTGTAAAACGAATTCTTCGTTACCTCAAAGGGAAACCGAAGCTGGGACTTTGGTATCCGACTGATGGAGACTTAGATTTTGTGGCTTACACTGATTCTGATTACGGAGGATGCAATCAGAATAGAAAGTCTACAACCGGTGGATGTCAATTCCTAGGAGGTAGACTAGTCTCTTGGCAATGCAAGAAGCAAACCTCAGTAGCCATTTCCACATGTGAAGCTGAGTATGTTGCAGCTGGCAGCTGTTGTTCCCAAGTTTTGTGGATACAACAACAATTGCTTGATTATGGGTTGAGTATAACAAATACTCCTATGATGATTGATAATGAATCAACGATCTCAATAACCAATAATCCGGTCAAGCACAGCAAAACTAAACATATTGATATTCGACATCACTTTATTAGAGACTGTGCTGAGAAGAACCTGATAAAGTTAGCTAAGGTTCCATATGTGGATAATTTAGCAGACTTATACACCAAAGCGTTCGACAGAGCTCGATTCGAGAAATTGGTGCAACTAAATGGAATGAGAAATCCAGAGGATTAGTCTTCCATAGAGTTGGTTTGTAATAATTAGTCGTTTATATTTATTAGTTTATGCCTATTTTTTTTTTTTTTTAAAAAAAAAAAAAAAAAAAGGGAAAAGGGGGTAAGGCGTATGGCATTCATTTGCTTGTTACCGTTGGGGAATCGCCTCCGATACAGGTTAAGTCTTTATCAACTGGGAAATGATAGTAAATTAGAAGAATTGGCTTAATAAATGTAGGTAAAAGTCTTAAGTTAGATGTGTTAGTAGATTCAAATTTGTTACATGAACTTTACATCTTTAAAACCAGGCCTTCACTTATCTTTTAGTATACTCCTCTCTCCACACGATATAATTTGCTTGAAAAACTTTAGATCTAGACAGATTCATTATATGATGTACTGGTAGGCAATTTCTGCTTTGATTTCTGAGCATATAATAAGCTATAAATCTTCTGTGTGGTATCTCGTGTGATTTACTATATGACGTATGACATAAGTCTTAATTGATGAAAGATAGTCTGACCATACACTGTTATCAAGAATCTATGAAAATATGTCAAGACAAATAATAAGAATTATGGTTGTTAGTGAAATTACTGGTGTCTCTATTGTACTAAGTACAGACCTGACTCCTTTAGTTTTGCCAATAGTTTCAAGCTTGGTTTGTCTATACTAAGGGATCTTCTGTTGTACTAAGTACAGAACTAGAACCACTAGTATCTACAAAACGAGTTTGATATTTGTCACATTTACTCAAGGGTATGTCATATGTTTTGAAAAGAACATCATTTAGTGACCTCTATCTTGCAAAGTGAAAGAAACGGTGTTATGTGTTTTACTAAATTTCTCAGTATGTCATTTTTGAATCACATTTGGTAATACACATACAAACAATAAAAGGTTTGCTCGGAAATCAGTATAGACTTTGTTTATATGGATTATAATACCGGTAATCATCTTGAACTGACTATGTTAATTAAACTATTTTATTTTGATGTGAATGGTATATTCTGTGGAGATAGGTAACCAAGTTATACTCTTATAAATGTAAGTTGATAAATGGTTAAGTTGTGAGTTCTTATGTAACTTATTGTGAATTTCATAAGGTATGCATACTAACAATCATCTTAGACTTTTTACTCATCAATTGGTTCAGCTGTTTCTTTCTAATCTGATCCCGCTGTAGATAAATTCTTGTCGCCCTTGATTAGGATATTTTATTTTACTTTATTTTATTGTAATTTTATTTTAGTCAAAGTGTTTCATTAATACAAGGGTACTTGATACAAATGTTTATTATGAATCATTGAACTTTTATTTATTTCATTTTATCTTATTTCTCTTTATTTTATTTTTCTTATGTTTCTATTGTTCGTATTATTGCATCACAAGTGAAAGATCCTCAGATTTTAGACTTGTGCGCGTTTTTCTAAGAACGACAAGTGAAAAATATTTTATTTTAGACTTGTGCACTATTCCATGAGAAAAACAAGTGAAAGATACGTGTATTTTAGACTTGTTTATTTTTAGGAACTTAAAAATTACGTTTTTATAATTAAAATGTATTTTTTAGACCTTTTTTGCGAATCCAGAACAGGGCTGCGAGTTGAACTCAACTCTGCGAGTTGAGTTCTGCGAGCCGAGTTCAAATGGATCAAAAGGGGGCTGCGGGTTCAAATGTTACACACACTGCGAATCCACTTGATCTTGCGAACCCACACACATTGCGAGCCGAAACACTATTTCCATCTCATTTTCGAAATTTCGGTTGGATATCGAATCTTTGACCTCATACACTTTATTCACTTTTAGCTTGCGAATCTATTGAGGTATAAATCATCTAATTCCACCGCGTATTTAATCCAAAATCGACATTTTTATAAAAAATGAGGGTTTTTGATTTTTAATTACTAAAATATTAATGTTGTGCTCAAATCAACACGAAACCTTAGGGTTTATGTTAATAGGAGTATGTTGGAACTAAGGACATAGGCTGATCATGCTAAAAACTTCTCAAAATTGAAAATTATTATGATGTCACCATGGCAGTTCATCCTGCGAGTTGAGATCCAACTCAACTCGCAGGTCAACGGGTCAACATTTCATCTGCGAGTTGAACTCCAAGTTTGACTTGCGAGTCCAACTTGCGAGTTGACTTGCGAGTCCAACCTGCGAGTTGACCTGCGAGTTGACTCTGCCAGTTGAACTTGCGAGTTGAACTTGCGAGTTGAACTTGCGAGTTGAACTTGCGAGTTGAGCTTGCGAGTTGACTTTTGTTGAAACTACGAGTTGAACTTGCGAGTTGACTTGTTGACTGCGAGTTGAACTTGCGAGTTGAATTTGCGAATTGACTTTTGTTGACTCTGCGAGTTGAACTTGCGAGTTGACTTGTTGACTGCGAGTTGAACTTGCGAGTTGAACCTGCGAGTTGACTTTTTGAAACTTTTGATTTCTAATTTTAATTTACGATCTCTCGATTAGTTAACTAATTGAGCGTTTATAAGTTAAAATAGTCTACGGATAGACGTGTCGACTTAAATGTAAACACGTAAAACCGTATACTCTATATATAAGACTTATGACTTTCCGTAATAAGTAATATATTTGTAAGTCAGACTTATTGATTCTGTATATGTTGAACAACTATAATTGATAATTAAGTTTCACAACTTAATAGTTCAATTATGAGTTGTAGATCATATAAGTTTATCAATATTTGTTAAACTGTTTGTCTAACATTAGTGTGATATGTTGTTGTTATTACAGAAATGGTTCGACAATTTGCTGCTCAGCACAATGTGCTCGTCGATCTGGATATCAATGCACGAGGTGCATCCAGGATAGCTCGGATTCTTACTTTTCTAAGTCGATCAAGGATTCAATTTGCAATCACCGATTCACCTGCCTTGTCTCATGATATACTTACCCAATTTTGGGCAAATATTGTATATGATACATCGGTGAATCCTCCGGTCATCCAGACAAGGATAAATGATCGTCCGGTTATCTTTTCTGCTTCAGATCTTAGGAACATTTTACAGTTGGGAACTGTGGAGCAGGAAGATGGACCAACTGAGTTTCCGTTGGACTTTATCGAGGGAGCTTTAGGACGTATGGGGTATGTTGGACCCAAGAGAGGCCGTCAGTTTCTGAAAGCTCTCGTGTTCGGAGAATGGAGATTTTTACTCCATGTCTTGGTCACGATCTTTGGGCCAAAGAAAGGAGGATATGATGAGCTTAACTCTTCTCTATTATCGGCTGCACTGTCACTAGTTTACAATAAACCATACAGTTTTTCAGACTATGTTTTTGGAGAATTTGTTAGACAAATCTTGGGAGGTGTCAGGTCTCAGTTTATGCTATATCCCAGATTTTGTATGCTTATCATTCGGGCTTCGATTCCTGACTTGCCAGACTTTCAAGCTGATTTAAAAGTTGATACCATCGGGCTGAGGGCTTACAATGCCATGTTTATGCACACCTCAAGAAGGTTTGAGATGCAACCACAGCCGACAGAGCTGTTTGGGTTCTTGATCCATCCCGATTATGTGACGCCACCAAATCATGGTTGGCTAGATGTTGATGTGGCCGAGGGTGCTCCTGAGCCACAAGAACTGATTGAGGAGGTTCTTATTCAAGCAAATCAGCAAGAGCAACAAGTTGATGTTGACATTGCAGCTGAAGTGGTGCAGCAAGTACTGGCTGAGAACGATGATGCCAATGATCCCATCATGCAGGATGTGGATCAGTATGTTGCTGAGGCACCAAGGTTTGAAGAACCATCCACAGAGGCACCTGATGCTGTTGGGCCATCGGGCAGAAATGGAGAAGCTGCTTCTGCTTCTGAATCTGGGTCTGATGCTGCTGATGATGATGATGAGACTGGACCACCAGGGTTTGTCTCCGGTATCCCTGAAGGGATGATTCGTCAAGGATCAAAATTGATTATGGATCCGGCATTGAAGTTAAAGAGGAAAGCCGTGGACCAAGATCCCGATTTTGTTTTGGTTGATGAAGATGATGATGAAGAAGAAGAGGAGGAGGTGCTCATTACTCGACCTCGCAAGCTGCTCAGACAAACAGCTTCAACCTCTGCAGCTCATCTACAATCCAGTTCTACGCCCTTAGAGGCTGAAATGATTGCTGCTTTGGTTCGCCCGTCTTCGCACCCAACCACCAAATCTAGCAGGGTTGCAGCGTGTCTATTAACCGATGTTGCTACCGAGATAGCGAAGAAAATGCAACCGCCCGCTCCCACGCCACCAACCACCACTACTGCTGCTCCATCCACCTCCTCTGCGACTGATTCTGATCATATTAATAGCTTAGAGTCCAGAGTTCGAGAGTTGGAAGAAACCGTCAAATTCTTGATTTCTCAAATGCTGTCTATGTCTGATAACATGACTAATCAGAATGATGCCTATTCACTGCTCATCAAGACGAATAACAATCTGATAGATGATGTAGCTGACAAGCAGAGGCAAATTGATAGACTTGATCGCCTGGTCATCAGCCTTCTGAAGGACAAGCCATCTCAAGGGGAGGTATTGATATATCAAGAGTCCTGCAAGGAAGATGAGCTGGCGAAGAAGAATAAGAATGATGAAGACGATGATCCCGCAGCTGGAAAAGAAAGTGAGCTAGCTGGTCCTTCAACGACTGGTCAGCAGACTACATTTCAGGGGGAGTCTGCTGAAGCAAGTGGAAGTGGAGCTGGTACTGGTGCTGCGAAGGGTGGAGCTGAAGAAGGTGACACTTGTATTAATATAGACTGATTGTAATTATTAATACATTGTAACTTTGAATTATTTTGTAATTAAGATGTTTAAACTTGAATGTTTAAAATGTTATAATTATGAATGTTCGTATATTATAAGTCTTTTGTAATTCTAGATTGACTATGATCGATAAAAGAGTTATAGGATCATATAATATATGATGTTCGCATATTATAAGACTTATTCAAATTTTAGATCGATTATCATAATCGATGAAAGATTTGAATAAGTATATATATATATAATATATTTCAAATACACAAAGGGATTAATAAGAAAAATCTTAGATTGATTCAGGGAAATCAATGAAAGAACTTATGATATTAATCTATTTGTGTATGTATTTCTATAGGTCATGAAATGTTGAACTTATCAGATTCTGAAGGCGACATGCCAGATGAATTAGATGAGGACATTGACTTTGACCTTGAAGAAGGAGAGTTTGTACCTCCTGAAGATTGGACTTTCATTGTTAATGATGGGGCAGACGAATGTGTAGATCTTGACGCTGATGTTGTTGAACACATTGTAAGCCCATCTACCACTAAAGTGGTCATCCAGGAAGAAGATGGAGAAAGGGTTGTTGAGTTAGATGAAAGTCTAGATGACTCAACCAGTTCTGAATCAGAAGATGACCTTCCAGAAAAACTCAGAAATAATCCCATGTTTAGACCTCTGAAAAGGAGAAAGCAAAAGGTTGGGATGTCTGAAGTAGATATAACTGGAAAGAAAGCTCCAAGGAAGGGGATCATCGGCTGGTATTTTGATTCTGACTTGAAACTTTTCGCTATCAAAAGATTTGACGGAGTTCAATATTTCGGTAAGAAGCTTAAAGTATTCAGTTCGCTTCCTCGATTTGAAATTCGAGACTTGGCACGCTTAGAACTGATAAATCCCAGTAATGATCCCTACGCAACGTATGTTGAGAGAATCATTCGGACTGAGGGTAGATCAATGAAGTTTGAAAAGATTAAGCCAAGAGTCGGAAAGACGATCAAATTAAAGGAACGAAGTCAGAGAGCTGGCCGAAGATTAAGGAAGAAAACTTATCCAGCTGTCAAGTGCATACAGCAGATACCACTGAAGACAATGCCACAGAATATTCTGGGAAATCTTCTGAACTGGCACGTGGACTCAGAGACTGGTGAAGCTGTCATGGTTGAAGCTGATGATGAAGTCGAAGGAGGAGAAAGAGTAATTCTAACAGTCTATGACCATCGACACCTGATGAATCTGTCGAGGAAGGACCTGTTGAAGTTAAACGAAAACAGGATCCTAACGACTGAAGCATGGGGTGATCTAGCAAGAGATTATCAATTAATGGTGAAGACGTGTGTTAGAATGAAGATTCATATGGGCAGTAGTATTTACAAGTAAAGACCAAAGACAAAGTTGAAGATAACGACACTAGAGCTATTGTCAAGGGGGAGTCTGTTGGGACATGTTATTGTGACAATAGATCTAGCTTGTAATAGGACTAGTGTATTTATTATCAATCTTCATAGATTGGTTTAGACTTGTAAATATATGATATTAACTTGTTATTAGTATTTGTTAAATGTTATTAGACAAATATCGATTTTAAGTTAAAGACTGAATCGCGAATTGAGAAGTCAACTCGCAGGTCAACAGACTTGCGAGTTGAGATCTCAACTCGCAGTCCAATCTGGACTCGCAGCTCTCAGCTGCGAGTTGAGATCTGGGCTCGCTGTAAACTGGACTCGCAGGTCTTACCTGCGAGTTGAGTTTTGGACTCGCAGTCTATCTGGACTCGCAGGCCCATGGGCTGCGAGTTGAGTCAACTCGCAAGGCCCATGGCCTGTGAGTTGAACCAGATATAAATATTTTAAATACTGCTCATTATAAAAGGACCTAAAAATCCGTGCCATGAGAATGGACACCAAATATTTTAAGTATTCTCTCCTCGAAATCTGTGCAGATATAAAAGCATTTATTGAATAGGCTCGGTTTTGATTGTTTAACACTAGTTAATATCAAAACGAAGCTTGTTAATTAATTGCAAAGTTATATAAGCAATAAACCTTAACGTATTGAGGGATTCCGCACCTCAATACTTAAAGATAATCCGTTATCGAACCAAGATCTAGCGACCTTACAGGTATCCGTGCCTTACATCACTCTCAACAATTATTATATACACATCTCGTTTTTTGTGCCCAGAAACTATTATTATATTAAAGGCTAGGTCTTGAAGGTTTAACAATAGTTAATATCAAAACAAAGCCCTTTAATTAATAGATAAGTTATATAAACTTTAATCAAACGTATTGAGGGATTCCGCACCTCAATACTTTAAGATAACGTTGTAATCGAACCAAGATTTAGTGACTTACACACTTTCTGAAACGTACGAACTTGCTGTTCAAACTCAAATCTGAGCAAAAACTCAGATCTAGAAAGATTATACCGTTGAAATCGAATGAAACTAAAAGAATATGAATCACAAACACTCAAGGAAGCCGAAAGTACAACTTTTATCTTCCCAAACACTTGTAATCTCTCGTTTCTTTATCTTTTCTTTACCCCGAACCAAAAACCAAATGTTTAAAGGCTATGATACCACTTGTAAATCCCCTTAGGGCTCGGATCTACGGGGTAAACTTGCTTATATAAGTGCGGAATCCTCACATAAATATAAACGATAACAAACGAGTATAAATATCACTTTTATTGAATGTAAACAAAGTTACATTCGAACATACAAAGCGTATTCGAACTTAGCCACAAAAACCTAGTTCCTAAACCCTAAAAACCACTAAAAATCCTACTTTCGGACTTGTGTATTTATAGGCAACTAAGTTCGTACGAACTTACTAAGTTCATACAAACTTACTAAGTTCGTACGAACCTACAAAATACACAGACAAAACTTAAGTTAACGATTACAACGATTAACAAAATGACTTCTAAACCTAACTACTATAAACTAGAAGTTGTTGTCACAAAACGTGCACCAACAAAGATCAAGAAAATAATTTGTCTTCAAGATTTTCTTCGAGAATTAACATCAAAGATAAAAACTGAGACATAATTATCAAAAAGTGCGCTTCAACGTGGTTTTCAGCTTACAAAAGATTCTCGAAGTTCAAGCTTAAAGGATACATATATGAATTGAAGACTATCCAAGCAAAGTTGGATATTAAAATATAGATTGTAAACATTGTTATTGTAATTAACCATGTGACTAGTCTATTAGTATAAATAGCTAGTTAGGGTTAATCATTTGTAAGTTTCCAAGATTAATAGAAAAACACATTCAAAGGAAACTCTCTCAATTATCATTGAATCATCATACATTTGCTTGAATATGTTTAACATCTAACTAATGAGGGAGTTTATCAAAAGCGGGGAAGTTTGGATTTTAATTATACTAAAATAGAGCAGATAAAAGGTAATGTAAATGTAGATAATAAAGAAGCGGTGTTTGTTATGACTTCGTTAGTTACATTATGGGATGATGCGTTTAAAGTTGTATTTAGCATAAACATTTATTAGGTAATTGTAGGTTCCCCTGGTGTTGGATACACGAGGTAAACAATATATTTGAGTGGGGAATCCTCAAATATACACAACGATAATAAACAAGTAAATACGAATATGTAAAGATCACAAATTAAGCTTTATTGAACGTAAAACTTGGTTACATTCAAACTAAGACTCAAACTCTCTCTTTTAGCTTTTTGCGAACTTGCACTAAGCTCTAAGACTGAGTTTCACGAACTGAATCATCGATTATCCTTTCAACCTATAGATATGTATATATACTAGCTAAGTTCGTATGGACTAGGCCATACGAACTTGGCCCACTTCGAAGCCCGGCTAAGTTCGTATGTCCTCCTAAGTTCGTACCTACCCTCTAAGTTCGTACGAACTTACATATACTCATATAAGACAAAAGTTAACGATTACAATTTATTAACAAAATGACCAATTAGAAACTAGATGTTGTTGTCACACAAGATGTACCAATAGACTCCCCCTTGATAATAGTTCTAGTTTCACCCGAGATGTTGTCACCCGAGTTGTCTTCGATCTTGATTCTGTTCAACTCTTTTGACTTCCTGCATACAACCCCTTTTCCACAAAATTTTCATTTCCCTCTGATATCTTTAACGTTCATGTCTCCAACTATCTCTGTAGTTTCATGAAGCTTCATCAGATCATGTCATACACCCTCAAAAACTCTTTTTAGCTTCTGATTCACCTTCGGGAATTTCATCTTTTCATATCCTAACTCCTCTAGGTCTATCGAATTTCCTCCTTCCTCTAACTCAGACTCATCACTAT
This sequence comes from Logfia minima, assembly GCA_963921325.1. Taxonomy (NCBI): domain Eukaryota; kingdom Viridiplantae; phylum Streptophyta; class Magnoliopsida; order Asterales; family Asteraceae; genus Logfia; species Logfia minima. The sequence continues at coordinate 19,298,202 of OY992763.1, read as the reverse complement.
TAAACTCGTCAGTCCAATGGTATATGTCTCTGTTAGATTGACTAGACTCCCCCTTAACATGTTCAAGGGTACCAAGTCTTCCAATTAAAGAGTTAGGCAGGTCACCATCATTTGGTCATTTTGGTCACCATCATTTGGTGCAATGGGATCATCGTCTTTGTCTCAGTTTCTTTCTCAACTCATCGTCTTTACAACCAATCTTCTCCCCCTGAGCTACCGCGCTCTTCAACAAGGGATTTATCTCCCCCTAAGCGATAGCTACTTCATATGGTGAGATAGTTGTAATTGTTGTTGTAATTGTGGGTGTGGTGGTGTTTGTGGGTTGGGCAGTCTGCTCACTAATGACAACCTCACTAGATCGTCTTCCTTTTGGACCTTCTAGTTAGTAACGAGGTATCATTATCATTATCATCATCGTCATCTTGCACTGTATAATCATGTCTTCATTCAACTTATGTTTGCCTTTATCCATGGTAAAACGAGACCCGGAGTGAGATCCAAGTATTTTTAAATCGAGATTCATCCAACGGTGGAATATCATTTTCATCATCACTTTCATCATCACTCTCGGTCTGTTCACTCGCAAACCCCAATAGCATCCTCAAATTTAGATCTTCTAGCTTCAACATGTAGTAACCCCTAGGCTTTGAACTAATCATGTTCTAGTTATTTCTTCAATCGTAGAGTAAAACACTCAAACGTAATTATCTCCTAATCTAGAAAGAACTTAAATTGAAAATAAAACATAACAAACAAATATGAAAAACAAATTTGAAATTATTCATATTTAAAAGCACATTCTTTTTGTGAGAGTCACTGTTACGAAGATCATATTAGCCATAATGTAGATTGTACATAGTAGGAATTATTGTATTCCTTTGTTATTATGTATGTAACTAATAGTCCAAGACGATTATTGGTCTTGTTGTCCATATAAGCACTCAGCATTCAGAATTTTCAAGTGTGGTTTTAATTATTATTCACAATTACCTGTGTAGCTTCCCATTTGACGTACTCTAATAATCAAGATACGCTCATAACTACCATGTAATGGGTGTGATTATTTTCTTTCATTTTTAAAGTCAAATCATTTATAAATGCTCAAGTACTTTTGTACAAGATTAATGATTAAATTTGACTAAGGTTAGAGCAAAACAAATCTAAAATCAAACCATTGGTGACAGGTCTGTACTTTCGTACATCAAAGCGACGTAGTTTGACTAGAGACCTTGAAAATGGTATTCTTGTTTCTTGGTCTAGTTTGCTCTATGTTAAGATATACTGAGAGACTAGGTTAACATGTTTCTGGATGTAGCAGAAGAAGCACTCAGTATATCTCCCAGATGAAGTCGTTATGGTACCCAATAACATGTGTTATGAGATAATATATCGCATAAGAATTAAGACTTAACGTCATATATCAAAAGAGAGTTGTCACATGATAATTTTACTTGACTTTATTTTTGTGCACTTAAAATATCTTTATGTTGGATACCTACCGATACATCATATGATGGATACCTACCGATACATCATATGATGGATACCTACCGATACATCATATGATGAAGCTATTAGGCACGTTTAGATTATGGTACATTATACTGTGTAGTTACTACATCTTAAATTCACACTTAATAAAGTTCTAGGCATGGGTAACGTTTTCGTCATTTCTTTGCGTAATTACAGTGACACTCATATTTTTTATAGTTTTTCAAACTTACTAAGAATACTAAAAAACTAAAGATAGATAAAAGTTCTTAAGGGAGATACGTTACTCATGAATTTTCATTCCAGTGATTTGGACTAACAACTCAAAACATGATTTATCTAACGGTCAGCTAGATTATCATTTGAGGAATTTATCATCCCATATTTGATTTTGTCTCCCCCTTAGTCGCTACATCTTCTACTGAACTTGTAGCCTTTGAAGAACTTGCCTCTCCCCGATCATGTGTCTTGAGCAATCGCTAGCAACATACCACCAGTTAATATCCATTCCGGTCAACTCCTACACATGCACATAAGTAATAAAAGATTAGTTATTATGGGGGACCCAAGCCACCACGGACTTGGGTCGGTCGTTCTCATCAACAAATGTAAATTTCTTAAGATATCCATCTCGCCTTTCAGGTGACTTGGATACTTTGGAAATTTCAAGTGTTGGTGAATGGGGATTACAACCACTAGGTCTTCTATCCGGAGACTTTTTGAAAAGTCTCTGATTGACTGGCCTTTGGTTTGAAGTATATCTAACCCTAGATTGATAGTTATAATTCGAATTTTGAAAATTACTATTACAACACCACTAGTTAGAAAAACTTTTAATGGGGGTTTGAACATGTTGTGGAGTTTTCGACCGAATTAATTTTCCATTTGAGCTTCCTATTTCAGGAGAAGTGCTCCTTGGACTATCATTGGTCGAAACTCTAGATTTCTTACTTGGACACACAGTTGCTACATGTCCCTTTAGATGGCACACGAAGCACGAACGCTTCTTCCAGGCTTTCTTATGAGCCTTGAGATTCATTTGGTGTTCCATTTTGTGTGGACTTGACTCTTCTTTGATACCTGACTCAGCTTTCTCTGAATTGGTCTCGTCTTAAATTTCTCTCTTTTCTGCATCAATTGAGGCCATGAATGTCTGAGGTTCGTCAGCCTCTATACTCTAATCATATGAACCGTCTTGTGTTTGAACAATCAAGGCTCTGGAATGTACACTATTCCTTGATTTTTGATCTCTCGTAGACGTCCCTTGATATGAGTAGCTCTGCCTTCCCTGGTTTGAAGTTTGTTCTTTTCTCGGTCTCTGACATTCCCTGGCGAAGTGCCTGAAACCATCGCAGTTATAACACTTAACCTTTGTCTTGTCAAGTCCAACCTTTCCACTACAAACTTCCTACCGGTTCGATTTATGAACCTCTGCACCCTCTTTGTAACCATGGCCAGTTGCCACTGTAAGTCCATCTCTTCCAAATCATCAGGGTCAATTTGGTCATAATCCTCATTGATCATGGCAGGATCCATGACCTTTCCATGTATGAAGTTCTCATGAGATGCTACAAATGATGCTAAAGTTGCCATCTGACCTTCTACTGACTTCATGCTCATAGACATCGATTTAAACCTATTAATATTTCCAAATTGTGAGTTCTTATCCCTGCCTGAATCACCGGATGATGTAACTTAACAGACCTTGCCTTCAGTATTTATGATTACATTGTATGTCTCAGACTTCCCAGTGAAAAATGTTGTGACTCCATTACTTGTAGATGCAATAGAATCAGACTTCTTGCCATGATAGACACTCGGATCTTGAACCCGATTAGATCCCGTCTCTTTCTTCTGCATGCTTAAGTCAAAGACCCGCAACTTTCCTCTATCATCTCTTTTGCACTTAAACACCCATTTAGTGCCTATTGCAAACTCTCCCGTGGGTAGGTCGACTAGCTCCCATACCTTGAGCTTCTCGAACTGTGCAAGCTCCTCTTGCATTGCTTCTACCCAGGAGTTATCCTTGAGAGCCATTTGAACATTCTTCGGCTCTACTTGCGATATAAAACAGTTATACAGACATTTATGCATTATCTCGGTTTCTTGGATCAATACATAAAGACTGGTATTGTCAGATATGCCTCTACGTGTCTTCACACTTGAACTAGGATCACCAATTATGTTATCGATTGGATGATACTTGTTCACTCGTGTCGAGACTTAATCCAATCTCCCCCTCAAATGGTACATCTTCTTCAACAATTTCTTGCGCATAATCTGTAGCCTTTGAAGAGAGTGGATGTTTCATTGAACTAGGATAAACTTCCTCAATCTGTTCGGCAACAATTTCTTGTCCTTTATCTGTTGATTCTTCTGAACAGGGAACACTGCATCTTGGTGCAAAACCATTATCTTCACAATCATCTAGTATTACATGTTCTAATCCTAAAGTGTCAACATCACTTAGGATAGGAAGATTAAATGACTTGAAGATAGCATCATAATCAAATAACCAATATGGCCCATTTTGTACTACTGGAGTGTAAGATATGACTTGAATGTTGAAGACAATCTCAACTCTACCAGATGCATTATTGAAGACCCTTTTGTTTGGAGAACCGGCTTCAGAACCTACGAAGAATCCTTCGTCTGCCTTTTCACCAAATTTTGGTTGATTATTGGTCTTTAATAAGGTACACTGAACACCAAAAGGTTCAAGACCAGTTAAGTTTGGCTTTCTACCGTTTATGATCTCATAACACATTTTGTTATGCCTTTTGACAGTTAAAACCCGGTTTAATACATGACAAGCTGTATTCACTGCCTCTCCGCAGAAAATGACAGGAAGCTTTGAATCAGCCAGCATTGTCCTTGCTGCTTCAATCAATGTTCTATTATGTCTTTCAGCGACTCCATTCTGTTGTGGCTCATAGGGTGCACTAAATTGGTGTTGAATTCCTTTGCTTAGGCAAAAGACGTTCATCACCGAGTTTTTGAACCCAAAGCCATTGTCGCTTCTTATCTTCTTGACTCCTCGTCAATATTGATGCTCAACTTGGGTAAAGAATGCCATCAACATTTGAGCTGTCTCATCCTTGGTCCCCAAGAAGAATACCCAGGAAAATAGCAACCACAAGGCAGTAGTGTTTACTGCCTATACTCCTTGCATTCACCGGACCAAACAAGTCCATGTGAAGGAGTTCAAAAGTTGAGGCAATGGAGTTTTGAGATTTGGACTTGTGAGGTTTCTTGTGCGGTTTCCCTTTCTGACACGGCACACATCTATCCTCTAACTCGAAACTCTGCAATGGTACACCCTGCACTAGTCCATTTCTGACTATGAAATTCATCTTTCTAAAGTGCCGATGTGTCATCCTCCTATGCCAGAGTTGTGATTCACTCTCAGAAGCTTTGGATAGAAGACATGTCGACTCCTGTGAAGATTCAGCTATACTCATGTCCATCACATAAGTGTCATTCTTCCTTGGTGCGCTAATGAAGATCCACTCTTCTGGTATGACAAACCCGGGTTTCAGGATTAATGCTTCTCTATATGTGAAATGAACGGGATGTCCTTTATCACAGATCTGAGATACACTCATGAGATTATGCTTCAGCTCCTCAACATAGTTGACTTGCTCTAGCACAATTTTCCCATTTGTGACATTTCCTAACCCCGTGATCTGTCCTCTTTTCGCCCTCGCGAAATTAACATATCCTCCTTTCTTGTGCACGAAATCCACAAGATTCTGCCTCTCCCCCGTCATATGTCTAGAGCAACCACTATCAACATAACACTAGTTAATAGCTCTTCTGGTCAACTCCTTCACATAAAGTGAAAACAATTAGTCAGTAAGGGGGACCCAAGCCACCACAGTCTTGGGTCGCCCATTCTCAATGAATGTGAATTCCTTCAAGTATCCATCTCTCTTATTAAGTAACGTAGATACCTTGGGAGCCACACGTGTTGGTGAATGGAAGGTTTTATCAATAGGCTTTCTCTCTGGAGACTTTTGAAAAAGTCTCGAATTTACAGGCCTAGGGTTTGAGGAAGATCTAACCTTAGACGGATAGTTATAATTTGAATTTTGATGATTCCAATTACTACTATACTGGTTAGAAAAACATTTATTCGGTGTTTGAAAATGCTGTGGGGTTTTCAACCTTGATGATTGTCCATATGAGCTTCTTGCTACAAGAGTAGTGCTCCTTGAACTATCATTAGTCGTAAACTTCACAGATTTAGAAAGTGGTTGAGATCTTCGAGAACTTGAAGTTCTTTTAAATCCTAACACGTTTCTACCCGAATTACCAACATTTTTTTTAATATTCATTTTAAGTTCTTCAGTCAAAATGCTTGCCATTCTTTGATTTACACCAGTTGTCTCAGATGTCAAAACTTTCTTTTCCTGAGACGAGCTAGTTTTGACATGTAAGTGGTCTTTCTTCACCTGAGATTTACCAGTTTTACCTTTGTTCGGACAAATACTTATTACGTGTCCCTTCTGATGGCACACGAAGCACGAACATTTCACCAAGGCTTTTTTAGGAGCCTTGTGATCCGTTTGATTGTCCAAACTAGGTAAAGTTTGAGAGGAGGTGAAACAAATTTAACTATTTTATTATACTGCTCTTTAACAAATTTTTCTTCCACTACACCGTCGTTTTCAAAAGTTACTTTCCTTTTAGGAATTGGTATCGTGGAAGTCTCAGTAGACTTTGACTCTATTTCTATAACTGTCTCAGCTCTCACTGGTTTAACAAAGTGTATTAACCCAGGGACTGCTGATTGATTAATAGAGTCATTCACATTAGACAACTCAGTCTCATTAGATGTGAAAGTATAATTATGATTAAATGGAGGAGGGGTTTTAGTGTATCCCATTCCCTTGTAATCTCTAGGCTGTTTCTGAACACTTAGTAGATTATCTAAAGTTTCGACTGAAAATCTTCTTAGTTATAGTTTTCTATTAAGATCAACATTCCTAACCTTAGCATCTGCTAACTCTTTTTCCTTTTCGGAAAATTGTCTGGTTAAATCTGACACATGTTCATGAGCTAAGTCAATTATTTGACTCTGCTCGTTAGCTTTTTCTGTTAAAACTTTGAAATCTTCTTTATCATATTTAGATTTGTTAATTAGCTCGGAGTTTCTTTGTTTTAAAACAGTGTTTTCTTCTTTTAAAGAATTGAGCTGAGTCGTCATCATTGTAGATGATTCTATCAATTTCTCAGCCTGTTCCTGAAAGTTAGTACATAAAACACATGCTTTTACAACTAAATCCAAATTAAGTAATACATTTTGCTTCTCAGCATCCAAGTTGGCCATATATGCTATGAAGTCTTGTGAGTTCATGTTCTTAGTTGACTCCAGCCGCACCACTCTAGTCTCTGAAGCAGGTACCTCAATCTCTATCTTCTTCTCTGAGCTCTCTCCCAAGTCTAACTCAGACTTGTCGTCCCCCTTCACTTCATCAATAGACGCCATAAACGCCTGAGGTTCCTCGGTCTTGGAACTCTAATCATATGCTCTGGAATTTTGACTATTCCCTGAGTTGTGGTTGTTGCTTGATGTCCCTTGATTAAAGTGCCTCTGCCCATTCTGGCCTGAAGTCCATCCTTCTTCGGTCTTTGACATTCCCGAGCAAAGTGCCCAAAACCATCACAGTTATAGCACTTGACTTTGGTTTTGTCAAAACCGAGCTTGCTGCTAACAAACTTTCTGCCGGTTCGGTTCATGAACCTATGCGCTCTCCTTGCAATCATGGCCATTTTCCACTGCAAGTCTATTTCTTCTAAGTTGTCTGGGTCTAGTTGATCATAATCCTCGTTCACCATATCAGGATCCGTGATCTTACCCTTAATAAAGTTCTCATGCGATGTTATGAAAGATGCAAGCAGGGCAACTTCATCTTCAGCAAATTTGATACTCATGGGCATAGACTTGAATCCACTGGTTGTCCCAGATAGTGGTTTACTGTCCTTGCATGAGTCTTCAGATGATACCACGTAACAAACATTGCTACCAGAATTTTTTATGGCTGAGTCTGTCTCAGCATCCCCAGTGAAAAATGTTGTAACACTTTTACTTGTTAATGCAGCGGAATCAGACCATTTACCGTGGTAAACACTAGGATCCTGAACCTGATCGGATCATGTCTCTTTCCTTTGCATGTTCAAGTCATAGATACGCAACTTTCCAATAACTTCATCAACCGTGAGAGTTTTATAATCTTTACTTTCCTTTATCATCAAAGTGTAGATATCCCACTTTGAAGGTAACGCCTCTAGAAGTTTATTGTTCTTCACCGATTCAGTAAATGAAAGGCCGTTGTTATCAAATTTAGTCATCAGATGGTAAAATCTAGTGATAATCTCCTCCAATGACTCGTCGTTCATATGCTTGAAAATGTAGAACTGTTTCGTAAGTAGGTCAACTCTACTTTCCTTGATCTTATCATTCCCATCAAACCTCTTTTCTAAGGCTAACCAAAGCTCGAGAGAGAATTGGTAGCGTTTAAATGTATGTTTGATTTCTTGTGGGTGACACATCGTAATAGCAAACAACGCCTTGTTATCTGCCTCGTACATCTTTTTATCCTCATCCTTCATCAATGAATATGGACACAATTTTTGTTTACCTTCAAATTCGTAGGTCGATGTGTCGTACCCATCATTGATACATATCCACATACGGATATCATGGAATTTAGCAAAGATTCAAATCGATATTTCCACCAGAAATAATCTTTACCTTTCAGAAGTTTCGGTGGTGAGGCGGACTTACCCACCTCATGATCTATTTCGATCATTTTACTCAAATTAGACATTATTTCAGAAAGTCAACAGAAGTCAAACTTGACAAGTTCGTACGAACCAAGGTTAGTTCGAACACAATGTAAGTTCGAAGAACCCCCTAAGTTCGAAGAGGTCAAACGAACTTGAGTGCCAAAATTAACTGTTCAAACTTAGACTAAGTTCAAAGGCTTCAAGTTCGTACGAACTTACAGCTGTAAGTTCGAATGATATTCCAAGTAAGTTTGTATGATGCTTTCTAAGTTCGTACGACAAGCTATTGAAAATTTCAAATATAGGTTCGTTTCAACCTGCGACTTCGAATCCCCTTTGCAATAAGTGATAAATAACAACTTTGGAAGCTAAAAACAACAATTCTAACGTCCAATCTTTTGTAAACACTTGTTTTCTTAAAGTTTCCTTACCCCGAACCAAACGAACGAATTCGATCAGCTCTGATACCAATTGGTTTTGAGTTACTGGTAAAATCAAAGACGGTCAGACGAACTTGGTCAACAGTCAATAGTCAACGAACTTAGACTAAGTTCGAATACAATTAAGTTCATACGAACTTAAGAATGTTCGAACACAAATCAACAAAAGTCAAACGAACTTCAGGTAAGTTCAAAGAAGGTGAACGAACTTGACCACCTAAAAACTATACGAACTTAAGTTAAGTTCGAATGATAGGCTGTAAGTTCGTCGGAATTTAAGGCAAGTTAATGCAAGTTCGTACCACAAACTGATAAAAAAACCTCATATCTAAAATTTCGAATCCGGGCTCTTCTAATGCACCGTTTTCAAATAACCTAGTATCTGCAGTGATTTTTAACACTTTTGGACCTAAAAATCCCAGTTTCTAACGTCAAAATCTTTCGTAATCTCTCGTTCTTTATCACGTAATACCCCAAACTAAAAACGAATCAAATTAAGCTTTATTGAACGTAAAACTTGGTTACATTCAAACTAAGACTCAAACTCTCTCTTTTAGCTTTTTGCGAACTTGCACTAAGCTTTAAGACTGAGTTTCACGAACTGAATCATCAATTATCCTTTCAACCTACGGATATATGTATATATACTAGTTAAGTTCGTATGGACTGGGCCCTACGAACTTGGCCCACTTCGAAGCCCATACGCACTTGGCTAAGTTCGTATATACTCCTAAGTTCGTACCTACCCTCTAAGTTCGTACGAACTTACATATACTCATATAAGACAAAAGTTAACCATTACAATAGTTAACAAAATGACCAATTAGAAACTAGATGTTGTTGTCACACAAGATGTACCAACAGTAACTTATCTAATTGGTTATATTGAAAGCCCATAATGTAGACACTAAATTCCCTACTAATTATTCTGATCGGGAAGGTGTTGCTCAACTTTCAGCATTTCCTAGTAACGAGAGCAATGACCCTTCTTGGGATGTGAAAATTTCAGGGTGTATGAATAAAGTCGCAAAAACCCTTCTTATATCCGATCGTTCTTAACACTATATAACAATCAATATAACCTTAAGGTCTGGTATTTTAAAATGCTTTCATAACACTAGTAAAATCAAAATGTGATAGATAGAAATAGAATACTCATTCATTCTTGATCTTTCGTTTTAGATTTATCAACTCAATTTGTATTTTGGCACTGTGAAAGCTATATTTATGATTTAAAACAATCTTTCCTAAAATGTACCAAGGAATCCCTAAGCTTTTGACTATGTAATCTATTGTCAGTATTTCCATAGATTCAAGCTCAAACTATGTTTAGAAAATGTGCTATGGTTGTTCACAATGTAACTTAACTATTAGTTAGTTGTTCCATTGTTTTAAGTACTTACTATATGTTGTTCATAGTGTTTTCCATAATAGTTACTATGTACTATTGGTGTTTCAATAGTAATCTTATGATGTACTGTTAGAATGAACACATCGTGTCGTAATCTAGACTGTATTTGTTTTATTGCTTAGGTACTTCACGATGCTTCTCATAGTATTTTCCATAGTAGTTACGATGTAATTCACTTGTAGTGTTTCCACAGTAATCTATGATGTACTTTTACGATGGCTACATATTGTCCTAATTAAACCAAAACACAGATAATTAATTACTTTGTATTAAGGTTCGCGAGATCTTATTATCAAAGTTGTAATTACGTTCATTTGTGTAACATTATCCAACAATTAGTAACCAACTACATCATAACAAACACGCAAAGTAATTACTTGCTAATCATGTTAAGTAACAATAATATTAAACATTGTAATTAATATAGATGAACGAAAGGAATAACCGTAGATTATAACGAGTTTGGAATAAATTGAAATCACAAGAGCATGGCTCTGATCGTACTCCAAGCATATTACAATTATTCACTTGCTACTCTCTAATTAATTACTAAGGTAATAATAATTAATTCCTAACCTAGAGAGATAAACTAACATTGGAAGTAAATGTAAGTGGATTAGGATGATTTGGTTGAAGGAAGAGTTAGATATATGTTGGTACATCTTGTGTGACAACAACGTCTAGTTTGTAATAGGTTGTTTTTATTTAATCTTTGTAATTGTTAACTTTTGTTTATATTGTATGTAAGTTCGTAGGAACTTAGAGTATGTACGAACTTAGGATCATACGAACTTGGCAAGTTCGTATGGGCCTCAAGACAGTCAAGTTCGTAGGGTCCAGCCCGTACGAACTTAGGTCTTATATATGTTAACTTCACATGTTCGAAGTTAATCATGTGTTTTTGTGTAATTTGTAAGTCATAGCAAAAGCAAGTTCGAATATATTGCTAGTGTTTTGTCTTAGGTTGAATGTAACCAAGTTTTACGTTCAATAAAAGTGTTCATTACATATTCGTGTTACTTGTTTATTATCGTGTGTTTAATTGAGGATTCCACACTCAATTATACTTGTTACCTCGTGGATCCATATCACAGGAACCTACAAGTGGTATCAGAGCTATAAACGATTGATTCGTTTAAGGTTCGGGGTATAAACGATAAAGAACAAGAGAATATGAAAGACTGACTTTTAAACACTAATTCTTACATTCAAGGTGTTAAAGATCACTGATTTTCGAGATTAGAAGAGCCCAGATTCGAAGTTTTGCGAATTAGGGTTGATCAGATTAATCGTACGAACTTGTGCAGTATCGTACGAACTTGTGCAGTATCCTGCGAACTTGCAATTTGTAAGTTCGTACGTACTTACTCTTCGAACTTACCTCAAGTTCGTTTGACCAAGCTCGTTGACCAGCTCTTCGAACTTAGCTCAAGTTCGTTTGACTTGTGTTAACTTGTGTTCGAACATACTTAAGTTTGTACGAACTTAATTGTAATCGAACTTAGTCAAGTTTGTACGAAGTTGACTGTTTGACTTTCTTCTACGAACCTACAAGTCCAGTTTGTACACTTTAAGTTCAAAATGTCAAGTGTGAGAAATACAACTCTTCTAGAGAGCTCTGGTTAGCTTTGGAGAAAAGGTTTGAAGGTAATAAGCAGATCAAGGAAAGCAGAGCTGACTTGCTTACAAAAAAGTTTTATGTTTTTAAGCGTTTGAAAAATGAATCATTAGAGGATATTATGACACGATACTATCATCTAATGACATAGATATACAACATCGGGCTTAAGTATACTGACACTGTGAAGATTAACAAACTTCTAGAGGCGTTACCTCCAAAATGGGACATATACACTCTAATGATAAAGGAAAGCAGAGAGTATAAAAATTTAACGCTAGATGAAGTTGTAGTGTTGGTGCATATTGTGTGACAACAGCTTCTAGTTTGTAATAGTTAGTTTTATAAGTCATTTTGTTAATCATTGTAATTATTAACTTAAGTTTTGATTGTGTATTTTGTAGCTTCGTACGAACTTAGTAGTAGGTACGAACTTAGGTGCCTATATATACACAAGTCCGAAATAGGATTATGAGAGTTGTAAGTTCGAACTCAGTCATAGTTCCTTAGTGCAAGTTCGCAGATAGGATAAAGAAAGAGTTTTGTATCTTTGTTTGAATGTAATACTTATTTACGTTCAATAAAAGTGATCTTTACATATTTGTATTACTCGTTTGTTATCGTTTAAGTTTATGTGAGGATTCCGCACTCATATAAACAAGATTACCTCGTAGATCCGAACCCAGGGAACCTACAATTGGTATCAGAGCTAAACGATTGATTCATTTTCGTTCGGGGTAAGAAAATGTTAAGAAAAAAAAGTGTTTGCAAGTGCTTTGGACGTTAGAAGTTGTGCTTTTAGCTTCCATTGGTGTTTTATATCACTTCTTGCAAAGAGTATTCGAAGTTGCAGGTTGAAAGAAACCCAGATCTGAAATTTTTAGATCTAAGTTTTTCAACAACTTGTCATACGAACTTAGAAAGCTACGTACGAACTTACCTTGAATACAGCTGTAATTCGTACGAACTTGAAGCCTTCGAACTTAGTCTAAGTTCGAACAGTCAATTTTGGCAGTAAAGTTCGTTTGACCTCTTCGAACTTACTTTGTGTTCGTTTGACCTCTTCGAACTTATTTTGGCGGGAAATTTCGGAAAAATGTTTCTTTCACCAAAATTTGAATTTAGGCTTACCATTGATTAACTTTGGTTTGAGAAAATTTAAATTTTACTCGAAAAATTTTCGCAAATTTTGGAGGGAAATTCGAACTCATATACTCTCTAATTACGATGTCAAATGTGAACAAGCTGATAGAAATGGATCATGAAGTAGGTAAAGCTACTTCACCACCAATGCTATTAAAAGCTGAAGATTACTTCTGGTGGAAAGATAGATTTGAATCATTTGTAAAACTCAATGACATCAAGATGTGGATCTGTATCAATGAAAGGTATAATGCACCTACTTATGAATTCGAAGGGAAACATAAGTTTTATTCGTATTCAATGATGAAGGAGGCAGGCAAAAGGATGTATGAAGCAGAGAACAAGGCGTTGTCTGCTATCATCAAGTGTCTTCCTCAAGAAATTAAGCATACCTTCAAACGTTACAACTTTTTGAGAGAGCTCTGGTTAGCTTTGGAGAAAAGATTCGACGGTATTGAACAGATCAAAGAGAGTAGGGCTGACTCTTATCATGAGACGTCTACTAATGAGAAGAACCTCAGGCATTCGTGGCCAAAATGGATGAGGCAGATCAAAAAGATGCTAGTGAGAAGAAGACTGGGAGAGAGTTACCTACTTCAGAGACCAGGGTTATAAGGTTGGAGTCAACTGATACTATGAGTACAAAGGACTTCATTGCATATATGGCCAACTTGGATGCTGAGAAGCATAAGGTAATTCTAAACTTAGATTCTGTAGTAAATGTTTGTGTTTTATGTACTAACTTTGCAGAGCAGGCTGAGAATTTAATAGAGTCATCAAAAACGATGACAGCTCAGTAAAATGCTTTAAAAGAAGAAAACACATTTTTAAAACTGAGAAACTCTGAGTTAGTTAATAAAGCAAAATCTGATGCAAAAGATTTAATCACTCTAAAAGATCGAGTCAACGAGCAGAGTCAAATAAATGATTTAGCTCGTGAGCATGTTTTGTATTTATCTAAACAGTCTTCAAATAAAGAAAAAAAACTAGCAGACGCTAAGGTTAGAATTGTTGATCTTAATAGGAAAATTGAACTAAAAAGATTTTCAATTGAAACCTTAGATAGTCTATTAAATGTACAAGAAGCCGACTCTACTACACGACCAGTAGTCTCTGAGATGGTAGACATCACCGAGTCGACCAAGTCAGAGAGAGCTGAGTCAGGGACCAATGAGGAGTCAAAAACTAAACTTGAGTTTGTTAGACCTAAAATAGAAGATGTTAAGAATAAAAATGAAAAAGGTAAACAAACAGAATCGGAACACCAAACGAATCTCAAGGCTCATAAGAAAGCCTAGGAGAAGCGTTCGTGTTTCACGTGCCATAAAAAGAGACATGTAGCAAGTGTATGTCCATGTAAGAAATCAAAAGTTTCAAAAATTGATAGTCCAAGGAACACTTCTCCTAAAACATGAAGCTCAAATGGAGAATCAATTCGGTCGAAACCTTCAAAATGTTTTAACAAACCCAACAAAAGTTTTTCTAACCATAGTAGTAATAATAGGAATTTTCATAATTCAAATTATAACTATACATCTAAGGTTAGATATTCTTCAAACCAAAGGCCAGTCAATCAGAGACTTTTCCAAAAGTCTCCGGATAGAAGGCCTAGTGGCTATTCCTCCCATTCCCCAAAAAGTGAGAATTCCAAAGTATCCAAATCACCTGAAAGGCGAGATGGATATCTGAAGGAATTTACATTTGTTGATGAGAATGGTCGACCCAAGTCCGTGGTGGCTTGGGTCCCCCTTAATAACTAATGTTTTTATCTAGTATGCTGGAACACAGACTTCAGAGGCTACAAGTTCAGCATTGGATGTAGCGACTAAGTGGGAGATAAGATCAAATATGGGATGATAATGTTGCAGATCATTATGGTAAGGCTTTTGATAAATCAAGTTTTGAGTTGTTAGTCCACATCGCTGGAATGAAAAATCATGAGTAACATATCTCCCTTAAGAACTTTTATCTATCTTTATTTTTTTGAGTTTTCTTAGTCAATTTGAAAAACTATAAAAATTTGAGTGTCACTGTAATGACGCGAAAAAAATGACGAAAACATTACCCATGCCTAGAACATTATATATGTGTGGCTTTTAGATGTAGTGCATACACAGTAAAATGTACCTTAAAATCAACGTAACTAATAGCTTCATTATACGATGTATTGGTAGACATACGGCATAATGGTTTTCAAGAACCTAATCTATATCAAATAATACGATTATTCGTGCAATCTTTATTTTGATGTATGAATTAAGTCTTAATTCTTAGGAGATAGATTGTACCTGGATACATGTTCTTGGATAGATATAAACCAATTCATCTGGGGGGTTCACTGACTATTTCTTTTGCTACATCTTGAAACAAGAATACTGGTTTCAAGGTCTCTAGTCAAACTATATCGCTTTGTTGTACGAAAGTACATACCAGTCACCTCTGGTTTGATTTTAGATTTGTTTGCCTCTAACCCTAGTCTAGTCCAGTTTCTTCACATGTACAAAAGTACATGCTCTTAATATAAACGACCTGACTTTAGAGTTAAAATTAAATTAAAAACATCTATTACATGGAATTCTTGACTTTCTCGATCCTAAGTGTATATCAAATGTGAGATACATAGATAATCGTGAACAATAACTAACATTGTACTTGAAAATTCTGAGTGTTGATTGCTTAAGTGGACAACAATACCAATAATCGTCGTGAACTATAAATTACATACATAATAATATCGGAATAATTAAATTCATAACTGTGTACCATACACATTATGGCTAATACGATCTTCGTAACAATGACTCTCACAAAAAGAATGTGATTTTCAATATGAATAATTTCATATTTTTCTGTTATGTTTTATTTTCAATTTTTCATTTGTACAAAATTTAAATGCTTACTAAATGGGGAGATAATTACTTTTGATTGTTTTACTCTACGATTGGAGAAACAACTAGAACGAGATTTGTTCAAAGTCTAGGTATTACTCAATGTTGAAGCTAGAAGATCTAAAAGCGGGGATGCTATTGGGGTTTGTGAGTGAACAGACCGAGAGTGATGATGAAAGTGATGATGAAGATGATATTCCACCATTGGATGAATCTAGATCTAAAAACACTTGGATCTCACTTCGGGTCTCGTTTTACTATGGATAAAGGCAAACATAAGTTGAATGAAGACGATGATTATACATTGCAAGATGACGATGCTGATTCTGATAATGATACCTCCTTACTAACTAGAAGGTCCAAAAAGAAGACGGTCTAGTGGGGTTGTCATTAGTGAGCCGACTACCCAATCCACAACAACCACCACACCCACAATTAGAACAACAATTCCAATCGCACTTGTTACAACTATTTCACCATAGTTAGGCGGAGATCAATCCCTTGTTGAAGAGCGCGACAGCTCAGGGGGAGAAGCCTGGCAGGGGGAGAATACTGGTTGTAAAAAAGGATGTGTTGAGAAAGAAATAGAGACAGAGACAATGATCCCAGTGACCAAATGATGTGAGCGGTCTAGAAGTAAACCAACAGATGGTGAGCTGCCTAACTCTTCAACTGGAAGATTTGGTAAGCTTGAACAGGTTAAGGGGGAGTCTAGTCAATCTAACAGAGACAGATACCATTGAACTAACGAACTTAATAGTGATAAGTCTGAGTTAGAGGATACCTAGAAAAGTTTAGTTCAGAAAATGACAAAACTTCTGAAGGTGAATCGTAGTGATAGACCTAGAGGAGTTAGGATATGAAAAAGATGAAATTCCTAAGGGTGAGTCTGAATCTACAAGAGTTGTTGAGGGTGAATGACATTATCTGATAAAGCTTCATGAAACTACAGAGATAGTTGGAGACATGAAGGATGAAGATGTCAGAGGGTAGTGAAGACTTTGTGGAAAAGGGGTTATATGCAGGAAGTCAAAAGAGCTAAACAGAATCAACATCGAAGACAACTCGGGTGACAACATCTCGAGTGAAACTAGAGTTATTGTCAAGGGGGAGTCTATTGGTGCATATTGTGTGACAACAGCTTCTAGTTTGTAATAGTTAGTTTTATATGTCATTTTGTTAATCATTGTAATTATTAACTTAAGTTTTAATAGTAGGTACGAACTTAGAAGCTGCCTAAGTTCGTACAAACTTAGGTGCCTATATATACACAAGTCCGAACTAGGATTCTGAGAGTTGTAAGTTCGAACTCAGTCATAGTTCGTTATTGCAAGTTCGCAGATAGGATAAAGAGAGAGTTTTGTATCTTTGTTTGAATGTAATACTTGTTTACGTTCAATAAAAGTGATCTTTACATATTTGTTTTACTCGTTTGTTATCGTTTAAGTTTATGTGAGGATTCCGCACTCATATAAACAAGATTACCTCATAGATGCGAACCCTGGGAACATACACAAAATGAAAACGATTAGTTATTAAAGGGGACCCAAGCTACCACGGTCTTGGGTCGGCCATTCTCGACAAATGTAAACTCCTTCAAGTATCCATCACTCTTATCAAGCGAGTTAATTACTTTGGGAGTCGCACATGTTGAGGAATGGGAGGAGCTACCACCAGGTTTGCGCTCAAGAGACTTTTGGAAAAGTCTCAGATTGACAAGCCTAGGGTTTGATGTAGATCTAACCTTAGATGGATAGTTATAATTCGAATTATTATAATTTCTATTGTTACTACTTTGGTTAGAAAAACAATTATTTGGGGTTTGAAAACGTTGTGGAGTTTTCGATCTAATAGATTGTCGAGAGGAGCTTCCTGTAACAGGAGTAGTGCTCCTCGAACTATCACTAGTCGAAAACTGCACTGGTTAAACAATGAATGAGATCTTTGAAAGCTAGAAGTCTTCCTAAAACCCAACCCGTTTCTACCCGAATTAGCAACATTTTCTTTATTATTATTTTTAATTTCCTCATTAAAAATGCTTGCCATCCTTTTATTAACACTAGGTATCTCAGGTGTTAGAACTGACCTTGCTTGAGACGAACTAGTCTTAACAGGTGATTGGTCTTTCTTCACCTGTGACGATTTATTTGTTAGCTCAGAGTTTCTCTGTCTTAAAAAAGTGTTTTCTTCTTTTAAAGAATTAAGCTGAGCCGTCATCAAGTTAGATTATTCTATCAATTTCTCAGCCTGTTCCTGAAAGTTAGTACATAAAACACGTGCATTTACAATAGAATCCAAGTTAAGTAATACATGCTTCTTAGCATCCAAGTTGGCCATATATGCTATGAAGTCCTTTGAGTTCATATTCTCAGTTGACTCAAGCCGTACCACTCTTGTCTCTGAAGCATGTACCTCTAACTCTATCTCCTTCTCTGACCTCTCTTCCAAAAATCTGACTCAGCCTTGTCATCCCCTTTCTCCTCAACAATAGAGGCCATAAACTCTTGAGGTTCTTCGGCCTTAGAGCTCTAATCATACGACCCTTCCTGCGTCAGAACCACCAGAGCTCTAGAATTGGTATTATTCCCGGAGTTTTGGTTGCTACTCGATGTTCCATGATGAGAGTACCTCTGCCCTTTCTGATTCGAAGTCTGCTCCCTTTTAGGTCTCTGACATTCCTTGCGAAGGGCCCAAAACTGTCAAAGTTATAGCACTTAACCTTGGTCTTGTCAAACCCGACCTTTCCACCGATAAACTTTCAACCAGTTATGTTCATGAACCTCTGCGCTCTTCTTCCAACCATGGCCATTTTCCATTGCAAGTCTATTTCCTCTAAGTCGTCAGCGTCTAATTGGTCATAATCCTCATTCACCATAGTAGGATCCGTGACTTTACCCTTAATGAAGTTCTCGTGAGATGCTATGAAATATGCAAGCATAGCAACTTGATCTTCAGCCGACTTTATACTCATAGACAATGACTTGAATCCACTTGTAGTTCCGGATTGCGGACTCATATCCTTGCCCGAGTCTTCAGATGACGCTACATAACAGACATTGCTACTAGAATTTCTAATTGCCGAGTCTGTCTTAGCATCTCTAGTGAAAAACACAGTTACTCCATTACTTGTGGATGTAGTGGAATCAGACATTTTACCGGGGTAAACACTAGGATCATGAACCTAAACGGATCATGTCTCCTTCCTTTGCATGTTCAAGTCATATACACGCAGCTTGCCAACAACTTCATCAAGCGTGAAGGATTTGCATTCCTTTTTTCTCTAATCATCAAAGTAAATGTCCCACTTTGTTGGTAGCGCTTTGAGAAGTTTATTGTTTCTCACTGTTTCAGTAAATGAAAGGTCATTGTAATCCAATTCAGTCATAAAGTGATAATATCTTGTGATAATTTCCTCCAATGACTCGTTCTTTATATGCTTAAAAACATAAAACTGTTTCGTAAGCAGATTGGCTCGACTTTCCTTAATCTGATCATTTCCGTCAAATCTCTTCTCCAGAGCTAGCCAAAGCTCTCTAGAAGTATTATAACGTTTGAACGTATGTTTAATCTCCTGCGGAAGACACATTGTAATTGCAGACAACGCCTTGTTCTCTGCCTCGTACAGCTTTTTGTCTTCCTCTTTCATCATCGAATAAGTAAGAACCTTCAGTTTCCCTTCAAACTCGTACGTCGAAGAGTCATATCCTTCGCTGATGCAGATCCACATCTTCACATCTTTAAATTTCGCAAACGATTCAAATCGATCCTTCCACCAAAAATAGTCTTCTCCCTTAAGAAGTTTCAGTGGTGAAGCGGATTTACCCACCTCATGATCCATCTCTATCATCTTGCTAAGATTTGACATAATTAAGAAAGTGTACGAACTTAGAGTAAGTTCGTAGGTCAAAGTCAAACTAAGTCAACGAACTTGGGAAAGTTCGAAGTTAGCTAAGTTCGTACGAATTTAGGCATGTTCGAAAAAATTGGTAAGTTCGAAGGAGTCAACGAACTTGACTGTTCGAACTTAGTGTAAGTTCGAATGAACAGCTGTAAGTTCGAATGCAAGGTTGTAAGTTGAATGAATTTCAGGTTAATTCGTACGACACTTTCTAAGTTCGTACAATCAGATGGTGAAATAACTCAGATCTAAAATTTTCGAATCTGAGAACTTTTCTGTAACATCCCAAAGTTTGAAAGGAATTTCGGAATTTAAAATAAAGTTTATGAATCCTACGAGCTATTTGTTGATGTCTCGAGTTAGAATTTGCACGACATTAAGATTTGGGTTATATGTGGGATTTAATATAAGATTGAGGAGCTTAAGCGTAAATAGCGAAATATATATATATATTAACTTCTTACTGCCTCCTAATCACTTCCATAACACAATTGAATTCGCAATTTTCGAGTTTTAGAGAGAGAAACGAGTTTTTAGAGAGAGAAAGTGAGAATCAAGGTTTAAAATCGAAGATTTGAAGGATTGGGACCGTGATTAAGGTAAGATTACTTTACTTAATGTTATATTTGAAGTTTGGAAAAGTTAATTTGATTAAATTGATGGATTTGAACGATTTCTGTGAAAATTCGGTTTTGGGGTCGGCTGTGTTCGTCCTGCGAGTTGACTTTGCGAGTTGATTTGCGAGTTGACTTTGCGAGTTGACTTGCGAGTTGAGTTTCAGTTGCGAGTTGAGTTCAGTTGCGAGTTGAGTTTCAGTTGCGAGTTGAGTTCAGTTGCGAGTGGAGTTCAGTTGCGAGTTGAGTTCAGTTGCGAGTTGTGCGAGTTGAGTTCACTTGCGAGTTGAGTTCAGTTGCGAGTTGAGTTTAGTTGCGAGTTGAGTTGCGAGTTGAGTTCAGTTGCGAGTTGAGTTGAGTTGCGAGTTGACCTGCGAGTTGACTTACGAGTTCAGTTCAGTTCAGTTGAGTTGTGAGTTGACCTGCGAGTTCACTTGCGAGTTCAGTTCAGTTCAGTTGCGAGTTGACCTGCGAGTTGACTTGCGAGTTCAGTTCAGTTCAGTTGAGTTGCGAGTTGACCTGCGAGTTGACTTGCGAGTTCAATTCAGTTCAGTTGAGTTGCGAGTTAACCTGCGAGTTAACTTGCGAGTTCAGTTCAGTTCAGTTGAGTTGCGAGTTGACCTGAGAGTTCACTTGCGAGTTCAGTTCAGTTGAGTTGAGTTGCGAGTTGACCTGCGAGTTGACTTGCGAGTTCAGTTGAGTTCAGTTGACTTTTGCCACTTGACTTTGCAAGTTGACTTTTACGAGTTGACTTTGCGAACTGAGACAATTATATATGAAAACTTGGTTTTAAACCTGATAATAAGTTTTTGACATTCTAGATATACAAATCTCCAGAGTTGTACTAAAGCCGTGAGAGACCAGAGGTTTGCAGAATTACGCGTGTTTCGAGGTAAGTAATGGGTGGGATTAAATAGAAGGGAAAATACATTTAGATTACAGGAGTAATTGAGTGTGTTTGGCAATGATGCCGTTAATTTATGTGTTTGGCAGCAGTGCCGTGTATTTACTTTATGTTGAGTGGTCATAAAGGGATTGGCAGCAGTGCCGTGTAATTACTTTATGCTGAATGGTCATAAAGGGATTGGCAGCAGTGCCGTGTATTTACTTTATGCTGAGTGGTCATAAAGAGATTGACAGCAGTGCCGTGTATTTACTTTATGCTGAGTGGTCATAAAGGGATTGGCAACAGTGTCGTGTACTTACTTTATGCTGAGTGGTCATAAAGGGATTGGCAGCAGTGCCGTGTATTTACTTTATGCTGAGTGGTCATAAAGGGATTGGCAGCAGTGCCGTGTAATTACTTTATGCTGAGTGGTCATAAAGGGATTGGCAGCAGTGCCGTGTATTTACTTTATGCTGAGTGGTCATAAAGGGATTGGCAGCAGTGCCGTGTATTTACTTTATGCTGAGTGGTCATAAAGGGATTGGCAACAGTGTCGTGTACTTACTTTATGCTGAGTGGTCATAAAGGGATTGGCAGCAGTGCCGTGTATTTACTTTATGCTGAGTGGTCATAAGTGAATTTATTGTGTAATGATAATTTGATTATGTATTGCCCTTACTTACTAAGCCGGTGGGCTTACCCATTTCGTTGTTGTTTTATTTTATAGGTGGGTCCAGCAAGGGGAAGGAAAGTCTTGGGAAAGGGCCGCGGTGCGAATAGTGGTGTGCTTACTATGTTTGGTAGTAAGTGTTTACTCCCGTTGAATCATGCTCAGATATTGAGGGAGCCTTTTTGGAAAGATAAACATATGATTGTAATATTAAGAATGATGTATCTTTCGTATATATATAAATGTAAAGTGTTGTTGTTATAAAAAAAAAAAAAAAAAATGTGTCTTAAAATAAACGGGTGTTACAAGTTGGTATCAGAGCATTGGTTTAAGGGATTCGAGTATTCACCATTATTGAGTGCTCGGACTTAAACTGTGATTGAGTATATGTATTTTATGATATGATTAAGGATTGTACATATATTTATATGTGTGCATGGATTATGTGTTATGTAAAGATGAGACTCAGGAACCGAGACATTATGTGGGGGCTGTAGAGATACGTGACGGTGATGTGACAACTCGTACGTCTGGCCAACGTAATAGTTATCACATGCCTCACGTAAACCTACAGAAATCACATGACGTCAAGGGGGCTTGGTTGAGATTCAAGATGTTGTGAAATGTGTATGAGGCAAGCAGAGTTTAGCTAGCCTTACTGAGATTGATTAACTGAGTTTTGTGAAAATTTGAGTATAAAGAATTAAGAGTTAAAAGAGTAAAGATGTCTGGTGATCAAGAGGTTAATCCGGAAGAGGGTACGGGCGTACAGAGCCCCAGAGTGAATGTGGAAGGAGTTTTTAGAAGAGAGATGAAAGAGATAATTGTCGAGGAAGTGGCAAAGGCTCAAGAAAAATCTCTTGCTTTCTTACTGGATCATATTTCAGCAACTATTAAAGAGGTTGTAGCTGAGGAAATACAGAGTAAAATGACAGAGAGGGATGAAGAAAAGGAAGAGAGAAAGAGATTAAGTTATAAAGAGTTTTTGGCGTGCAATCCGCCTGAATACTTTGGAGAAACTAACCCCATTAAGTGCCACAGGTGGGTATCTGAAGTGGAGGGTGCGTTTGATATCTCTGAATGCCCAAGTCGTTTGAAGGTGAAGTTTGGATCAAGTATGTTGAAAGCAAGGGCAAAAGAGTGGTGGGACGTACAACGTCAGGCAAGAGGGGCAGAAATTGTTAACAATATGGGTTGGGATGAGTTTAAAAAGATGTTTGAAATGGCCTTCTCGCCAAATGCTGAGCTGACAAAGATTCGGAGGGAATTTTTGTATATGAGACAGACAACAGAAGCAGTGAATGACATAGCAGGGAAGTTCTTGGATAGGGCACGCTTTTGCCCTGAATATATGGAGGACCAGCGGAAATTGATGAATCAATTTCATGAAGTGCTAAGGAAGAACACACGAGAGTTTGTTGATCCCGACCGTTGGGATAGCTTTGAAGAATTTGTGAATGAAGCTAGAAAACGAGAGATTGAGATTAACAGGGTGGATGATGAATCAAATAAGCGCAGAGCTGAACAATCAGGAGGTTCATCTAAAAGATCTAGATTTGAAGTTTTCAAGAGAGAAGAAAGAAGTGGTGTGCCGGAATGTGGAAAGTGTCATAAGAGGCATTTTGGAGAGTGCTGGGCAGGAAGGAAAATATGTTTTAAATGTGGACAGGAGGGTCATGTTGGAAGAGAATGTTCAAAGCCCGTGCGGGTATGTTTTAATTGTTATGAACCGGGCCATATGAAGTCTGAATGCCCAAAGTTGAGAACTCTGACTCCAGCGATTGCCCGAGGGCAACCAACGAGAAGAGGAACGAACGAATCGGTGAGACCTAGAGGTCGATCGTTTCAACTTACAGCTGAGGAGGCTAGGAATGCCCCAGACGTTTTAACGGGTACTTTTCTTGTAAATTTAAAGCCCGCATATATTTTATTTGATTCAGGGGCTTCTCGGTCTTTTGTGTCTGAGACCTTTAGCCAGGATTTTTCTGTTTTGTTAAGTGAATTGGATGGTCCTTTAGATGTGGAAGTGGCGGATAATAGAGTTATTCATGTGGTTAAAGTTTACTGTGGATGTAGACTGATGATTGGTGAGGAAAGTTTTATGATTGATTTAATCCCCATGAGAATGGGCGAGTTTGATGTGGTTATAGGTATGGATTGGCTTGGAAAACACGGAGCCATTATTCAGTGTGAAAAGAAGGTTATTTGTGTTGTAACGCTGAGTGGGGGTGTAATAGAGATTTATGGGGAAAAGCCCAGATCATCGTTATCTACTTGTAAGTATGCTCGGATTAAGAAATATCTGTCGCATGGCTGTCATGCGTTTTTAGTGTACGTTGTTGATGGGCAGAAACGGGAATTGAAAATTTCTGATATCCCTGTTGTGAGGGAGTTTCCTGACGTTTTTCCAGATGAATTGCCGGGTATTCCACCCGACAGGCAAGTAGAGTTTCGAATTGAATTGACGCCTGGAGCCACCCCCATTGCAAAGACTCCTTACCGACTTGCTCCGTCGGAGATGCAGGAGTTGATGAGTCAACTTCAAGAGTTATTGGATAAGGGATTTATTCGCCCTAGCAGTTCACCGTGGGGAGCACCGATATTGTTTGTGAAAAAGAAGGACGGGAGCATGCGTATGTGTATTGATTACAGGGAGCTAAATAAGGTTACTATTAAAAACAGGTATCCTTTACCAAGAATTGATGATCTGTTTGATCAACTTCAAGGTGCAAGTTTCTTTTCAAAGATCGATTTGCGGTCTGGGTATCATCAGTTGAAGGTACAGGAGGAGGATGTGCAAAAGACTGCTTTTAGAACGCGTTATGGTCATTTTGAATTCGTGGTAATGCCTTTCGGTCTGACGAATGCACCAGCAGTTTTTATGGATCTTATGAACCGGGTGTGCCGACCAATGTTAGACAAGTCTGTTATCGTGTTTATCGATGACATATTGGTGTATTCGAAAACGGAGGGAGATCATGGGGTACATCTACGACAAATGTTGCAAATATTAAGAGCTGAGAAACTATATGCAAAGTTTTCGAAATGTGAATTTTGGTTACGAGAAGTCCAATTTCTAGGGCATGTGATAAATTCTGAGGGAATCAAAGTGGATCCGGCCAAAATTGAGGCGGTGATGAAATGGGATCCTCCAACGAATCCTACTGAAGTGAGAAGTTTTCTGGGTTTAGCAGGGTATTATAGACGGTTTATTCAAGATTTTTCAAAAATTGCAACGCCATTGACGAAGCTCACCCAGAAAAGTGTTAAGTTTGAATGGAATGCAGCACAAGATCAAGCCTTTCAAACTCTTAAAGAGAAATTGAGTCAAGCTCCCATTTTAGTACTTCCTGAAGGCACAGAGGATATGGTAGTCTATTGTGATGCTTCTAGAAATGGTTTGGGTTGTGTGCTTATGCAGCGTGGTAAAGTTATTGCTTATGCATCGAGGCAATTGAAAGAGCATGAAAAGAAATACCCAACTCATGATTTAGAGTTGGCAGCTGTAGTATTTGCTCTAAAGATGTGGAGGCATTATTTATATGGTGTAAAGTGTACGATTTACACGGATCATAAAAGTTTGAAATATTTCTTTGACCAGAAAGAGTTAAATATGCGTCAGAGAAGGTGGCTTGATTTAGTAAAAGATTATGACTGTGAAATTCTTTCCCACCCGGGAAAAGCAAATGTGGTAGCTGATGCCCTTAGCCGAAAAGCAACACATTATCCTTTAAGGATTAAATCCCTTAGAATGACGGTTTCGCCAAAACTACATGAATTGATTAAAGAAGCTCAGTGTCAAGCCTGGTAAAAAGGCGATTTAAAAGGAGAACGTATTAAAGGGCAGGAGCAAAATTTCTCGGATGATTCAAGGGGTTTGAAAACACGATTTGGAAGGATTTGGATTCCTTGCTCTATTGAGTTGAAAGAGATGTTGTTGAACGAGGCACATAAATCAAAGTATTCTATCCACCCTGGTGCTACGAAGATGTATCGTGATTTGAAGAGAGATTTCTGGTGGCCAGGAATGAAAAGAGAGATTGTCAAATATGTAGAGAAATGTTTGACATGTTTGCAAGTAAAGGCGGAACACCAGAAACCGTATGGAAAGATTCAGCCGTTAGAAATTCCCGTTTGGAAATGGGAGCATATAACAATGGATCTTATTACTAAGTTACCTAAAACGCCGCGACATCATGACGCGATTTGGGTGATAGTTGATAGATTGACGAAAAGTGCTTTGTTTTTGTCAATAAGGGAAGCGTCATCCTCAGAAGTGTTAGCAAGGGTAGGAAAAGTATCGTATCGACTCGAGTTACCTAAAGAATTAGAGAAAATTCATAACACTTTTCATGTATCACATTTGAGAAAGTGTTTAGCGGATGAAACGACTTATGTTCCTCTAGAGGAGATTGAAGTGGACGAGAAATTGAATTATGTGGAAGAACCAATTAACATCATGGATGAGAAAGTGAAAAAGTTGAGAAATAAAGAGATAAAAATGTTTAAGGTTCAATGGAAACACCGTAAAGGCTCGGAATTTACGTGGGAACCGGAGAATGAAATCATTCAATATTATCCAGCCTTGTATCAGGAATGGATTGTGAGGACACAATCCCAAATAAGTGGGGGAGAGTTGTAACATCCCAAAGTTTGAAAGAAATTTCAGAATTTAAAATAAAGTTTATGAATCCTACGAGCTATTTGTTGATGTCTCGAGTTAGAATTTGCACGACATTAAGATTTGGGTTATATGTGGGATTTAATATAAGATTGAGGAGCTTAAGCGTAAATAGCGAAATATATATATATATATTAACTTCTTACTGCCTCCTAATCACTTCCATAACACAATTGAATTCGCAATTTTCGAGTTTTAGAGAGAGAAACGAGTTTTTAGAGAGAGAAAGTGAGAATCAAGGTTTAAAATCGAAGATTTGAAGGATTGGGACCGTGATTAAGGTAAGATTACTTTACTTAATGTTATATTTGAAGTTTGGAAAAGTTAATTTGATTAAATTGATGGATTTGAACGATTTCTGTGAAAATTCGGTTTTGGGGTCGGCTGTGTTCGTCCTGCGAGTTGACTTTGCGAGTTGACTTTGCGAGTTGACTTGCGAGTTGAGTTTCAGTTGCGAGTTGAGTTCAGTTGCGAGTTGAGTTTCAGTTGCGAGTTGAGTTCAGTTGCGAGTGGAGTTCAGTTGCGAGTTGAGTTCAGTTGCGAGTTGAGTTCAGTTGCGAGTTGAGTTCAGTTGCGAGTTGAGTTCAGTTGCGAGTTGAGTTCAGTTGCGAGTTGAGTTCACTTGCGAGTTGAGTTCAGTTGCGAGTTGAGTTTAGTTGCGAGTTGAGTTGCGAGTTGAGTTCAGTTGCGAGTTGAGTTGAGTTGCGAGTTGAGTTGAGTTGCGAGTTGACCTGCGAGTTGACTTGCGAGTTCAGTTCAGTTCAGTTGAGTTGCGAGTTGACCTGCGAGTTAACTTGCGAGTTCAGTTCAGTTCAGTTGCGAGTTGACCTGCGAGTTGACTTGCGAGTTCAGTTGAGTTGCGAGTTGACCTGCGAGTTGACTTGCGAGTTCAATTCAGTTCAGTTGAGTTGCGAGTTGACCTGCGAGTTGACTTGCGAGTTCAGTTCAGTTCAGTTGAGTTGCGAGTTGACCTGAGAGTTGACTTGCGAGTTCAGTTCAGTTGAGTTGAGTTGCGAGTTGACCTGCGAGTTGACTTGCGAGTTCAGTTGAGTTCAGTTGACTTTTGCCAGTTGACTTTGCAAGTTGAGTTTTACGAGTTGACTTTGCGAACTGAGACAATTATATATGAAAACTTGGTTTTAAACCTGATAATAAGTTTTTGACATTCTAGATATACAAATCTCCAGAGTTGTACTAAAGCCGTGAGAGACCAGAGGTTTGCAGAATTACGCGTGTTTCGAGGTAAGTAATGGGTGGGATTAAATAGAAGGGAAAATACATTTAGATTACAGGAGTAATTGAGTGTGTTTGGCAATGATGCCGTTAATTTATGTGTTTGGCAGCAGTGCCGTGTAATTACTTTATGCTGAGTGGTCATAAAGGGATTGGCAGCAGTGCCGTGTATTTACTTTATGCTGAGTGGTCATAAAGGGATTGGCAGCAGTGTCGTGTACTTACTTTATGCTGAGTGGTCATAAAGGGATTGGCAGCAGTGCCGTGTATTTACTTTATGCTGAGTGGTCATAAAGGGATTGGCGGCAGTGCCGTGAAATTTATCTTATGCTGAGTGATCATAAGTGAATTTATTGTGTAATGATAATTTGATTATGTATTGCCCTTACTTACTAAGCCGGTGGGCTTACCCATTTCGTTGTTGTTTTATTTTATAGGTGGGTCCAGCAAGGGGAAGGAAAGTCTTGGGAAAGGGCCGCGGTGCGAATAGTGGTGTGCTTACTATGTTTGGTAGTAAGTGTTTACTCCCGTTGAATCATGCTCAGATATTGAGGGAGCCTTTTTGGAAAAATAAACATATGATTGTAATATTAAGAATGATGTATCTTTCGTATATATATAAATGTAAAGTGTTGTTGTTATAAAAAAAAAAAAAAAAAAAATGTGTCTTAAAATAAACGGGTGTTACATTTTCAACCAACACTTTCGAATACCCTGACTCAGCAGTGAACTATAACACCTTTGGATGTCAAAAACAAAGTTTCTAATGTCAAAGTCGTTTGTAATCTCTCGTTTCCTTAACGTTTCCTTACCTCGAACCAAATCGAACGAATTCAATGGCTCTGATACCACTTGTAGGACCCCTGGTGATCTTAATCACGAGGTAATCTAGTGTGTTAGACTGCGGAATCCTCTAATACACAAAACGTTAACAAACAAGTAACAACAAATGAGTTATTATCACAATGTAAGCTTTATTAAAGGTAAACTTATATTACATTCAAACTAAGACAATATTACAGCAGAGTATACGAACTTGCCTCTGAAAATACAAATCTAAACTCTTAAAAACAAAATATCCGGACTTGTGTATTAATAGCCACCTAAGTTCGTACGAACTTAGGTAACTTCGAAGCCATACGAACTTACCTAAGTTCGTACAAACTTCCTAAGTTCGTACCTACCTACAAGTTTGTACGAACCTACTAAAATACACAACAAAACTAAAGTTAATAATTACAATGATTAACAAATAAGACTAATTACAAACTAGACGTTGTTGTCACACAAGATGCACCAACAATTACATTATCCATATTGGACTTAGAATTAACAAAAACAAACTAATATCATCATTATCAAGCATATTTTGTTAAGTCGTTCAAACCTTAACCAATATTTCAAAAGATAGTAGAAAGGGACGAAAAACCCGTTAAAAATGTCATAAATTAAGCATACGTTCATTTTAACGTAAACTCCGAATTAGAACCTGAAAATTATCTTAAATGTTCATCGGGAGATTACGATAACGTGGACGCAAAAGTTACTCAAAACGGATCAACAACGGAGAAGTTAGAGCAAAATGAAGAAATCACGTTACGGTCCCGCACTCAAGACTCACGATCAAGCAAGATACGGGCAAGAGACCACCGTATACGGCCATAGGGGCCGTTCACGACCTCCCTAGTGACGGTATAAGCCCTCCCAGGCCGTATACGCCCTACCCAGATTGGTGTATTCCTGATTTTAGGTGGTTCTCGCTCCCTATTTTCCCTTGTGTATACACCCAATGTTTTGAAGGTGTTAATGTGGGGTATCGAGTTTTACCTTAAAATGACATTTTTATACTATTCCCCATACGGGTGGTGAGCAGTTTGGGTGTATTTTAAGGGTGCTTAAGCCTATAAATACCCCCTCCATCAACATCCTCAACATCTGCAACACATTCAAACCATTACACAATTCACCACTTCATTCTTCACCTCTTCTTTCTCTCTCTAATTTCTTACTCTAAAATTCGTCTTGTAAATATTAGTTAGTTAGTTAGTGGTAATTAAGCTAGATTAGAGGAGCTAGATATTGTAATCAAGGATTTGGTGTTCAAGCTTTAATTCAAGATTGCTAAATTCTCGATAATACACTACTTATCTCAAGGTGATATATATTCTCTCATACTTATAAAATGTTTATCTTGCATGTTTATTTTGCATGCAGTTTATTTGTTGCCATGATTAGTGACTAGTTTATTATTGTGATTGTTAAAATGTAGATCATTAGAAGTATGGATGGTATGATATTAATCTTTTAATATTATTGATTTGTAAATATCTAGTTATAAAAATAGTAAAACAAATCAAAGAAAGTATTACACAACTAGGCAAGAATACATAATCGGATAGTAGTATAGCAGTGATAAGTTTACTGGGTAGTCTCTCACATGAACAGTTTATAAGTACTTTGAGGGTTATTTATTAAATCTATAGTTAAATTATCAGGGAAGTGCCTCTTAATGACAGGCAATCAAAAGGTATTTGAACTAGTAAAAGCAATTAAATTGATAAGTCAACCAAGTGGTAGAAGTATGTTCATCTAGACCTTTTACCCCCTAGAGTTGGACAACAGATAGATAAGTATTTAGGATATGAGAATTAATAATCTAAATTACTTGTTTTCACAATGCAATCATTTAATCAAGTCATAAAGTGCAAGTGTCATTGACAAATTATAAGTCTTAATTATGATTAATCAACTCTACTAACATGATGATCTAATCTCATAATCCTAGTATCCTAGAGATTACTAAAGTCACACAAGATGTCTCTTAATGTAATTCACCCATATTATAATTCAATTAACCTAATTCAATTCTATTAATGTTTCCAATCAAAAGTAAATGCAGTATGACATCTAAGAGTTCTCATTCATTAGCACAATTATCACACCAATTGAATAAGCTAAATAAATCAAATACAAATGGTTCAATGATTAAACATCATATCATACGCAAAATATAATCTAATTATTATAAATCCAACATCTAGGGTTATTAGCCTAGATGAACACAAAGGAATTAGCACATTGCCATGGGTTCAATCAAACAAACATTCATAATCCAAGAGTAATTCATATTCGGCAACAAAAGTAAATTAAACATAAATAAATGAAAATTCGAATGAAGAAAACAAACCCCTAGCTTCTATGATGATTACAAGGTTGATGAATTGCTTAGGGTGTCCCCAAAAGCTCTCCAAGTCAGCCTCCAATCGTCCACACTTAGTTGGTAATCCAAAGTAAATGACTCTTAGGGTTTAATTAAGAATAAAAGGCAAAAAGCCTATAACCGCCTCAAGTACCCAGCGGGTAGTAGGAGTACCCAGCGGGTAAAACTGGATCCCACCGGTTGGACCTTTGGTTCCCAGCTGCATCTTCAAACTGGAAGTGATGAGTACCCAACGGGTACTATCACTTCCTGGCGAGTATAATTCGATGCCAAGTTTCTGTCTGAAAAGTCCCTGCTTGAGACATGATGGACACGCCCGGGTAGCAATTACCCGGCGGGTAGTGATGGATTCTGACAACTTCTCTGCTCTTTTCTCTTTTCTTCGTTTTCATCCGTTATCTCTTCAACTTTTCTTTATTTCTCTTAATCTTTGACCTGAAAATAAATCCAACTAACTAAGTACCGAAAAAGTTCATAAAATTAACTAAAATAATATATACAATTTGGACCGATATTGCCGCTATAAATATGTCTAATTTAGGCAACTGCAAAATATATAATTGGGAATTATTGTGCTATGTATCTGGCTAAACTTATCATGCACTAGACATAATTTATGGATTACCCTTTCTAGTTCTTCACGTGGCTATCACTTAAGTATTAGGAATTTATCAAGTCTAATTACAGTAGATAATTATCTGTGTTATTGTATAAAACGATGTAATTACCGTAATTCGGTTGAGTTCCTGGTATAGCAATGGAAAAAGCCTTTGGTATCTTATTTTGTAGATTACCTAGAAGTCACCCTTCTTGAACATGGTATGAACACGAAAGCTATGAATTTACCGGAAACATTAGATTCATCGTAAGTAGGTTAATGGATGAACAACTTATTGTAAAGGAGGGTTTAGGCCATAACAGAAGTAGTTGAGCTATTAAACATTTTAAATGAGTCTAGAAATGTAAGCCAAGACTCATCTGTAGTCTCAGATGCTTAAACCATTAAACACAACTTAACTGATAGTTTAGCATACATAGTAAACAATTAGCACATACCTTAATAGAATCAATTACACTTAAGTGTTAAGAAAGGTCAGATACTATAAACAGTCTGTTACCTTATTCATGCACCCAGGATATCTCTCCAAAAAGGGTCACTAGTCCCATCAGAATGTGTTGGGCGTTGAATGGCTTGATCTGATCAGAATCATGATAGCCTAGTACTAAGTGACATATAAAATTTAGGTTCTAGACTAAATTCTTAGGGTGCTACTGTTTATACCGAGTTAATCTGATGTCTATTTAGGAATGTCCCCGATTATCTTTATAATGAACATCATCTAGAAAACTTAATTTTCGAAGTATCAGCAATCACGCTCAATCTATCCGCTTTATCTATCATAGTTTAAAATTTACTTTTATGCAAATAGTTTAATTAAAAACAAACACCTACCTACTTTACACAACACCATCCTAACATATGAACTATCTTAGGCTTAAACTTCATTTCAATTCGTGACGATCTTTGAACAACCTCGAGTTATACTTGTTGCTTACTCACCAAGTGTAGTAGGTAATACATAAAGTTGGAGCCCCAACTATATAAATATTAAAACAGTCATGATCATGCTTCCTTCGGCCAACGTTAGGTGTACAAACCAACGACGCCTTACCGCAACCGACTGTTCGGAGCGCATCAATGTTGAAGCCAATTAAAGAGGATGAAGAAGGATGAAGATGATATCGCATAATTATACATATTTATAGCGGCCATATCGGTCCAAATTGTATATTATTTTAGTCAATTTATGAACTTTTGATACTTAATTAGTCTAGTTTAATTTCAGGTTAATAATCGATAAGAGATGAAGAAAATATGACGAAATGGATGAATTTTTGTAGCTTTTGCGAGGATTCACCGTTTTGGCAATAACTCCCTCTTACGAACTCCGATTGAGGTAATTCAAAAGCCCAAATTCTTGGAACTCAAAGGGCTACAACTTCAAAAAGGTGTCAAGGGCATAAAATCAAGAGTACCATCGGGTAAGCCTAGTACCCGCCGGGTACCCATCATATACGGGAAAAAGGGTTAAAACCCCTAATTAAACCCTAATTTCGATTATGATTTGTTCTTAGACGACTTTGGGCGATTTTGGGCGACTTTTGGAGAAATCCTAGGCCACTAAACATCATTCTAATCATTAGGGAAGCTAACGATCATCATCAAACATCCAAACAACATTGATTTCTCGGTTAATTCTTGTTCTTATCAATTATGAATTCTCCATTGATTTTTGTTTCTTGTATGGTTGAATATATGATTATGGGCTAATTTATTTATGTTCATCTAGGCTAATAACCCTAGATGTTGAACAATTAATATTTTGGTTGGGGTTATTCGTATGATAATATAATGTTTAATCATTGAACGATTTGTATTGTGATTCATTTAATTTATTCAATTGATGTTATGTTTGTTTCAATGAGTGACAACTCTTGCATTTAACATTACATTTACATGATTATGAATTTTGTGCTTTTGATTGGACAAAATAACATAATTGAATTAGATTTAATGAATTATAATATGGGTGGATGATACTAAGAGAAGTCTCGTATAATTGGTGATCTCTATGACAATAGGATTATGAAGTTAAATCATCATCTTAGTAGGATTAATTTATTATAATTGAGATGTTTAAGATATCACGGAAGCTTGCATTTTATATTATTGATTCAGTAATTGCATTGTGAAAACAAGAAATTCAATTAGTTAATTCTCATACGTTGACTACCAATCTATTTTGATACAAATTGTCTAACACTAGGGGTAAAAAGTTTAGAAGAACATGTTTCTCTACTTTGAGATACAACTATTTTTATTTGCTTTCCTTAGTTTAAATAAAATCTTTTGACTGTCTATCATTAAGAGGCAACCCCCATTTTTATCTTAGCTTAGTTAACTATAAATTATACAAATAATCCTCAGAATACATATAAATTGTTCCTATGAGAGACTACCCGGTAGACTTGTCATTACTATATTACTATTTGATTAGGTACACTGACCTAGTTCTGTAATAGTTTACTTTGATAACGTTTTACTATTTTTATAATTAGATATTTACACATCAATTTTTTGGCGACGCTGTCGGGGAATAGTTGTGATATTTTGAAAATATATGTTTTAGTTTATAGATAATTTTCTCTTTATTTTCATTTTGTTATTTTAATTTTATAGTATCGGTGCTTTTTTCGGTTTATTGGTTGTGTTTTACAGGTCATAGGTAGTGTATGACCCGTTCTTCTAAATTACCAATTTTTTAGGCCTTTGCTAATCGAGAAAGAGAATAGAAAGTTGTTGAGGACAAAGGCTACACCACCTACTTTCCAGCTAGAACCCACAGTCGAACAAACCGAAGACACTTACACTTTTGGGACATCGATCACCAATACACCAATGGCAGACCAAGATAATCAAACCATGGAAGCCATGATGAAAGCCACCCGAACGGGTCAAGGCTCGGCTATACTCAACCCGCTATCGAAGCCGATTGAGCTACTTGATGATTAGTTTAGGTACTTAGTTTAAGTAGGTGGTTAATTAGATGTAGGTTAGATAATTAGGGTTAATTACGGAGATTAAGGGAGGTTGGAATATTGTTAGTCAATTCCAAATCATTCGTAAATTATCGATGTTTCGTATAGTGAATCTCATATTACCTTTCATCGTTGTGCTTAATTTAAATCGTATATGCTTGATCCCCTTAAATCTTTCAAAGTTATGCTATAAGCCCTATCACAATAATACATGTAAATAACTATTAATTATATTTAATAGTTTTACATCATTTATGTAACTTTATCACCAACGTTCGTGTTTATTGGAAATTATCCGATTCATATTGCGCAATTCTCAATAATTATGTAAATGTGATGTATCATGCATTAAAGTAGTGTGCACCAAAATGTGCAACGTGGGCATGTGCTAGACTTATCTCAGTTTAAATCAAGTTTGATTTCATTAAAGGGAGAATTTAGTGTAAGAATGCATGATTAGCGTGTACGGAATTAAAGGGGGAATTTAGCGTAAGAATGCATCATTCAAGGGAGAATTTAGGTTTTTGAGGGTTGTCACAGAGTTCACTCAATTCGAATAGAAACCCACTGAGACATTCTATGAGGCTTGGAATAGATTCGGTAAGATGCTTCGTTTGTGCCCCCAACACGGTTTAAACACCTTTCAAAAGGTGCAAATATTCTACAAGGGGCGGATATAGCAACGAGAAAGGAAATAGACACTGCCGCGGGGGGTTCTATCATGACGAAAACAGCAGCCCAGCTCACACTATCATTGCCGATTTGGCCGCTCACACTCACGAGTGGCACCAAGAGAAGCAACAATCCGGCCTCTCTCATGTTGCTAGTGCCGAATCTAGTGACGAGATTACCGCCTTGACTTTACAAATGGCATAATTTGGTAGATAGATGGAGAAGATAATCAAAGAGATTCACGTTATTAAGGTGAGTTGTGAAACGTGTGGAGGTATGCATTTGACAAAAGATTATGAGGCAGATCAACCCATGGATCAGATGGAGAAGGTGGCAGGCATTAGCTAAAATTTGGTCTACATGTATAATTCTTTCCATGTCTCCCTCTAAAAAACTTTGTGTGGCTCTGATACCAAATAGGGGTGTGACCGATATATTTTGTCGGTTCAAAATAACTAACTCGATTAATTGATTATCTAAGTAATCAAATATAAAATCTAGCATACTAGTGAAGAAAATAAAAATTATAAACATTATCTGAGGGCATGTAAACGTCGTATAATTTATAAAAACTAAACTTTTTGATTTAAAGTATTCCTTATAATCACCATGGATAATCATACAGGTTAATATTATTTCAAGATTACACAAGTAAAGGGTCCAGCATGCTGCCGTACCTGTCTTCTTTTTTGATTGAAATGTAGTCGGGTTATACTACGAGACTTTTAACGAGCATCTCAGCTCCAACCTATTATAACAATAGGTAACTTCCCTGTAACTCCTTCAACAACACTGCACAGCCTAGTTTCGTTTCCTACGTTAGGCGTACAGATGACGAATATGGATGTAGATGGAGGTTTTACTTGCATAAGGAAGAAATAAAATTAACCATTGTAGATGTTCATGAGAATTATAAGGAAAAGATGGGAGTTTTATTGATGCATGGTATTGTATTACAAGTGCATGGAAAAAGGAAAGCATAAGGATCGATGATCCTTTTGTTCCCGTAGGCTTACATATTTATACCCTCTATCTAGTACTAAAACATAATATTATACAATACAAGTTTCAACACAACTTCCCCCTGGAGTCTTGTTTGCATGTGTCTTCTCTTTCCTCATTAGTCCTTTTCTTCTAAATTGATTATATACTCACATGTTATATGTATTTTAATATTAATGTTAATATTTATATCTATTTATATATCTTTTTTTATTAGATTACTATTACTATTACTATTATTGTTTTTTAATATATTACCTCTACTACTATTATTATTATTGTTATTAATAATGTTACTGTTTATATATATATATTTTTATTATTATATTATTATTATTGTTTATGTTATTATTTTTATTATTCTTCAATTTTATACTTTTTTATATATATAATTATTAGAGCTATTTTTAAAAGCAGTATTTTTTATTTTAAACTGAAATACAACTATTTACATCATGTTTCACCCTCGTTTAAATTGGATATTGTTAGATGCTGCGGTTGTACTAACTTGTCTAAAGAAAAGAAAAAGAGCTCCGGTTTAACAAACGATTCAACTCGTTTGAAGCCCTACCTCGGGTCCACGTTACTAATTAGTAAAGATCCAACAAATAGTAACACAACGGAAGCCCCTCTTCCGCCCAAAATCACCGGAAAAATGCCGGCAATCAAACCCTTCTCCGCAGCCGGAGATATGTTAAGATCACGGCTAACCTCAACACTCCGCCGACGTAGCAGCGACGGTCCTAGCCGTTGGACCGCACAAGGTGACCAAGAACGACCCAATGGCTACTTCTTAAACCGAACCCCTCCCCCACCTGGTCAATCAAGAAAGTGGGAAGATTGGGAACTTCCATGTTACGTCACCAGTTTCCTAACAATCGTCATCCTCGGTGTAGGGCTCAACGCCAAACCTGACCTAACCCTAGAAACATGGGCCCACCAGAAAGCTCTCGAACGCCTTGAATCACAGCAACAATTAGCAGCGGCAGCAGCAAATGAATCGGATTAATGATCTGGAGGTAATTTTGCTTATGTGGTTTTGGATGATGGCGAAGTTTTTATATTAATGATAGTAATAAAGATGATTAAATTTTGGCTCTGAATTAGTTTGGAATTTAGGGCTTTGTTTTGTGTACGTGTGATATGATGATTATGCTTTTTGATATGTTTCTTCTTTTTTAACTTGTGAGAATTGTGTTAATAAATGTGTTGACTATGATGTGTAAATAATTGCAGTGTAGTTGCAAGTGCTGCTTGTATAGTTCATTTAAGTTACAAGTTTTTTAAAGTCTCTAATAGAAGTATTTTATCTATATAGGAACTTAGTAGGG
The DNA here is from genome assembly GCA_963921325.1 of Logfia minima. Classification (NCBI taxonomy): domain Eukaryota; kingdom Viridiplantae; phylum Streptophyta; class Magnoliopsida; order Asterales; family Asteraceae; genus Logfia; species Logfia minima. The sequence continues at coordinate 19,260,612 of OY992763.1, read as the reverse complement.
TTGAGACTTTGAGATGTAAGGAGCTTAGTTTAAGGGATTAACTATATCGATTTTGAACCTATTACAATGATTGAGGTACAGAAAGTTTAGAACTAGTTGAGCATTTTAACATATGAAACGTGTTATGATGCTTTAGCACCTTGTTTAATTTATCTGACTTTAAGGTAGGCTGAAAAGTGATTTGGAGTTTCTGGTTTCTACTCAGTGAATTGTATCAAACCCTTTGAATTGTGTGATGGGCTTTTCATTCAAGCAGCATATATGGTGTTTGGTTTTTAGTATATTAAGCTGATTATATGCTTCTCCAGTCATCATAGGAGAGTAGATACTCCTTCAGATCTGCTAATACCAACTCTCGTGTTTCAATAATCGTTGCTTACTTTTCAAAAGTCAAATTCAATTACCTAGGAATAGCCAGTGTTGTCAAAGCTGGCCGACTAGTCCGACTCGACTAGGTCAAAGTCGGTCAAACTAGTCAGTCAACGAAAGTCAACGTCGGTCAATGGGTCAAAATCGGTCAAAGTCGGATTTATCCGGTGAAGGTTGGTCAAAATTGGTCAAAGTCAGCCAAAGTCAATGTCGGATTAATGTTTCTAAACAATTATGTTAAAGTTTATGTTTGTTTATGTTTTATGGTTCTCTTCTATATTTACACATATAATTTTACGATTTATTATTTATATGGAAAAAAAGTCAAATCTGATCAGTCCCCGATTAGTCCCCGACTTGGTCGATTAGTCCCTACAAGGTCCCAACCGACTTGCGACTTTTACAACCTTGGGAATAGCCAACTCTAAAGTCGAATCATTTTATTAGGTGTCGCATTTAGCTCTTGGAAAGCAAAATCTCTATCATATAGTTGTAGGCCACTTATGCCTGTCTTTCCAAATGTTATCTATAAAGATAATAAAAAGTTCCGCATAGTAATCAGTATATGTTAGAGTTACCTGTTTGTCAAATGGCTCTGTCAAGGTTAGAGGTTATGTGAGTGAATGCATAGGAAGTTCATTGAAATGTTTCTTGAGAATATAATAATGTCTGTATAATTAAGTCTACGTTCTCTAAAGCTATAGGCATTAAAATCTTTGTACAACATTATATTAATATAATTGGTAAGATAGGCTCCAACTGGAGAGAATTGGTTGATGAACACAAGTTGAGAACTGTCAGTTTTTCCCTCCTTAACTTTTGAGATGCTTAATCTATAAGGAGTAGTTAGAAAAGAAGAAATGTGGGGAAACCTTTATGTATCCTTTTAAGCTGACTTAACTAATCGAAGCAGTGGAGAAAATTTTAATATGTAGGTGACTGGTTGTAGGGATTTTTACTACCCTAATAGTAACTAGGTTTGATTATTAGCAATTGAAGTACAGAGACCTTGATTGTAGTGCACATAGCATTTTAGTTACAGAACCAAAGATTATATTTTGGGAAATTCTCTCTACTAACAAAAATTGATACAAGTACTAAGCGCCACTAACTTGAGGTGGAAAATGGGCGGGTCGTGGCAGATTAGGTGACGGGCCAAAACGGGTTTGGGTTGAAATGGGTTTAGGTAAAATAAATCATTTTAAAATCAAGTGATGTATTTTTTCGTTTCCAATTGAATTCCCTTATATACAACAATTATAAAAACTTTTAATTAACACTAAATCTTACATAAATAAATTATGAAATTATAATTTCGCCTGAACAAGAGAAAGCAAAATCGCAACAAATATTTTAAGACCTAAATGTAATAAAGTTAGAAAACAAATGTCATTAGAAATAAAATAAGTGAATCAGTAACAGAAAGTTGGTTTAAATTCGATCGATACATATATTTGAACTAATATGGTAATAGCAAATAAAATCTGAAAATAGTAAAAGGATTTATTTAACTTGAAAAGGGTTTATCTACCCTGAAAATAGATGTATAGGAGAGAGAACCCTTCAAAAACCATTGTCCCCATCCCTCCCAGGCTCCCACTGTATTGTTTTGAAAAAAATTTCTTCTCTTCCTATAAGTAGTGCATTTAGTGGCCCATTGTTGTTTTGGATTTCGCCCATTTGAAAACGTACCAAGACTTCGTGCCTCCCAAAATAACCCTACCTGAAAAAAAAACCATAATCGCCCAGTCCAAACAATGTGTACAGAAATTTCCGGCACTACAAGTAACCTTAACAAACCTTTTTAAGAAAATAACCCTTGAATCTGCAGCACATTGCTGCAAATTCACCCACTGCTGTGAATCTCAAGGGCTGCCCCTTTCTTCTTCGTGAACGCTCTTTATATTTTTTACCATACACTCTTCCCCTTTCAAATCTGTGAATCCCGATCCCCTCGCAACACAACTGGTACAGACCTCCCCCTCTTCTCCCTTCCCTTCTTTTGCTGCCTTGCAACACCACCCACCACCTCCGCCCCCTAACCTGACCTGCCGTTGCCACCACCTCCAACCCACAACGCCACCAAGAGCGCAACACCAACCTCCCCTAACTCGCAACTCCGCAACGAAATCCCCCAACTCAGCAACACCTATAACTTGTATTGCCTCAGGAGGCCTTCACAATTCCGCAACCAGGTCAGTTCTGCAGCATTCCGCAACCAGGTCTATTCCGCAGCAAGCCATGCTGCAGAACTGATGGTTAGCTTTAAAAAAAAAAATTGATAGGCTAGTGGCTTAAATTTCTAAAAAGAGTTTAGTTACTAGGTTGATATTCCCTAGTTGCTATTGTAACTTCCGTTTTTCACTCAACTCTTTAATAACTTAATGGTGATCGCGTCATTTCACTTTCTGGATCCCTTCATCAAATTTTGATCCTTTTACAAAAGCATTGTACCTCCTAGTATTTAGAGCATCTCCAATGGTAAAGCGGTTTACCAAAAGCTTTGTTAATGAAAACTTTCAGTTCAATGGGAAAAGCTCTTTAAAAGTGTTTGAAAGAATTTTGATGAATAAGAAAAGAAGAGAGCATAATTTGCAACAAAGAATTGATGATCCTCTACCTATTACCAAAAACGTGTTTTAACTCCAATAGGAAAAAAGCTTTTTAGAAATCCTTTTGTAATAGTAGAAGTCTTCATAAAAAGCTCCCACAGTCACTCTAACCAATTCAACTTTGTCATCGTTACTCTATTATCGTGCAGTTTGTTGGTGTTAGCCTTAGGAATATCAGCATACAGTAAGCGTCCTCTAGGTTGGATGCCTCATAAACCAGTATAGTTAAATCCCATTGTGGAAGATTTAATGAATCAGTCTTCCAACAACATTTAATGTGTTTTTCTTAATAGATTTATGTTAATGTCTACTTAACAAATGAAATTATGTTCTGTGTCTAATATTGTGGCATATCATTTGGATTCTCTTCAATGTATGAATGCTCTGTAAATCAAAAGCTTTTTTAGTATCACATACTTGCTACAGTCTTTTATCCCCATTTATTTATAATCACTATTATTTGAACATGACAAAATGAAAATTTAATGCTGACTAGATCAAAGAACAGGATAAAAAGAAGTAAGAGAAGGGCCTTTGTAGTGCATGTTCGTCATCTGGTTCTAGACCATAGAACAACATAAACATGAGATTTGTACAGTAGAGATATAGATGATAGCTTAAAGAAATAAACTGTCTCTTAGTTGTAGAATCAATGTTCACCAAATCACTTTTGTAATTAGGAATTTTGTTATTGGTTATTCAGTATTTTCTTTACAAGGAGGTAACAAAATTTTCAGTCTACTACATAGATCTTTGTGTGAGCTACTTGTATCTTTTCTGTCTATTCTTTTGTGATTGTCACCCTGAGACATATTTAGCGTTCTACCTACTTTCTACGTAATTGATTTTTATTGTGATTGAACAACTTTCCGCCCCTTTTGTCTACCTTCAGTATAATATCAATCACACACAGGTACAAACATTTGCTATACTACCATCTGTACTTGGTATACATTTCACATTCTTCCCATCCTTCTTTTTGCTAATTGCTAACATCTTTGCAACGTCTATAACAGTCTATCCAGTCATCTTTGAATTGTCTATAACAGACTATCTGGTCATCTTAGTTGTGCCTTTTTCTTGGGGATCCTTGTATTTCGATGTCGCATGATCATGGGTTACTTCTACGAAAGTTTGACACTTTGACCTGAAATGATTGAACTTTTCTTGTTAGTTTACTACATATTTTTTCTGGTACAAATGTTACCGACCTGCAGTTCGCATGTCCTTATCTTGGGTGGAATCATCAAGCTCAGTCCTTATTTGTTTCATTTATGACGTTGAGTTTGGCAGATAAATTGTGTACAAACTAACAAAAATCTAATCTATACAACAACAATACCCAATGACGGTTGACGGGGTTTGGAAGAGGTAAGATGTAGACAGTCATACCTCTAACCTAGAGAAGAGAGACCGCTCCTCCGGCATACAAAAACGTATATGAAGTCGTGCAAAATAAGTATAATAAAGAAAACAAGTATATGTTAGTAAATGCGTTTGTATACTAGAATATAAATATATATAGAATGTAGATATATAGGTATATAATGTGTTGCTATATTTAGCTATTAGACTACTCCCATCGGGAGATTTTCACGAGCGATCGACAATTATTTTAATATTAAAACAAGAAAGCAAGTTGCATACTCAGTGAACTAGATTGGGGTGGAAGCCAAGATCGTGATCATGCTCACTGTATTATTTTATTTATTTTATATTTAATATTGTATTTAAATAAATTGTTTATTTATCCAAAATATATCATTTTGTTATTTTATGACATGTAATATTTCTAGTGGTTGGTTTGTATTTTTTGGATAATATTTATTATCCTTATAAATCTATTATTATCTTAATAAATTTCTTTTTAAAAAAATACTATAATTTGTCATTTTTTTCTCTATAAATACAGTATAATATTGATATATTTCGTATTCAATTTCAACTCTTCATTTTTAAACTCACTTGATTTCTTTGTTATCATGGATCCGTCCTTTTCAAATTTCTTTTTCAATCTTGATGACTCTCAAGAGGATACAAACTTTCAAGGCTATGAAACCTCTCAGTTTTTCTCAATTCCTAATCAATTCTCTGTCACTGAAAATACCCAAAACTCACAAAGTACTCGAAAACTCTCAAGAGGCGATAAATGGGAATCTGATGAAGATGTTACGTTAATGTCAACATGTGTTACCGTTAGCGAAGATAACATTCTTGGCAAAACCAAAAAGGTACATTTTTGTGGGCAACTGTGAAGGAATTGTATGATGCAGCTCAAGCGGAAAACCCAAACCCAAAAAAGCTTAGAAACATTGCTCAAATGAAAGGTCGTTGGAAACGGCTTAACGAAAATGCACAAAAATGGGTTGCTGCATTTCGAGAAGCATATAGACATAAAAGAAGTGGAATGAACATGAAATATGTTGAGAATGCCGCTCATAAAATTTATGAGGCAAGGGGGAGTAAGTTCAATGACTCTATTGTTTTTAATACTGTTATGTGTAATCATGAGAAATGGAATTTACAGCTAGGTTAAGGCATAACACGTACCGAACGTGAAATGGGTGATGAAGAAAGTGGTGGTAGCACAAAAAGATCTGGGACAAGTGAGGAAGGTGGATATAGTGTCCCTTCCAACCCAAAAACGCCAACAATTCATCACGTCAACGTCCTATGGGTAGAGATATGGCTAAGAAAAAAGGAAAAGGTAAGGTATCTAACGAAATTGTTGAAGAAATTCGTGCACTGAGGCTTACTCGAATCGATGAAATTGATGTCATGAAAAACAGACTCGAGTTAGATAAACAAAAGGAGCAAAAAAAGGAAGAAAGGGAGAAAAAAAGGGAAGAAAAGGAGATAAAGAAGATAAAGAAGATGCAACTTATGCTTCTAAATACACTGTTAGCAAATGAGCACTTGTCGCCTGAAGATGAAGAAACAAAGCGATATCTATTATCAAAGTTGTATGGAATGTGATTGCACATGGAGTTGTCAGTATCATTTCTTTGTGATTGTCAGTATCAGTTTTTGTGGTTGTTTCAATTATCTTTAATAATATGGAAAATCTAATATTATCTACATCGCCACGTGTCAATATTCTAATTGGTTGCTTGGATTTCATACGGATAGAATTTATCATCCAAAAAATCTAACATTATCCTTAAATAATATGGAAAATCTAACATTATCTGCATTATCACATATCAATATTCTAATTGGTTGTTTGGATTTCATACGGATATAATTTATCATCAAAAAAATCTAACATTATCCTTAAATAATATGGAAAATCTAACATTATTTGCATTATCACGTGTCAATATTCTAATTGGTTACTTGGATTTCATACGGATAGAATTTATCATCCAAAAAATCTAACATTATCTTTAAATGAAAATACAAAAAATCAAATTCATATCCGGATCACTATAAATGAGGTTTAGTATTATATAATTTCATATCCAACAACAACTATCCATTTATAATTCATGTAAAAGAATGTCTCAGAGTGAAAACTCATCAGAGGGTTCCGATTCAGGTTCAAATTCATCAAATATGAATGAATATGATCATGGGAAGCCCGAGTTGTTCAACAAAATCAAGCAATGGATCACCTCATTAGTGAACTACTCATAAGTATGCCAAATATGATCATATATGATCATCCTCAGAGAGCAAGAAGGCGGTATCGTGATCGGGCTCGTGAACAGGGCGAGACACGTTTTATAGAAGACTACTTTGCCAATAACCCAACATATGACGAAGCAACCTTCCGGCGTAGATTTCGAATGCAAAAACCATTATTCCTTCGTATAGTGAATGCTATTACAACGAATGACAGATACTTTCAGCAAAGATGTGATGCCACAGGTAGACAAGGTCTTACACCATTGTAGAAATGTACTGGAGCTATGCGTGTGTTAGCCTATGGAACATCAGCAGATGCACAAGATGAGTACTTGAGAATTAGTTATACATTTCGTAGGTGTCATTTCATGTTTCGGTGAACAGTACCTTAGAAGTCCCAATGAGGTTGATTTGGCAAGACTACTCCATGTAGGGGAAGAACGTGGATTTCCAGGTTTGATAGGCAGCATTAACTGCATGCACTGGAAATTTGCCCAGTAGCTTGGGCTGGGCAATATGCAGGGAGAAGCGGAAAACCAACAATCATTTCGGAAGCTATTGCATCATATGACTTATGGATATGGCATGCATTCTTCCGAACACCAGGTTCGTGCAATGATACTAACGTACTCCACCGCTCTCCTATTTTTAGTGATGTATTGGCAGGTCGAGCACCAAATGTCAGTTAAATAGTCAATGGTCGAGAATATAGTAGGGCGTATTATCTCACTGACGGCATATATCCTTCATGGGCTGCCTTTGTGAAGTCAATAACCTCTCCATTACTTCGAAAACACAAGTTATTCGCTGAACGTCAAGAGGCTGCTAGAAAAGATGTTGAACGAGCATTTGGAGTTTTACAACCTCGTTTTGCATTTCTTCGACGCCCATGTCTTGTTTGGGACAAGGATATGATGGGTCCGATTATGATTGCATGTATCATCATTCATAATATGATCGTTGAGGATGAGCAAAACACATATCTTAACTATTATGATCCATCAGAATTTCTAAATGATATACCTATAAACCGGCAACCAGGAAGCTCTACTGGAGATGGGGAACATCCTTTTGAATACTCCACTGAACAAATTGCAAGCCTATCCAATTATATGACCAACAGGGAACAACTTCGTAATAGATAAGCTCATAACGCTCTTAAAAGAGATTTGATTGAGCACATATGGCAAAAATTTGGCACTGATGATTAATTATATAGTTTGTATCTTTTGTATCTTTAATTTTATGATTATTGTTATGTTTGTAATGTACTTTATCTATTTTATTAAGTGTGATTGATTAAAATATAGTTTTTTATTTTTATATTAAAATTTAAAATATAGGTTATTATGAAATAAATAATTATTTTTAATAATTTTATAATTTTAATAGAATAAAAATTAAAAATAAATTATATTTATTTATTAAAATATTAGATTGGGTTGGGTTGCTAATGTGTGTGAAAGTTTAAGTTAGGTTGGGTTGTATAGGTGGAAGATAGAAAAATTAATTTTTTAATAAAAAATGTGGGTTGGGTTGGGTTGCTGATGGGGATAGTCTTAGTATAATACAGGGTGAATGCAATAGATAATCAATGTACAGCCACTCATTGTTATATATATACAAGCTACCCTTTTTATTGTCTAGGTATACAACAAAACTGGAAAAAACCGTGTCAATATCTTTACCATGTTTTTACTTATTAATGTTTCGAAATGTTGATGAGGATGCCACTTAACGTGTCAACTGTACAATTTTTGCCACATTTGTTTACACATGGCATCATCACTATTCCTCCATCTTCAACACATCTACAAATTTCACTTCAACTTTCATACAAGAACTAAACCATAGTTTTCAAATTTTAGTTTACATCTTTTTACAAGACAAAATCCAATGGCTTCAAATATCTATAGATACAAAAATATTTTAAACACACTTGCAGACTTTGTATACATAAATAGGAAATTAGATTCTCATTAACCTTCCAATCTTATATTAAATACATTTCACCATCTCATTTCAATTCAGTTCGTTGTCGTTTTGATTAATTTTACTCCAGCAGTTTTTATTAGATCCGACATACGAGCTTCATTGTTTTGTATTTTGATATTTAGCATTATGTACGTTAAATTGTAATTCTAAAACTTGATAAAAATTTGAATTGCTCGAATATAAAAAATTGACAACATAACAATGAAGCTAAAAATGTAAACAAAGGTGTAAACATAGAATTCCATTAAAAGACATTTACGAGTTTGATTTTTATTTTTTTAAAATTTATAATACGTATATAATTGAGGGGAAAGTTAACTTTTAAAGGCTTTAGAGGCAGAATTTGACTCTGAAATATAAGATGGGCCACTGGCAGTTTACTAACGCTTTCATCTCATGCCAACCTTTTCGTCCATAATTGACAGGTTCCATAACTAATAACGGTTCAGAAGTTATGTCTTTTATTGGAATTCCTCATTTGTATCTTAAAAAACATCTCATGGATTACATAATAGTGTAGATATAGAGAAGTTTAAGTTAAAAATAAATATCATATATTAATTAGTTTATGGTTTAATAATGCTTCTATTAATGAGAATTTAATAAATGTAGAGGTATATTAGTCATTTCTATGGATTTTTAAAAAAGCTATTAGGTAGGGGTAAAATAGTCATTTCAATCTTAAAAATGGAATCTCACATGTATTATATAATATTATAAATATAGAGAAATTTAAGTTAAAATTAAATGTCATATATTAATTAGTTTATTATTTAATAATATTTGTATTAATGAGAATTTAATTTGTTCGGGGGTATGTTAGTCCTTTTTATAGATTTTTAAAAAAACTCTCAATAATTTTAGTGGTAAAATAATCATTTCTATCTTGAAAAAAAACACCTCAAATGCATTATATAATAGTATAGATATAGACATACCGCTGTGACGATATTTCTGGATATTCTATGAGATTCTAAACCGCCTACTCACCATACTCTTCTAACGTAATTCTAATCTTAATCATAATCATAATCTTAAGCCTCTATGCATTCCTATATGAGATCAAATTCTTGGACAACTGTAGCTTTTTCAAATTGAGTTTCAGTTTATTATCCTACTTAACTTTTGATCTATCCATTATCCAATCTCCTCTAACCATTTACTCTCAAAACTAATACTGTCAGTAGTCTCCTCTAACAAAAATCTAATCTTTTATTATATTGTTTTTTTATACAACCACACAATTGACTATACGTTTATTTATTTATTTATATTGTTACATACTAATATATAAGAGATTGGCTTGCTGTGATTATTAAACAACCAAGGTCGTTGTGCTTCGAAGTTTTATATATTTGACAAATATCCTCAATTGTCTACTTGTCACGAAATTTAAGCCAAAAGAAGGTAGTTGAACCAAAATTCGCATAGGATAACAATGTTCTCATTTGTTTGTCTTAAAAGTATAATGTCTTTTTGATAGTTAATGTAATTTTTATGCATGTACTAGTAATGCACTGTGTTATCTGGAAAAGTTATAGTCCATTCATTTCATTTATAATATTTATAATGTTCATATATACATATATACATATATACATATATGTATAGAAGATGGATCGAAAAGAAAGCTCCAAATTTTAAAAAGTAAGGGAATAAAATTTCAACTATTCATTTCATCATAAATGAATATTAACTTGTAATTTTCAATAACATTCATTTGTAACGTTTTAGAAATTAAAAGTTAAGATTAACTTCTTTACTTCTATCATTTTTTTCATTTCTCTTGATCCTCACCCTAGGGGAAGGATTCATAGGGAAGCTCCAAAATTTAGGAAAGGAGGGAAGCAAATCTTAGCCCTTGATTTTTTGATATAAAAACGTTTTTAACATTCGTTGGTGATGAATGTTAAATTTTGAAATTGTTTGTGATTTTTAAAATTCATTTATGATGAAATTAAGGGTTGAGATTTGCTTCCCTTTTAATCCCCACCCTATATATATATACTACTATTTTTTTATTTGTTCTAAAATAATTATCTAAGTATCAAGTGATAACTACTATTAAAAGCTAGTATGAAAGAGAATTATGAGGTGATTTTTTTTTTTTTTTTACTTACTATTTCAATTATAACTTGCTTTTAATATAAGGCTAAAATAATTTTTATTTAATTTATTTTAAATTTAATTTTATCTTTAGACAAGTTTACCAGATGTAAACTGTCATAAATTCTTATCAGCTCTTTTCCATCATTATCCTCCATCACTGCCTCAGCAGTTTTACTATCAACATACCACCACTTCAGATCAGCAATAATATCCTGTCGCATTTTTTTCAATGGAACCCTCTTATCAGCACTTGACTGGTTTGTAAACCATCTTCATCCACGACTTGTTAATTATAGGATCAATCCTGGTCAGATTAGGAACTCTCTTCCCTTCTCTTGGCTTTAAGTCTTCAAACTTGTTCGATCGTCCTTCACGCATAACAATTCTCTCTAAAGTCCAAGCGTAAGGATCATCTCCAATGTTCACTAAGTCTAGCCAAGCCAGTTCCTTCAACTCTATCTTCAGCAACGAGCTAAAAACCTTCAGTTTATTCTGCAGATACCGAATCCCATCATATCTTTTTATTATGAACAATTTCAGATCACTGTCATAAAACCAACTAATGATCCCTTGTTTCAGCTCGCCCAATCCTCTGACCTTGATATCACTCTTGAATTTAATCTCTAGTTCCTTTTCAATCTTTTTAAACCACAAGTTCTTTAATTCTTCTCATGAAGGTTCACACTCTTCACCTTCTGATTCAACTTTAGGAGTTAAATCCTCCTCTAAGTCAATCATTTTCTCACCAACTTCATCTTCATATACCACCTTAGTAACATGTTGCTTAGTCACTATGTGTTCGTCAATGTTAGCATCAGATTCTGGTATGACCTCATCATCTGACTTCCAATCTGCAACCATTTTACTAAAGATTTCCCCTTCCTTTAACTCTGAACCATCACTATCAAACTCGTCCAGACCAAGCAACGCTTTAATAGTGTCAGACTCACTTAGATTCACTGGAGTTTGTTCGGTTCCGCTCCCACCTTCCTTCTGACCAGACTCCCCCTGAACTTGCACTGCACCTTGTCCTCATGATGAAGAGCTAGGCAGATCACCACATTTTGGTGCATTGGGATCATCGTCTTTGTCTTGGTCATTTTCTTCTTTTTCAATTCATCTCCCCCTAAGCTGCCTCAGGCTTCAAAAGTCTGAAGATTAATATCTCATTGCGCAGGCCTTGCTCCTCCAAATGTTCATTGATGGCGGTCAGGTTGTGGATACGCGTCTAATGACTACTAACAATCACAGTCAAAGCTGTAACCATGTACATTAGGCTTGTCATCCGGCCCTCAAGAAATGTAAACTTGTCCGGATCTGAAAAATTGACCGCCGGGGTGGAGACTGATGGTGTAGTTTGAGATGTAGGTGGAGCAGTGGCTAGTGGTGGTGTTGGAGTAGGTGCGGTGGTTGATGGTGTGGTTGTGGTAGGAGGTGGAATTGTAGAGAGTAGGGTTTCAACACGCTCCCCGATGATAACTCCACTAGGACGTCTTCTTTTCGGCGCCCTAGTTAACGGTGGAGTGTCATCATCACAATCATCATCTCCTTCGTCCCTAAGCACGAAGTCATCATCATTCACTTTCGTTTTCCCTTAGGTTTCACAGAACGCGCCCTAGAGCGAGTTCCAAAGACTTTCGACCCATAGACATCCAAAGGTGGACGGTCGTCACTCCTGATCGCTCTAGGTCGCTTTCGCATCTCTCTCCAAGCTCCTTACAAGATCATCCATCGATCTCAACTCTTCTTTAGCATCTTCAGCATAATTATCAATCTCGTCCAGATCCTCCTCAATGCCGATATCACCCTTAAGAACTTCATGCCAAACAGCCTCAGCAATATCAGCAACAATTCTATCTCCCTCTTGGGGATGCTCGATTTGGTGCAAAATGTCCTAAATGACCTCTTGATGTGGCTCGGCAGCAGCAACCAGAGGTTGTTGTTGGACGGGTGCTTCAACCGCTGCCTGGGGCTGTGGCCCATCTCACCACCCATCATTCGGTGGGGCACGTAGTTGGCATTAATTACGGCCCAAACAGCGGTGTGGCCTGAGGTTGATCAGCAGCTTCGCGTCTGCTGTTGTGACTCAGGCAGTGCATGAATATTTTCTTATCAACTGAGGAGAGATGCACTACTGGGTCGACGACAGGTAAATCTGGTACTAACCCGTTGATAATCATCATCACAAAACGCGGGTATAGTATAAACCTGTCTTTGACGCTACCCCGGATCTGTTGAACCATCTCATCAAAGAAAAACTGTGAGAAGCGGTATGGCTTGTTGTATACTAATGAGACCATGTCAGACTGCATTTTATGGTTCATAGTGTGGAACCCAGCCTTCTTCGGTCCAAACGACACCAGCAACACGTGCATTAAATACCACCACTAACTGTATAGATAACTCTTGGTGAACTGGCTATGGGTAACGTCTCCTATGTAGCCCATTCCCTGAAATGTGCCAGCTCGCATATCCAGTGGGAAAGAGGTCGGGCCATCCTCCTGAGCCTCGGTCCCCAATTGTAAAATTATACGAAGATATGCCGCAGAGAACTCTATATCGACATCGTTAACCCGAGTCCGGATGGCCGGTGGGTTTGTCACACAATCAAACACTGCGTTCGTCCATAACTGACGTACATAAACGATCCTCAACGTCGGCGAGTGGGATAGAGCATAATGAACCCTCAAGCGCATTAGAAATGTCAGAATGTCTCGGTATTGCTCTGTAGCCGGATCCTCAAGATCGAAAGAGATCGGCATATTGTGCTTGCTGTGGAATTGCCTCAGTTGATCAGCCATTCCTGCACAAAAGACAAAAACACACCAAAGATATACAATAATAGAGTTAAATACACAAATTTATCATTCTAGAACCTATTAATGAAGTTCACACTACAAAATTAAGGTATTTTACTTTATTACTGAAAAAACATTTTTCGAACACAAGTAGGTTCGTACGAACTTACAACCTGTGCAGGTTCGTACGAACTTGACATTGACCAAGTGAAACTAAGTTCGTACGAACTTACAACAGTATCTAGGTTCGTACGAACTTGGACAAGTTCGTACAAACTTAGTAAGTTCGAACGATGAACTGACATGTTCAATTTTTGAAATTTTGGTAACAAAAACATGATTAGGCGGGTTCTAATGGTGCGCATATATGTGTGTATAATAGTAAGCAACAAAAAGATTCGATTTTTAACCATAAACATATTCCTAATTTTGATTTTAAGTTCGTTTTAATAAAAACCTAAATAAAATCCGAATGTGTAATGTTTAATGGATGAAACTTCGAAATTGTTACTTACTTAGATGCGTGATAACTAGTAGATGATGTTTAACGAATTAAAAATGCCAAACACGGATCAAACAAGAAATTCAGTTTCGAAAATGATGAACAACAGTGTAAGTTCGCAGGTAAGTTCGAAGGCTCCCGTAAGTTCGAAGGGTTTTTGAAAATGAGGGTATTGACTTGGTCAAACCCTTTTATACCCATCCGAGTCAAAGTTCGTATGAACTTGGACCTTAGAACTTGTCACTCGAACTTGCTCTAAGTTCGTACGAACTTAGGCCTAAGAACTTAGATTTTTCGAACGAAAATCGTTTCGCGATGACCAAAATACCTAGGCGTTTAATTCATCAGGTTTTTAGTTATTAATCTAACGAATGTAATAATCTCCCGTATACTAAGAACTTAAGTAAAGTTATAATTAAAAAAATTAAAGAGACAAATATGAAATTGTTCATATTAAAAACGTATATTCTTTTTAAGAGTGTCACTGATACAAAGATCGTATTAGCCATGATGGGTACAATACATAGTTATGAATTAAATGATTCCTATGTTATTATGTATGTAATCTATAGTTCAAGACAATTATCGGTATTGTTGTCCACTTAAGCAGTTAACACTCAGAATTTTCAAGTACACCGTCAATTATTGTTCACGATTATTTATGTATCTCACATTTGATTACACTTAGGATCATGAAAGTTCAGAATTCCATGTAATGGATGTTTTAATTTTATGTCATCTCTAAAGTTAAGTCCTTTTATATTTTGAGCAATGTACTCTTGTACATGTGTAGTGACAGGAATAGACTAGGGTTAAAAACAAACAAATCTAAAATCAAACCAGATGTGACAGGTCTGTACTTTCGTACAACAAAGCGACGTAGTTTGACTAGAGACCTTGAAAACAGTATTCTTGTTTCGCGGTCGAGTTTGCTCTATTTTAGGATACACTGACTGAGTCTAGGTCAGCATGTTTCAAAATGTAGCAAAAGACACAGTCAGTAAACCCCATATGAATTTGGTTACATCTATCCAATGATATGTATTATGGTACAATCTATCACCTAAGACTCAGTGATATTAGAATCCTGAGTGTGGAGACGTCAGAGGTATCGGTGAGTGGATTCAGAACTCATCATTTGATTTAGTTGTAACTATTTGGTTACAACAAGTAAACGTAGATGTGTATCAGACTGTTTAGTCTTGATTATTGATTATTGATCTACGTGATATGTGAACTATGTGTACTATGTTATTGAGGTCAACATGTAGTTGGACTTCTGGTTATTATGTGTTTTACACAGGTTTTGATTCATTTGTTGTGTTTGAGACCTGTGTATGTGTTTAATAACCAGTAGTTATCGGTCTATTCTGTATTGGCCATACGGATTGACGGTAAGTGTTCTTGGGGGAATCCCCGGGTATTATGATATCCCCAGAGCCACCGATCCTCATTGAATTATGTGTGTTTACGATTAATTGGTGTAATTAGCTAGTTATGCTAAGTTGAATGGAGTGTGATGAATCTATTCACTTAGCTTTGTGCTAACCCCTCATTTTACTTCCTGCAGGATATGTTTTGATTATTGTGGGTGCGGGAGGTGATTGGTTGATCAAGGGAATGTTTGACTGCGCTTTTGGTTCTCTGATATGGTTTTTGTAATAAACCTTGTTTTGTGAATTTTATAATACCCCGCCTTTTGTAGTTTTAAACAGTTTGAAATTAGTGTATTTTTGGGAATTGTAAACTGTTTAATGTATTTTAAATTCATGCTTCCGTGTTTATTAATATAATATTCTTATATAGAAAGAGGGGTGTTATAAGTTGGTATCAGAGCATACATTTGGGTGAATTGTACATTGGTAAGTGTTCAATCCCAAATCTGTTTCGCATTTTGTCAAACATTTCTGGGTATGGGTTTTAGCATTGCTTATGAATCGGTTAGTAGATAAGTACTAACGATTAACAAGTTTTGAGTTGTTGTTGTGAAAACAGATATGGCAGATAACGAGCAACCGACCACCAACCCTAACAATGCCTCTAGGATCGATGTTCCTCCTTCAGATATTCATAATGAGAGACATGATCATGAGGGTACTTCTAATCCTGCTCATGAAGAATCGAATAGAGACAATTATCTTTTTCAACTAGAGGATGAGTTGATTAATCTTAGAGAATTTAAAAGGCAAACTGAAACTGCCTCATCTCAGCAACGTTCTCAGCAACAGATACCTGTGTTTGGTAATATTTCTAACTTTCAGTCAAATAAACAGTGTTCATTCAAAACGTTCATGGCAAGTAAACCACCGGAGTTTAGAGGTAGTACAAATCCATCTGTAACTTTAAATTGGTTAAGGGATATTGAGCGGAAATTTGATGTTACTCGCTGTGAAGAAGAATCCAAAGTGTTTTATGCTATCCAATGTTTAAAAGATGAAGCCATGATTTGGTGGGATTCGATTACTGGTCATTTAACTCAGCAACAGAGAGAAGCTATTCGATGGTCTGATTTTCATCAAGCTGTTTGTAATCAGTACTGTTCCGACTTTGATATGGCACGCATTAGGAGAGAGTTTGTGAATCTCAAATTAACTGATAAGATGACCATTGATGAATTAATAGCACAGTTTTCGGAAAAACTACGGTTTGTACAGCAGTGGGTTCCCGATGAGAAAACCAGAATCGAGCAATTTGTGGAGACTTTACCTCATAATTACCGTACTTCAGTGAGGTTAGCTAGTAGTCTATCCCAAGCTTTTACTCTTGCCCGTTCGGTTGATAGTGATATTAGAGGTTTTCGAGAGTCTCAAGCTAAAGATACTTCTTCTTCATTGCCAAGAGTTAGAACAGATTTCTCGGGTAAAGGAAAGTCCAGGTGGCAAGGTAATCGTCAGAGTAATCGTCAGGGTCAAGGATTCAATGATAGAAGTGGTTCATCCGGAAATTCTATTTGGTGCAATGCTTGTCGATCCAGACATACTGGCCCATGTACAACTCAGACGAACAAATGTGTTAAATGTGGCGAATTGGGTCATGAGTTTAGAAATTGTAAGTTTCCCAATTTTGTATGTTGGAACTGTAAGAAAGAAGGGCATCGTATAGGACAGTGTCCTGAGGCAAGGAGACAAGGTTCGGTTTCGGTCGGGAGTTCGTCATCTTCCGGTCAAAAGCGGAAGAATCCTCCGCCAGCGATGAGTAGGGCTTTTCAGATGACAGTCGATGAGGCTGTCCACACAGATGATGTGATTACTGGTACTTTTCTTATAAACTCTATACCAGCTCGTGTTTTATTTGATTCTGGAGCAAATTGTTCTTTTATATCTGTGTGTTTCTGTGATAAGTTGAAATTGATCCCTACTGTGATAACTAAACCCTTAGAAGTAGAGATTGTTAGTGGCAAGTTAGTTCCTGTTACCACCTCGGTGACTGGAGTTAATATTGTGATAGATGGCCAGACTTTTCCAATTTCGTTTCTATTAATGCCAATTCCAAGTTTTGATGTAATTATTGGCATGGATTGGTTAAGTCAGTTTAAAGCAAGTATAGATTGCCACCATAAGCTGATTAGAATCCCAATCTCTGAAGAGTCATATGTTGTGGCTCGAGGAGAACGGGATAGTGGGTGTATTCCTCTGATCTCCATGATGAAGGCTAGAAAGTCGTTGATTAAAGGCTGTGAGTCTTATCTAGCTTACGTTGTTGATGCCAAATTAGAAAAGAAATCCATTTCTGATGTTTCGGTTGTGTCTGAATATCCGGAAGTGTTTCCTGATGAATTACCTGGTTTACCACCGGTTAGGGAAGTTGAATATCAGATTGATCTTGTTCCCGGCTCCTCGCCTGTAGCTAAAGCTCCCTATAGATTAGCCCCTTCTGAAATACGTGAAATGATGAATCAGATACAGGAGTTATTGGATAGAGGGTTTATTAGACCTAGTTCTTCTCCTTGGGGTGCACTGGTTTTGTTTGTTAAAAAGAAAGATGGGTCTTTTAGAATGTGTATTGACTATCGGGAGTTAAACAAAAGAACAGTAAAGAATAAATATCCTCTGCCTCGGATAGACGATTTGTTTGATCAGTTGCAAGGATCTTCGTTTTATTCTAAAATTGATTTGAGATCAGGTTATCATCAAGTTCGTGTTCGTGAACAGGACATTCCTAAAACTGCTTTCCGCACCAGGTATGGTCATTTTGAATTCCTGGTTATGCCTTTTGGTTTGACTAATGCTCCAGCGGTTTTTATGGATTTGATGAACCGTGTTTGTCGGGCTTTTCTCGATAATTTTTTTATTGTGTTTATCGATGATATTCTGGTATATTCTAAATCTGAATCAGAACATGAAATGCATTTGAGAATAGTGTTAGAAACATTGAAAAGAGAACAATTATATGCAAAATTTTCTAAATGCGAATTCTGGATTCGAGAAGTACAGTTTTTGGGTCACATTATTTGTAATGATGGGGTTAAAGTTGATCCTTCTAAAGTAGAAGCCGTAATGAATTGGAAAGTTCCAAAGAATGCTTCTGAAATTAAAAGTTTTCTGGGTTTAGCGGGATATTACCGGAAGTTCATTAGAGATTTTTCTAAAATAGCCGGTCCGTTGACTAAATTAACCCGTAAGAATGAAAAGTTTGAGTGGAATGATCAACAAGAGCATGCCTTTCAGACTCTGAGACAATTGTTGTGTCAAGCCCCAGTGTTAGCATTACCGAGTGGGTCTGAAGATTTTATTGTATATTGTGATGCATCTTACTCTGGTTTGGGTTGTGTTCTTATGCAAAGAGACAAAGTCATTGCTTATGTATCTCGACAGTTAAAACCACATGAAAAGAATTATCCAACCCATGATTTAGAGTTGGCAGCTGTTGTGTTTGCTTTGAAAATCTGGAGACACTATCTATATGGTACTAAATGTATTGTATGTACTGATCATAAAAGTCTTCAGTATATGTTTTCACAGAAAGAACTGAATATGCGTCAAAGACGATGGTTAGAATTGATCAAAGACTATGATTGTGAAATACGTTACCATCCAGGAAAGGCAAATGTAGTTGCAGACGCTTTGAGCAGAAAAGGTATCTCTGACCAAATTTATTTTCTACGAGTCGATGTTTCTTCTGACTTAGTGGATAAAATTAAAGATGCACAAATTGAAGCTTTATTGGATCCTAATTTAAAATCAGAAATCATGTTGAAAAGAAAAGAGTTATTAGTTGATGATTCTAGAGGATTGAAAACTTTTCAGTCTCGAGTGTGGATTCCTCAGATTGGTGGTATTCGAGATATGCTTTTAACTGAAACTCACAAGTCTCGATTGTCTGTTCACCCTGGTTGTACGCGGATGTATAATGACTTGAAACCTTTGTATTGGTGGCCTACAATGAAAATTGATATTGCAAGGTTTGTTGGAAATTGTCATATATGTGCTCAAGTTAAAGCTAAACATCAAAAGCCATATGGATCGTTAAAACAGTTAGAAATTCCTGAGTGGAAGTGGGAACATATCACTATGGATTTTGTAACTAAGCTCCCACGTACATCTTAAGGAGGGGAGATTTGTAACATCCTATTTCGCAATCTGATCAACGTAAGACTCAGTGATATTAGAATCCTGAGTGTGGAGACGTCAGAGGTATCGGTGAGTGGATTCAGAACTCATCATTTGATTTAGTTGTAACTATTTGGTTACAACAAGTAAACGTAGATGTGTATCAGACTGTTTAGTCTTGATTATTGATTATTGATCTACGTGATATGTGAACTATGTGTACTATGTTATTGAGGTCAACATGTAGTTGGACTTCTGGTTATTATGTGTTTTACACAGGTTTTGATTCATTTGTTGTGTTTGAGACCTGTGTATGTGTTTAATAACCAGTAGTTATCGGTCTATTCTGTATTGGCCATACGGATTGACGGTAAGTGTTCTTGGGGGAATCCCCGGGTATTATGATATCCCCAGAGCCACCGATCCTCATTGAATTATGTGTGTTTACGATTAATTGGTGTAATTAGCTAGTTATGCTAAGTTGAATGGAGTGTGATGAATCTATTCACTTAGCTTTGTGCTAACCCCTCATTTTACTTCCTGCAGGATATGTTTTGATTATTGTGGGTGCGGGAGGTGATTGGTTGATCAAGGGAATGTTTGACTACGCTTTTGGTTCTCTGATATGGTTTTTGTAATAAACCTTGTTTTGTGAATTTTATAATACCCCGCCTTTTGTAGTTTTAAACAGTTTGAAATTAGTGTATTTTTGGGAATTGTAAACTGTTTAATGTATTTTAAATTCATGCTTCCGTGTTTATTAATATAATATTCTTGTATAGAAAGAGGGGTGTTATAGGATACCAAAGACCTAACTTCGGTTTCCCCTTCAGATAGCATAAGATTCTCTTCACAACTTTCATATGCGACTCCTTTGGATTGGCCTGAAATCTAGCACACAAACAGACAGCAAACATAATGTCAGGTCGTGAAGGTGTTAGATACATGGAGACCCGATAATGGCCCGATATTGTGTTGGATCCACATCTTCGGAACATTCTATGTCTGGTCCAAGGTTGTGATTCTGGGGAAGTGGTGTGCTGAACGACGAACAGTCTTCCATCTTAAAACGTGCAAGCATGTCAAGCACATATTTGGTTTGATGAATGAAAAATATGTCCTTCTTTTGATCCACTTGTAAACTTAAGAATAAATTTAGCTCCCCCAATGCACTCATTTCGAACTTCCGCTTCATCACCTGCTCAAAGTCTCTACACATGCCCTCATCGGATGCTCCAAAGATGATGTCATCCACGTAGACTTGTACTAGCAGGAAATCATCCTTCTTCCACTTGATGAATAGTGTACTATCTATATTGCCTCTTTTGAACCCATTTTCCAAGAGATATGTAGATAGTGTCTCATACCAAGCCCTAGGTGCTTGATTCAGTCTATACAGAGCCTTATCCAATTTATATATTCTATCTGGATAGTCTGGATCACTGAACCCAGGTGGCTATTCAACAAACACTAAATCTTGAACTTTCCCATACAAGAAGGCACTCTTCACATCCAGTTGATAGACTTTAAGCCTTTTGAATGCAACATATGCTAGAAGCAAGTGGATTGCTTCTAGCCGTGCTACTGGGGCGAACACTTCCGTGTATTCTATCTCTTCCTGCTGATTAAATCATTGGACAACAAGCCTCGCTTTGTTCCGTGTTACTATCCCTCTATCATCTCTTTTGCACTTAAACACCCATTTGGTGCCTATGCAAATTCTCCCTTGGGTAAGTCGACTAGCTCCTATACTTTGAGTTTCTCGAACTATGCAAGCTCCCCTTGCATTGCTTCTACCCATGAGTTTTCCTTGAGAGTCATTTGTACATTCTTCGGCACTACTTGAGATATAAAGCAACTGTACAGACATTTATGTATTATCCTTGTGTCTTGGATAGATACATAAAGGCTAGTGCTTTCTATGATACCTCTACGTGTATTCACACTTGTACTAGGATCACCAATTATGTTGTTAATTGGATCATTCTTGTTAACCCGTGTCGAGACAGTAGTATCAACAACTATGTTAGACTCAAGATTCGATCCAATCTCCCCCTCAGTTGGTACATCTTCTCCAACAATTTCTTGCTCAGAACCTGTAGCCTCTGAAGAGTGTGGTTGTTCAATTGAACTTGGATCAACTTCCTCAATCTGCTCTACAACAATTTCTTTGCCATTATCTGTTGAATCTTCAGAACTTGGAATATTGGATCTTGGTGCAAAGCCATTATTTTCATCATTATCCAGTATTGCATATTCTAATCCTGAAGTGACATTATCACTCAAGATCGGAAGATTAAATGTTTTAAAGACAGCATTATAATCGAATAACCATTTCGGGCCGGTTTGTACTACTGGTATATAAGATATCACTTGAATGTTGAAGACAATCTCTACTCTACCAGATGTCTTATTGAAAACCCTTTTGTTTGATGAATCAGCTTCACAACCTAGGAAAAAACCATCGTCGGCCCTTTCACCCAATTTTGGTTGATTTGGTTTTTAATAAAATACAATGAACTTCAAAAGGTTCAAATCCTATTACATTTGGTTTTCGACCGTAAAGAAGTTCTTTAACAAGTTTTGTCAAGACTTTTAATAGTCAAAACCCTATTTAACACATGACAAGTTGTATTTACTGCCTCCCCCCAAAAAATAACGGGAAGCTTGAATCGGCCAACATTGTCCTTACTACTTCAATCACTGTTTTATTATTCATTTAAGTGACTCCATTCTGTTGCTTAAACAAAAGACGTTCATCACCACGTTCTTGAACTCTAGGCCATTGTCGCTCCTTATCTTCTTGACTCCTCGGCAATACTGATCTTCAACTTGGGTAAAGAATGTCATCAGCGTCTAAACCGCTCATCCTTAGTACCCAAGAAAAATACCAATGATGTAACATCCTGAAACCTACGACAATCACGAGACTGTCGCAGGTAGCGACAGTTTGAGGCCTGCAACAGTCAAGAACTGTCGCAGGATGGGGCTGAGTGACAAAAAATTCAGGAGTGAATAGAGAGAGGAAGTGAGAATTGAATTGAGGATTCAAGAATCGAAGTATTTTGACATCAATTCGAGGTAAGACTTCGATTATTATGCGTTGTAAACAAGATTATGTGATCTAAACGGAATAAAGTGGTTAAATCGAATGTAAAAAATGAGAAAAATCGAAGTTCAGAATCTGATCTGTTCGTCGTGCGACAGTCAGGTGACTGTCGCATAAACCGCCTTGAGCTGCGACAGTTAGTAAACTGTCGCATTAGACCGACTTGCGATTGCAACAATAGGGATTGTTGCATGATGCGACAATTGTGAGACTGTTGCATGACTTATGATGGCGACAATATGAGATTGTCGCAGGATCTATATTGGCAATAATAATATGATTGTCGAGTGATTGATTTTAAAGATGTGTCACTAAGTTGTAAAAAGAGTTTAATTATATCTGTTTGTGTACAGACAAGTGTTCCGTCGCGAGAAATCAGAGGTCAACCCAGTTGCACAATTTTTGAGGTAAGTAATGGAAAGAAAATTACCGGAATGATCACAACCAGATTTCAGGAGTAGTTGAGTGTGTTGGGTAACTCGATGATTAAAGTGTTATTATTGGCCCTCTTTATGCTGAGTGATCATAAATGGCTTAACAATGTAATTGGTCCTATTTATGTTGGGTGATCATAAATGGCTTACCAGTGTGATTATGGGCCTTAATTTATGCTGAATGATCATAAATGGCTCTAGTGTTTTATAAAATTTTAATTGTAATTTATTAATATGATTCTATTACTTACCAAGTTGGTGTGCGTACCCATTTATGTCGTTGTTGTTTAATACATGTGTGTCAAGTAGAGGGAAAGATAGTCTTAGGAAGGAGCCGCAACGCGATAAGTGGTGTGCTTATTATTGCTGGTAGTAAGTGTTTACTCACGTTAAATCATACTCGGATATTGAGGGAGTCTTTTTGAAAAGGAAAACCCACGCTTGTAAAGTTTGTAAACATTGTGTTGTTTAAATGTACGTGAAAAAGTGTTTTATAATATTGAATGAAGTGTTGAGTATTACACCCAAAAAAAAAAAAAAGAAACCTTGGGTGTTACAAATGAAAACCGCAAGTAGTCATCAGTAATAACAAGGCAGTAATGTTTACGGCCTATACTCCTTGTATTCACTGGACCGAACAAATCCATGTGAATGAGTTCAAATGTTATGGCGATAGATTTTTGAGATTTTGACTTGTGAGGTTTCTTGTGTTCTTTCCCTTTCTGACATGGCACACATCGGTCCTCTAGCCCGAAACTCTGCAATGGAACACCCTGGACTATCCCATTTCTGACTATGAAGTTCATCTTTCTGAAATGTAGATGTGCCATCCTCCTATGCCTGAGACAAACTAGATTTGATAGGTGATTGGTCTTTCTTCACCTGTGACGATTTACCACATTTACCCTTATTTGGGACACATACTTGCTACGTGTCCCTTTTGATGACACACAAAGCACAAACGTTTCACTAAAGCTTTTTTAGGAGCCTTGTGATCCGTTTGATGATCCAAATTAGGTAAATTAAGAGAGGAGACCAGTTCTATTTGTTTTCCTTTATCTTTTTTAATATTATCATGTTTAGGTGTGGGTGTAACAAATTCAACTTTTCGGTAGACTCCTCATTAACTGATTCTACTTCCACCATTATTTTCCAAAGTTACTTTCTTTTTAGTAATTTGTGTAGGTGTCGTGGAAGTCTCAATTAAATGTGACTCTATTTCATTATTTATCTCAGGTCTCTCTAGTTTGACAAAATGTATCAACTCAGGGACTGTTGATGGATTAGTAGAGTCATTTACATTGGACAGCTCAGATTCATCAGATATGAAAGTGTAATTATGATTAAATGGTGGAGGGATTTCAGTGTATCCCATTCCAGGGTAATCTCTGGGCTGCTTCTAAACACTTAACAGATTATCTAAGGTTTCAATTGAAAATCTTCTTAGTTCAAGTTTTTTATTAAGATCTGCAATCCTAACATTTGCATCTGCCAACTCCTTTTCCTTTTCAAAAGATTGTCTATTTAAGTTAGACACGTGTTCACGAGCTGAATCAATTATTTGACTCTGCTCGTTAACTTTGTCCTTTAAAACTTTTATATCTTCTTTATCAGATTTAGATTTACTAGTTAGCACAGAAATCCTCTGTCTTAAAACAGTGTTTTCTTCTTTTAAAGTATTAAGTTGAGTTGTCATCAAGTTAGATGATTCTACTAATTTCTCAGCCTGTTCCTCAAAGTTAGTACATGAAACACATGCATTTGTCTCTGAAGCAGGTACCTCTAACTCTGTCTCTTGCTCTGAGCTCTCCTCCAAATCTATCTCGGCCTTTTCTTCCCTCTTCTTTTCACCGATAGAGGCCATAAAACGCTTGAGGTTCTTCGGCCTTACAACTCCAATCATACGACCCATCTTGCGTCTGAACAACGAAAGCTCTAGAATTGATATTATTCCCGGAGTTTTGATTGTTGCTCGTTGTCCCTTGATAAGAGTATCTCTACTCATTCTGATTTGAAGTCTGCTCCCTTTTAGGTCTTTGACATTCCCTTGCGAAGTGGCCAAAATCATCACAGTTATAGCACTTTACCTTGGTCTTTTCAAACCCGACCTTTCCACCAACAAACTTCCTACCAGTTCTATTCATAAACCTATGCGCTCTTCTTGCAACCATAGCCATTTGCCATTGCAAGTCCATTTCCTCTAAATCGCCCGGGTCTAATTGGTCATAATCCTCATTTACCATTGCGGGATCCGTGACTTTACCCTTTATGAAATTCTCGTGAGATGCAATGAAAGATGCAAGCATGGCAACTTGATCTTCAGCCAACTTCATGCTCATGGACATTGATTTGAATCCTCCTGTAATTCCCGATTGTGGATTCCTATCACTGCCAGAGTCTTCAGATGACGCTACATAACAGACATTGCTACCAGAATTTCTGAATGCCGAGTCTGTCTCAGCATCTGCAGTAAAAAACGTCGTGACTCCATTACTCGTGGATGCACCAGAATCATACTTTTTACCGTGGTAAACACTAGGATCTTGAACCTGATCAGATCCTGTCTCTTTCTTTTGCATATTCAAGTCATAAACTCGCAGCTTACCAACAACTTCATCAAGCTTGAAAGTCTTTTAGTCTTTGCTTTCTTTAATCATCAAAGTGTAAGTGTCCCACTTTGGTGGTAACGCTTCGAGAAGTTTATTGTTTCTCAGTGTATCTGTAAATGAAAGGCCGTTGTTATCCATCTTAGTCATTAAGTGATAATATCTTGTGATAATATCCTCCAACGACTCGCCTTTCATGTGCTTAAAAACATAAAATTGTTTCGTAAGCAAGTCGGCTCGATTTTCCTTGATATGATCATTCCCGTCAAATCTCTTCTCCAGAGCTAGCCAAAGCACTCTAGAAGTATTATAACGCTCTTGAATGTATGCTTGATCTCCTACAGTAGACACATTGTAATAGCAGATAACGCCTTGTTCTCTGCCTCGTACATCTTCTTGTCTTCCTCGTAAGAACCTTCAGTTTTCCCTCAAATTCATACGTCGGAGAATCATACCCTTCACTAATGCATATCCACATCTTCACGTCTTTGAACTTTGCAAAAGATTCAAATTGATCCCTCCACCAAAAATAATTTTCTGCCTTTAAAAGTTTCGGTGGTTAAGCGGATTTACCCACTTCATGATCCATCTCTATCATTTTGCTAAGGTTAGACATTTTTCAAGTGAGTGTACGAACTTAGTGAAAGTTTGTAGGTCAAAGTCAAACAAAGTCAACGAACTTGGGAAGGTTCGAAGACAGCTAAGTTCGTACAAACTTAGGGATGTTCGAACAAAAGGTAAGTTCGACGGAGTCAATGAGCTTAGTCAAACGAATTTGAGTGTTCGAACTTAGACTAAGTTCGAATGCAAGGCTGTAAGTTCGAATAAATTTCAGGTAAGTTCGTACGACACTTTCTAAGTTGATACGATGAAAAGTTGAAATAACTCATATCTGAAAATTTTGAATATGGGCACTTTTCAACCTACTTTTTCGAATACCCTGTATAAGAAGTGATCTATAACACCTTTGGACATCAAAAACCAAGTTTCTAACGTCAAAGTCTTTTGCAATCTCTCGTTTCTTTAACGTTTAATACCCCGAACCAAAACGAACGAATTCGTAAGGCTCTGATACCACTTGTAGGACCCCTAGTGATCTTATTCACGAGGTAATCTAGTGTATTAGAGTGCGGAATCCTCTAATAAACACAACGTTAACAAACAAGTAACAACAAATATGTTATTATCACAAATCAAGCTTTATTGAACATAAACAAGTGTTACATTCAACCTAAGACACAAATACAGTAGAGTATACGAACTTGCTACTGAAAACTCACTTCTAAACTCACTTGTACAATATTTCCAGACTTGTGTATTTATAACCACCTAAGTTCAAGTTCATACGAACTTAGGTAACTTCGAAGGCCCATACGAACTTGACTAAGTTCGTAGGGCTTCCTAAGTTCGTACCTACCTCTAAGTTCGTACGATCTACAAAATTACACATACAACCTAAAGTTAATAATTACAATGATTAACTAATAAGACTTATTACAAAGTAGACGTTGTCACACAAGATGCACCAACAGGTTTTGTCATTTTAATAAACACGGGCGGTGAAAATTTGTACTTTCATATTTTCAAAAAAATAAAGAATGTGGTTCATGAAAGAAGGGCCATTTTTTAGGGAAGAAGGAGAAGTCAATGAGGAGGGGACAAGTGTCATCCTCATTCCCTCCCCATTTCTCCTTCCACTTTATTTCTCCACATTTTATTGATTTTCTTTTTTTTTAATTTTCATTTTTTTCGTCTTTTTCTTTTTTCTTTTGTTACGGAAAAAAACATAAAACAACGTAAAAAATGAAAAAACACAAAAAAAAAAACGTAAAAATATAAAAAAACAAAAACAAAAAACATAAAAAGGTGTAAAAGAACGTTGAAAAATGAAAATTTCGAAGAAAAAAACGAAAAAAATAAATCAGAAAGCGAATAAAGTAACAAAAAGTAAAAAATGATGAAGAAATGAAAAGGGAGATGAAAATTGGATGGTAGAGAAATCAAAAGGGATGAGAAATGGAATCGAAATGAGAGAAAAATGATAATGATACTTGTTCCCTTTTCATTGGCTTATCTCCCTTTCTCAAAAAAAAAAATTCCTTATTTAAACTAATATCAAAAATAAATAGTTAAATGAACTTTTATTTAGAGAAGTCATGAAAATAACATATTATCAAAAACCCATTAAATATAATTATTTTCTGGACGAGCAAAGTCCATGTCCATATGGGACTATGGAAGAAGAAAGGACACGTAAAGGCAGCTGTATGTGTTTTATGATTTGATTCGTCATTTTTGGTTGAATTCATATCTGTTTCGTGAAAACGCTGCTTTTGATATCATTATCATTTCATTAGTACATCCGTTTAAATAGTGTCACATAATTTCTTAAATTGGCCGCATTATCTTAATATATAAAAAAAGAAATCATTTAACCTCCTAATTAAATGAGTCATGAGATCTATTTTTGTATGTAATCTAATTCTTTTTTATATAAAATTTATTTTGTTAAAATATGTTGCATACATATAACATCATATGTCATTGGTTTTTATATATACTAATTGAAGAAAATGGCCATATAATTATGTGTGCGAACACATAGACTTTTAAAAATTAGAAGATATCATCAACTTTACTTACTTAAATTGATTAAATAACGTTTTAAGTATTAAGTCAAACCGAATCATAATTTTTTTGTTAAGTTTTATTAATTATCAACACTGAACATTTATATAATCTAATCTGATTATTAATATGTGTACAAAAAGACATGTTCAAACCTAAAAAATGTATACGTTCTCTTCTAATACCATTTTATCATCTTTACTTTTCTTTATATTTTTATTTATAAAATCTCTTTCTCGAACAAGGACCATTTAGAAAATTAACTAGTCATTTAATTAATTAAATTTTAGGTATTTTACTAACTTTCACTCGTGAAGCATCTTATATCATTTGATCACTACTGCTATGATATGGCTTTTAATTAATTAATCAAAACTCAAACGACTTAACAAAATAAGAAAAGAAAATTGACTTGCTATTCGATGGGTGGATCGAACTTCAAAGCTGATGACGGTGATCCAGCTACACTGCATGAAGTACTTTCCCTGTTTCCTCTAATTTAATTTCTAGTCCCTTCACTTTGTATAATTACATTAACAACTCTAAACATTATGTTTTCTTGCAAATGGTCTTTATTAAACGGTAAACAAATGAGGTTTTTCTATTCAGATTGTCCGGAGTACAGGTTTTTTTAACTGTACACCGCCTAACAGGAGTATCCTCGTGACTGATTCCGACCATTTCCCTAGCCACTTCCAAGACTTTTGTGAAGAAACAAAAACTTCACCACTAAACGACCTTGATGATGGTTAAATAATTTAACTTGTCTCGTTAACTTCAACGTTCAACTATTCTACAAAAAATATGTTTCTCTTGCAAGTATTTGTTATACTTCATCTTTACACACTAAAGGATATTTGTTTGGGAAAATATCGCATATCTTTAAGACTAATTTAAATTTATTGACTTTCACGGCGTTTGGTTCCCAAAATGCTTCGATGGAATTTGAATTCATCAAACGAAACTGGAATTCCAAGGGATGTATGAATTCTTTTGAGTGAAGTGACTTACAATTCAATACATTTTTGAATCAAAAATCTTTGTGAAATGAAATCGAGATTTCAATTTTATTAAATTTTATAAAATTTTATGAATTAAACGCAACTCTAAATTCATTTGTAAGAAAAAAATTTTGTGCAAGAGCTTCTTTATACTTAAGTAAATAAACTCTCTTTTATTGCCCAAATTGTGTCATAATGTAGTTGTGCACTTTAGACCCAAAACATCAAGCTATAAACTGTGTCTTAATATACTAGCAAAGGCAAATGGGAATTTTGACAAGGAAGTATTGTAACATTTAAGTGATTTGAAGGGGGTATTTTATATTAGATAATATCACAATGGGCTTCCAAGATACTTTGTTTGGGTTTTATTTTAATAAAATATTAAGAAAAGGGGAATCAAAGGAAGGCGTAGCGTAGCCGAAAACACTCAGTCAATTGTCTACCACCGACGCGATCCAACCCGGTGACCTCCCACCTGACTCACTACCCCATTCATCCATCCAAACTCACACCATTACCTTTACAGCTCATCTAATTTTCCTCTTGTCACCTATCATGTCACATGTACCATCTAACATATCACTAAAAACTAATATTAAATAAATGTATGTCAAAGGATCAATAAAAACTTATATTATATACATAGATTAGATTAATTAATAATACAAGTATCATGCGGTTTTGAAGGACTTCCTTCAGAACACAAGTATTATGTATTCTTTACTTACTGTAAAAATGAAGAAATATTAAATAAGTTGCAATCATAAAACAGAGAGATGCATATAAATGAAGGCAAGGCATATAGAACATGTAGTCCACATTCGACTGACTTTTTTGGGTTCATTGAAACTGCTGCTGCCTTCTGTTAAAACCCCTAAAGATATATACTTTCATTGTCCCCACAAATCACCCAACCTCATTATTCAAAGCAAACACAAATAAAATTCCGGTAAGTTCGGTACTCATTTTGCTCCTTTTTTTATATCCCAATTTCTGACTGCTACATTTTATCTTTCATTTATGTTTCTGGATTCTTTCTATCTCTTCTTCTTCTGGTGATGATTTGTTTCAGTTTTGTTACTATTTGTTGAAGAAACTTGTTGTGTGATCAATTAGCCTTATGCATTTTGTTTATTTATAACATGTCATTAAAACAATGTTCCTTTTTTTTCTGTTTTTGTATTTGTTCAGATCTGTTGTGGAGCCCATCTGTATCAGCAACTTTTATTAATTATGGTTATAATCCATTCTAGCAATACCACCCAAATGTATGTAGAAATTTGATTAGTATTACAGTTTATTCCCGTAATAATAGCTAAAGCGACCGAACAAATGTGACTTGTTTGTAATAATAGTATCCCACTACTAGGGACCTGTTAGAAGCACAACATGTGAGTTATAGCTGGTGTGGGACATGTTAACTATAAAAACTTATCTTTGAAGGCTAGATTATATAACTGAAACATGAAGGAATGTGATGTAACATATACATGTAATAAATTTGAGACATCATAATCTTAAGTAGCTGCAGCTTATTAAATCATCTAGAAGTAATGGTGGATTGTTTGGTGAAGTGAGATGTCACTTTAGTACATTGTTCAACATTTAAATGATTTTATGCTTTACTCACTGAATTTCGTCAGACTTGTGTATGATATTGTGCTTATGTGGTGTGGTCTTATTTTTATTTAGTTTCATCACAGTATTGTTTTTTTTTGGTCAGTTGAAGAACAGACGGTATGTCGAGTATGAAGCAAACAGATAAGAAGAGAAGTCCTACAAATAATCAAACAAAACGTCCTTCTGCAAGGGTCGAAAGCAGGGAGACTAAGCTGCTACGAGAAAAGTCAAACACGACACCGAGAGCAAAGGAAGATAATAAGAAGGCTTTGTCTGCTAGAACAAATTCTAACATTGCAGTAAGGGACAGAAACAAGAATACACAGCCCTCTAAAGTTCAAGAAAAGTTGGTCGTAAACCACATAGACAAAGTGAGTAGATATAGAGATAACAAACCTTCTATACGTTTAGATCTAGAAGTAACCGAGGAACTGAATTATGTGAGGGATGAATCCGACTCTGAAACAGTCACAGATTCTGTATCCTCTAGTGGAGATTCACGGGCTACTGAGGACGAAAAATTAGAGAAGGCTTCAACAGTTTCATTAAGATCTATAAACAAAGATTCTTCTGAGCACGATAACATTTCTAAAAACTCGAAAGATTTGAAAATTCATGCAAAGCCACCATCGACTCCTTCATCTATATCCTCTGATGGCCAAGATCATGGAGATCACACGGAAACGGTTTTCTTGGATGAGGTCTCAAATGGGGTACAAAGTGACGATGAAACACTTGATGAAAACATTGAAGATGAAGCAAAACAGGCTTTAGAACTAAAGATTGCACAAATGGAAATGAGAATTGAGAAACTCGAAGATGAGCTCAGAGAAGTTGCTGCTCTTGAAGTTTCTCTCTACTCTGTAGTCCAAGAGCATGGGAGTTCAGCACATAAGGTGCACACACCTGCTCATCGTCTTTCTAGTCTTTATATCCATGCGAGTAAGCATTTGTCTGAATCAAAGCATGCTACTGTTGCTGCAAACATTGTATCAGGGCTTGTTATGATTTCTAAGTCGTGTGGGAACGATGTTTCAAGGTACTTCACTTGTTCTTGTTTTGAAGTTTCTTTATTTTATTAGTTATGGTTCATAACTTCATATTGTGGACTGATAATTCAGCATGAATTTTCATTTGCAGGTTGACTTTCTGGTGGTCAAACATTATTATACTGAGAGAAATAATTACCGAAGCATTTGGAAGTTCACATCAGTTCACTACTTATGGAAGTAAACAATCCAATAAACCTGATTTTACAGAGTTTGTTGATGACTCTCAAGAAACAAGAGTGGTCACTTCCGAGCTTGAGAAAGTTGAGTCAGAGATCTTTTCACGAATCGTTGAGTCTATATGGTGCCAGGTACAACCTCTAGAATGCAAGACTTGTACTCTCATTGTATAATAACCTCAAGAGGTCTTGAGGTTATTAAAGTCAAAGTTCGATTGCAGTATCTTATGTCATACTAATTTATATGGTCTCATGTGCGCAGACCTTGATTCCTATGCTAAAAAATGAAACAAGCTGCAAGCTACTTGGACCTAGTTTGCGTGACCAGCAACAAAGCGACCTTTCCATAAACCTATGGCTAAATGCTTTCCAGGATGCTTTCAAGAGACTTTGTCCTGTTCGTGCAGGGGGGCATGAATGCGGTTGCCTCCTAGTATTGTCAAAAATGGTAAGTTTAGTAGATAAAACAATTATAATCATCTTCATCTATGGCTGCCCAGTTAAGCTCTAAATGCTTCAAAATGTAACGAGATCCTTCATGTTTTACGGTCAGGTAATGGAACAATGTGTTGGCAGACTTGATGTAGCCATGTTCAATTGCATTCTCCGTGAGTCTGCCCATGTAATGCATACTGATTCTGTATTAGATCCTATCACTGAATCCAGAGTTCTCCCTATTCCAGCTGAGGATCTAAGCTTTGGCTCAGGGGCACAACTCAAAAAGGCGGTATGTACTTTAACTTTACATCTCTAGAAAAACAAAGGACAACTCATTCCTAATCATTTTCATTAATTAGTTCAATAAGTTATATCAGAAATGAATTCCTACTTAACCCGATCTAACTTCATGGCAGGTTGGCAACTGGTCTAAATTTCTTACTGATACGTTCTCAGTGAACAACAATGCTGTCCACACTGATGAACAAAAATGGTTCAATCTTCTTAGTTCATTAAGTCATCTACTAATGGTACCTAAGGACATGCTTATGGACAGATCAATCAGAGCTGAGGTTTGCCATTTATCTCATTCGTAACAAAATACATTCTGTCATCCTTATAACTTTCCTGATCCAAATCTCTCACAATGTTATTAGATATGTCCATCCATAAGTCTTTCATTGCTTAAGCAAATACTCTTGAACTTCACTCCTGATGAATTCTGTCCAGATCCAGTTCCCAACACCGTATTGGAGGCAGTCAATGGAGAGGTATTATCTTAATTTCTTTCAAATATTACAAGCATACTAAAAATCTTGGGATTTATGTGAGAAAATCACACATCACTTCAAAAAAAGTGCTCCATTTAGATTTAAGTTTTTTTTTTAACGGTGGTGATTTTATATAAACATGCTAGTAAGAAACTAGCAGCCAAAAACCAAAACTACACTAGATTACATAGAGTTTTAGGATTGCGACACCATTTAGATTTAAGTATCATTTGTTGACTGCTTTTTTGGTGGTTTGGTGCAGTCTATCAATGAGAGTAGACTTTCAGATTTAACTTCCAGCACCTTTCCGTATGCAGCTTCAGAGATCATTTACAAACCTCCTTCATGTATCGATGTTTCCGAGAAAGTGTCTGAGGTAGGTGAAAACATTGGATCAAATAGAACATCATCCATGAACCAGATAAAAGGATATACTAGCAATGAGGAAGTTGAAGAGTTTGATTCGTCCCCCCCATTTTTTAAAAAGAAATTCCCGTTAGTAAGTGGAAATGCTACAAGAAATGCAAGGTACGAACTTCTTCGTGAGGTTTGGTCATTGTGAGTTACTTCCTTAAAAGGTATCTGGCATCAAGGCTCCTCATTTGGAATGTTGGAGATCAATAAATAAATATAGTAATAATGTACATTTTGAAATCTAGGAAAATGGATATTGAGGAAGAGATTACTTGTGTTTATCTTTCTCTGGGAACTTGTTAATTGAATTTTAAGGAGAGAACGGTATAACTGTTTAAGAAAAATTATACATACATCATATCATATATGCTATAACAAAATATTAGATGTCAACTTGTTCTCACATATTCAAGTTTAGAAACCTGTAACGAGTAACAAGCAGACTTACAATCTCATACTTATACATTACTTATTCGTGTTTCATATCAATAGATCCATACGAATAAGGAACCTAAACCGTGCAGGATCACTCTACAAGTTTCATATTGAATATTGGTACGCCAGTACTGTGTGCAGATCTTATTGCATTTTCTGTTTTGTAACAATTAATGAAATTATAGCAAGTGTAGATTATTATGGTAAGGAGGAGCATATTTGAGACCCCTGAAAATTTAATAGAACCGGTGAATCAATCAATTTTAGATTGAAAAGTTGATAATTCAGATTGACTCTAATCAATTTTAGTTGAAAAGTTGATAATTCAGATTGACTCTAATCACATTTGATTAGACAAGTTAATAAACATTATATAATTTTTATTACATGTGTTTGGAATGATCTCAAGCTATTCAGTGGTCCGAAATGAACTCATACCTAGGATACTAACATTTAGTTTGAATTATGTTTTCTCTAATGATGACCCATACTTTGGTCAAAACTTACGGAACCATTACTTGTTTGTGGCTATATAGTTGTACCAATCAGGTTTTTTCGGTTTGAGTTGTTTGTGGAGTGTCTAGAGAGAACATTTTTTTTCTCACACATGTATACGGTCTAATAGTCCAAAACACTCTGTTATGAAACGCTTCCATCTTCTTTTTTATACAAGAATTTAACGTGTTCTTCACTTCACCCCCTAACATTTGAAACTTCCCTTCGATAAGATCACTACAATGCAATAAGAATAAGTCAGATTATCTCAACGTTAATATTGATACAATATATTTTAACAAAGCTTTTCATCAAAGACTTGATAAATGTCAATTTTTACTCAAATGAAAAAATAAGCTTTTTGAAAACTTTTTTGTACAAACAATTTAAAAAAAAAAAACCTTCTTTGAAAATGCCATTACTTTGTATTACTGTTATGCTTTAAGTAATCGTACTATTACAAATTCAAAACCAAAAACACTCCAAAGATGTGTTAAGTGGTAATGGTACGTACGGAAGTTGTTTAGTTGAAAGTTTACCATTAATGGATGTAAGATAAAGTGATCATCATATCAATATGGTTAGGCAGCATGTGAGGTCTCACCGACCTTAAATATTCCCCTAATTAATTAATTGACAAAATATATTTTTATATTATTATTATGGTACGGCATTATAGTATCAATTGCATTTTAATGGAAATGAGGAATAGGAGATCTCAGTTGTAATTTTTGTAATTAACAACCCAAATTCATAAAATACAATATTGTTAACATGTAGTAAATTTGAATTATTGATCCTAAAAAATTATCTGTCCATCCTTCATTTCAAATGTAACTGCCCCTTAATACCTTATCCTATTATTATATACTAGTCTAATATTCGCGCATTGCGGCGGCGGTGATAATATTATGTGTTCATATGTTGTGTGAGTATCTTATTTTTGCCTTTTGGGTGTGCTTTTGTGGTCATCCGGGTGAGAGAGATTGGGGAGAAGTATGCGTAATTTTAGGTGTTTACTGTGTGTATATGTTGGTTAGTAGTTTTTATAGGTAGGGTAAAAAGAGAAAGATAGAAAATAGATGGTTAAGAACAATTGTAGTTTAAATGAATGGTGATGATCCATTTTACTTAGTCTTAAATTCTACGGATTCGAAAAAGGGGTATATGTATTACAAAGTAAAATAGATAGTCATTGTAACTGTTATTCGGTAAGTGATAAACAACGAAAAATATTAATAAATAAATAACACAATCATGTCATCATTATGCAAGATCAATTATACAAATGAGACATATATCTTTCTTTTCCGAAAGCAAATATTTTCATTTACTTTCAGTATTAGAAAAGTGTACGTAGGAGTAATAACTGTGAAATCAAGGATCATATCTGCCAAGAAAGATAGAGACGAAGAATCGAAAGAGCAATAACGTAGTTTCAGGTACTCGCATTTAATTTATGGGATTGTGCATTTCAAGAAGGCATTGATTTTGCTCCACTTCATACACAAGAGATTTAAAGTGTTAGGACTAAGGACAAATATATCCTTATCCTATTTTCACCCCGATAAATCACCGGTCTTTTATTCTCAGTTTCTTTATTTATTTTTTACTTGCAAAAACTCACACCTTCTCAAAATCTAAAACTATTAATTTATATCAACTAACATATATTATTTTCAACTCCTAATCAAATTATATTCTTTACGTTTCTGCTTAAATACTTTTCAAAAAGAAGATGGTACACTTGAATCGTATTATTTAAGTACTTATTGCTTGCCAAAACTTCTACTTTTACAATTGGTAGGTCACTGGATTATTCAAATAAGTTGTGTTTTTCGTGATTTTCCCATGTTACAATTTCGTACCAATTCCGTCAATCCGAAATGGATCGGTTAAACATTCTATTAGGGAGCTTGGGCTTGATTTTCTTGTGAAGCTACAGTTGGGTAGCTAGACCATCTACCCTATGTTTCAAACTTGTTAAACCTGGTCAAACCGATAGAACATTGTTTAAACCATACTTGTGAGAGTGACTGTCTTACGCTACAATAGCTACTATCTTACTGTGTACAGAAACTGTGTGACTGTAGCTACCCGACCCCAAGGGAGGTACTTGTTACTATTCCTCAGGTGGTTAGTGAAATGCTTCTCAGGTGAGGAGCATGAACAAGATAAGACATTGAATCAAAAGATTATTTTAGTCAACTTAATTAGAAGCTCTAATAACTATTAAAAATTGATAGTATTTCAACCACAAATTGAACAACATGTATTTATAGAGGACAAACATAGTTAAAGGGAAGAGAACGGTTACTCAATGGTTTAGTCCAATATGCATTTCAACTTCTTTAGCTACTTCGCCGAATGTACATAATTTCTTAGAAAAAATATTAGTGTTGAAGACTTATAAATAGTGTTATTAAGATTGTGACGGTGTTGAACCGGAACCGGAGAAGATGGCACGGCGACTGTGATAGTGTCCGAGTCAGAGAAGACGTTGATCGCGAGTTGATTGTCTTACATGTTTTTTGTTGCAATTTTTGTAAACCGAATGGTTTAAATTTTCTAATAAAATAGTGATTATCATTTTGCTTTCTTGATTTTTAAATCATTTATCATGAGTTAGTTAATGACTAGCATTTTTACCGTGCAATGCGGCAAAAACTACCAAATTATATATGTTATTTCTGTAGAACTTTATGTTCGTTAAACTACATGTTATTCTTGAATAGCAATAATTATTTTTTTCATTATTTTATAGACATTATTTCAGTAGGAGCATACTGAATTTATGAATGAAGTGATTTGGAAGTTTGATAAAAGTATAAAGTGTTGTATTTATTTTTGCAAAATAATAATAATAAAATTTAAATTTAAATGGAGATATAAAATGTTTAAATATTTGTTGGACATTGTATAAGGAAGTTGTTACACATGTTTATAAGAAAAATAGGTGTATGAGTAATTTAGGTATTTCTGGTATTTTTTTTTAAATCAGAACATGATAATGCTCTATAAGGAAGTATGAATAAATGATACTAACTTGCTAAGATAATGTGAGTACAAGATCAAATCTTTGTGTAAAAAGTGATTTTGCATGTGGTAAAATCATCACCCTTTCAAGAACTACCATGTCTAACATTATCATATATAAGTATATTCTACTACTAAAATAATAACGAGAGGTATAAATTCAACTTATTTTATATACAAATTATATCATACACTTACCATTATTTTTCACAAACAATTCTCACAATCTCGGCTTATTTTACATCAAAATTCTATCAAAAAAATTCTCTTAGAAATGCCTAAACAACACCACAACAATTCTCAATCACAATCAAATGAGTTTTTAAACTACCTAATCAATAATCCTACTCCAAA
Organism: Logfia minima; assembly: GCA_963921325.1. Classification (NCBI taxonomy): domain Eukaryota; kingdom Viridiplantae; phylum Streptophyta; class Magnoliopsida; order Asterales; family Asteraceae; genus Logfia; species Logfia minima. The sequence continues at coordinate 19,222,480 of OY992763.1, read as the reverse complement.
TACGAATTATTCACCAGCGAATTTGTCTTCCGCACCCCAATCGAGCAACCCTTCACCAAGTAACATGAATTTTGCACAAATTCGCCCCTATAGCCAATCCGCTTTCAATCTCACCTGAAGACCCACGATCCCGATACCAAAATCAACCATGTTATCATATACCTTCCTAACAATTCGGTTATTACCACAAACGCAATACCCACAAATACCCTTAAGCCAAAATCAATTTGAAAACGTCCACACACCACCACCTGATGCCCAATCCGAATCCCATGTCAAAGCTAAAAGGAAAAAGAAAGAAACCAAGCTAACGAAAAATTTGTCCAAAAGTATTTTGGACCTAGGAAGAAAACAAAATTTTGGCGGAACGGTGCGTCGACGCTTCTCAAAATGGAGTGATGGGGAATTCACAAACGGGTGACTCTTTATGGAGAGTCATACAAGAAAATTGCAACTGTCGTGTTGATACGAACGTAATATTGATCAAATAACTAGTAAATGGTCAGAACTTCCACAAGACGTCAAACTTTTTCAAAGCATCTACCAAAAGTATAAAGATGAGTGGCAAGCGGTATGGATGATGCAACCATTATGTTGGTGGCTCGTGAAAGATTTAAAGATCTTACAAAAAGGAACTTCCATTACGAGTTGGAATGGCGTGTCTTAAAAGATATCCCAAAGTTCTTTTTTCTGGTAGGTGGTATGAACAATAATCGCCCCACGGAAGACACTCTAATCAATCTTGAAGACGAAGACGTTCCGATCCGTTCGACCAATGATAACCCAAACTTTGACCATTTATTCGTCGACGACCCAATCCGTCGCCTACTCGGTCGGGCTCAAAGTCGCAAAATCCAAAAAATTTCGAGTTCATCGGATGCTACTTCCTCACGTTCTTCGGCTGACGAGGTCCACGCCCAACTTCTTAGAAACGCCCAAGCTCAACTAGTAACAATGGAAACATTAGGCGAGACGTCTAAAGAGAAATTAATGTTCACGGCGTTCAAGGTTCTCAGCAACCTGATTACTCCAAGTTTTCCATCTGATGAACAAGCATTTCTGTACAACATTCTAGAAGAAGTGAAATAAGATTTTGTTAAGTCTCACGAACCCACGAACGAAGACACGAATTCGAACTAATTGTATTATTTTTAATGTGACGTACTTTTTTTAAATAATGTAACTTTTATTATGATTGATATAACGTACTTTTTTTAATTAGACTACATATATTATTAATGTAACGTACCTTTTTTAATTAAATGTAATTTTTATTATTAGTGTAACGTAATTTTTTTCATTACTATTAGCCCGCTCCCTATTGTTGTCGCTCCCTATCGTTGCTCTGTCCTCCGTTCTGCTGCTTACCTGGCTCCGTTCTCAGAAGCACGCCATAGGCACGACCCCGTTCTGGAGACCGTCCTTGGTTGCTCGTTCTATCACAGATGGTAGAAGAACGGATATATTTGTGGGGCCACATGCAACTGCCTTATGCAACGGCCAAATTACATAAAAGAAAAATTAAAATCTCAAAACACTTTATATATACACATACAATTATCACTATTTTTCACACACAATTTTCACCAACTCTACTTATTTTACACACAAATTATCAATCAATTAAAACTCTTTTTTCACACACAATTCTCACTTTCTTTTTAAATTACTACATCAACTATATATACATACAACCTACATAATTCAAACACTTTCTTTTTATCACATCGTAAATGGATCCCTTTCAAAATACCGACGAAGATTTGATATAGAAGATCTCAAAGAAAGTATTGGCTGTTACAATTCGCATATTATGCTCGATATTCTTGAAACGTTGGAAGAAAATTAAGAAAACATAGTTAAAATTTCTCGACCAAAATTATGTAGAAGGCGAATACATAGAGATCGTCTCGATGCCGGCAAACGTTTGTGGTTGGACTACTTTTCCCAAAATCCAACATTCTCGGAAGATTACTTTCGAAGATGATTTCGGATGAGAAAGTCATGGTTTTTGCGCACATGTCAAGGTATAACGTCTTACCATCAACTACCACTACCACTGTATTTTAGTTTTTTTTCATCAGGGGCACGATTGTACCGGTAAACTTGGTTTTAGCATTTATCAAAAGTGCACTTTCACCATACAGTATTTGGCATACGGTTGTGTCGCTGATGCATTTGATGAATACTCACACATGGGTCAGCAAACATCATACGATTGTTTGGACAGCTTTTGTAAATGTGTATTTCCTTTATACTCGACCGAGTACTTGAGAAAACCAACATTACAAGATGTCACACGTTTATATGCATAAACATGCAGAGTTGCATGGTTTTCCAAGGATACTTAGAAGTATCGGTCGTATGCATTGGTCTTGGAAAAATTGTCCAGTAGCGTGCAAAGGTCAATACAAATGAGGTGATCATATTGTGCAATATTACACAAGTGTACATTGTTCTTCGAATGTTATTCACGCTCATTGCTCTGGAATGACACTTTATCATTCCCCATCTACCTTGAAGCACACTAAAGGTCCACTCCACATCTTTTTGTCCACTTTCTTGGAATCTTAAAGACAATCAACTGACGTCCTTTAAGCCATTTGCAAGTATTCATCAAACATATCTAAAAACGGAGTAAATCCCATACGCAAGTTGTCGTATGGCGGACGTGCAATTTTGTAACGGAGTAAATCCTAGCCGACCACGTGCATCCGGACGTTGTTTAAAATATAGAAAATGGTCAAGGAGAGGTTCAATAGAGTAAGTGGTAATATCATGTACTATTCAGATAAAATTCCTGACCCATTCGAAAATATCTTCTAAACATGTTAGGCAGATACTTTGGATTATTACAAAAGTAGTCGTCCACCAAACGTTGCCCGACACCTTCACGATCCCTTTCTATATATGTACAGGACAATTTTGCTTGCGTGCGTGAACTGTCGGCCCCGGTACATTCTTTTTCTTCCTCGACATATTGTTGCAAAATTGCTATAAGTTCGTCGTCTTCAGAAGAATAATCAAAAATACGATTAATGTGATTAATTGCATCCATTTTGATGATAGTACTTGTAATTGTGTATGTATAAATTTTATAAATTTGATGTGCATTATATGAATCATTATTGTGTATTTATAGGAATAAAATATGTTTTTAAAATAAAATAAAAATTTTGAAGAGCCGTTGTTAGATAACGGTTACATATATATTTTTATCAACTATAACGGTCAATTTTATTTAGTTAAATGTGAAAAAAGATAAATAACATAATAATGTTGCTTGGCTCATATGAATTGTGCATATATCATGCTCCAAATCGCGATAATACACCACTACGGTTACCACGCCGTCTATTATGGTCATCACTCCGTCTGTGATGAACCGTGATGACTCGACAAAACCATGCACGGTGCCAGGTGCCATTGCAATCGATCTTAAAATATAGATTCAATCATTTTAATGGTTGAAAATATATATGACATTGAAGACAAGTTGACTTTTTATATGTAGAGTAGTTATCTTTTGATATGTGTTTGTCCACATATTATTTAACTCCATTTCTCACCTTCCTCTAATTCCTCTCAACCAAACATGAAAACTAGTTTTGTTTGTTTTTTCTTACTGTTTCTTGCCTTGATGTTTTTTGCAACTGCATCAAGTAAGTTACTCTCACCTTAATTCTTTTATTTTTCATGTATCTATAGATCTGATTACAAGTCATTACATAAGTATGAAATTCGAGTTACTGTCTTAAAAACTCTCTCAATTATTTGAATACTAAAGAAAATTAAGTTACTATGAATTCAGTTGAATCTTTTGTTTGTCTTTCTCCCAAGAGAAAGGAATTCATTTTGTTGGTTCTGGTCTTGACGAACAGGAAATCTTGGATCGATGAAAAAAGAAGTTGCACTCCAAGAAATACATTTTCAGGTTCTTTCTCTCCCTGAACTACTTGTGGAATAAAATAAAAGTTTATGGTTGGAACTCGGAAGTAATCAGCCGTTCATAATAATAATAATAATAGTCCATCTAGATTCATTAATTCAAAATTTAAAATCTTCTACATACTCGACTGGACTCGAAAATCATTGAACATATATATCATTCTTGACTAAATAGCTTGAATTTTCATATGAAAATAATTAATCAATATTGAAACATATTTCATGTATATATTTAGTACTAATAATCATAATCATGTTACATAAAAGTTCAAACAAAATGTAATCGCTCCTGAAGACTTTATGAGGTATTCGTAGTACTTACAACTCGAAATGCTCGTTAATAATTTAAGTCGAGTTCTATAAGTTAGAGCTCGGCTTAATATATATTTCAAGGTCAATTCCTACTTGAACTTGATATAAGCTCGACTCAATCGAACTCGAGCTTGAGCTCAAATTGAGTTGCTCGATAAAACCCGATTCATTTGTAGCGCTTGTGATTTAATTAACGTTTTCAATTAGTCAGTTTAGGTGTTGAATATGTAGAAAGACCAACACGTTGAACTTTTAGGAAAAAAAAATATTAGTCGGAGATTTGTAACTAAACTTTGGTTACTACGAGGGATGCCAATCGGTGACAAAAGTAACTGATGAGGGGTTACCTTGCAATTTGCAAATAAGTGAGCTTCGTTTGACGTCATAATTTGCATCGTCTGCTGTACCCTCCAAAGTCCGTATCATCTCTGTGGCACGTTGGGTGAGGTACAAGACCATACACCTGTGAGTTATATTATTTTAGTTTCACTTATTACTTTTAAACTTTCTAAACTGACACATAATTGACACATATATGTTAATTATGAGTGTGTCACTTTGATTCATGAGTCCCACACATATTTAAATAAAATCATTTCATTAAAACTAAAAACATTACATGAATTAATTCAAATAAAACATTACGATAATTAAAATAAAACATTACTATAAATAAAATAACAAATTAAATTTAAATAACTAATCTAGCCTTCATGGGAAGAGAATCCGCTTTGTCGCGCACTCGAATCAAGCATCGTTTTAAAATCCCCTTGATACTTGCGTATGACATTATTCTGAGCTTCTTCAAGTAGTTTTTAGTTCTTTTTCTCATATGCCCGCGATTATTAGCTTTTGGAGAAAACTCCAAGCTTCCAACACCAATTTTTGTTTGACGGTCTCCTTAATAGTTGCCACTGTTTCTTGCTGCATTTGCTCGGATGCCAAAATTGTTACTCGGGTCTCGTCGCTCGTATGTCTCGATGAAGTTGCATCCGATGGTCCCCAACTTCTTTGACTTTTCCGACTTGTGACGATCGGGTGGACGATGAATCGGGTCGTCTTGGAATAATCGTTGCATATTGGCCGTAAGTGGGTCGATTTGGTTGGGATTCACGTCGATTTCTTCGTCATTTAAATTAATTGGTTCTCAATCTTCTTGGAATACTCGTTTCTTGGTGGCTACACCGGAATCATCATAGAACTTCGGGACATCTTTTAGTACGAGGCACGCTTGCTCGTAAATGAAGTTCCTCCGGTTTGTTGCTTGAAGTGTTCACGAGTCGCGTTCAAAACGTCTTCATCTCATATTCTGCTTGCACGAGACTTGTTATATTTTTTGAAGATACCCATTAATATCTTGACGTCTCCGCGAATCTTGTGTCATTTGCCGGTTAGTTGATCTTTATTGCGTTTCTCATCAACTAACGAATTAAAGGCCCTTTCTATTTGCCTCCAAAAACTTGCTTCGATTTGCGAGTTTCCTTGGATACAATTTTGAGAAGCGTCGACCCAACGTTCTGCTAATATTCTACATTCGCTGTAGGTCAATTTGACTTATTTTCTTTTTTATTTTCGGTTAGTTTGGACCTCCTCTTCGCCTTCGTCTTGTTTAACATTCGTTATTGGTGATTGTATGTTTCGGTATTGATGTTGTGAAAGTGGTGTTTGTTGGTATTGGGATTTTGAGAATTGTTGGTTTTGAGTATTGTGAAAATTGTTAGTGTGGATATTGTGAGAATTGTTGGTTTGGATATTGTGAAAATCCTTGGTGTGGGTATTGTGAAAATTGTTGGTTTTGAAATTGTGAGAATTGTTGGTGTGGGTATTGTAAAAATTGTTAGTTTTGAAATTGTGAGAATTATTGGTTTGACTATTGTGAAAATTGTTGGTGTGAGTATTGGGAAAATTGTTGGTTTTGAAATTGTGAAAATTGTTGATTTAGGTATTGTGAAAATTGTGGGTTTGGGTTTTGAGAAAATTGTTGTTTTTGGTATTGTGTAAAATCAAAGTTATTTGGCGAATTGCTAGATTGACTTATCAAAGATGAAAATGTTGGTGAATTCGGAGACGACATATCTGTGTTGAGTAAGTTTTGAAAAAAATGATCTGATCTCGGTTGATAATTATTGTGGTGTTGTTTAGGCATTTTTGTGTATTTGTGAACTATAATAGAAAGATGTTGAAAGATTGAAGTGGGTGGAATAATGTATTTGGGAACTATAGTAGAAATGATAAAAAGTGTGTGAATTATATAGATTGAGGTGGGTAGAATAATATATTTGAATGTAGTAGAAACATGATGAAAATTGTGTATGAATTGAAGTTTATTTGTATGTGTATTTATAATGTATTTGGGGTAGAAAAAAAGAGGTTAAAAATTAAAAAATATAATTTATTTTGAAAAAGATGAATATATATCCCTTAAAAAACACGGATATAATTAAATTTTTTAAACCTAATGTCAAATTCGAAAAAGAAAAAAAAAAGTAAATGGACCCCATCATCACCATGTCACTTAACCCACACACCTAGACAGACGCGGTCAATCAACACGTCCGTGTCAATTTCGAGACCGACATGCCGGTTGGGAGTCCTCTAAGAGGGATTTTCATTTCAATGAAAATTTTAGTCCAAAATTCTCTGAGTAAATTACGTTGTTGTTACCGTTGTCCCTATATTACGTACTCAGCCCTTATGTCAGGTGTTATATGGATTTCGTACCTTAAATTGATTTTTCGTTCATCACAAGTGCCTCGTCTTATACAGAAAAGAGTAAAATAGTCTTCGTTTTTTTCTTTAATTCTTTTATTGTATTTTGAATTTTATTTTCATTATACTAGGCCAAAATAAAACGTAAAAATGAAAAAAGAACGATTTACATTTACACGAACGATTAACCAGCATCTCATTCTCTTTTGAATTTAGGGTTTCACAGTTTCGTCATCTTCAAGCCCCATAACCACTCACCATTCGCACAGCCACAGCTTCGGTCGTTAACACCACTAACAAAGACGCAGGTCATATTCTTTATCCAACATAACAACCTTCAATATCCAACGCGACAACCGGTCGTCTTCTCCGATCGCAAAGCCGAGGAAGACTCTGATCGGTTAACGTGTTTGTCATCGTTGCGGCCGATCGTCACCGTTCCGCCTCCTCGGCTGCCGGTTCCGCCGTCATCCCTCTGTTGACGCTATCGTGTTCATCACCACCACCCACTACCTCGTCGGAATCGCACAAGGATGACCGGAAAACTCCGACGATTGTGCGTCGGAATCCGTCAGACACGATTGTCCTTGTGCAATTCCGATTGTCACGCAAGTCCGGCAGTCAAGCCACTAAAGGATCCACGTTTCCGGCGACTCTCATTTCCGATTGTGCAGATCTGGGTTCGAATAGTTGTGGTGGTAAGCGGGAAAAAGTCTTGGTGGTGATTCAATAATGTGTTTTGATATTGTTTATGTTTGTTGTTTTTAAATTTATTTGTGTTTCTGGTTTTATAAAAGTGGAAGAGAAAGAAATATATTTATGTGTTTGAGGAAAGAAAATTAGGGTCAGGGATTTAGAAGAAAAGGTGGTTTTGTGTTTGGGAAGAAGATAAAAGGTATTTTAGTCTATTCATTTAGACTTGGGTGGATGAAGAATTTTTGATGAAATAAAAAAGTGGGTCAGAAACGCACTAGCACAATACCCGACTTGAGAAACGGGTCCACGGGTAATCATATGGACTGGCAATGTAATTTACTCAAATCTTTATTTGTTAATTTTTATATCTTCATAAAAACTATTCGTATTATGTAATTTGAATGTAGCCTAACAGCATGCAGAACGTGCATTAATAAGAGGGTTGTCAATTCAGACTCTTGTATAAGACAATTGTATATACACGTCGTTCCTATATATACTTTGCGAGTTCGGAAAAAAATAATCTTAAACAATGTCAAGAAATTGGTAATTATGGATTTTATATACAAATGTTACTAATCTTAGTTTTGAACCTGCTAATAAGAATTTTCTTACTCTGTCCCTACACTTATGGGACTTGTAATTTCTTCGATCTTCCATCACTCAGCATATTTATATTATTCAGGTCTACTTGTTATCAGTTAGTTACAGGCTGCAAGTCACAATTAGGATGGTACATGATGTACTTACGAAAAAATAAGATGTTTAATTTCAACTAAGCGTGACTTTTGTTGACGATTGTAGGACAAAACAGAGTCATCAAGTTACGAAGGGAACATGGAGCTTGATGAGCCAATGAGAAGAATGGCTTATGAAAACACGGATTATGGAGGAACAGGAGCCAATGATCGCCATGACCCTAAGAGCCCCAGAAGACCTTAATTCTATACAGCCTAAACTATTGTAAATCATTTATTAGATAAGTATGGTCCGTTCTGATCTACTGATTTAGTTGTCTTACTTGTGTAGTCTTGCATTTGTGAAAACCAACATATATCCTTTTAGTTTTGACATATTACATCAAATGTGATCATAAACTCAGAAACAAAAGGATGCAAACTAAGATAATTTACATAAACTATATGGTTTCTGATTTGGTGCAAACATTAAACTGACAAATTAAGACTAGGAATACGAGTCCTTGACCCAAGGGACTGAAGGGCTACCACCACTTCACACATAGAAGGTCGTTTCTCTGGCATAACTGATGTGCACTGTAAAGCAATTTCAAGCATTCCCAAAGCTTCTTGTTTGCAAGAACTAGAAATTTTTGGGTCAAGAACTTGAACTGCCCCGTTACTAATGTTAACCTTCCTTCTAACCCATTTTACAACATCAATAGACTCTTCACTTGACTCCATTGGCTTGGCTGCTCGCCCTGTTATTAGTTCTAATAAGATCACACCAAACCCGTATGTGTCCATTTGTTCTGTAGCCTTTTTGTTGTACCCAAATTCTGCAGTCGAATAGTTTTGCTAGTAATTAGCATCTAAGCAAGGGTAACACAAAACTTATGAAGATAATTTATATCATTACGTATGGCATATATACCTGGTGCTATGTAGCAAGAAGATCCCGATTGTGAAGCCAATGACGATTGGAACACATTTTCACCTAAAATATGGTCCTTTGCAAAATCCGTAAGCTTAGGCTCAAAGTCTGCGTCTAAAAGCACGTTTCTTGATTTAACATCTCTATGAAGCAAATGTGGAATATAGTCTTTGTGAAGATAAGCCAATCCTTGAGCGACCCCAATGGCGATTTTCAAACGAACACCCCATGCCAACTGAAAAGCACCTTTGTTGATCAAATCACCAAGACTTCCTTTTTCCATACACTCGTAGATCAAAAAGATTGAATCATCCGAATGGCAAAACCCCAAGATTCTAATAATGTTTTTGTGACGGATTTTTGCCAATGTCTTCACTTCGCTTTTCAAAGTTTTGAAAGATTGGTTTCTGAAAGTTGGCATCTTTTTCACGGCTATGCGCTCATTACTAGGCAAGTTTACAATGTAAACTCTACCAAAAGCTCCAGAACTACCACTAGAGGCTTTTTCATCCATGGCCATGATCAAATCATGCTCGGTAACTCGAAGAGGATAAAAGAAAACAGATCTCCAGATACCCGTATCAGAATTCTGAGTTGAAGATCTACGAAGAACGGAAAACGCGAATGCCAAACTAAGAATTCCAGCTATCAAAGCTAGAGCAATCAATGCACCAGTTAGTTTCGATATGCCAATTTTGCGGTTAGAATTTTTTTTGGGACACGAATTAGACAATCCAGGACCGCATAGCTCGGGGTTTCCTTGTGTGTATAAAGCAGGAAGGCCCGTGATTAAAGAAGAAGGAACTCGACCCGATAGTCTATTGAAAGATACATTAAAAAGGGCAAGTTTCAAATTTTGAAGCTCTAGTGGGATTTCACCGGTAAGATTGTTATGAGAAAGATCAAGGTAAGTTAACACAGGCAAATTTCCTAATGATTTTGGAATTTGACCAACCAAATTGTTATCTGCCAATGATAAAGAAACCAACTTTTTACACTGTTTTAGCTCTGGGATTTCACCTGTAAGGTAATTGTGAGAAAAATTGATGATACTCATTACGGGCGAATCACAGAAGTTCGGTGGAAGTTCGCCGTATAAGCCATTAAGAGAAGCTGAAAATCTGTACAAGCTTTTAACCAAGCCAAGACCATGAGGGATTTTGCTAATGAAACTATTGTTATCTATTTGAACTTGTTCTAGTTGAGAAGCTATTGATATAGAATCAGGGATTTCACCAGAAAAGCGATTGTTTTCGGCTCTAATAACTTTAATTTTAGGCAATGACCATAAGTTATTTGGGAAATCCCCATGAAATCCATTGTTCTGAAGCTCTAAGCTTTCAAGATTCAAGCAACTATCAACAGATGAATTTAGTAATGTTCCATTGAAAAAGTTTGTATGAAGGCTAAGACTTTTAAGCCCATTGGATTCACAAATCCCATTTGGGAAATACCCAAAAAGATTATTCTGTGAAACATCAAAAGAAACCAACTTCTTTCCAATTCTTGAAGGTAAAACACTAGTAAGATTGTTCTGAGAGAGGTCAACAACAGTCAAACTTTGCAATTCAACAATGGAATTTGGTATTTTACCATAAAAACCAGATCTTTGCAACAAAAGCTGCTCAAGTTTCAAAAGCTTCCCTATATCACTAGGAATCTCACTTTCCATAAAAGGGTTTAAAGACAAATCAAGAATAACCAACTCTGTAAAATTACCAAGAACATTAGGAACACTCCCTGATAACAAATTATTACCAAGATTAATAACTTGAAGATTCACTAATGACCCAACCCCTTCTGGGATCTTGCCTTCAACATGGTTTTTGCTTAAATCAAGAAACTTTAATGATTTAAACTGAGAAATCTGATCAGGTATTGTACCCCAGATAAGATTATTACTTAAATTAAGAGTATATAGAGACTCACATTGAGACAAATGCAAGGGAATAGGTTGGTTAAAGATATTATCAGCTAAATTAAGAGTAATAAGATTTGTGAGTTGACAAAGGGATGGTGAAATTTGACCTGAAAGATTAAGATTTTGAAGGATTAGAGATGACACAGAGTTGGTTGTTGTGCAAGTGACACCAGTCCAGTTACAATGGTGTGTGGTAGTTGTGTTAGACCATGATGAGAGATGGTTCATTGGATCATCAATAGTGGACTTAAAGTTAAACAAAATATCAGCTTCTGATGTTGTTGTTGATGATGATACTGCATTAATGGTGAAAAATAGGATGAATGTGAGTTTGAGTTTAAGTGAGAGTGAGAGTGAGAGTGAGAGTGAGAGTGTGCAGTATGAAGCCATTGGAGAATCCAATGGAGAGAGATAGTAAGAGTTTGGACTTTAGATATTGATGTTGGTTGGATATAGAAATAAAGTGAATCCGTGAAGTGAGAGTGACATTTTACTAGTAATTTAGTAAGCTAGCTCGTAATTATAATAAATTTAACAAAGAAGGGGGTTTTGTCTTTTTGTATGTAGTATATGTAGTATGTATGTACCCGTGAAAAGCTATACAGGTAGAGTATCCTTGTGTCTTTTTATTATTCTCTTGACTTCATACCATTTTTTATGATAAGAATAGATGTCCATTATATGTTTTGTTTGTTTTATCTAGCTTTTACCAAAAACATTCTGGATATTATCAAGCAACGTGCAGTGAACAAGCATTGTAAATACAATAGTTTTGTCCATTGTTAGAAACTGTGTTTCATTACAAAATATTGAAAGTTATATGGTATAAATTTATGAACGAAAAATTAGCATTGTAATGGCGAGTATGTTGCCGGTGAGAGGTTATCTAGTAGTGACTGTTGTGTAAAAGATTGTTAACAATGATAGCAGTGTTTTATGTGTTTTGAAATGTTTTTAAGTGTTTGAAAGTGTGTACTCTTTACGTCTCAAAATAATTGTTTCTCAGTAAAATTTATTTGACCGATTACTTGTATTGATGAATTGTCAGTTTTATCATTGTATTTAAAGCAATTTTGACTGAAAGTTATTAAGAATTAAATGATTGACAGTAATAAATGAAGGTAAACAGTAGAGTTAAAATTATAGTTAATAGTTATTTTTGCAATTAATCGAATCTTTTTGAGACAGAAAAAATAAGAAGAACAACTAAAATTAAATGAATAAAATATATGTTTTTCACGTATTGTTCCTTTATTTAGCAACCAATAAAAATATGTTATTTGGTTATATAAGGAAAGGGTCACTTTTAAAAGGTTTTCCTATTTCACGAGGCTGACCAAATTTCTTTTATTTAATACTGATGATCATTTCACTATCTACGTATAGTACATATCGGAAATGGATGTACAAGGAGAATAGATAAATTTCAAATTATTGAAGAAATTTATTTTAAAATTATTAATAATAATTATAAATTTTGTCCCATTGAAAAAAGTAAAAAATAAAATAATACGGTTTTTTGTTTTGCCCTGAAGGAGAATGGCATAGTCCTACTAGTTAGGTATCTTTTTTTTTTAATAGTGAACATTGTTTACTATTTATTTCATCACAAGATATTGGGAAGAAAACGAATCATGTGATGCACGTGATGAATACAGGAATCACGTCTGATGAATTTTAGTCGTGTATTTTGACGGTACAAAACTGCAAATACGAATACAATTGTTGTTTGCTTTGACTTAAACTAGTTAAAAAGTTGAAAGCAACGACAGAGTTGACAAAAAGTCAACTATCAACACCTACACACCTGGCATGTTTATTTTACTATCTTTGTACACATGCTTTTTTGCTAGTTAGAAAGTAAATCACCTTTTGTGTAAAGTGATTTGTATTAAAGAAAAAATAGTATTTGACTTTTAAAGTAAATTAACTTAAAATATTACTAAACATATTAGTTTAATAAAGGAAACACTATATTGGAAATTATAATACTGTATTAGAAATTGTGTCGTGTAAATGTTGACTAGTAAGTTAAAAGTAACTTTAGTTAGTACATTGAGTTTGAACCTTAACTTATTACTTAAATTAGAATAAATACTTTTCATATGAAGTGAATTAACTTTAAAAATTATAATTATAATCAAAGTATATAATGTGGTTTGAACAATTAATGGAAAGTAATGTAACCGTAGTAGGGGGTGTTTGTTTGAAGATTTTTAGGTATCGATTTTGAGTTTAGATATGATAGTATGAGTAAGTATGGGCCAGTTTGAGTCGGTTATGACTTAAAACCGAACTTGTAACTGAAGTTTCGGTTAAATGGTTGGTTTCAGTTAAAAAAGTTGAATAAATCGGTTAAACGTAAAAAACTGAGTCTTTTAATCTAGACAAACATGTGAGAAATATTCAACCAAAAACTGTAAAAATATCTAACCCATAAAGTTTTATAAAATACATAATACATTTTTTATTAACTACTAATACTCCAATATATACACTATTTGTGTTTAAAATAATTAATCCATACACATAGGTTTTCCATTTGTGAATTGAAATAATTCTTTAATCCTTAATGATCACCGTAGCTACCACAACTCAAACATTTAGTAACAAGTATTTTTTATAATATACTTTATATTTTCCCCAAATATATAAACAATTCAAATACTATATATATAAAGTAAACAAAAGAGTATTAAATATAAAAAGAAGTAATAATAATAGTAAGTGGGTTGGTTCAGTTAATTTGGGTCGGTTTTGATTCATTAACTATAATCGAACCGTTTAGTCGGATAATTGAAAATCAATAATCAAACCTTCGGTTAATAGTTTGGGGCGGTTAATTTGGGTCGGTTAATGCAGTTAATTCGGTTAAGGGTCGATTTTCGGTTTGTGTTGCTCACCCCTATATGATAGTGTTGGGTTACTGGTCGTTGACCAACTCAATCACTGATGATGCTATTACTAGAAATGATGAACTCAAACTCCTATTACACAAGAAGAAGGTCATTGCTATCACTTGTGTTTAATCTATACTAAGAAATGTTTTAAAAACTGGTTTTTGAATCAGACTGGTCGGCCTGCAGGTTCCGGTTGGACCGGTTGTTGAATTTTATTGACTTTTCGACGTTTTTTTGACTTTTTTGACTTTTTTCGAAATTGATTGAGGATTAATGTTTATTTACACTTCGTATTGATTGTAAATTTTACAAATTTGGAATTTTATATAACAAGTTATGAGCGGTCAAAGTGCGTTTAAAAGTCAAAATAATCGTAAAATATCAAAATTGAAGGTGAAGGAGGCTGAATTTCGGAAAATTTTATGGACAAACGCCTTAGGCTGTTTGCCAACGAATAAAACTCGAAAAAAATACACAAATTCAAAAAAACGATGACTTAATCGGAGTTACGAGTGAAAAAATGTGAAATTTCAAAGTTTACAAAAAAAAGAAAGTCAACTGGTCAAAACCGGTCCAACCACACTCAAAAAACCGGTCAACTAAGTTTGAAAACCGGTTTATTTTGGATCTGAATTCTCCCGGTTCCCGGTTGGACCGGTTTTACTAAGTGTATCATGCTCACTAGTGTAGCAGCCAGAGACTCATTGACTCACTACTATCAATTAATGCAACAATCGATGTATTCAATAATAGGAAGTCTTTGGAAGATAAAAAGAAGAATCACTCTACAAGAGCACGTTAGCTCTTTGTGAGTGAAAAAAATTCTTATGCCTCAAGGGGCTTCAACAATAAAGACACATCAAGACTCCTTAAGTATTTACTAGCTGATAGGTGGTCCCTGATCAAGTAAATAAGCAACATCCAAGTAAAATACAAGTGATGGAACATGTGACATCAAACTTGATTGTGATTAGTGGAAATCTAACACGCACAAAGAGCATGATCATAAATGGGACCACAAAATCTTCCTCTAGTTGTTTTCTGTTAGATCGAAGCCATTCATAGAATGACACGTGTCATTCTATTGGCTGAGGTGTCAGGAGATATTTATACAAATATTTTGACTATAAATAGAGCGACATATTGTACTTAGAAAGTACCCATTTTTGTATTAATCACTTGTTTGTCAGTGAGTTTGTTTAAGTACAAGTATGTGTCAGTGAGTAATATAATAACTTGTTTGTTAGTTGTTTAAATTACTTCAATGAGTGTAACAGTTAGCATAGTACTGAATTGATCTTAGTGTTGGCTAGATAATTCTGCATTTGATACTTGGTGTTATTTTTTATAAATAAGTTCACCTTTAAGTAATTATCTTTGCATTCTCTATTTTACTTTAGCACTTACAATTCATACTCTCTTTAATTGAAAAAAGTATTTTTAAAATATTAGTTAATTAAAGTATTTTTAAAATATTAATTAATTAAAGTCGTAAAAATAAAACTTAAACGATTAAATTGTGTTTACCCCCTACAATTACAGTTATACATTATGACTTCCCAACACTTAACTCATAAGTGTATATTGGGATCAACAATTGGTATCCGAGTAGAGTTGGTTTAATTATCAACCAGATTTGTAATGGAGTCCGTCTAGTACATCTATGTTGATTCAACATACCAAAAGGGAAATGGTTTTATAATCAAACCTCCAATGTTTGATCCTTCAAGGATAGAAACCTGGATGTCCCGTATGACGATGTTCTTTGAGTTTGTTGATGATCACCTTTGTGATATAATAACCAATGAACTATATAACCTTACTACCATTGTCCCAGCTGTTCCTGCATCTATACAACATCTAGTTCACTAGAGATGTTATTTCTCAAGCAGGAGTCACAATGGTCAGATCATAATAGGAAACTGGTTAGTCTGGATAAACAAGCTAAAATCTTAATATACATGCTTTTCCTAATGAGGTGTTTGAATATGTAAGGCTATGTGTTAATCCCAATAATCACTTATAAGTGAATTGATTTGGAGTCACAATGTATAACTGTAATTGTAAAGGGAGGGGGGGTGAATATAATTGATCCTTGATCACTTAAGTTATGTATTTAAAATTTTTATTGATCGATTAACAATTTTAATTACTTTGTTCAATTAAAAAGAGTATTAATTGCAACTACGTAAGCAGATAATTGAAAGTGCAAGATCAATAGTGAATTTATTAATCACAAATCACACCAAGTATTGAATTCGGAATGATCTAGTGAAAGCTAAGATCAATTCAATACAAAGCTAATAGTTACACTCGCTAAAATTGATAGACTAGCTGACCAACAAACTAATATGTTACTTGTTGACACGTAGTTGTACTTAGACAAACTTTAATTATTGACATACAATTGATTAATGCAAAAACTTCACCTTTCTAACTACAATATGTCACTCTATTTATAGCCAAGATACTTGCATAAATATATTCGAAACCTAGGATATGAAACGACACGTGTCTTTGTGTGAATGACTTCTCTCTAATAGAAAACAGTTAGAGGAAGATTTTGTGGTCCCCATTTCTGATCATGCGATTTGTGTGTGTTAACTTTTCTCCAATCATAACTAATTTTAATGTCACACATTCTATCACTTATATTTAATTTGGATGTTGTTGATAAACTTTAATCAGGGATCACATATCAGCTTGTATAATACTTAGTGAGTCTTGAAGCTTGTGTATTGTTTAAGTCATTGGAAGAGTAATAATCTTCTTCACTGACTGCGAGCTAACGTGCTCTTGTACAGTGATTTGTATCACATTTAATATGTTACAAAATATATTTTTGAACTTATTGGTGTGTTTTTATAAATGTTTATTAATTTTTATTGTTTTTGACTTTTTGGAAAAGGATTATATCACTGAAAAGTAATATATACATCAGTAATAAAAAAAACATAGATCCCTTATATACTAACTTTATAAGATACAATAATAGATAATAATGATTCACTAACTCATAATCTCGTTGATACATCAGTTGAAAACTATAAGTAGTTAATATATTGTTATAAAATCATATGAGAAATGTAAATAAACAAGAACCACTCACTAGTTGAAGAACTCGCTGATCAATCAGTTGGAGAACACAACCACTGAGGTGTAGTTGAGTATTTACATATAATCATATTCAAACCATGAAAAGTAGAAATGGAATAATTAATACACACTTATCAATAATCTCATTAATCATCAATTGGAGATTACAATCAGTATTCACCTCTTATTCGATTAGATGTAACATGCCCAACTCACTGATGAAGAAATTAAACTTTTCTCATCTAAAGGTTTAGTAAACAAATCAGCGAGTTGGTAGTCCGTAGGGATAAATTAAAGTTCAATGTCACCTATCATTACATGGTCCCTGATAAAGTGGTAGTGAACATCAATATGCTTTGTTTTGGAATGTATCGCTGGATTATTAGCAATGGCTTTGGCACTTGTGTTATCACGATAAATTGGAATAGCTTCAAGTTTTAAACGATAGTCATCTAATTGATTTCTCATCCAGAGTATTTGAGTAGTCCATCAACTAGCATCGACATATTTAGCTTTAACGGTTGAAGTAGAAACAAAGTTTTGTTTCTTGCTTGACCAGGTTAGTAGCTTTTCTCTAAAAAATTGACAGCTACCAAATGTACTTTTTAAATCCAATTTATATCCATCGTGATCTGAATCGGAATATCCTTTGAGTGAGAAATCTGAACCAGATCGGTACCAGAGACCCAATACTAGTATTCATTTCAGATATCTAAATATTCTCTTGACAGCAAGCAAATGTGATTCCTTTGGATCAGCTTGGTACCTAGCATAGAGACAAGTATCATACATAATGTCTGGTCTACTTGCAATTAGATACAGTAGTGACCCAACCAAACCTCTGTAAGCAGTGATCTTTATAGATTTACCATCAGGGTTGATGTCACGCTTAACGATTGATTTTGTCATGGCGTTATCGTCGTCGGTTGAGGTTGCCGGACGGTGACCGAACAGTGCGCTATCAGTGGCATGTTTTATATTTGTATTTGTCAGAGCCTAAACCTCCGAACTACCTACTAAATACTAGTACGTGGTAACGATGATCAGGGTCGTCTCTATGACGATTGAATTTGAAATGGAGCTTGTTTGGACAATTCAGTATTCAAGATAGGGTTTGGATAGTTGGATAGGATTTTGGTTTTTATCTACTAAACTACTAAAGCAATAAAATAAAATAAACTAGCTAGTATGCAAGGAACAACTAAGGATATGGAAGACGTGGTTTGCCATGATTTAGTATAGTCTCGGGATAATGTTTATTATGAAGACATTCCTTAGACTAATAGACATATATACCTCGGTGTAAACACTAGAGCCCTCTAATGGAACTAGGTAATTGTGATGTTGGCCGAATAAATTTGCTCGACTCCCAACACGATTCTCATATTGAATCAAGTGAAAAATCTAGGTTGTAACCCTAGGTAAATGAATAAAGTAGCAAGCTGTAATTAACTATAAGTCTATTTCTAAGTAACTTATCGACTTTGCTTATCTTTCTAACGATATACATTTAGTACCATTAGGAGTAGACCTCTCCTTTTCAATCATTTATACATCCCTGGATTATTCACAATGTTTTGCATTGCTTCATATACAAGCCATGCATTTTAGTAAGTCGCAATGTATTATACTATGTGTTACTTCTTACATTGGTTCTTACATCAATCATATGTGAAAAATCCGCTAAGAGATACACAGCGATTCCCTAGTTATTGCTATGTACTAACGCGGTGCTCTCATAGGTTCCTAACCCTATGATTCTTTACACAAGTAACTTCTTACCACAATCAAGATTCACGACTTCTTAATATGAGGTTATAGCCACGTGGATAATTGGAAAGGGTCATCCGTGAATTAAATCTAGCGTCATTTAAGCAATACGGAGTACGATAATAATCTTCATTTATAAACGTGTTCTGAATTGCTATCTGTGTGATAGACACATTCAGAACATTGAGACTGTAATCCACAAAGTATTACACCGACGGCTTTTTCGTGGCTTCCACAGTTGTACTACACCTAGTGGTGTTTCCATTGCTATACCACGGACTTAGACGTTTTACGGCATTTACGTTGCTTCATAACGGTTTGTTTAACGATTATTTAAACATCATTCATAACTATAATTATCTAAATCATGGAAAACGTACAAGTAACTACTCACAAAGCATGGTAATAAACATTTCTCATATTAATAAATAACAAACATCAAAAAGGAACATTATGACGAATTAATAAAAGAAAATGATATATATTACCCGTAAATATTGCGAGCAGAATAACACTTGTATTTCTTCTGAATATCCAAAGTGTTACATTGCTAAGCTATCTACTACTAACTAGTACATAATTAAATCCCTAATCCCTTACTTATCTCTCCCTAAATTAATTAAATTAATCTAGAGAGAGAGAGTAGAGAGAGACTAGAAATAAAGAGAACGGAAGTAAATTGAAGTGTGTGTGATAAAATGGGATAATTTGGTTGAATCAGGAGGTTGATATATATATATAGGTGACCCCGAACCGTATTTTGACCAAACGAACTGTATTTGACCTTCGAAAATCCAGCCTATATTACACGAACCGTACCAAGATGCAAGCTTTATTGAGATATGAGTCGTGCGAACCGTATACGGTTGGTTTGATACGTATAAGGCTTAAACCGAGCCGTATACGGGTGGTGCGAACCGTATCAACGGCATCGTTGTCTTGTGTATGGGATCATAATTAGTTCGTTGCTTGTTTTCGTTCTAACTTCTTCGTTTCCTATCCGTCTTTAGCGATTCTTGAACCCACATGATCGTGATCTCATGGTCTTCAATTTAATGCTAATGGAGGATAATTTCCATAAAATTATCAAAAAGATTATTAGAACGTGAGCGAATCGTCTTGTGTTGACTTTGCTCCCGTTTACTCGTTTTTCGCCCGTTTTTGGTGAGCTTTACAACATCGTCTTTGTAATGACCTAACTTAGAAAATAAAGCAAATAAATGTAATATTTTGATTGAAATGTTCATTATTTAATGGGATTATATATTTGGAGGTCACCCTAATATATTATTTTGGATTTGTAGGTCACCCATATTTGAAAGCGATTTTGTAGGCCACCCAAATATATTATTTTGTTTTTGTAGGCCACCCGTATTTGTAAACAATCTTGTAGGCCACCCAAATTTGTATGTTGTTCTATATATATCAAATCCGGCTAAAAACTCATCGGAAAAGTGTAAAAGGACACAAATTCCCATGTGTTTGAATAAAACTAAAATAATATAAATCATGTTAATTAACAAATATAGGGGTAAAAAAAATGATATATTTAGGTGACCTTCAATTATATAATCCCTTATTTAATTTATATGGGTAAGATAATGTGAGTTAAAACGTGACTTTTTACTCGTTATCAGGGGTCAGAATTAACTTAACTGCAGGTGAAGCAGGTGTAGAGAGTTTAGAACATGATGAAAACTTCTTTAATACATCTTTGACATATTTTCCTTGGTTTATGACAAATTTAGTTTTGGATTTTTTAATTTGTAATCCCAAGAAAAATGTCAATTCATCCATCATTTGCATCTCATAACCTTTAGTCAAGAGATTAGAAAACTCTTTATACATAGCTTCATTAGTATAACTGAAAATGATGTCATCGACATATATTTGTACCAATATTATGATGTGTAAAATCTGGTTATATAATTTATATCGTAAATACCGCAAATTAACTATTACACAACCAGACAGTGTACCTTGTCAAGGCGTAGTATAGTTTGGGTAAGTCCGAGTCAAACCAAGAGGATTGTATAATCAAGAGTATGTAGTGAATGTAATTAATCTAACTACTAATTAAACGGTAGGGTTTTGCAACCGAATTGTTGCTTTGCAAATTGTAACTACTTAATCTAAAAGTTGGTAAGTGGATTCTTGAGAATCAGATATAAAAAGGGAACATTCATCTTGACTAGCTCACTAATGATTTCGGGTGTTTGTTAAAGACAAGTTATATGTTATTGTTTATCAAACTAAATTAAGTACGGAATTCGTGTTCACTATTTCCAATAGATTAAATAGAATTGACCTTTCGTGTTTACTACGGGTTTCTAATTAAACGAACCTCAATTCAATCTATTAATCAGTGACTTAATCTTGTAAACCTATGTTCGCAGGAATACTAAACTTAAGTTGAGTTTTCTACTTAAATTCAATGCAACCACAATTGAGTTTAATTAATCAATCTATTTAAATCTTTCGTTCGCATCAATTCAATAATCATAATAAATCAAAGCATGCAATAGTGTTCATTAGAATATCTAATTATTCATCAATAGGTTAATTAAATAAATAAAACGTAATCGCAATTGGATCTTCGATTAAACATTAATCAAACAAAAAAAAACATCAAAGGATTAACACCCCTAATCAATAGTTCACATCATTTGAATGAATGTAAAGGAATTTAGCTCATAGTTATCCTAGAATCAACAATGAACATAAACAAATTGCAAATAAACATTGATTTTAATAGAAAAGATGTAAACCGGATAGTGTAAATGTCTAACAATGTTGAATATTTGATCTTCAAGCAACAATTATGGAAAAATGATAATTAACCTTCAAAAATCTCCCAATAGCCGCAAGAGAAATGTTGGTGCATGTTTTGTGACAACGGCTTCTAGTTTTTAATAGTTAGGTTTAGAAGTCATTTTGTTAATCGTTGTAATCGTTAACTTAAGTTTTGTCTGTGTATTTTGTAGGTTCGTACGAACTTAGAGTAGGTACGAATTTAGTAAGTTCGTACGAACTTGAAATACGTACGAACTTAGAAGCAGCTAAGTTCGTACAAACTTGGCTGCCTATAAATACACAAGTCCGAAAATAGGTTTTTCAGTGGTTTTTAGGGTTTAGGAACTGAGTTTTAAGGCTTAGTTCGAATACTCTTTGTATGTTCGAATGTAACTTCGTTTACATTCAATAAAAGTGATATTTACACATTTGTTTGTCTCGTTTGTTATCGTTTAGTGTAATCGAGGATTCCGCACTCGATTATACCATATTACCTCGTAGATCCGACCCTAAGGGGATTTTCAATTGGTATCAGAGCCTTTAAACAATTCGTTTTTGGTTCGGGGTAAAGAAAAGATAAAGAAACGAGTGATTACAAGAGTTTTGGAAGTTAGATTGTTGTTTTAAGCTTCCAAAGTTGTGTATTATCACTTAGAGCAAAGGTAATTCGAATTTGCAGGTTGAAACGAACCCAGATCTGAAAATTTCAGATCTGAGTTTTTCAGCTTTTCTTACGAACCTAGAAAGCATCGTACGAACTTACCCGAAATATCATTCGAACTTACAGCTGTCAGTGAGCTGTAAGTTCGTACGAACCTACCCCTTCGAACTTAGGTTTTGTTCGAACATACTAAGTTCGTACGAACTTACAAGTTCGAAAAATACCTAACTTCGTACGAACTTAACTTTCATAAGTTCGAACTTAACTTACATCAAGGGACGTCTAGTAGTGATCAATACTCAGGGAATAGTACACATTCCAGAGCCTTAGTTACTCAAACACATGACGAGTCATATGATCGGAGTACACCTGTTGAGGAGCCTCAGGAATTCATAACCACAATTGATGAGGCATATCAAAAGGATACTAGTGAGAAGAAGACTGAGAGAGAGTTACCTGCTTTAGAGACCAGGGTTATAAGATTAGAGTCTACTGATACTATGAGTATAAAGGGACTTCATTGCTTATATGGCCAACATGGATGCTGAGAAGCATAAGGTTATTCTAAACTTAGACTCTGTAGTTAATGCTTGTGTTTTATGTACTAACTTTGCAGAGCAGGCTGAGAATTTGATTGAATCATCTAATATGATGACGGCTCAGCTAAATGCTTTAAAAGAAGAAAATACAATTTTAAAACTTAGAAACTCTGAGTTAGTTAATAAAGCTAAATTTGATAAAAAAGATTTAAAAGTTTTAAAAGACAGAGTGAACGAGCAGAGTCAAATAATTGACTTAGCTCGTGAGCATGCTTTGGATTTAACTAAACAGTCTTCAAATAAGGAAAAAGAACTAGCAGACACTAAGGTTAGGATTGCAGATCTTATTAGAAAACTAGAACTAAGAAGATTTTCAATCGAAACTTTAGATAATCTACTAGGTGTTTAGAAACAGCCCAGTGATTATAGGGGAATGGGTTACACTGAAACCCCTCATCCATTTAATCATAATTATAATTCGACATCTGATGAAACTGAGCTGTCGACTGTCAATGACTCTTTCAATCAACCAGCAGTCTCTGAGATGGTAGACTTCACCAAGTCGACCAAGTCAGAGAGAGCTGTGTCAGCGACCAATGAGGGGTCAAAAACTAAAATTGAGTTTGTTAGACCTACAATAGAAGATGTTAAGAACAAAAATGAAAAATGTAAACAAACAGAATCTGAATTGAAACACTAAGCGATTCTCAAGGCTCAAAAGAAAGCCTGGGAGAAGCGTTCGTGCTTTACGTGCTATCAAAAGGGACATGTAGCAAGTGTATGTCCATATAAGAAATCAAAAGTTTCGACAAATGATAGTTCAAGGAGCAGTTCTCCTGAAACAGGAAACTCAAGTAGAGAATCATTTCGGTCGAAACCTTCAAAAAGTTTAAACAACCCCAACAAAAGTTTTTCTAACCAGGGTAGTAGTAGTATGAATTATTGCTACAAATCTAGGGTTAGATATTCTTCAAAACATAGGCCAGTCAAGTAAAGACTTTTCCAAAAGTCTCCAGATAGAAGGCTTAGTGGTAGCTCCTCCCATTCACCAACAACTGGGAATTCCAGAGTATCCATGTCACCTGAAAGGCGAGATGGATATCTGAAGTAATTTACATTTGTTGATATGAATGGTCGATCCAAGTCCGTGGTGGCTTGGGTCCCCCTCTGTAGCTAATGTTTTTATCTAGTGTGCAGGAACACAGACTTTAGAGGCTACAAGTTCAGTAGAAGACGTAGCGACTGAGGGGGAGATAAGATCAAATCTGGGATGATAATCTAGCTGATTTGTATGGTAAGGCTTTTGATAAATCAAGTTTTGAGTTGTTAGTCCACATCGCTGGAATAAAAAATCATGAGTGACATATCTCCCTTAAGAACTTTTATCTATCTTTATTTCTTAAGATTTTTAGTTAGTTTGAAAAAACTATAAAAATATGAGTGTCACTGTAATGAAGCGAAGAAATGATGAAAACATTACCCATGCCTAGAACATTTTTATATGTGTGGCTTTTAGATGTAGTACATACACAGTAAAAAGTACTTTAAATATACATGTAACTAATAGCTTCATCATACGATGTATTGGTAGGCATTCAACATAATGGTTTTCAAGTACCTAATCAATATAAAATAATACGGTTATTCTGTGCAATCTCTATTTTGATGTATGACATTAAGTCTTAATTCTTAGCAAATAGATTGTACCTGAATACATGTTAATTGGATAAATACAAATCATTTCATCTGGGGGGTTCACTGACTGTTTCTTTTGCAACATCTTGAAACATGCTGACCTAGACTTAGTCAGTGTATCCTAAAAATAGAATAAACTCGACCAAGAAACAAGAATACTGTTTTCAAGGTCTCTAGTCAAACTATGTTGCTTTGTTGTACGAAAGTGCAGACCTGTCACCTCTGGTTTGATTTTAGATTTGTTAGGCTCTAACCCTAGTCTAGTCTCTTCACATGTACAAAAGTACATTGCTCTTAATATAAAGGACTTGACTTTAGAGATGAATTTAAATTAAAAACATCCATTACATGGAATTCTGGAGTTTCTCGATTCTAAGGATATATCAAATGTGAGACATATAGTTAATCGTGACCAATAACTAAACGTGTGCTTGAAAATTTTGAGTGTTGACTGTTTAAGTGGACAACAATACTAGTAATCGTCGTGAACTATAAATTACATACATAATAACCTAGGAATTCAATTCCTAACTGTGTATCGTACGCATTATGGCTAATATGATCTTCGTAACAGTGACTCTCACAAAAAGAATGTGCTTTTTAATATGAATAATTTCATATTTGTTTGTTTATTTTTAGTTATTTTTCAATTTTTAATTTGTACAAATTTAAGTTCTTACGAGATGGGGAGATAATTACGTTTGATTGTTTAACTTTACGATTGGAGAAACAACTCGAATGCGATTTATTCAAAGCCTAGACATGACCAAGCATTGAAGCTAGAAGATCTAAATTCGAGGAGGATATTGGGGGTTTGCGTGTAAATAGACCGAGAGTGATGATGAAAGCGATGATGAAGATGAAATTCCACAGTTGGATAGATCTAATCATACTTGGATCTCACTTAGGGTCTTGTTTTACTTCGGATAAAGGCAAGTCATAAGTTAAAGGAAGATGATGATTATGAATTGCAAGATGATGATGTTGATTCTGGTAATGATACTAACTAGACAGTCCAGCAAGAAAACGGTCTAGTGGGGTTATCATTAGTGAGCCGACTACCTAATCCACAACCATCACCACACCTACCATTACAACAACATTTCCAACGGAACCTATTACAACTAATTCACCATAGCTTAGGCGGCGTTCAATCCCTTGTTGAAGAGCGCGGCAGCTCAGGGGGAGAAGTCTGGCAGGGGGTGAACACTGGTTGTAAAGAGGATGTGTTGTGACAGACGATGATCCCAGTGACCAAACAATGTGAGCTGTCTAACTCTTCAACTGGAAGACTTGGTACGCTTAAACAGGGTAAGGGGGAGTCTAGTCAATCTAACAGAGAGAGATACCATTGAACTGACAAGTTTAATAGTGAAAATCAGAGTTAGAGAATACCTACAGAAGTCTAGTTCAGAAAATGAAGAAATGTCTGAAGGTAAATTGTAGTGATAGACCGAGAGGAGTTAAGATCTGAAAAAGATTGAAATTCCAAAAGGTGACTCGGAAGCTACAAGAGTTGTTGAGGGTGTATGACATGATTCGATGAAGATGTCAGAAGCTAAAGATAGTTAGAGACATGAAGATTGAAGATGTCAGAGGGTGTTGAAGACTTTGTGGAAAAGGTGTTCTATACACGAAGACAAAAGAGCTTAATAGAATCAAAATCGAAGACAACTCGAGTGACAACATCTCCGGTGAAACCAGAGCTATTGTCAAGGGGGAGTCTGTTGGTGCATCGAAACTAGAGCTATTGTCAAGGGGGAGTCTATTGGTGCATGTTTGTGACAACAGCTTCTAGTTTGTAATAGTTAGGTTTAGAAGTCATTTTCTTAATCGTTGTAATCGCTAACTTAAGTTTTGTCTTTGTATTTTGTAGGTTCGTACGAACTTGTAGGTTTGTACGAACTTAGAGTAGGTACGAATTTAGTAAGTTCGTACGAACTTGAAATACATACGAACTTAGTAAGTTCGTACGAACTTAGAAGCAGCTAAGTTCGTACGAACTTGGCTGCCTATAAATACACAAGTCCGAAAATAGGTTTTTCAGTGGTTTTTAGGGTTTAGGAACTGAGTTTTAAGGCTTAGTTCGAATACTCTTTGTATATTCAAATGTAACTTCGTTTACATTCAATAAAAGTGATCTTTACACATTTGTTTGTCTCGTTTTTTTTATCGTTTAGTGTAATCGAGGATTCCGCACTCGATTATACCATATTATCTCATAGATCCGACCCTAAGGGGACTTTCAAGAAAAACTAAAGTAAAAACTATCCAAAATTAGGGTTTCATGCGGAAAGATATGCAGAAAATCGCGTAATAGATAGAGTACCCAATGGGGACATCAATTACCCGGCGGGAAGTTCAAACTTCCCACCCGGCAGGTAAAATTAATTCTAAAATCCCGTCCACATATTACCTGGTTGAGCAGGCGCATGTTCAAACTGGAAGGGAGTACCCGGCGGCTACTCTACCTTCCGATGGGTACATCCTGACAACATCATAATCTACTTCATTTCTTCTCTATTTGCATCATTTCTGCTATCTTTCTTCACTATAGGCTTGTAACTCCTGAAAATAATATTTTCAATCTTTTAAGTATCGAAAGTTCATCAAAACCACAAGAATTACGAATAAAATGATGGATATTGCGCCAGATAAATCTATATAAATTGAGTAATATCATATGACTCTTTCTTATCTCTTTTAATGAACAGTGTGCTATCAATTTTTACCTCTTATATAGCCACAATTTACATATTAGACAGAAAAGTATCATACCAAGCCCTAGAAGCTTGCTTTAAACCATACAAGGTCTTGTCTAACTTGTAGAGATTGCCCAGATCTTTGGATCAATGAATCCTGGTGGCTGCTTACATACACTTCTTTTTGTAACTTTCCATTTAGGAATGAATTTTTTACATCCATTTGGAAAAGTTTGAACTTTTTATGTGCTGCATAAGCAAGAAAGATTCTGATTGCTTCAAGTCTTTCCACTGGTGCAAATGTTTCATCATAGTTAATGCCCTCTTGCTGATAATATCCTTGAGCAAACAATCTTGCTCTGTTTCTAACAACCACTCCATCAGTATCCATTTTATTCATTAATACCTATTTGGTCGTTTGGTTGAGGCACTAATTTCTAAACATCGTTTCTTTCAAATTGTGTCAGCTCCTCTTGCATTGCAAAAATGCAATTATGATCAGTGAGAGCTTGATCAGTCTTATTAGGTTCCTTCAGTGACACAAAACTTACAAACATGAAAAAGTTAGCAGTAGCAGATCTGGTTTGGACTCTGGATTTAGGATAACCAACTTTAAGATTATTATCATGCACCATAGTCCATTTATCATTCACTAAGGATCAACAGTGACTGTGTCAATTTCATGAGTGTTTGATGGTTTAGTGATAATATCAAAATTAATATGTGTAGGAGTAGTTTTTTCAGAGTTATGTGATGATGATGGACTTTTCACTAGTGTAACATGTGGTGAACCAGAGGCATCATCATTATGAGAATCTGATGAGAAGTTATGAAACTTATCGTCAGTTGATTGTGGAAATGAGCTATCATCCTCAGAGTTATAAGATGATTCATTAAAACTAGTGATTTATAGTCTTTAGGATAAGTGGATATCTCATCATAAGCTTCAATAAAGGTAACATCTATTGATTCCTCAATGAATTCCCTTCTTTTGTTATAAACTATAAATGTTTTGGAAATGTTTGAGTAAACCACAAATATATCTTCATAAGCTTTTGGATCAAACTTACCTTAGTGGTCTCTTTTATTTAGTATGTAGCAAGTACTACCTAATAATGGAAAAAACTTGTGGTAGATTTTTTCCCCCTGAGTATTTCATAAGTTGTCATATTATGTCTTTTAACACAAATTGATTTATATTGGGTAAAGCATACAGTACTCACTGCTTTTGCCCAAAAGTAGGTTTTAAGACTAGCTGTTGTCAACATGGACCTGGCAGACTTAATTAGAGTCATATTTCTCCTCTCAGCAGTCCCATTTTTTTTAGGTATTCTAACTCAACATTTCCAAAGTCGGTACCATGATCAATTCTTAATTGTTTAACTAGCTGGCCATTTAGATTCTCCATCTCTTTAATAAAACTTATGATTTCACTTGATGCTTCATTTTTAGCCTTTAAGAAGAATACCAACTATACTTGAATATTCATCTACTATAATCAAAAGAGTACCTCTTTCCACCCAAGGTGGTTGTACTCTCTAGTCTGAAAAGGTCCAGATGAAGTAAATGAAAGCAAGCAGTGATGGAAGAAACTTGTTTACTTTTAAATGAGGGACTATGTTTTTTACCCTTCTCAAAAGCTGAGCAAAGCTTATCTTTAACATAGGTCTGATGTGAAACACCAGTGACCACTTTTTCTCTGAAGTAGTTCTTGAATAAAAGCATGTTCCAAATTTAGCAGTATTCATGTCTACTACATATGTGTTTCCTTTTCTATTTGCAACAAGCACAACATTTCCAGATTTGTTATAAACTGTACCAATATCATGATCAAACATCGCCTTGTTTTTGGAATCACATAATTGACTTATGTTTAACATGTTGGGTTTTAAACCTTCAACATATGCCACCTTTTTGAACATTACTTTCCCATTGCTTAGAACTACATAACCTTTAGTTTTCCCAATATTGTTTAGAAATCCATTATCTAGATACCAGATAGTCTCTCTAAGAATGCCCTGCATTAATAGTAAAAATTAGTTAAATTGGGAAACTCATCCAGAGATGGGTTTATAGTGGCCAAGCCTTGGTTTTGGCTTCCACTATTATGCATAAATGGTTTTTGATACATAAGTGACTCCTTTTGTTTTGGAATATGGAGTCACTGAGAATTCAGTTGAAAGACGGTTTATGTTTCCACATTTATAATACTTCTTGTTCGCATATTTTTCCTTTTGGGATTTTTAAGATCTATCTAAAAACATTATCTATAACATATTCAATATTTTACAAATCATTTTCATTAAATAATAACGCGAAATGAATGTCATGATTAGGGATGCCAAAAGAAATTTATAATTGGATTTCAAACTTTTTTTGGCATCTTTTTGAGAATTCACTCTCCTAGTTGACTGTTTTCTGGCGCACCACCTCCCATCACCATTAATGCCATCACCTCAACCCACTTATACCACTGTAGGTTCCCTTAAACTGATCTACGAGGTAATCTTGTTTACACGAGTGCGGAATCCTCATGTAAACATAAACGATAACAAATATGTAAAGATAACTTTTATTGAATGTAAACAAGTATTACATTCAAACTAATATACAAACTCTCTCTTTTTTCCTCTCTGCGAACTTACACCAAGGAACTAAGACTGAGTTCGAACTTACAAATGTTTAAATCTTATTTTCGGACTTGTGTATATATAGGCACCTAAGTTCGTACGAACTTAGGCAGCTTCTAAGTTCGTACAAACTTACTAAGTTCGTACCTACTCTAAGTTTGTACGAACCTATAATTTCGTATGAACCTACCGAATACACATAAAAAACTAAAGTTAACGATTACAATGATTAACAAAATGACTTCTAAAACTAACTATTACAAACTAAAAGCTGTTGTCACACAATATGCACCAACAGACTCCCGCTTGATAATAGCTCTAGTTTCGATGCACCAACAACCACCATCACCACCATTTTCTCCACCACAAATAATCATTACCGGTTATTAGTAAATGGTAAATATAAACAATATATATGCCTTTTTCATCACCCATTCTCATTATCATCTTCATCTTTCAACCTCAATTACTTTCAAAATCCCCAAATTTAGAAATCCCTAAAATCACACTTTGTTTTTAGAAAATTTTAATTAAAATTGGCAAAGATACTTTTACATTCACATTTGAACCTTTTGGTGAGTTTAAAGCATTAGAACCATAATTTTTCGACGAAGATCTTTAAGTTGTGGTTCGAAAAAATAATTATTTAGCAAACTTGGATGATACAAAACTTGAATTTATTGCAATCGTCCAATTCTTTAAACCTCAACCAATATACCATGCACTTTCACTTTCTCCCAGGAAATTTTTTCTCAATTGCTAAGTGAGTTTTGGTATACCTACTCACATAGCATTGTCAATGGAGTTTCAGTGATTACAGTGTACATTGAAAATGGTACAAAATTGATCTCAATAACTTATGACTCCCTGAGAACTATGTCGGGAATTCCACTCCCACTCAATTGTATCTTAGCAATCACTACTGATGATGCAAAGTTGGGTATCATAGCACTCATTGGAGTCAATAAAAAAGTAACATGTTTTGAGAATGAAACTGTGAAAATAGATATCATTACCAAGTCAATAATGGATGGTCTTTGGAATATGTTCTTTGATCACGTCATTTATTGCATGTGGCCAAAGCAAGGGAGCTTCAATCAACTGAATTCAATGTACGCCCAGATTGCTTGGTCTCTTATCCAGGATCATAGTGTTACCTATGTTGATATTATCTCCAACAGGCTGGTAAATAAGGTAACTGCCTCTCTTCGACTTATATACGTGCCTTGTACTCATTTTCTATCTTTGATGATACAAAATACAAAATAAGTTTGAAAGCTACAACCATTCCCTCTTAATGGATATACACCGAGTGTTATAAGGAGGAAAATATACAAGAAAGAGGTGAAAGTGACTTTGCCTCCATCCATGCTACAGTGACCCCATGTATTATATCTAAGCCCCATTTGTTCTCACCCAAGTACTTTTATATCATTGAATCCAACCCTAGTGATCATCAGGAAGTCCCACCAACCAAGAATCCATAATCTCCTCAAACTCTGAAAAAGAAATCAAAATTAGTTTCTTTGACATTAAAGGATCAAAGACATAGATAGAAAAAGACATATAAGGATGCAAAAATTTAATAAAAGGCTGTACGTTTAATCCTTGAGGGCAGTTATGCTAAATCTATCTCTTCAACTACTTCACCGGACTCAGGAAAGTAGGTGATTTCAACAGGAGTAACCTACAAACAATCGTGGTGACTCAACACACTGCCAACAAACTTCAGAGTGTCTCTCCAACTCATCCAGCGAGTGAACCACTTAGCCATTTGACATCCTCACAAAAGGATGTCATCTTAGAAAAAGGGCACCAAGTGTCACTGGTGGATGTTAACACGTTCATAGCCAGTGACCCACCGATCACAGACCCAGATCAATCACTTCTTCTCATATCTAGCACTGCACAAGTTGTCAATGTCTCACTGTCGTCACACAGTGAGATACAGGCGTCAACTTCTATTCTCGATGATCCAACAGCTAAATCACAAGTTGTTGATGAAGAGGAAGTCAAACCTATGGAGATATCAGTGTGCCAGGTGCTAAACTAGCTATGCTAGCGGAAATTGATGACTCCCAAACATCTCACTTACATTTAAAACATGTTCACTCAGTTGAGCAATCCCAGAGAACCCTCAGTGGTCCTCTCGATGTTGAGCATACATCCCCAATTAGGGAACTGGACAATTCTTCCTTCTCCAACAACCAACACTCAGGGGTCGCTGGAGATGATCATCAACCTGATCCAGAACTAGTATGAGGTGATCAGGTTGATCAATTCGTAGGACAGTCACCTCTACCCACCTCATGAAAAGATGATAGTGGTGATCATGTTGATGTTAGTATTGGAGACACATCTGGTGTTGCTTCAAAGACTATTGATGCTTCTCCTCTAAATGATGGTAACAAAGTGGGCAGAAAAGCCATTTGCAAGTATGAAGGTACTCACTACAATTTCTAAACAACCTAAACAAGAAGAAAGGGAAGTTGATGTTCTACTTATGGATGAAATTGAAGAAGATGACATGATAGTCACTGCTGAGGAAAATGATGTTGTTGAAAAATCTATCTTCGCTGAAGCATGTGCTGAAGAACAAGGCGTTTACGACTATTTGGTAAAGGAATGGGACAAGTAGGCACAGATTCAGGAGGAGAAAAAGACAGTAACTGACTAAACAATGGTAAGTTTTGAATAGAAAAATTGGGAATGGATGAACATATATATAAGCAGTGATGGTGATCAAGAAATGATTTCAACGATCATATCCAAGAAAAGGAAAGAACCAAAACTAGTGGTTGTTTTGTCAGATTCTCAACCGATTGAGAGATATGAGAGTTCATTGACAAAGAAAATATGACTCGGGAAGATAACATATAGGAAGTCAAAAGGATAGTTGATCAGTTGGAAAGAGAGGAAGAAGAAAAGAAAAAGAGGGAATTAGACACTGACATAGAGTAGCAGTTTAGAATGTTAGATGAGCAGGCAAAGAGGAATAAAAAAATTGAGGATAAGAAGAAAGTTGATGAAGAGGAATCAATTAAGTTGGCTAAAGAGTTACAGGAAGAAGATCTATAACAAAGCTGGAAAATAACAGATCACGTAAGCCTCCAAGGCCTGTTAAAAGAAGAGAGAAGAAAGATAAGCATGTGAGCAGTGATAGTGACAGTTTGATGGATGAAAGAGAAAAGAAAATATATGCTAAAAGAATGGTGGAGAGACTCAACCCAACCCCAATCACAAAAGTCCTTATGAAGAAATCGAAGTCCGATTCTTAAGCTCAACTCCAGATTCACAGAGGTGTTCAACAAAAAACTATCAATCTTAATCAAGTCTGCAAGTTACACATAGAAGAATGGAGTGAGATCAGACTTGCCATCAGTCACTCATCAAGTGTTGCCAAAGAAGATGTGCTCAATGAGATTAATAGATTGTTTAAAAAGATGGTGAGATTGAGGCTGCTAAGGCATGATGAGAATGTGGTCACTTATGAAGAAACAGTGCAACCAACAAGCCTAGCTACTTAACCAGTCCACCGCAGAGTCTATACAGTGTACCTAACACAAGGAATTTGAATCTAACACTCCATGTTGGTGTTCAAAGGCAAGAAGGACTGGAAGTAAGTGAACCAAAATGTGGGATTGTGTATCTAGATTATGTTGGAAACTACAAACAACAAAGAGAAGTTGAGCTATCAAAGATGGATCAAGAGCAGCTAGTCTTTATGATTCAGAAGGTGAGTTGTCTTCTCAAAAGTTCAAACATGAAGAAGGCAGTCAAAGATAAAACACTGACAAGACACATGAAATACTTGCCTTCTGAAGAAAACTATTAAATAATGCAGAATCTGGAAACAGTGAAGAGAGAGGAGGACAAGGACTGATAAAGAAAAACTATCACTTGTAATAGAATAGGACCTGATATGTTTGTATCTGATAAATTCTATTATGAATGAAAAGTTCACTTTTTAATAAACATCAAGTACAAAGGTAGAAATATCAAAAAGAATCCAAAAAGAAAAATAAAGGAATCAAGTACTTAGAAAGTTCACCGGTGTTTAACTCTAAATACTCAATATAGATCGCTGTGATTTCTTCTTATGTAATAAGTTTGTCCAGGGAGTTCTTGTCATCATCATTTAGTTGGAGATTATTGGGTCATTGGTCGCTGACCAGCTCAATCACTGGTGATGCTGTCACTGGAAATGATGAAGTCAAAATCCTATTACACAAGAAGAAGATCACTGCTATCACTTGTGTTTGTCCAAGTGTTCAGCGACGTGATTAAATTTCAACAAATTGTATCCTTCTCACTGGTGTAGCATTGAAAGATTCATTCACTCGCAACTATCAATAAATCCAGTAGTCGATGCATTTATTAAAAAGAAGTCACTAGAAGATAAAAAGAAGAATCACTCTACAAGAGCACGTTAGCTTGCAGTGAGTGAAGAAGATTATTATGCCTCCAGCGACTTTCACAATAAAGGCACATCAAGACTCGCTAACTATTTTACTAGATGATAGGTGGTCCCTGATCAAGTGCATCAGCAACATTCAAGTTAAATACAAGTGATGAAACATGTGACATCAAGCTTGTTCTAATTCGTGGAAATCCAACACAAACAAAGAACATGATAAAAAAAATGGGGACCACATAACCTCCCTCTAACTGTTTTCTGTTAAAGCGAAGTCATTCACACATGGAGATGTGTCATTCTATTTTTCCAGGTTTCAGGAGATATTTTTGCAAATATCTTGGCTATAAATAGAGTGGCATATTGTACTGATGCGACACCCGTGGTCGGTTCCTTTCGGAGCGGTAGCATCATCAGTGAACTACAGCAGCGCCGGCGTCTGGGTGCCGATCAGGGGGGAGAGTTTAGTATTTGTAGATTGAAGGGACCAAAAGTATCTACTATTGCTTTACCCAAGGATGAGAAATTGGTAAGTATAACATTTGGTCGTTCTTAAAACTGATTGAATTAAAACGAGGGACGAGGGCGTTTCAGACAATCATATCTAGCTAGCCAATGGTTTTGTAAAATAGTGGGGAGTTTAACTTTTTGATTTTCTACTTTAAGAAAGAAATAAAAGCCGAGATAAAGTAAAAGTTTTAAATAGTTAAGATAGTGGCGGTGTTTGTTGTGACTCGTTAGCCTAATTATGGGATAATGTTTAGTTTGAGTATTGAAATGCAGTCAACAGGTTTGTATTTTATTCACTTAAATACTTGTGGTGTAAACACTAGATTCCCTACTAAATGATTTCTCAACTAACATGTCATCAGGAACTTGGTTATGGTGATTTTGTTCGGAGAGGTCATGCTCAACTCTCAACACTGCCATGTTACGAAATCAGTTACCCTTCTTGGAATATGACGATCCTTAGGTGAATGAATAGAGTAGCTTGTACTCCGACCTTTCTTAACACCACTAAATATTTAATCTAATAATCAGTTAAGAACAAAACTTGGTTTAGTGTTTTGAATTACTTGGTATAAATGGATTCTCCGTCTTCCTTTTTAGATTTGTAAACTAAGTTTGATATTTTAGTAATTTAAAATTCCATCTATGATTTAAACCAGTCGTACTTAAAACTTCCCAATAAATCCCATATCAATCCACCAAGTACTCCACTTATAGTGTTTCCACAGCTTCAAACATTGACCATGTTCAAAAGCGTCATATATTATTTCACGATGTACTCTACTGCTTACCTTTATTTCCATGGGTTCCTACTTTTTAACCATAGTTTTAATGCAGATAATTAATTACCTATTATCGACATCTTAATAGAAAGGTGTAAATCTTGTTTATCGATGGAAAGACGATAATTGCTTATGAGGTTTAAAGTCATAAATAGAAAGGGTATTAAGAACACCGAGTTTCTATTTAAAGATTATTTAAACATCATCCCAAATTTACTAAGCTAACTACATCACAACAAACACACAAAGTAACTACTCGTTATGGCAAGTCCTAAATCTAGCATAACCAAAATGATAACTACATAAATTTTAATTAGATAAATAAACGAAAGAGATAACCGTAAAATAGGATATAGCCAAAATATTCTTGAATTACAACTCAAAACTCCGAGAGCTCTCCAAGATGTTTCAATATTCCTTCACTAATCCCTAACTCTTAAGTAAACTAATCTAATATTTAGAGAGAGAAATAACTAGTGAAAGAAAATGAAAATAGAATGAAGAATAAATGAGGAGAATTTGAGCCATATTTATAGTCTAATCTTGGTTCCTCCGTATTTATGAAAATGCCCATATGAAAAACTTCCAAACACACCCGTATGGACACTTCAGGATATAAATGCAACTTTTAGCAAACTTTAGGCGCGATGAACTTTATATGGGTGTGCCACGGCCGTATACGGCTTGGCCATGACCGTATACGGTTAGTCTAGGCCGTATACGACAGGTCAAAGGCCATATAAGGTCATGACCTATATACATTTGCCCAAATATGGGTGCGCACGACCGTATTTTTGTAGTTTTGCCCGTATGTGTGATTTGTGACTAGTGTACGTTCTTGTTTTGATCATAACTTTTTTGTTCCTTATCCGTTTTTAGTGATTCTTGAACTCAGACGGTTGTAATTTTCTAATTGAAAATTAATGATTGACTAGCAATAATTTTTCAAACTTTATCAAATAGGTAATTAAAACGCGAGTGAATCCTCTTTATCGTCTTTACTCTATTTTACTTGCTTTTCACCCGTTTTTAGCGATTCTTGAAGCATCATCTATAATTTAGCCACATTGACAAAATAAGATAGATAAACGTTGTATTTTCACAATTATGTCAATTATTATGTCAAAATAGGAAAGATAACGTACGTAAAAACATGACTTTCTACACGTTATCATGTACTTAGAAAGTGGGCGCTTTTGCATTAGTCGTTTGTTTGTCAGTGATAGTGACTGTAGTTTGTCTAAGTACAACTACGTGTCAGCGAGAAATAAAATAATTTGTTTGTTAGTTGTTTAAATTACTTTAGTGAGTTTAACAGTTAGTATATTATTGAATTGTACTTAGCGTTGGCTAGATCATTTTGCATTCGATACTTGTTGTAATTTTTAATAGATAAATGCACCTTTGAACTTCTATCTTTACATTCTCTTTTTTACTTCATTACTTACAATGCATAATCTATTTAATTGAACAAAGTGTTTTTAACTATTAAAATAATCAATTAAAGTTCTAAACACAAAACTTAAACGATTAAATTGTATTCACCCCCTCCCCTCTACAACTAAAGTTATACATTGTGACTTTCAAAACTTAACTGATAGTAAGTATATATTGGGATCAACAGAGAGCAAGTGTTTCGCATGAGGGGATGGGTGTTAACAATGAGATTGAAAGGTTGAAATAGTATACTTAATTATAATCAACTATTTTTAATGTATAATCTATACATCTTCATCATACTTTCTGATTTCTTCAAGTTTATATCTCAAAATTTCAAAAAAATCATGTATTTTTAAAGTGCACATAAGGTGTTCAATGAAATGTCTAGTAAACTTTTGATTACACGATAAGACTTTGATGCAACAACTTCATAACTACATTACTTTGTATCAAACTTTTATTTGCAAAAGAAATTAAAACAATCGTATTCATATGTAAATTATATACTTTTAATGAAATATTTTATAAATATGATGCACTACATTTTAACACTATGATGCACCATAATTTACATATGACAATATTTATCGTATAACTTATAAATTAGAAATGATGATTGTGATGCACTATTTTTTATTACTATGATTCACTAAATTTATACGTATACGGTGTTTATCGGATATTTGAAATTGGTGCATTATAAATATAAATATACAAATCATCTTATCAAACAATTGATACATCTGTAACATTGATGTTGTTTGTTAATCTTGTTCAACTAATCGTTGATAATACTCATAAAAATGATGTAGTTTCATATGCATTGTGTTACTTAAACAAATATTAATCTTTAAACTTATTAATAACATTTGATATATAGTGAAGGTGAACAAAATGAAAACATTTGAATTTGAGTTAGATGGGAAAAAACTAATTACGGCGACGGTGGTCGGATACCGGCCACTAGCAGCGGCAATAGTCGAATTCCGGTGGTAGATGACATTGACTATTAATGGTGATAACAGATGTATTGTTGTTGGTGAATGTGAGATGGAGGGAGGGAGAAAGAAAGAGGGATAAAGATAAAAGAGAATGACTCTTTTACAATTTTGTTGGCATCGTTTTTTCTCTCCTAAATACCCTACTTTCTAGAACTCTAAACTTCTTTTTATTAATCGTATTTTTGAAAATGTTAAAATTACGGGAGAAATTAATAATGACTCACTTTCAATCATGAATCCGATGTTACCTCTATAAATACTCTTATTCTCATGAATAATTGTCTTCTTCAATTATTCGGATTCTTTATTAAAATAGGTACTACATACTTTTTGAAGTTATTAATTTCAAAAAAGTATATTATAATAACTTCAAAAAATATATTATAAAACATGATTATTATAGCATAAGATATGAAAAAAGAATTCAATGTGGTCACACCACCTCGGTCTTGTTATGTTAGTTCCGAGGTTTTAAAGAAAAAAGATTGATGCTAGTTTATAGTATTGTCACTACGGGTAAGAAAGAGTTTAGAGCATACGGAGTGATGACCCAAGTATCATAGTGTTCAGCAATAGTATTCTCGCATAACATTGTTACTGAAAAATGGGGGAGTGGGACAAGTGCTCACGACAGTGTTCAGAAATTTATTTTTGATTTTTTTATTTGTTAAAAAATTCAAATAATTTAATAGATAGAAATAAATAAATAAAATAAATTAAATAAAGGTAATAAATTCATTAAAAATAAAAATTATAAGTCCTAGATATAAAAATGCATTAAAATAAAGACAAATAATTTAAATACAATAAATAATAATTCTTAACATGTAATAATAATAAAATAAAAAAACGATTATAAATTATGCTTTATTACGATTCCTCCAAATATGCTCCACAAGATCAGATCGAAGGCCTTCGTGTATATCTCTATCTTGTAATTCTTCGGTTTTCCTCCTATATGTGTCACATCTCTTGTGCCAAGTACTTTGCATTTCCTAATAGGCACATAATAGTCTTCTAATTCGGCAATAATAAATCGTTATCTTCGATAATCATGTTACGCAATATGACACAAGTGTACATGATTCGTTTTATATCGTTTACGCTATAAGCTCTTGTTGGTTGTTGTAGTATATGCCAACGGCATAGGAGGACACCAAATGTCCGCTCAACATCCTTTCGAGCACACACTTGTACTTTAGTAAACTTCACCTTCTTTGCATCAACAACAGTTAACAACCCCTTAACAAATGTTGCCCCTGACAGGTATCCCGTCTGCAAGATAGGATCCTCGTTCATAAACTATATCACACACTTGATATGGGATTTGGGGAGCGGAGTCATTTAGCAAGTTGTTGAAAATGAGATGAATTAAGGACATTTAAATCGTTGTTCGGCCTTGCAACCCAAAAATATGCATGCCAAATCCACATGTCGTATGAGGCAATGGCTTCAAGCATTATCGTCGGATACCCGTGATCTCCTCGTGTATATTGCCCTTTCCATGGATTTTGGCATTGTGTCCAAGCCCAATGCATACAATCTATGCTTCCAAGCATCCCTGGAAAATCATGAATCTCTTCATCTTTTTCATAGAACCGACAGATGTCTTCCTCGGTTAGTTCTCTCATATAAACATTTGTATATAAGTCGATCATGCACTTTGTAAAATTTTGTAATGTTTCACATGACGTTCTTTCCGACATTTTCAAATATTCATCAAATCCATTCGGTGTTGTGCCATATGCCAATTTGCTTAGGGTGCATGTCACTTTCTGAATAGTTCTAAAACTCAGAACACCACGTGCATCGTTTCATTGTCGAAAATATAGAAAATATTTAGGTATAGGTTCGATAGAGTAAGTAGTTATACCTTCAACAATTCGGAAGAATAGTCGTTCTTTCATATAAAAACGACGTTTGAAATACTCCTTGGAGTATTTCGGGTTTTCACCAAAGTATTTGTTCATGAATGTTTGGTGTGCACCAACCCGATCACGATATATGTACCGACATGAACGTGTTCGGTTGGAACTTTCAGCTTCTTCTCAAGGAATTAAAACTTCATTTCGATAATTACGAGCTTGAATGAGGAGTCGTAACATTGTTTCATCGTCGGAAGAAGGATTGGAAGACATAATTGTGAGTTATTGAGTTTTTCAATGTGTGTTTGTAAACGAGAAAAAGTATTTTGATATGTTTAAAATTGTGTTGAAAGTATTGTATTTATAGTTCGAAAATAGGATTTTAATCTTTTTTTTTTAATTTTGGTCATATGACCGTTTGTTTTTTTTTAAATCATTACTAACGGTTAGTTTAAAAAAACAAAAAGGGATGACACAGCATCCAGAAGGGACGTTGTGGCCGAAATGCTACCTGAAACATTGTTCCAGAGTGGAAGAATGTTATTCCCAACAGCGTTTCGATATCACTTCATGTGCTCTTAATGTAATTTTAAAGTGTTGATGTCGTGATAAGCTCTTTGGGATGATTTATGTGATCATAACAGATACTCAGAGTATAATTTTACAGTTTGTTTCATGTCTCATTTTAACATGCAAATTAATATGATTACTTAATTGAGAAAAGAATATCTAAATTCATCATTCATTTTCTAAAATGAATTAATTGTATCTTTTTCACGAAAAACAAATATATTAGAAAACTTACTTCGACAATTGTGAAGAAGATGGATACACTTGAAGAATGTTATCTACCGACTATCTCTAAAGAATGTCTTGAAACTAAAAAGATACTAAAAAGATACTAAAGAGAAGAGCAAACTAAACTAAACTAAACCTGAAGGCATGTATAATTAATATATCTAATATCATCTTAGATAACACAATAAAGGGGTTTCGTTGATCAAATAGCATAGAATCCAAGGCCAGTCAATTATTTGATATGAGTGTTCAACCCTTCAAAATTGGCTAAACTTTGGCATGTAATGACTAACATAACATTGGTGTAACCACTATTTTGTTCTTACCCACGTGGCACTGTTTCTTTGACCTTTCCGATCGGATGCCCATCAAAAGAATTTGCATTTTGGTCGCTAATATACGTCATGTTAATTCCATTAGGAAAACCTTCACATAATTATACCATTTATATTTTTAAATATAAATACGATATGGGTATTAATATTATGGGCCAAGTCACATACTGGCTACATGTAATCAATCATTCGTATTTTAAATTTAATATAGATCTAATAAATCATGTAGCTAGCTACCTCTAGTTGTTGGCATGGCATGAAGACAATGAGTGTTTCTAGACTAATTATACATGATATTTATAGAAAACAGACCATCATAAGCACATATACAAAAGGGGTATCGCATTTGATGGAAATAATGTCTTTGACAACATCTCAATGCTAGAGTGTGCGATTCTTGAAGTAGTTTATATCGCATTGTGTTTAAGTGAACAAAAAAAATTAAGCTTTCTTAAAGTTCGAGGTCGGATTTGGACTTTTGGTTTAATTCTTAGAACAAACTTAATGTCCTGTTTTGGTTGACAAAAACTTGATTGTGTTTTGATAGTTTGGTTTAAGTCTTTGTTGATTTCCATTGCCTTCAAAACGGGAATGATAAATTTTGTCACCCATTAAACAAAACCCATACATATATGTTTTGTAAATAGATTCAAACGTATATGCAACTTATAATCTAAAAGTATGTGAATACTTGTAATTTCATGAGGGGGAGGGGGGTAGGAAACTTCTATTTTTCATTTGTATATTTTACAGTAACACTACTTTATTCGTAAAACCCATATATATAATTATTAAAAAAAAAAAGAAAAAAAACTCGTTTGGTTTTTGATGTGTCAAAACCTGCTTCGGTACCATTAAACGACAAATAAATATACTGAATTTCCTAACAATGAAATAACTTTAAGTACCAATTTTCTCTTTGCTGTACAAAAGGAAGGATATATATATATATATATATTATATGATATATTAAAACATGATATGAAATTGTTGTGAATGAAAACATAAAAAATATAAGCATCAAAAAATAGTAGAGGGAGGTGGGGTGGGGTCATTTGTTGTTTATTGTGTCTCCCATGCCCACTGCCCACCTTACATGCCAAAAATATTGGGTGGTCAATTTTATTTTAAGGTTTATCATTCGACATTGGTATCCTGTCTTTCTCACTAATATCTTACAGCATTAATAATTTAAAATATGTTATTCAAACAAGAATGATTAATATATATATATATATATATATATACATATAGACGATAATATTTAAACTATGGACGTAAAGATAGGTTTCACTATAAGATTAATACATGTGTCATATGTTAAGCAGTAAATGAGGTAGATCCATGTTTAAGTTCATATTTTAGAACATACTATCATGACTTTATTATTATGTCTACACTCTGATGTTATACATAAAAGGTAACTAACTGGAAATATATATCAATCAATGTTCAGAGTGTTCCTTCATCAAAATTCCTATCTCCTAACATTATCTCAAGTATCATAAATAATACCTATACTTGTTCTAACATTATCTCAAGCATGCTTTAAAACATATATACACGAAATAGATTAAACATTTTCGGCAAAATCCAATGTATTTCAGTATTATCTTAACATAGTAATTCAAAATTGTGTTATAACAAAAAAGTTTTGTTAACGAAAACCCTAATAAATGTTATCCTGGGTAAGTTTCGGAGATTCATATATTGTTTTACTTTATCAGATATTCAGGAGACAGTGAATTTGTTATAATTTTGGTACACGTATTTAGGCAAATTTAAGGCTTTAATAGCATCTCTTAAACTCTCATTATCATTTTTCTAAAAATATATTTTATATGCATATAGGAAAAGCATTGATTCAATTTTAGCTTTTATTGGGCCTGACCATGTTGTTGGGACTTGGTAGCGATGAAACAAGATATTTATCTACTTTGGGCTCCCATGGATGATCTACTACACGTCCAAACTCGTGACCCACCAATATATAAGCCCAATAATAAAGGCCTTATATGAATTGTTATTGCCGTATCCGGTGTGGTGCGTAGTACATTATCATTTATTATTATTTTTTTTATTTTTTTCCAATTTATCAATATGTCCTGGAACAAACTTAACAAGTCAATCCTAGCTAGTCAATTATGCCATGTTGGTAAGTAATCGATATAACATTTTTGACGTATGAAGTCTCATTATAACATTTTTACGGCCCGAGCGGACTTCAACCCGGCCCATCATGTGAAGCATAACCGAAGTGAACTTTGGATTCACATTTCAGTTGTTCTTCGTTAACCTTAATTTAGCACAACTATATATGTCAATATGTCCATTGCATTAATTACTCTCTCTCATACAGACTTTAACTATAAAACAACTCGAGTAATGATTTAAATTAGAAACAAAGAGTAACTAGTCAAAATATATATGTCAAGCTTTGTTAAAAACGTGACGAGATTTGAGTACAAAATTAGGAAGAATAACAATAACACGTTGTTTTATGGTGTGTGTTGTGTTAAAGGATGCTTGTGTATAGCTAACTTTTGTTATCATATGTGTATCTATATCACTATCTAGATGTAGAGAATTATATTATAATAATAACTAGGTTATAAACTTGCGATAATGCGAATTGAATTTAATCTTTATTTGGTTAATTTATTTTTATAATCTATAGACCCACGACAAGGCGCGACGAATTTAGCTTTTATAAATAACTAAAT
Organism: Logfia minima; assembly: GCA_963921325.1. Lineage (NCBI taxonomy): Eukaryota > Viridiplantae > Streptophyta > Magnoliopsida > Asterales > Asteraceae > Logfia > Logfia minima. The sequence continues at coordinate 19,178,629 of OY992763.1, read as the reverse complement.
GTTGATCTTGTTTATATAGTTTATAGATCTGTGATAACGCATGACAAATTTAATTTTTATAAATGAATAAAATATTGTGACCGATTATTTTATATAGTTTATAGACCCGATATGACGCACGTCGAATTTAATTATATAGTTTATAGACCTGCGATAACGCAAGACGAATTTAATTTTTATAAATGAATAAAATATCGTGACCGATTTTTTTATATAGTTTATAGACCCGTTATGATGCGCGTCGAATTTAATTATATAATTTATAGACCTACTATAATGCGAGACAAATTTAATTTTAATAAAATGAATAAAATGTTGTGATCGATTTTCTTATATAGTTTATAGACTCAATCTTTTATAAATGAATAAATATTTGATCTAATTTTTTAATTTAAATAAATATATCAAATATTTAAGGGGCTAAAAGTGTAATTATACAAAAGAAATTAAGACCGTTAGATCGTAAAAGATGAAAAACAATGAAAAGTTCAGATTATTCCATTAAATCCTCTTTTAATTATATATAAATATAAAGATAATAATTAGTGAATTAAAAGATATGTGTAGCATTATAGTAGCAAGCATTTAATAGCTTAAAATGGTAAATTAATTATAATACATAATTAGTTTAATAATTGTGAATTTGCGGGATTAGTTATGAAAGTTTGTTGTAACGGCGTACCACATCTTTATCATATCAAATTATATACATAATTTTTACGGTGAGGATTAAGAGTGAAGCAAAAAAATTAAGAAAGGAGAAAAGTAAATCTCAACCATTAATTTCATCATAAATGAATTTTAAAATTCACAAATAATTTCAAAATTTAACATTCATCACAAATGAATGTTAAAAACATTTATTTATGAAAAAATCAAAGGCTAAAATTTGCTTCCCTATGAATCTTTTCCCTATAACTCTTATATGTAATTATGAATGTTTATTATTCTCATTTAGTAGAGACGGATGATTATTTATGTCGCAAAATTTTGAGTATATTGTAATTGTTTAGGGTATCTTCAACGTATGCATCAAATACTATATCAAATTTTGTGTAAAAATATAATCTTTAAAAAATATGTTTGCACTAAATGTGGTTCATCTTCAACGTATGTACTAAATAGTTATTTACATTTACATATGCCCCCAAAAATATATATATTTATACTTACAATTAATTGTTATTCATAAAAATTCAAATTTGATTATAATATTAAACATAAATAATTAATACATTACAATTACAAAGTTATTAAAACTTACATTATCTTTTTGGTTGATTTGCCCTTATTTTGTTTTGGTTTTGGACTTGCATAATAAAATTATTTCAATTAAAACGGTTAAAATGAAAATTAAAAATTTAGTGCAAAGTTTAGTGTTGCATCAAATTTGATGCAAAATCTTCAAAATTTTGATGTATATTATAGTTTGCACTAAATATAGTGAGTTGGTTGGAGATGAATTTTTACACTAAAATATTAAATTTAATATTTTAACACGTACATTGAAAATAGCCTTATAAAGGTAAAATTAAGTGTACTTGATTCACTTTATAAAATTCATATTGAGGTTGATGATGTAAAAACATGACATAGTAGAAATATTAATAAGAGACAAGTGATGGAACGAACGGGTAAAGGTAAATGTAAGAGACAAGTGATGGAACGAACGGGTAAAGGTAAATGAAAGGTAAATGACTTAACTAAAAAGGAAACAGGACAGACGGATTGCTAGTCATCAATTCAAAATGTATTTTAATACATAAAATCTTCAAATAAATTTATTAAAGGAAGTTAGATTAGTAGTGTAATAATATAATTTTTCTTAACATATTTACAATTACTACGACAACCTTGATCTCTTATGATACCTATGAATGTCCAAATGGGCTACTTAAGACCTTTGATAATAGAACCATCTGTAAATGTTAAATAATCCTGCATTTGAGATTGCGAATTAATGTTTTAAGAAATGGGTTTATAGGAAATGTAAGGAGTCCTATTAAGATTTCGCTTTATAAAACATATCCTATTGCCCCGTAAAAAATTATATGACGTCCCAATATAGTTGGTTACGTGAAACTAACACGGGCGTCCTATTCTTAGGACCAAATTAAATGAGCTATAAACATTTATGCTAGCATATACCCGTCATATGTAATAGAATATAATATTTTATTATAGACGATGATTCAAAGATAGTTTTATATTATATATGTTCTTCACAGATTATTCATAATAGAGACTCAATAATAGTAGTTTACTTGTATGTAGAGTTAATTATTTAGGATACGGTAATGAGTCTTATGAGTATGATACAATATTGAATAAAAATTACATAAATTATATCTAGAAATATTAAATCTTAATTTTAAAAGTTTCTATATATAAAATATCAAAATACTATATATATATTAATATAGAAGTATAGACATGTACGGTTAACAAACATTCTCCATATAAGAATCTAGGTAAAACAGAAATTTGCATAATAAGTTAAGCATGTCTCTTCATTTACAACTGTTCGGAGGTACATACGATAATCAAATTAATATAGATCTAACATATATATATATATATATAGGGTGGGGATTAAGAGGGAAGCAAAAAAATTAAGGAAGAAGTGAAGCAAATCTCAACCCTTAATTTCATCATAAATGAATTTTAAAAATCACAAATAATTTTAAAATTTAACATTCATCACAAATGAATGTTAAAAACATTTATTTATGAAAAAATCAAGGGCTAAGATTTGCTTCCCTCCTTCCTCAAGATTTAAAACTTCCCTATGGATCATTTCACTATATATATATATATATATATATAAAAGTAACAAATTTATATAATCTATTTTACAATTAAAACAAAAACGGACTAAACTAGCTGTCAAGTAAGTTATGACAATACTAGTAACATTCTGACCGAGCGTTTGTTTTACCTAGATTCTTATGTGGAGAATGTTTGACAACCATACATATCTATACTTTTATATTAATATACATAAAATATTTTGATATTTTATATATAGAAACTTTTAAAATTTGCATAATAAGTTAAGCATGTCTCTTCATTTACAATTGTTCGGATCTAACAATACTAGTAACATTCTGACCGTGCAAACGCATTGCCCACGTAGAGTTACCGTTATAATTTAAGAACCGAAACAAATAGGACAAGTACATTATTGTAAAAATATATATATATATATATATATTTAGATGATGAGAATCCTTGATGGAAAGTAATAAATGAAATTTTGAAATATGTTCCACTGTGTCAAGCAATGAAATTTATTAATTCACCAATATACTTAAAGCAAATTTATCTGTAAATGATCTTAACTTTCAAGACAATCCTAGATGATAAAAAAATTAGAATATAGCTACTACTTAAAGAACAATAACATCTCTAATATAGTAAAATGAAAGGAAATATAGCAGGCTTAAAACTATCATGCGATGCAAGACCCACATTTAAAAAGGTTAATGTTGATTGTTTACAATGTTATATGTATATATATATTTAAAGTTGGTGCTTGATTTAAACGGAACATTTCTTTTTACAAATGACAATGTTTAACTAATTTTAAAAATTAATTATAAAGTTGTTTTAGACAATTTGAACAAAAACTGCCTCTAGTTGTTGGCACAAATCAAGGATGTAGGTTCCCCTGGTGACGGATCAACGAGGTAAACAATATATCAGAGTGCGGAATCCTCAAATATACACAACGATAATAAAAAAGTTATAATGAATATGTAAATATCACAAATATTAACTTTATTGAATATAATCTCGGTTACATTCAAACTAAGACTCAAATTCTCTCAATTGTCTTTCTGTGAACTTGCACTAAGACCTATGACTGACTTCACGAATTCACAACTCGAATAATCTATTTCTCAAAAGCTACGGACATATGCATATATGTTGGTCCCGGTTTGTCAACTAAAACGTTTTAACTACTAACAACAAATGTAAATAGACAAACAAATTCAAGTTTAAAGTTTTCTTTTATTGATATGAATCAATTGAATACTTTACAGAGTTTACTTGCGGAAATAGACAAGACAGACAAGTCTAAGTAAACTAACTTGTGACAAATTTGGTCTCAACAGCTTATCAGCGAATTGCTCGCTGATAAGGCTTAGTGATCAACACTTAACAGATAAGTGAGGGTACTTGGTTCACTAGAGAGTAGGAACGTGCGTTATCACTAGTTGATCTCGAATACAAAATTCTGGACAATTAATATGGTTATTGAGCGTGGTATTTATACTCTCACACAATGAGATATAAGTACAACACGTGTCAACACCATATTAGTTGGGACAGTAAAGTAACTTTCAACATTTGAAAGTGACAGTACATCCTAGGATTAAAGTTTATACATTACTTTATTCCTAGGTTACAGAAGAAGGTACAAGGAATTAAATGCAAATGTACAATAAGTGATCGTACATATCTTAGAAAAGATATGCACGCTTTCTTGTATGCTGCATAAGTTGACCTCCTATTGTACGTTGGGTATTTGTCAGACCCAATGTACTTTCAGGTAAGGGCATAAACCGCTGGTCAGTAAAGCAGTGATGATTTCCACATCATTGAACTGCTCTCTGTCTCTGTCTTCAGTCTTCGACTTCAGCAGATGGAACTTGATCTTTTCAGCGACAGCCTTAGTAACATGAAGGTTAAACGATCATCAGCGAATGATGATGCTTTGAGAATGCTTCAAGTTACAAGAGAATCACTGCTAACATATGCAGTGATTAGAGAAGAATAAGAAATATATTCTAAGTGTTTCTGTTTGCTGATCAGGTTTGATCAGCGACAGTTGCTCTTTCTACTCTAACTTGTTCACTGCTAAATGATGCAGTGAACTATAACACAAGTGAATTTGTCATCTATAGATTACATTTAATGGGGTCTCTGACCCAACAATATATATTAGTCAAGTTCTTATGGACTGGGCCCGTCGAACTTGGCTCACTTCGAAGCCCATACAAACTTGTCTAAATTCGTATGATCTCCTAAGTTCGTACAAATATGCATATATGACAAAAGTTAATGATTACAATAATTAACAAAATGACCTATTACAAACTAGACGATGTTGTCACACAAGATGTACCAACAGACTCCCCCTTGACAATAGCTCTAGTTTCACCCGAGATGTTGTCACTCGGGTTGTCTTCGATCTTGATTCTGTTCAGCTCTTTTGACTTCCTGCATACAACCCCTTTTACACAAAATCTTCACTACCCTCTGACATCTTCAACCTTCATGTCTCCAACTATCTCTGTAGTTTCATGAAGCTTCATTAGATCATGTCATACACCTTCAACAACTCTTGTAGGCCAGCTTCCGATTCACCTTTAGGAATTTCATCTTTCGCAGATCTTAATTCCTCTAGGTCTATTGTCTTTTCTCTTTCCTCTAACTCAGACTCATCACTATTAAACTCGTTAGTTCAATGGTATTTGTCTCCGTTAGATTTACTGGAGTTTTCGATTCACCTCTTTGTTGACTAGACTCTCCCTTAACCTGTTAAAGCTTACCAAGTCTTTCAGTTGAAGAGTTAGGTAACTCACCATCATTACTGCTGCATACGAAGTCTTCCAGTTGAAGAGTTAGTAAGCTCACAATCATTTGGTCACTATTATTTGATGCACTGGGATCATCGTCTTTGTCTCTGTTTCTTTCTCAACTCATCCTCTTTACAACTAGTCTTTTCCCCCTATCAGGCTTCTCCCCCTGAGCTGTCGCGCTCTTCAACAACGGATTTATCTCCCCCTAAGCGATAGCTAGGTCATGTGGTGAGATAGTTGTAATAGGTGGGGTTGGCATTGTTGTTGTAATTGTGGGTGTGGTGGATTGTGCAGTTTGCTCACTAATGACAACCTGACTAGATCGTCTTCCTTTTGGACCTTCTAGTTAGTAACGAGGTATCATTAACAGAATCATCATCGTCATCTTGCAATGTATAATCATCGTCTTCATTCAACTTACATTTACCTTTATTCATAGTAAAACGAGACCCAGAGTGAGATCCAAGTATTTTTCGATCGAGATTCATCCAATAGTGGAATATCATCTTCATCATCACTTTCATCAGCACGCCATGATATAGACTGTACACATTAGGAATTATTGTATTCCTTTGTTATTATTTATGCAACTGATAGTCCAAGACGATTATCGGTATTGTTGTCTACATAAGCATTCAACATTCAGAATTTTCAACTGCGGTTTTAATTATTATTCACGATTACCTATGTAGGTTCCCATTTGACATACTCTTATGATTAAGATACGCTCATAACTTTCATGTAATGGGTGTGATTATGTTATTTCATCTTTAAAGTCAAATCATTTATTAATGATTAAATTTGACTAGGGTTAGAGCAAAACAAATCTAAAATCAAACCATTGGTGACATGTATGTACTTTCATACATCAAAGCGACATAGTTTGACTAGAGACCTTGATAACGGTATTCTTATTTCTTGGTCTAGTTTGCTCTATGTTAAGATATACTGAATAAAACTAGGTTAACATGTTTCTGGATGTAGCAGAAGAAACACTCATTATATCTCCCACATGAAGTTTTTATGGTACCCAATAACATGTGTTATGATATATACTATCACATAAGAATTAAGACTTAACGTCATAAATCCAAAGAGAGTTTTCACATGATAATTCCCTTACTTGAGTTTATTTTTGTGCACTTAGAAAAGCTTTATGTTGGATACCTACCGATACATCATATGATGAAGCTATTAGTTACGTTTAGAATATGGTACATTGTACTGTGTAAGTACTACACCTTAAAGCCACACTTAATAAAGTTCAAGGCATGGGTAACGTTTTCGTCATTTCTTCCCGTCATCACACTGACACTCAAATTTTTATAGTTTTTCAAACTTACTAAGAATACTAAAAAATAAAGATAGAAAAAAGTTCTTCAAGGAGATACGTGACTAGGAAATTGTCATTCCAACGATTTGGACTAACAACTCAAAACGTGATTTATCAAAAGCCTTAGGTCAGCTAGATTATCGTCTGAGGAATTTGTCATCCCAGATTTGATCTTGTCCCCCCGTCAGTCGCTACATCTTCTGCTGAACTTGTAGCCTCTGAAGTCTGTGATTGTGTGTAGGTCACTGTACGGATCTCGATTCGTATTAAAACAATCAAACCGTGTGGAATCCGAATTAGATTGTTAGTGAGATTGTGATTGCGATTTAATAAAATGATTTCTTCTTATTGATATTCAATAACGATTACAAAAGTATATAAACTCTCTCAAACTCTCTCTCAAGAAAACTGATTATCTGTGCACTTGGAGATTGATCAATTACCTCCCTTCTTTTCACAATGTCTACAAGAACTTGCCTCTCCCCGATCATGTGCCTTGAGCAATCGCTATCAACATACCATTAGTTAATAACCATTCCAGTTAACTCTTGCACATGAACATAAATAAAAAAAGATTATTTATTACGGGGGACCCAAGCCACCACAGACTTGGGTCGGCCATTCTCATTTACAAATGTAAATTCCATCAGATATCCATCTCTCTTATCAAGTACTCGGATACTTTGGAATTCTCATGTATTGGGGAATGGCAGGTGCGACCACTAGGCCTTCTATCATGAGACTTTTGGAAAAGTCTCTGATTGACTGGACTTTTGGTTTGAAGTAGATCAAACCCTAGATTGATAGTTATAATTCGAATTATGAAAATTCCTATTACTACTACCCTGGTTAGAAAAACTTTTGTTTGGGGTTTGACCACGTTGTGGAGTTTTCGACGTAATGGATTTTTCCAGTTAAGTTTCTTGTTACAGGAGTAGTGCTCCTTGGACTATCTTTTGTCGAAACTCTTGATTTCTTACTTGGACACACATTCGTTACATGTCCCTTTTGATGGCACACGAAGCACGAACGTTTCTCCCAGGTATTCTTATGAGCCTTGAGATTTGTTTGGTGTTGCATTTTTTGTAGAGTTAGAGAGGAGCCCCGTTCTATTTGTTTACCTTTATCATTTTTATTTTTAACAACTTCTATTTTAGGTTGAACAAACTAACTTTGGTTTTTGACTCCTCATTTTGTAAATTGAGTTCCATCACACCACCATTTACAAAAGACATTCTCTTTTGAAATTTTTGTGGAGGTGTATTTGAAGTCTCAGTTTTTACTAACTCTATTTTAGGACTTGACTCTTTTTTGGTACCTGGCTCAACTTTCTCTGATTAGGTCTCGTCCTGTACTTCCCTCTTTTCTTCATCAATTGAGGCCATGAATGTCTGAGGTTCTACAGTTTGTGTACTCCAATCATATGAACCTTCTTGTGTTTGAACAATCAAGGATCTGGAATGTGCACGATTCCCTAAATTTTGATCGCTCATAGACGTCCCTTGATATGAGTAGCTTTGCCTTCCCTAGTTTGAAGTTTGTTCTTTTCTCGATCTCTGACATTCCCTGGCAAAGTGTCCGAAACCATCGCAGTTATAGCACTTAACCTTTGTCTTGTCAAATCCAACATTTCCTCCTACAAACTTCCTACCCGTTATATTTATGAAACTCTGCACACTCCTTGCAAGCATGGCCAGTTTCCATTGCAATTCCATCTCTTCTAGATCATCAGGTTCAATTTGGTCATACTCCTCATTGATCATGGCAGGATCCGTGACCTTTCCCTGTATGAGGTTCTCATGAGATACCACAAATGATGCTAGCATTGCCATCTGATATTCTGCTGACTTCATGCTCATAAACATCGTTTTGAACCCATTAACATTTCCAGATCCTATCCCTGCCTGAATCAACGAATGATACAACATAATAGACCTTTCCTTCAGTATCTATGATCGCATTATCTGTCTCGGACTTCCTAGTGAAGAATGTTGTGACTCCATTACTTGTAGATGCACTAGAATCAAACTTCTTGCCATGATATACACTCGGATCTTGAACCTAATCAGATCCCATCTCTTTCTTCTGCATGTTTAAGTCATAGACCCGCAACTTTCCTACAACTTCATCAAGCGTTAACATTTTATAATCACTGCTTTCTTTGATCATCAAAGTGTATATATCCCACTTTGGTGGTAACGCTTCCAGAAGCTTGTTGTTAAAATGAACTTGAGATAAGTTCAACCAAATTTCCCTCCAACAAAAGTTAAACGAATTTGAGATAAGTTCGAAAAAGGCAAGTTCGTAGAGTGGTCAACGAACTTGAGATAAGTTCGAAGAAGTTAAGTACGTACGAACTTACAGAACACAAGTTCGTAAGAAACCACATAAGTTCGTACGATACCCCACAAGTGCATACGATGATCCTGATCAACCCTAGTTTGTAAAATTTCGAACCCGGGCTCTTCGAAGGCGCCGTTTTTGAATAAGTTCGAATATTCAGTGAACTTTAACACCTTTGAACGTAAAAATCTCTGTTTTTAACATCAAAGTCTTTCGTAATCTCACGTTCTTTATCGCATAGTACCCCGAACCTTAAACGAATCAACGTTTATAGCTCTGAAACCAATTGTAGGTTCCCCTGGTAATGGATCAATGAGGTAAACAATATATCTTAGTGCGGAATCCTCAAATATACACAATGATAATAAACAAGTTACAACGAATATGTAAAGATTACAAATATTAACTTTATTGAATATAATCTCGGTTACATTCAAACTAAGACTCAAATTCTCTCAATTGTCTTTCTACGAGCTTGCACTAAGACCAATGACTGAGTTCACGAATTCACAACTCGAATAATCTATTTCTCAAAACCTACAGACATATGCATAAGTCAAGTTCGTATGGACTGGGCCCTACGAACTTGGCTCACTTCGAAGCTCATACGAACTTGTCTAAGTTCGTACCTACTCTAAGTTCGTACAAACATGCATATAAGACAAAAGTTAATCATTACAATGATTAACAAAATGACCTATTACAAACTAAACGTTGTTGTCACACAAGTATACCAACAAAGGATATCTAAACAAACTAACAACACGATGAATCTATTTATTCCCCATTGCAACATATAAGTAATAGTAATATCAACTAAGCATATGAAGAAAATAGTGTGGGGTTCTTTATTTTTTCTGCTTTCTTCTTAAAAAGAAAAAAAAAAGACTTATTGGATATTCAAAGAGATATAGCTTTAAACAAAGTTGTACACGTGTCAAAAAAATTAAGTAATTGAAGTGCATGTAACTATCAATCAATATATTGATTGGAAATTCAAAGAGAGATATAGATTGTAGAAAGTGAAAGTGTTTGCTAAAAAATGCATAACAAGACGTAAACGAATTGAAACATTTGAGTAATTCAAATGTAAATATAAGATGTTTTTTTTTTTGAGAATTCAAAAGGAAGTATATATTTAGAAAGTGAAAGTGTTTGCTAAAAAAAATAGAAAGTACAAACAAAGATGTAGATGTGTAAAAACAGTAGCATGATGAGTTACGAGGATCGTATCAAAATTTCTAATTGCAAAATAATATGTCATTATATTGTAGGAAACATAAAAAAGGAAATAGAAATTTGAAAGTTTTAGTACTGAAAAGATGAGGAAAAAAAATGAAAGGGAAAAGGGGATAAAGAAAAGGATAGTGAAAAGAGGATAAAAAAAAAGATCGAAAAAAAGAAGTGGAAAGTAGATAAAAAAAAGGAGGGAATTGATAAGAAGAAAAAAATGTTGATGTTCTTAAGGCTAAAACTTGTCTCATTTTGTTTGTTGTAAACAAGCCTAACGCAGTTTTTTAGACCCAATGTAAAAAGTGCAATTGTCAATCAAGGAGTGAGCTACAGTAAAAATGAGTCATTTCTTATAATACATAGATATAAAGTAGATACAATGATAACTTCACTAAAATCATAAAAGGGACTGCATTTTAAATTATGTAGTAGCAGAATAGATGTGGTTGATTTACCTAAAACGTCTATAAAGGCATTATAAGATTAGGTTGTTTGCTTTTTTCAATTTGAATTAACAGACAAATAGAGTATCAAATTTGTATAAATGTTCACTTTAATAAATTATCTTTTTTCGTTACAATTACATGGATGTATTTTTAAAACCTGTTAGAATTTTAACCCTTGCCGGTTCCACCGGTAAAGTGCACATGTGGTATTTATTTTTCTGATGTGGCTTTTATTAATAGACAAATAGGTAACTAAACTTTGCGAAAGTGTTTAGTTTGTTTACATAGGTTATACTATTTTAATTAGTGTTAATTTAATGTATATATTAGTAATCGGTTTGTGCCACCAGCGATCAAATTTTCTAGCTCCTCCACTACATATAAGTGGACATTTACGCAAAGTTTAATACCCTATATGTCTATTAACCCTTTGCAATTTCCCCCAACAACTTCTCCACCCCATTAAAATCGTAAACTGCTATTTTGGGAAAGTTATCCATGTAGGGACAAATTGATGATATTGAATTGGGTCGAGTTTTATTAGTTATCGGGGACGTTGTTAAAACTACTAAACAATTACCAGAATAACTGGGGTTGGCTTGGTTAGACCAAGCAAAGGCATGTGACATTTTCTACCACTCGCTAGTTGGTATTCGAAAGATGCATATTTTAATGCGGGTCACTTAACCAAGAATGACCAAAATAATACTTCAATAAATCAAACCAGGTTAATAACTAGAGGTGGATCCAACGTACAATGATGGGGTGCACTGATATCGCATAATTTACACATATTTATATTGGCGATATCGGTTCAAATTGTATATTATTTTAGTCAAGTTATGAACTTTTAATACTTAATTAGTCTATTTTAATTTCAGGTTAATAATTGAGAAGAAATGAAGAAAAGATCAAGAAATGGATGATTTTTTGTAGCTTTTGCGAGGATTCACCGTTTTGGCTATAACTCCCTCATACGAACTCCGATTGAGGTGATTCAAAATCCCAAATTCTTGGAACTCAGAGTGCTACAATATTTAAAAAGAAGTCAAGGGAAGAAAATCAAGAGTACCCGCCGGTAAGCCTAGTACCTGCGGGGTATCCATCAAATACGGGAAAAAGGGTTAAAACCCAAAATTAAACCTTAATTTCTTTTATGCTTTATTCTTGGACGGCTTGGGGCGATTTTGGACGACTTTTAGAGAAATCCTAGGCCATAAAACATCATTCTAATCATTAGGGAAGCTAAAGATCATCATCAAACACCCAAACAACATTGATTTCTCTGTTAATTCTTGTTTTAATCAATTATAAATTCTCCATTGATTTTTTAATCTTGTATGGTTGAACCCATGATTATGGGCTAATTTCTTTATGTTCATCTAGGCTAATAACCCTAGATGTTGGATAATTAATATTTTAATTGAGGTTATTCGTATAATAATATAATGTTTAATTGTTGAACGATTTGTATTGAGATTTTTTAAATTTATTCAATTTTTGTTTCAATGAGTGACAAATCATGCATTTAACATTACATTTACATGATTATAAATCTTGTACTTTTGATTGGACACAACAAAAGAATTGAATTAGATTGAACGAAATAGAATATAGAGGGATCATACTAAGAAAAGTCTTGTATGATTGGTGATCTCTATGACAATTGGATTATGAGATTAAGTCATCATGTTAGTAGGATTAGTTGATTATAATTGAGATGTTTAAGATGTCAAGGAAGCTTGCATTTTATATTCTTGATTAAGTAATTGCATTGTGAAAACAAGTAATTCCATTGGTTAATTCTCATACGTTAACTACCAATCTATTTTGATATAAATTGTCCAACACTAGGGGTAAAAAGTCTAGATGAACATGCTTCTCTACTCTGAGATACAATTATTTTTATTTGTTTTCCTTAGTTTAAATACAATCTTTTGACTGTCTGTCATTAAGAGGCAACCCCCTTTTTTACCTTAGCTTAGTTAACTATAAATTATATAAACAATTCTTGAAATACACCATCTGTTCCTGAGAGAGACATCACAGTAAATTTATCATTGTTAAACTACTATTCGATTAGGTATACTTGCCTAGTTGTGTAATAGTCCATCATTGATATTTTTAATATTATTTTTATAACTTGATATTTACACATCATGCACCGAACCCCGCTAAAATTTGCCCAACTAACACTAAATACCTGATAATTTTTTAAGTGGCCCACAAGCCATAATATAATGGGCCTTCAAATTAAACTTGAAGTGCAAATAAAACTAAGCGCAAATGATAATTATATATGCCATTTGTATAATATGTATGGATCGACACTTATGTCCCTTACTGTCTAAGTTAATTTATACTGAATTTTGTCATCTCTTCTTCTTGACTCATATTGTCTTCTTTTTCTTTCTATCCAACCTTGATATGAAAAGTAATGTAGATCCCTAACATCTATTTGTTGTAATTAATAGAAATATGTAGTTGTTATTTCCTATTCAGTTAAGGCATATTTATGTAAAAGTTGTAATTTTGAGATTTTGATTATGAGATTGCTGTCAATGTTGTTGTTTACGATTTAGTTAGTGTTTTATAGCAATTTCAGTTACTTTTAAAGTTTTTATGTGGTCTCGAGATTGTTTTTAAAAAATAAAAAATTTGTGTATGGGTTATTTTTAAGTTTTTTGCCATGTTATGTATATCTATGTGCTATTTGGGTTATTTAGTTATTTTTACTCTTTTATAAGAGATTTGATGTGTCTAGTTATTTTTACTCTTTTATAAGAGATTAGTTATATAAGTTCTTTAGCGATCCTTTCGGGAGATCAACATCATTCGAAAGTTACTTTTATGCAAAACCCCTTTTCTATCCAACAACCCAAACTTCCGTCAATCATGACAAATCGAATCACTCTCGCCTCAGTGACCAACCCATCACTAGAGGGAAGAGGAGGACACATAGCCTTACCAACTGACGGAACCTTTAAAATTAAGCCAAACATCATCAAAAACTTCTTCAAAATTACCACCCATCACTGGAGGGAAGAGTAGATAACGTGTTAATCAGAGGTCCTTGACTATAGGCCAAGGTGGTTGTTTCAGTAGACGTTGGCACAGACCACCTTGCTACAGAAACAAGGTGAGAACAAGAAATCTTTACAAAAATTTCTCCATAACATCGCAGCGGAATATCAACGGAACCAACAAACTCGTCCAAGAACTTATTCAAGCAATGAAAGAACCAAGCAACTGATTCAGATCAAAACTTTGACAAATTAAGTCCCTTATCGAACCAAAACATTAATACTCGAACCACAAAATTAGAAGCCATAAACCTAATAAGTTGGATTATAATCCAACCGAGAAAAAGACGAATAAACCTGAAAAAATATCTCAACATAATGATACAATTAAAAAATAAAACCTATTTATATTTTCAAAAAAAAAAAGTTACATATAGTCCCTGCACTCTTGGGAGTCTTCATAGTTGACCCTCAGGCTCTGCAACCTTTGTCCTCTAAATTTCATCTTATGAATGTAACAGCTCTCATGACAATCTCAAACTTTATATTTAAACCTTTACAAATACAAAACACACGTATTGAGAACAAATAACAAATGTTCTAGATTAGATTGCATATTTCAACATAAGTTATATAGCACCGATTAGAGGATATGACCTTGTAATTAAGAACGTGCGTCTTGAAACCGATCGACTGAGCAACAACTTCCGTACTTGATAAAAAAAATCTTTGCGGGTTTTTGAGAAACATATTGAGTTATGTGCTTCCCTGAGTCCTGTCAAACCATAAGAAGCTCAACTTTACATAAAATTAGTAGAATAAGGAATAAATTGGTACTGTTTTTATCTCTGAATAAACATCATGAGTACATGTCGAATTTGGTTTTGTGTTTGCGATCTTGTGAAAGTGATATACATACATGATTTTGAGGAAAATAAATTAGGGTTAGAGTTTTAAGAAAAAGTTAGGTGTTTGAGAAAGAAGACAAAGAGTATTTTAGTTAGTTTACATGATTTAATTAGAAAAAAAAAACAAAAGTTAGTAAACAAAAATTGACAAAATGGACAAATAAATTAATAAATCCGAAAAAAGAATAAAATTGACAGAACGCAACATTAACAAAGACAAAAATTGCAAATAACCCTAATATGAATTTCGGGTGTTACAATTACATTTTTTTATAATCATTTTCTCATAAATCATACCTGCAACTTTTTATTTGTAAATTAAAAATAAAATATTAAATTTAATGAAAAGAGGGAGTGTTGTTCTTCCCCAAATACTAGCAAAGGCACAAACTTTTAGAGGTTTTGAGTTACACATAACGAGGCGTTTAGTGGACTTATTTTAATGGGAAAATCACAAATTTGATCTATTGACCAACTAAAATTTGCAAACTAATCATTTGACTAAGAGTTTTAACAAACTAATCCACCCTTGATCGTCCAAACAAACGATACGATCGATCATCAATTAAATTTCGAAATCTACCCTTTAATTAACCCTTGGTCAAACATTATTGAAAACAGAAATAAAAAAATAAGATCGCAAGTCAATTTGGTTGGTTCTGTGCGTCTGATCGAACTCTGGCTCACTTGCGATCTTATTTTTTTCTTTTTAATTGTTTAATGTTTGACCGATGGAAATGAATTAATTATTGTTTGACATTGTATTTAATGGGTAGATTTCGAAATTCAATTGATGATCGATCGGATCGTTTGTTTGGGTGATTAAGGGTGGATTAATTTTTTAAAACTCTTGATCAAATGATTAGTCTGTTAATTTTAGTTGGGCAATGAATCAAATTTGTAATTTTTTCTATTTTAATTATCTATTTGTTTATTTTTGTCAAATCTAATATGTTTTTTTTCTAATGTTTGGAGCTATTTTATATAAGCTTATTTACTTTTTATAGATAAAATTAAAATAAGCTTGAAAATTCTTCTAGCTTATGTACTTATGATCAATAAAATCTCTATCCTATTATTCTTTTGGCATTAGTTGTTTGTAACACATTAGCATTTTGGGCCTGAATAAAAAAGATGGCCATGGCGGGAATAAGGAATACGATAGGCGGGAAAAATTACCCTCTCGCCTCTCCGTTCTCCGCTCCTTAAACCTATTAATTCTTGTCCAATTTTCCACACTCTATTTCCCTCCATATTATTCTTACTATTCATATACACTCTGATTTTATTTACGAGTAATTCTAGAGTAGCTTTCATTTGCTTTGATATGGGGAAAAGAAAGAAAACCGTTGTTCGTGAAGAAAACATAGAAGAAGAAGATGATGAACAGACGCAACAAAATGTTGGTGAATCTTCTTCATCATCATCTAACGATAAGAGCTTGTACGAGGTATTTTTCAGTTTTTGATTTCGCTAAACCCTAATTTCTTTAATTTACTTTTATAGTTTAATACGTTTCTGTAAAATGTTTTCAGGCTATTAGTTGGTCTAACTCTGATGACAATTAGTATTTGATTTCCTGAATAATACACAAATGATTTACACTGTATTTATTGGAATCCAATTTAAACATATACTGATACAATCTAGGGTTTGCGATTTTAGGGTTGATATTTTCTAAAACTTGATAGCAAATAGCTAATAGTGTGTTTTTAAGTACTGAATAGTAATTTAAATCAGCACCGGAGGCGGATGTAGAAAGGGCAGCTGCCCCGTCAACAAAATCATACTACTATTGTGTAAGAAAAATTATATTTAGGTGACATTTTGCGTTTGTTCCCTTGGTAAATTAAAAAATAAAGAAAAACTATTATTTGCCCCCTTATAACAAGTGACTAGGTCTTTGTATTTGATTGATCTGGAACATCGTAAGAATTTATAAGGTGTGATTTATTTTTACTCTGTAGCTAACGGTATGCAAGAAAGAAAAAAAATTACATGTTTATTATCAAAATTTGCTCCCTCAATAATAAATATCTAGTTCCACCCCTGATCAGTACACATATAGAAATAACTATGACAAGAACATTCATATAAAAAATGGATAAATAATTGATAACTTATGATGGTTGCCTTTTCACATAGTGGGCAGGGTTGCAAGTTGTAGTCTACTTATCACTTTACATGCTCTTGAGAGGTGATGCTAGAAATACCTGGTTTCAAAATACCCACAATCTACATTTTTCACTCTAATTTGACCATTTAAATTAATACATATCTTATTAGAGTGAGCTATAAGTGTACAGTTTGTATGCAGTCATGCTGTTCCGCATTTGTTTTCTTTGGGTTGTTTGAAGAACCAAATCTGAGATCCTAAATGACGTATTGCAATAGTATTAGTTTCTTTATTAGCATTAGGTGATTGCTGTAGCTTTTATGGTTCTTCTGTAGCTTTGGACTAATATCTAGTCTTGCCAATGCCCGGTATTCAAATACCTGACAGATTGTTTGCGCCTTCATTATGTTGTGTATTCCCATATGAACTGTTAGGGCTAATTTCTGCATGTAGAGTAATTCTTTAGCTTTGACAAGCATGTTTGTTGCTCTGAACTATGGTCCTAGCATGCACTTGTTTACATTAGTGTGTACATGATGTATGCACATTTTGGTAAATGAATTGGAACTGAGGATTCCTTAATCTGATATTAGAATGCCTTGATCTGATATTGTTTGTACAAGATAGTGGGGTAGCTTGTGTTATGCTTACATCTCGACTTCGAGCCGAAAATAAACTTTACAATAATTCTGTGTTTTGTAGATTCTTGGGGTGGAAAGAACAGCAACTCAGCAGGAAATAAAGAAAGCATACCATAAGTTGGCATTGAGGCTACATCCTGATAAGAACCCTGGTGACGAGGTGAAACTATATCTATCATTGTCTCATTTGATTCACAAATAGTTGTTCAGACGTTTTAACCTGTTCTTAAACATATGTAGGATGCCAAAGAAAAATTTCAGCAACTGCAGAAAGTTATTTCAATACTTGGTGATGAGGAGAAACGGGCACTTTATGATCAGACTGGCTGCGTTGATGATGCTGTAAGTGACGTCAATAACTGAAGTTTTTTAAATCAGTGATATTAAGTGATGAGCGCTTTTACTATTATTAAAATTGATGGGTGTATCACATGATATCATCTTGAACGTTCACAATCAGCACGTTGCACTAATTAGTTTATTTCCTCTAATAGGAACTTGCTGGGGATGTGGTTCAAAATCTGAAGGACTTCTTTCGGTCTATGTACAAAAAGGTATCGTCACTCATACAAAACACGTGTTGAAAAGATGTATAACATATACCCTGTTCTAAAGTGTACAGCGCAAATACTTGTGTAGGTTACGGAAGCTGATATTGAAGAATTCGAATCAAATTACAGAGGATCTGAGTCTGAGAAAAATGATTTGATGGATCTTTACAAGAAGTACAAAGGTCATATGGACAGGTATTCTCATTTTCTAACCTTTGCCGCTTTTCATTATGTGATATGTTATTAAGGTAAACCTATGTTTTATTCTTCGCAGGCTTTTCTGCTCCATGCTATGCTCGGATCCCAAGCTTGATTCACATCGTTTCAAGGATATTCTAGATGAGGCGATATCTGCCGGTAACGGCTTTTTGTTCCTTATCTAAGTGATTTATATAATATCAAAAATCTTATAAGCTATGTTCTCATAAATGTATTCATGTACCTGCAGGAGAACTGAAGTCGACCAAAGCATATCAGATATGGGGGAAAAAGATCTCTGAAATAAAACCACCAACAAACCCACTGCGGCGTAGGGGGAAGTGAGTCATATGATTCTTTCACCGCCTTAGTGTTTTAATTTGTTAAAAAAAATTCTTTTTATTTTGCGTTATGTGCTGCGCATAATGTTTTGAAATGTGAGTTTTGAGTAAGTAACTCGTGGTGTGGTTCACCATTGACAGACCAAAGAAAGAGTCGGATGATCTGTATGCTATTATTTCACAAAGACAAAGTGAAAGGAAAGGGCGGGTAGATGCGATGTTCTCGTCCTTAGTGAGTAGATATGGTGGAGGACCATCGTCGGAACCTACTGAAGAAGAGTTTGAAGCTGCCAGAGAAAAACTCAAGAAACGCAAGGCTAAGAAATCCAAGTAGACTTATATTTCAGATGTAGTACACAACTCTTTTACTATCCTCTATGCTCTATACCTGTTGCCTTCATAGACTTTTTTTATGTTACTAATATTTCTTGTGCCTCTTTTCCTGTTTCGACTTCCATCTTCAAAGCTTGTGCATAGATGAGCCATTTTGAGGTGTAAAAACCAAATTGCTAAGTTATGTAAACACATAGTATTATAGGAAATTATCAACCCCAATTCGATAAATAATTAACATTTTATAGGGTATATTAAAAACTATTCATTGAAAAATAACAAATATTTTAAAAACTTGTAAGCCAAAATCATCCAACATTTATGAAATTAACCTTTTTCAGATGTATAATACTTCTAGATTAGAGTAACACTAAAGAAAAATACAAGTAAACATCAGTGTCTCCATATCCCCTAAGAAATTAAACCTCAAATTATTAACAAAAGCTTAAATAGTGTATAAAAAATGATATAGTTTGTATGTTCAAGAATGAAGAGACGTAATGTTTTTTCGTTTATGCACCTTGTATTAAAAATACCCTAAGCTGAATATCTGTCATTAAGAAGGGTATTAAATTATTAAATAAAATTAAACAACACGGAAAACAAACGCCTAGTAGTAATTGAGCAGCTTAACGACGCTTTACTAGCGTCATACGTGCAAATAACTGGACCCCATGAACACTCCACTACATATAAACGTGTACACTCCGGTTGCCGGCCTCCACTTTCACCCAATCGCCACCGTTGCGCTGTCATCCCTCATCACACTCTTCTTACCTACAATCTTTTTCCTCTACTATATATATAATACATCTACATCTGCATGTAGTTCTTATATTTAAATTAAATCATCAAACAAATGGCACAACTTAGCACCACCACAGCTTTCAACACCCTTCTATTCTACTTCTTCATTGCAGCTTTGATCATCTCGTCCATATCAGCATTGTCTCCGGCTGCGGCTCCGGCGCCATCCCCGGAGTCAGGAGCTGCGTTCTCCGTAC
Organism: Logfia minima; assembly: GCA_963921325.1. Lineage (NCBI taxonomy): Eukaryota > Viridiplantae > Streptophyta > Magnoliopsida > Asterales > Asteraceae > Logfia > Logfia minima. Next base: position 19,158,571 of record OY992763.1, on the reverse strand, counting down.
CGGTCCCCAGCGTCCTTATTGGGCTGGGTTTTATCCTGAGTGCATTATTGGCACGTATTTGAACAATTCATCATGTGATATGATGTTTTATATATTTGCATGTATTGTGTCAATTAAGAACTAACTATGGTTTTTGTTGTATTTTATTGATGTAATATATTTACTTAATTAGATGCATATGCATGCTAGCTAGGTTGTGTTTTAGGTATAGTTGTATAAATCTTATGGTTTTGTTTGTTAGTGTTTCATTTTATGTATAATGCAAATTAGGTAATGCTTTCGTTGTGCAATTCCTTTATCTGTTTGTAATTCTGTTCTCTAGTTGTTGCTCTGTATTTCCTCTGGATGTTACTGGTTATAAATATATTTTGAGCTACTGTTACAATATTCCTATATTTTTTTGAGTTGGTTCAACCACGTATACTCTCTTCCTCTCAAATTTATTACCTATAGACACAAAAAACTTACAATTTAAGAAATATACCATCACACTCTACGTTTTAATAAAATGACATTTTTACCCTTGACTTTTTACAGCAAAACATTATCGAGATAAATTAGAAGGAACAAAATAGAAAAAAGAAAAAGTAAATGGAATAGAAAAATATTAAGAGTTGGATACGGTCACGTACAATTGTGAACAAAACAGTTTAAATTGAAATTGGTCTTGAACCGGATTAGAATCGTTTTTAAAAAAGACTGGACTGGAAAAAGACTGGTCCAGTCCTAGGACTACCCACCAGTCTTGTTTCAGTCATACTTTTAATCAAAAAACCTGTTAAAAAATGGATTCAACTTAGTCTAATCTGAAATTGGTTTCAGTCCAAAGACCGGTTAAAAACTGAAACTGGTCATAAACTAGATTGAAATCAGTTTAAACTGTTCTAAAACTGGTTAAAGACTAAAAGTGGTTTCAGAAAAAGTAAAATTAGTCCAAAACTACTAAAAGATCAAAATAAGTCTTAAATTATTTTGTTTATACTTTTAAAGTTTTTCAACGTATTTAATTATATGCATTAATGCACTTGTACTAAACTTTGTCTATCGCCATCGCTTTGTGACCTGTGAAGTTTTGGCCTGAGATATGATATGTCAACTTAATGCTAGACATTTCAACTTTAAGTTATCAAATTTACTTGTGTAATTAATGATTTTAGCCGTTGAGTAAGTTTTCACTTATCATAGATCCTGTTGAGATATTGTCAAATTTGTGATATTGTAACTGATGCTAGACATATAATGTTAAGTTGTCATATTTACTCTAGACTATATGTAATTAATTCTTGCAATAGTACATCGATTTCTTTTTTCTCAAACGGCTATATCTCAATGTTAAATGTAATAAGATTTTCTTTTTTTTTTTTATCTTCAATTTAACGGCAATAAATATAAGTATCTAACTTTGTACTTTTTTACCTTCTCTTTAGTATTTTACAAATTATCTCTAATTATTTATACTGCTAGCTTGTTTTGCTCTCAAAAGTTTTAAGATAATAGCAAGTGCAACAAACTTCAATGTTGGTTCATTTTCAACACCGACTAACTCTTCAAAAGATTACGTAATTCTTTCAAAGAAAGGTCATAAGACTAAAATATGGGAACACTTTGAGCTCATTAAAAAAGATGATAAAGAATTTGCTTTATGCAAAAGATGTGGTAACTTTTATGTTGTCGGTAGCAATACTACTTTGCGATGACACTTGGCGTCGGGATGTCTAAAAAAAGGATGCAAGCGAAATTGATCAAATGCAAATTGATGTAGATGGTAAACTTTGAGTGTTCAACCAAACAATCCCTCGTTTAGAAGGCATGCAAATGGTGATACAAGAAGGGCTACCATTTAACTTGTTGGCACGTCCACGAGTTATTCGTTGGATCAAACAACGTGTTTGGTCACTGGTCGCTGATCAACGTAGTCACTGGACTACATCATTGGAAACGATGAAGTCAAAACTCCTAAACTATAAGTTTGGTCACCGATCGCCGGTCAACCTAGTCACTGCTAAGAAGATGAAGTCTAGCTCTCATTATAAAAGAAGAAGATCACTTCTAAGTAAGTAATCTTGTTTATGAGTAATCTGCTCACTGGTGTGTAGAAGAGATTTATTTACTGATGCAACCAATAAACACAACAGTAGCTGCTGAAGAATAAAATGTTGTCACTAGAAGATATTAAGTCAAGTCACTCTACAAGAGCATGTTAGCTCACAGTGAGTGAGGGAGCTTCTTATTTCATCCAACGACTTCAGAAATAAAAGAATAAAGTATCGTTCAAGTTGCAACTTGCTATGTGTGATAAATTTGTCTAAGTGCAATCTAGAGTCAACGACTAATAGTTAAACTTGTGTATTTAGTTTTCTATTATCCTAGTGAGTGCTAAAGTAACTTGTAATTGTATTGAATTAATCTCTTGCTTTGGCCTAGATTATTCCGCATTCAATACTTTGATGTAATTTGTGATCAATAAATTCATCATTCAAGTTTGTAGGTTCACTGGTGTGTGGATATACGAGGTAAACTAGTATATTAGAGTGCGGAATCCTCTAATATGCAAAACGATAATAAACGAGTAACTACAAATACGTAAAGATCACAATTTAGGCTTTATTAAACATAAACTTGTCTTAAATTCAAACTAAGACTCAAATAAAGTGAAGTATATGAACTAGCTATCTGAAAGTTCTAAACTCACAAGACTAAAACTTTCGGACTTGTGTATATATATAAGCACTTAAGTTCCTACGAACTTGGTAACTTCGAAGCCCATACGAACTTAGCTAAGTTCGTAGGCCTTCCTAAGTTCGTACCTACTTCTAAGTTCGTACAAACCTACAAAATACACATATAAAACTAAATTTAACAATTACAATGATTATCAAATAAGACTAATTACAAACTAGACGCTGTTGTCACACAAGATGCACCAACAAAGTTATTTGTTCATAGCAGTACTTGTTATTAGTTTTCATACTTTGCAATTAATACTCTGTTACTTGTTAAGAATTTCAAAATACTAAAAGTAAGAGTTAAATTGTATTCCCCCCTCCCCCTCCCCTTCTACAATTCAAGCTATATATTTTTGTGACTCTAAAATCACTTAACTCATAAGTGATTATTGGGATCAACATGGCGACTACAACCGAAATCGTGTCAAGTAAGTCGCTTTTCCTTAAAACGTGACGCTATAAAATACATGACTAAAGCTAAAAAGACATGACAAAAAAATTTCAAAACTTTTCAGATGTGTTAGTATAACTTGTGATGTTTGGAGTGTGCCGGGAAATTTAGAATCTACTTATGTTTGTATCACATGTCATTGGATGATCCATTAACATGGCAAATGATTAAACGGACTATAAATTTTTAAATGTGGCCAGAAAGAACACATGCATACATATCATATTGTGTCTCAAACAATTTTGAAGCTTTAACGGGAGAATTTAATATGGAAGTTAGATGGAATTCAACTTACAAAATGATTTTACGATTACTTAGACAAAAACAACCACTTTTGAGATTTTATAACTTACATGGTTTGAATCATGATCTAAAATCTTATGACTTGAACTAATTGAGTCATTTGTTAGTCCTTTAGAAGTTTTTTTTAATGCTACAACTTGTTTACTAGGAGTGTGTTATCCAACATCAAATATGATTTTACCTCAATTATCATTTATGACATTAAAGCTAAGTGAGTTTCAATCTCATGCACAATGGAAAGGACCTATCAAAGTAATGATGGAGAAATTATTTAAATATTTCAAACATTTGCCTGTGACTTTTACGTGTGTTGCCGCATTAGATCTGACTATAATCGTCGTGGGGTTGAGGATGTCATATATTAAATTGGTCAAAATTTAGCCCTCCATCCCGAAGAAAATCCCCTTCATACCAAATATTAAAAGATCTTTTAACGATTCATTTAAAGATCTTTTCTTGTACTATAAAGAAAAAGTGAAAACAAATCTCGTCCAACAACAAACATCAACTGTTGAAGGACATAACAGCTCTTCTTCAAACTAAAATTACAAATCACATATGTATTCATTATTAGGGTTGGGAAATAGTAAATGCTCTAAATCATTGACCCCAATTGATGAATTAAGTGCATATTGTTCAAATGATTTTTTAAAATCCATGACCCATGAACAATTTTCTGAAATTAATATTCTCGATTGGTGGCGACAAAAGGAAAAAGATTACCCAGTTTTGGTTGTCATGGCCCATGACCTACTTAACGTCCAAGATAACATTGTAGCTTTGGAATCAACTTTTTCTAATAGTGGCGGGATAATATCGGAACGAAGAACAAGGCTCTTGGATAAATGGCTGGAAGTTTGCTTGAAGGACTATTTGGATAGTTGTAAACGAGCTCAAGACCAAGAATCACTTGACGATACACTTGATGAACTAGAGATATAAATACTTGATGTCGAACATAACACTCTAACAAGTCCCAACGAAGACGAAAGTGGTAACCCATGTTCTGATTTACATACGATTAATGAAGGCGTCGAAATATTCAACTTAGATTAAAGATATATGATTAATATTTATGGATGCTCAAAAGATTGGAATTACAATGAGAAGTTTGGTATCTTGTTTGAATGAAGAAATGGTGATAGCATGGAAATTGTGATACTGAGAATTACATGACATTGTTTAAAAAGTTAAAGTAAGGACCTTGTAGTTGTTGTGCCTATTAATGATTGTAGTTGTTGTCTCTATTAATGAACTTGTGATGGTAGGTAAAGACTTGGACTAGAAACAAAATATAATTCTAACATAAATATATGATGTTATCTTTATTTTATGTTTGAACAAAGTTTTAACCATTCATATATATTCATCATCATTTTCTAATGCTAAATTTTACAAATTAGCATTAAAACACTCCATGTAAGTATAACATAGTTAACATGTTCAATTTGAAAAGATTATAGAAAATTGATAATTCTAATATCAACTCTTATATTATAGTGATTAAATTTTTTAAAAAATTGACAATAGAAAAGACCAGTAAAAAATACAATAGATTGGACTGAACTGAAACCGGTTCGGAACTAGACTGCCAGTCGTAGAAAAACTGACAAATTGGAGGAAAAACTGGTTTAACACTGGTCCAGTCCTAAAAAAGTCTAATATTTTATTTTCTAAAAAAACTATATTGTTTTAAACTAGACAGTAAACTGGTTTTAATCGGTCTTTGTTCATCTCTACGGTCATGTATGCTACTGATACTGTGATAAAGCCACATACATCTTAGTTAAAATAAACCTACCGCCCTTCCCAAGTAATCGGAATAGAAAAGTCTCATCCGTTTGTATTTAAATTCTCATGTTGGGATAACAGTTTATAGTTTTGAAGAGATTATTAAACTAAAATCATTATAATTCACAACTTTTATTGATGGTGTAAGGCCACAAATTTAATAATTTTGCTAATGCATGTTTCTTCTTTGCAGATCATCTATAAAATGCATATTTCATTGTAACTATCATACCAAATGACAAATGTGAAACACCACCATTGATAAAGAAAACGACTAAAACACTAAATGAATAAACAAATAAATAAAAACATACTGTAGAAAACTAGAGATTTTCATTTTGATTAATCTGAACCATCATTATCCTCTGATTATGACTATATATATACACACACACAAAGATATTTACAGTGATACAATAAGATTCTAGACCTCAAATGGACCATGAGACATAGTCTTAAAATTCTAAGATGCAGCGCCTTTAGACTCTTGATTATCCAACTCATGTTCTGCTACCAAAATACAAGAATCCCCTTCTAAAGATGAGGAGGATGCACTCTTTTTCTTAATTAGCCCTGATTCTTGCGAATTCAGCATTTCTGTCGTACACTGGACATCAGGTGTTATACCAACTTGATCTATGGCATGAAGTGCTGGTGATAAGTACTTGGCAACAGTAATAAAAAGAGCTGATCCATCGTGTAGTTCAGTCACACTCTTCATGATATATAGGTTAAACGAAGTTAAAATACTGATCATCTTAAACGAAAGTTGTAAAGAAACTTGCAGATTGAAAAGATTCGAACTTTCTACGAATTACCTGAATTTTTCCTTTCCCAAAAGTCCTGTTGCCAATAAGTTTTGCCCTGCCATTATCATGAAGTGCACCTGCCAAGATTTCGCTTGCACTTGCACTCCCTTCATTTACCTATTTGCAGATTAAAAATATTGATGAGACTTCCTGTTAAATTCATGAAAAGTAGATGGTAAGGTGAACATAATTGACAAAAGCTTACAAGAACGACAAGTGGATCACGTGTAAGTGCATGCCCATTGGTCATGTTAATAGGAAGCATGTTCCCATCTCGATCTATTGTGTTTACGAGAGTCTCATCGCCATCTAGCCATATTTGGGCAACATCAAGTCCAGCTTTGACCAAACCACCCTGCAGTAAGTAAAAACAAACACACTTGTATTATATTTTTAGGGAAAGGTCAAATAAAACATCACTATACCCAACTACAGATATATAAGAGCCAGAACTGCTAAGTTTAAGATAAAGTCAACTTTTGTGGTACTTGCCGGATTGTTTCTAAGATCCAAGATGTATGACTCAACACCTTGATTTTCTAATTCATGAATTGCATGTTTCATGTCTGCAGCAGCAGTCTGTTACAAAAGAGTTGTTTCAGTCAGTAACTGTTCATAATGTACTATAGAGTAAAACTGGATTATAACAATTACTCACTTGAGAGAAGGCTAACAACTTGACATATCCAGTCTTGGACACATGACCATCTGGAGTTCTATGAGGAATGATGGCACTCGATATCGGAGAAAGTCTAATGAACTCACGAGGTAACCTAACCTCCCTAAAACTAGAGTCAATGGCCAACTTTTTACCCTGTAAAAAATAACAAACATCAGAATATGCAGTTTTTTTTTTGCACAAATATGTAAGAACAGTACAATAGGTAACCGGCTAGTCATATTCTGCAAAAGTAACACAAAAAAAATCTTAATCTAAAAGACAAGAGGACGTGGGGCACGAGAATCACCCTTGTCTAAATGCAGCTAAATAGCATAGGGGAAGAAAGTGCAGTGAGCTTACATTGTGTACTTTGACTGTAACACTGGTTCCAACATGACCTCTTAGCTTCTGTGCAGCTGCCTCACCACTAATCCCATTAAGCCTTTCTCCTGGTCACGGACATATTCAATAATTTGTATCTTATCATATTGACAACAATGTACAAATCACGATAAAGATAAGCAAGTTAAGACTAATAGTACATTTGATTTGTTGATCTTTGCATACTTGTCAAGTGCAAGATGAACCATTTTGTTGCCAAACCAAAAGTCAAATAGGTAAACAAATAAAATTCCAAATGGAATCGAAGGTAATTGCTTGTATCATACCATTTATTTCAATCAACTCATCTCCTACATGGATTCCAGCTCGAGCAGCTGGGCTACCCTCAACACAAGATAGTACAATCTGAAACAAGAAATTCAAGGTTTCAGTCAAGTTCATACAAGATCACCGACAGACAAGAGGTTGAAAGTTAAAATAACAACTCATTTGTGAAATTTATGTGTAATATAACTTTAGAATGATCAATAGACCGAGTTTAATATGTGAAAAATGGATTGAATCACTAACCAGATGACCTGTTCTTGGTTCAGTATTGACAAAGAGACCAACTCCTTGCACATTTCCGTCACTCCCAATTCTAAAACTTTGGTATTCCTGATGTGTGAGTCATTACTAAATATTTGAGTACTTCATATATCAATCAAACCATGACAACAAGAAGTAGCAAAAAACAAACTAGTATATACATATCAAATAATAAAGGCAACCACAAATAATGAAAATTTAATTTGGTGAAACTGGAAGCCATATCGACACACCTTTGGACTAATAATGCGAGTAAAGGGGTCTCCGAGAGTAGAAAGCATTCCTCTGATCTTGCTGTATGCCGCATCAGCTGTTCTAAGAGGAAGCATTTCCACCATTGTTTGTTGGAACTTTGTATCCCAGTCTGCAAAACAGCTAATTCTTTATAAGATCTTCTTGTATCTTTAACCAATCACACAATGTAAACCATCCCCCCCCCCCCCCCCCCCCCCCCAAAAGAAAATAATAATAATAAAAAATAATAAATAGGTAAAAAAAAAAAAATCCTACCCTGATGATTAAAAGTTGGATCAACAAAAGTCTCTCTAATCAAACCCCATGTCTCCACAAGTGTTCGCTGAACTGCATTCACCTGTCCAAACAATTTACCGGCCTCAATTCCTCATAAGCCTATATTTAACCTATTCACTAATAAGACTATTTGTAACAAATATATATATATATATAATAACATGATCAAGTACCTCATGAGTCCGAGAAGCCGGGAACGCTATAGTCAAAGACTCAGCAAAAGCTGGTGAATCTAAACAAACAGAAACAGCAGCAGCAAATCCAATTAAACCTTTAGCAATTGTATTAACCAACTTCCTATTGGATTCAATAGTATCTTCATTTCCAACTTTTGTGTTTGCTTTTTCCTTAGGTAAAGCTTGAGCTGTTGTTGATCCTTTGTACTTACTATAATACCCACTGAAATTGTAAGATGAAAATTTGTATTTATAGCACAAAATTGAAGTTGGTGTTTGAAGGTTTTTGGAATAAATTGATGAAATGGGACAAGGGTTGTTAAGATCAAGATTAGGCCTGCTGAGAGTATGCATGATTCTTTTGAGGAAAGATATGAACTTTTACTCAGGGAAATGTATTTGGGTTATATAGATTAAAAAAATGATATTTATGAATCTTATTAAGAGAGTTTGAAAGATCCATGTAAAGATGAATCTTTTTTTGTTTGTGGTGTAAGAGTTTGTTGCGTGGGTGTAAGCAAGTGTTGGAAAATGGAAGTATCTAAACAGCCTCATGTGTTCCCCCACGTGGATATCAATTTATGGCTTCAAAAACCATTGGTTTGTTAGAAATCTTGAGTCGAGAAAATAGACTTGAGTTTTGTTAAAAGAAAAATTGATAAGAGTTATAAAGCACTCTCCATTCTTACTTTTTATTTTTATTTCGAGTATAAAGGAATTAGAAAATCTTTTTAAAATATTTCTTTTTAAAAAAAACTCTATCTTCAATAAACTCACTTCTATAATAATTGTAAATATCATTTATAACTGAAAACATATTTATAATATTTAGTAATTTTAAAACATATTTATATACATAGCATATATATTGAAACGGAATTTATAACACGTAGACATGTCATTTCTTTTTGTTTACAACTTTAACGTCTAATTTTCTGAGTTACTATATCGCTCCCATATATGTTCTATTAATGTGGACGATTTGAACTTCACATATTGACTCTTCATCCCATTCTCTATAGGTTAATTTAATAGTATTAATTAATAGTTATTAACAAATATTAACTATAAGAAAACATATAAACATAATTAACAAATATATTAAATATGGTTTAAAGTTTTTAGAGGATGAATAGTGTTCCTCCATATATAGAGGAAATTTGACTTCCTCTATCTCTATCTTTAAATATAGAGGAACCATTGGAGTTCATTTTTCCTCCTCTAATTTTATAAAGATAGCTAACAATTATAGAGGAACATTGAAGATGCTCTACCACTTGTTATAAATTCTTTTTATTTGTGTTCTTTTTTAGTTTATAAAATTTTGTGACATGTGATAATGGAAAGATGAAGTTAAAAACAAATCAATATAATTGACATGCTATATAGCTATGTAAAAAGAGTTATGTTAATATTTGTAAAGCATTATTGTTTCGTAAGATTATATGATTTTTCTTAAAGTTTTATAAGGAGTTGTATATTATTTGCTTTGCTTATTCTCTTACTTGGCTTTTTGCAACCAAATCCTATATCATAGTCTAATGAAAGTGACCATTTGTTTATTCTACACCAAAGATTGATCTCTTTGGTCACTTCGAGATCACTAGAAAGCAAAAACTCTAAAATTTCATATGAAAAACAGGTGAACAAATTTACTTGGCATTTAAGCACGAGAATTGCAGCAACATCCTCAAAAGTCAGCAGTGCGACTACTTATTCATTTTGTTTCCATCTTTGTTTCCCATTCTAAAGCCATGGTCACAACCCCTGGTGAACCCAATATATTATAAATGGAAGTAGATTAGGCCTCTAATGGGTAACATCTGTTATAAAGATTGTATTACATTATATTGTGGACAGTCACATGAATAAATTTTCTTAAACTTGACCAAAATCCATTACGCATACCAAGCGCTCGACAAAATGCCTGAACAAAATCTCGTTTCTGGCCAAATGTCCTAATCTGAAGTACCAATTCTTGATCATAGTTCTTGTTCATGAGGCCGCATGCCTAACTGTGTAGTCTGGCTTGGAAGCCGCTTAGCTTGTCTAGCGAGCTTGGTGCCTGACCCGCATGCCCTGACTAGACTCTAGAAGTTCTATTACAACTATTTTGTTCACCTCATCTGTCCCTTATTTTCTCTTTTTCCCCCTTCAAATCGACAAAACATAGTAACATATCTTGTATAATAAATATTTCTGTTATTGATATGATTGCTATCTTCAAACATTCTAGTTTGCTACCCTGTTTCTTTATTTTAATTTTTACATTTGAATCTATAATAGTTTGTCCAATAATAAAGATTCAGTCAACTACTGATTACTACTATTACAACAATCTCTTATGATAATTCAGATCACACTTAACCGTTATTCAAAACCACAAAATTAATTACTAAGAAGCAAAAAGAAAAAAAAAATCAGAATAAAAAAGCATGTTTAAGGCTATTAGAATTAACCAAATAAGCAAAACCATAAGCCATATTCATCAACGTAGCTTCATGCAAATCATCATTTAATGTCGCGGTAGCATCTGTCGAAAAAAACACTCTAAACCCTCTAACAAACGCTTCTCTAGCCGTCGTTTCACAACACAAATTCGTCATAACTCCCGTCACAATCACTTCCTCAACTCCCATTTCTCTCAACCTCTCTTCCAAACCCGTTCCTTTAAACGCGCTGTATGTGTTCTTCTCCACCACGACCTCATCTTCTTCACGTCCGATCTCGTGCATCAGTTCAGATTGTAGTGTGCCGTCGATGATGAGGTCGTTGGCCCACCATTCTCCGAGCATGCCGTGATCGGTTAGGGACTTGTGGCAGTGGCGAGTGAAGACGATTGGGACTGAAGCTTGACGACATGTTTGAATTGTGGAAGTGATTGATGGGATGATTGGTTTGGCAATTGATGAGAAATGGTTTTGCATATCGATTACTAATAAGGCTGAGGTTTTTGGGTTTGGATTTCGGGTTCGGATTTGGTATTTTTTATAGGAAGAATTGATTGAAGCCATTGATCGAGTGTAGCGAAAGTAAACGAAATTATCATGTTAAAGGGGTGTCGAAGAGTCTGGAAATTGGGTGGGGGAGTGGATCTTCTAAATTCTAACACGTAACATGTTATACTTGTAGACAAAATCACAAAAGGCTCAAGTACTCCCTTCCTCCGTCACAAACAGTGCATCTTTCCATCTTTCCGTCACGTTATGGATAGAGAAATTCATCAAATTTACTCTATTACCTCTCTTAAAGCGAAAGAAATTTTTAATTAAGAGGGTTACTAACGAGTTTTTACCAAAACGGTGAAAAGGAAAAAACTAATTATTAATTTGGTGTTTTTCTAAAAATATTTATAAAGATAGTTTTTCTTTTCTTTTTTAACTGAATTTTTGCTGTAAGAGTTTAAAAGATTATTATTAAATTTGTGACTTCTTCTATCTAATTAAAATTATTTTAGATAATAAGAACAATTATATAGCTCAACCTCAAAAACCACATAAATTATATATTTCTTTAAACATACATTAAAATCATTCTACATTATAAATTGAAAAGTTTTATTTTGAAAAATATATAATTGGAGGGGGAGATATGTAATTCTCTCAAAATAAAGTTAGAAATATAATATATTCAAACTTTTTATAAATATAAGATATAAAAATTTTATTATTACAATCTCATTCACATTTAACATTGATGAGTCCAAAAGTTTAAAGGGATGTTTAGACGTTTACGTACGGGATCCTAGAGTTTTTTTGGTATTATTATATGTGCTTACAAATCAATCAAACAATTGTTATATATGAAATATGCCCATGGCTAAACGGCTATACATTCCTATAACTTTTTGGACCTAATTAATGTAATATGTGAATGTATTATGTTCCTAATATAATCTAAAACAATTTCAATTAAAGGGAAAAAGTTAAAGGTTACAATGTAAAAATAATTCACTTAAAATATTACGACAAAAATCTATTTAAAAGAAAAGTAATGTTTTAAAAAAAATATTTATTTATATTTATTTTTAGAAAAACACCAAGTTGATAATTATTTGTTTCCTCCTCACTATTTTGATTTGCATAAATTCAATGTACTACTCATTTTTACTAATCTTACTAGTCAACACGTACATGATCACAATTTTTAAAGTGGTATCACAATCTTCAAGATAATATTCGCTTATTAAACTAGTATATTTAATAGCTTGCTTTTGATAAAAAAAAAAATCGTTACTAAATATACTAGAACTTTGACTTTCTTTCTTGAAAATGAATTTTCTATTTTTTGTTCTTTCTAGTCAACCATAGACATCAATCAAAACATGATTAACATTGTGAGATGAGACATTTAAGTAGTAACTATGGAGTAGTATAGTTCAATAATCTTTTATTCTTTATATACTTATTATTAGACGAAAAGTTTAAATGAAAACTGAAAAAAAATTAAAAATGATATATTCAATAAAATTGTTCTATTTTAGATATTTATTTATTTATTTTTTTAAAAAAAATAAATAAATCTCTTACACATTATATGTCAATAAATTATATAAGTTGTACTATGTAATCGGAGATAAAAAAAAAAAAAAAGATGTATGATAAAAAAAAAAAGTAAAATGAGCTGTAATTTCACACTTGAGCTTTTCCCTTCGAAGAGTTGATCTTTCATTTCAAAAGTGGTATCTCCCCAATGGATAAATGATGATAGCCCTTTTTCCTTCGATGACAGAGATGTCAAGAAAGTAAAATTAAAAATTAATTTTAGAAGAATATAAAGGAGATAAAAAAAGGTGGATTTTTGCAGTTCATTACTAACTTTTTACTCTATTCATTTTTCTTTCCTTTCAGTAATGATGGAATTTTATTTCTAGTAATTTTGTTGACTTGCAATTCCCAAGAAACAAAAAGAAGATAGATTAGTAAGACAAGTAAATTTTATTAATACAGAAAGCTCAACTTTTAATTAATTAGTTAAGGATAAAACTATTATTCTATAAAAAGTATATAATAATAATCATGTTTTCTAAAATTGTGTATTTGTTGTTTGGTGACAATTATTTTAAAACGAAAGAAGTACAAAAATTTAATGCTCATTCATTAGCATCTTCGATGTTAAAAGTCTTAAAGGCTTATTTTGTAAAAGGTTTTAATAAAAAAGTAATTATTCCATAGTAAAAAATTATTTATAAGTTTGAGTTGACACATGTCATTGTTACATTTTTTAACTTACATATTATTTATATAATTTAATCTAAAATTTGAAAAGGGAAAAGCTTTATGCTCTTTTTCTTTTAAGTAGTAGAAATCGTTATAAGTTTTCAAATCCGTGTATAGCACAAGGAAAAGCTAAGGCCATATCCAACGCGGGGTGTTGGTTGGACACCGACGTGCGTCGGCCGACCTACGGGGTTAATACCATCGTGTCAGTTTGACGCGTCGGTTTGGCACGCGAGTTTGGTGACTGGGAAAGAGGGAGGGGGTCCGTTTGCATGTGGGGCCCGCCTATTTAATTTTTTTTCTTTTGACCGTTACACACTTTTAATAAAATAAAAAAAATTATATCATTTTTTTAACGGATATATATCCGTTATTTCAATAAAAAAATTATTTTTTTAAAACTTTTTTAACATATTTATCCTACCCCAAACACATTATAAATATACCTACAACTAACATTCAATTCACATACACTTTTTAACATTTTTTTATCACATTCAAATACATTATTTCACCCAACCATTCTATATAATTCACACACAATATTCGTCATCTTTTTATCACATTCAAATACGTTATTTCACTCATCCATTCTATATAATTCACACATAACTTTCATCATCTTTTTCTACTACATTCAAATACATTATTCCACCAGACTATTCTATATAATTCACACACACTTTTACATTATTTCTCTACATTCAAATACATTATTCCACGTAATTAATCTATATAATTCAACTCCTTATCATTATTGTATCATAAATGGATCCAAACTCATCTTCAAGCTCCGATTCCGATTATGAATCGGAATTCTTAGCGGTGACTCAATGTTTCGATCCGACCGCGATGCTAGATATTGTTGATATGTTAGACCAAGAAAATGAAGAAAACGAACCCGAAAGTCCGCCACCAAGAGCACCAAGAAGATACTTACCGAGAGATCGTATCGTTGCCGGGGAACGTTTGTGGCAAGACTACTTCGCTCTAAACTCAACATTTCCGCCGGATTACTATCGAAGACGATTTCGAATGAGTCGGCATTGTTTATCCGTGTATGTGAAGGTATAACTTCTTACTCTCAAAAACCTCTACCATCGTATTTTGCTTATTTTCATCAACGAATTGACGCTCTCGGTAGAGTTGGTTTCAACACTTACCCAAAGTGCACTTCCACCATGCACCAATTGGTGTACGATATCGCACCCGATGCGTTTGATGAATACTTACACATGGGTCAACAAACATCATATGATTGTTTGGACAACTTTACCAAATGTATATTTCATTTATATTCCACTGAGTACCTTAGAAAACCAACAATCCACGATGTTCAACGTTTACATGCTAAACATTAAGAGTTACATGCTTTTTCGGGTATGCTCGATAGCATCGATTTTATGCATTGGCCTTGGAAAAATTGTCCAGCAGCATGGAAATGTCAATACACACGAGGTGATCAAGGATGTCCAACTATCATGCTCGAAGCGGTTACCTCTTATGATATGTGGATTTGGCACACTTACTTTGGTCCGGCAGGTTCAAACAATGACATCAACATCCTTAATGAATCAGATTTGTTCAACGATTTATGTGACAACCCTCAAATTAGGGTAAATTTCGTACATTTTAATTACGTGCATTTAGGCTAATTCCCTACTTAATTAACGTGAATTCGTTTTCATCAAAATAAGTCTAGCACAAAGCCTACAGTTGCATATGAGATGCACACTATTTTAATGCGGGATGCATTCGTAATCATCGAGAATTACACAAACAATCGGTGGAGACCGACATTCACGAACGTTGGTGATCATTTTTCATAAATAACGTAAAACTATTTGATAATTAAATAGTAGTTATTTACTATTAATATGCCAAGTTATGGCATAACGTTTCAAATAATAGAATCAACGAATATACAAATTCAATTAACGCAAAAACGTAGAGATTTCGCGAATTGTAATAAACGAATTATCGAAAACATACGTATGATATCGAAAGGACTTATAATTAATTAAGTCGCTAGGAACTACTCTAACTAACCTTAATCTACCTTAATTACTCCTAATTAACTTTAATCGCGCAATTAAAACCTAACTAATCGAGATTAGCACCTAATGACTAAAATATCTAGACTTAATTTGATTTGGGAAATCACAAGTGGGTCCTCCCCTTGACCAAAAATCTGCCCAAGCACCCTCCCTAGGACCCCCCCTCTTGGTCAACTTGAACCCATACTTGCACCCATACCTTGACTCCCCTTAATCCCCATAACTTGGCCATTCTTGCATCACATTTCACACACACAAACATCTTTTCTCTCCCTCTAAATCTGCTGATTTCCAGCAGCCTCCCCTCTCTCTTTTGCTCTCAAACAACCACCACATTCCTCCTTGAACCACCATTGCACCTCCCTTGCACCACCATGAGCCACCACACTTAGATCATCATTTCTTCACTTTTAAACCATCAAAAACGTTCATAATCACATCCTTATACCATTTCCAAGTTAATCACATCATAAAACCAAGGATTGGAAACTAGGAGCTCTTGCAAAACCTCATCCACCTCCATTTCACTTCCCTTTGTTTCCTAGAGCATTGTAAGGACCATTTCTTCCATAATCTTGTAATATTTATGATAAAATACTTATTTTATGGTTCTATTATGTTTAGATGTTCACTCTTGACAAGATCTAGCTTTAAAAATCGTTTTTACATGTTTGATAAGTGATTTATGCAAAAATGTACCAAAACAGTCCACTATTATGCATTTTGAAAAACGTCAGAAAATTTTTCTAACTTTGAAGCTTCATAACTTGGTCAAATCTTGATGAAATTACGTGTTTCTTAGTTCTAAAGTTAAGTTCAAGAAGTTAGCTATCAAACCCCACTGGATTCATAATTTTTAGATGAGTATTACTATTTTAAAATGAAATTCTAAGTTAAAGTGTACGAGCTGTACTGTTGGGACAGAAAATAACCCAACTTTAAAATATCTTAACTTTCAAACCGTAGATCTAAACAAGTTGATTCTTTTTGCTGAAGGTCAAAAATTGTGTTAGCTTTGAAGGTTGTATGATCTCGTTTTGTGAAGTTAAGTAGAACTCAAGCTACATACGGATCTATGACTAACTGTCCTGAAAATGAACTGTTTGACCTTTGTGTGATGTAAAATACATTTGGACCCCTTAAACTCAACCAAAAATTACAAATCTTATGTTTCTGGAAAGCTAAGACATAGAGGAACTTGTATAAAAAATTTCATAATTTTCTGAACATGTTTGACTAGTCAAAACCGTAGGCAAGGTTAACCAAAAAATGGGACAGAATCTGTTAAAAATGAGTTAACTAAGTTGAAAAGGTTAAAAACGATTAAAACCATATATTAAGGACTTTTAATGTAAAGATTAGTGTATTTCATGTAATTTGGTGTAAAATAAGTACTAGAATAACTTAGGACAAAATGTAGGTTATTAAACTTTAAGTTATAAAAGTTAGGTTATAAATGGAATTTAAAAGGGATTAAATAATATCGTAAGGTAAAAGTATGAAAATAAATTATAAAGGCGTATAACTATATTAATATGTGTATAGGAATGTATGTATGAATAAATGTACATATTGTTGGTCAATATATCATAACGACAAGAAAAATGTGTAAATGATTTTGAGGATACATATATATATGCTAACGTTTAAAATATGGTAATTATAGTGAAAATGAATATATATATATATATATATAAATAGATGCTTACATGAGTATATTTATATATTTATATGTGTATATGGAAATAGATGACGTGATGATAATAATAATAACGAAAGACTACCAACGTTAATACATATCATGAAACCCTAAATCAAACGTAATTGAGATACATAAATATATATATACCTATGTGAAAGTATATGTATTGAATAAATGAAAGTTACACATTAATAGTATAATACGTTTAATAAGGTATTTTTAATGTGGACTTAGTTACGATTTAATGATTTTGAAAACAAAGTGGGATCACAACGTGTCGTTCTTTTAAATATAAGTTGGATGTTTTCGAAAGCCCGTTGATGGCAAATTTTACAAATCTTGTTGAGTGAACAACTGGCATAGACTGACCATTGTGTCGTCTGCCGATATTGATTTAAGCTCTTACGTTTAGGACGTTAAGAGACTTACGTGAGAATTATTATTAAACTGTTTTGCTAGCACGCTCGGACTCCAGGTGAGTTCACAGCCCCACTTTTACCATTTTACTGCTTTCAAATTTGGGGTGAAAAACATATAACTGATTTATGCGATTATTAAAACCTGACAACGTATCTTTATGGGCGACTAAATTCTTCATGTTGTAGCATAGAAGTCCTCTTGCTGACAATCACTATAACCATTAGTTAGATGACGCTAACCACTGAGTATACAGATAGTACTATCGGGGCTGACATCCCCATCCCACGTTTATTTTAGTTAGTCGCGCTAACTAGCGACGTTGTTTCGCACTTTGGGGACGAGTATACTTAACCGGTCCAAGGCAAACGAATTATATGTGAGTTGTGGTTTGGTTATAGGTTTAGTTCGACATATTAACTCGCAGGACCTAGCTAGTCTGCGGGGGATCACAGTCAGTGTTTGTTTTTATTGTTTTAAATTGAGAATAATCGCACAATAGGCCGTTGATGCCACTTTTGATCTATTGATGAAATGTTTATAAATAATGGTTTATGATAGAGTTATTAAACATGTGAATTCACTCAACGATATGTTGACCTTTTATAAATATGTTTTTAAGGGGAATTAGCTATGCCGTAAGACACGTGCATATTTGGGACCGTACCTGCCACGATGATTAGGATGCCATATTTAAACTAACGAGATTTATTTATAATATTGACTTGATGTATTTTTATTGAATCCCGGAACTTGCATTTTATTTAAAATGATGTATTTGATAACCTTGACATGTTGACGGCTCGATGAGCCGAAATGTTTGTAAAACTATTTTGGCATCCTAATAATATCGATGTTCTGCGATAATCATACGCTCGAGGTATTGTTATTTGATCCTCGTCACGCCCCAAAAGCTTCCGCATAATTATCATACTTGTTAAATTTGGGGGTGTAACAATTTACTCCAAGATAGGGCTCCCCAATTAACGTATGATATTGCGGGGACTCAATTTACAAAAGGATATTATCTCGCCGACGGAATTTATCCGGAATGAGCGACTCTTGTGAAGTCGTATAAATGTCCGATTAAGGAAAGGAATATGAAGTTCAAGACTTACCAAGAAGCTGCAAGAAAGGATATAGAACGAGCATTCGAAGTGCTTCAAAGGACGTTTTGCAATTATTAAAAACCTGGCAAGACCATATAGCATCAATAAAATACGCTGCATCATGTACACTTTTGTTATTTTACACAACATGATAAAGAAGACAACAAACGTAATATATGTGAACATGAGGAATACTATATGTCGAACCCGGAAAATATTCCAACACGTTCGTGGACGGAGAGAGTTGAAAAAAAATGTGTATGGACAAGGAATTACGCGACACGAGGGTTCATTATCAACTCCGCAACGCTCTTATCAAATACATTTGACACCTCCCTCCAAATTATCAGAATCGTAATGTGTAGTATTTAAAATTTAGTTTGTTATTTTAATTAATGTAATGTTTAATTTTAATTAAAGTAATTTTTTTTAATTTATATAATGTTTTATTTTAATTAATTAATGTAAGGTTTTTAATTTTAATTAAATTGTGTTAGTTAAATATGTGTGGGGCTCAGAAATCAAAGTGATACACCCTGAGTTAGCAGGTGTGTGTCACTTATGTGTCAATTTGAGAGGAGTTGATGTGACATTGATGTGAATCAAGTGACACACTATTAACACGTTCCGAGTTGAGAATGATCTAGATAGTAAGTTAATTTTATTTGTATACAAAATAACATATATGGTAAACAATACGATTGATATAGCATGAATTTACTTTTGAATTGCATTATGTAACACAAATATATATGATAATGCATACTTATTGGCTCTAGATACTTAGTTTTTATTAACTAATCAATACTTCATAGTGCAAATAGTTGTTTTCTTTTTAAGATACTTATAGTAGAACATGTACATATAATCCCTAAAATCCAAAAGTCATCTAAGCTTTCACTTTTAACTCATATTAAATTGATGATATTTCAGCCATCATTCTTTTTAATAAATTTATTAAAATTGTATATTAACAACTTATATTGTTCATGTAAATAATGTACAACTTCAATGGATTTATCAAAAATAATAGTTAAATTATTAGTACCTCTTATATTACTTGTACAATAAACCATACAGTAAACTATATTGTAACACGTACGTTTTATAACCTTTTCTAATGGTACATGTATATATATAAACCCTAAATCTATGAACACAATGATATGTGGTTAGCAAAATCAACAACGATAACAAATTTTTAGTTTATATCATGTATATGTATATGCACATGAAATGAAAAACATATATACTTTATTATTTACATAAAAAAAATAAAATAAGGTAAAGCAATAAGTTGGGTATACGCCTTAGTATATAACTTCAAAGTCGGGTATGTCTTGGAATAATTGATTCATCATGTTTTCATCCATACATAAGGCGTCAAGATTTGGAATACATCCCGGAATTTCGATCATCGATAGCAATGGTGGAAAACAAACTTTATAACCACTCGAATTAAAAGGAAACGATGACCAATCTTGATTTCCTTCAGATTTGTATCTTTCAATGTTATTCGATGACCAAAAAGTGACTTGTTTGCTAACCACTTTTGTGATCTTTTTGGTTCTTGGTTTATTGGGTATTGTGTCAAAAAACGAGATATTGTTTCCATCAAAATGATTTTCGATAGGTTTCTTTCGGGGTCTACCACGCCCTCGTCGAATTTTAATCATCCGTACTTTTGTTATTGATTTGATCTGTTGATTATTATTGTGTTGCGTAAAGAAACGAAAATCACAACATGATCTAAGATAACATAAGAAGATAATGAGGCTTTTATATAGTACCTACCAATTATAATTTTTTAAGATTTCTAGTCGAAGAAGGGTTTGATTATACATCGTTTTTCAAATACAATTTGAGGTTGCAACGTTTTAATTTATACATCATTTGATTACCCCGATAACATTAATTTAAAAAACTTTTACAATTATAGTATGTAATCTCATATATCATGCCTTTCCTTTTTACCTTTTTATATGGTCTTTAATTTAAATCCCTACTATACATATCTATATCTATATCTATATTTATATCTATATCTATAACTATATCTATATCTATCTATATATATATATTGTAGGAGTATAGACGAAGGCTTCACAATTTACGTAAATAAAATGTCACATGATAAACTTTTAAATTTTTTAAAATAAAATAATAAATTAAATTTAATAGTATAGATAACCATTCAAATTAAAATGTATAGGTTAAATCTACTCAAACACTAATTGAAAAGTAATATTATATAAATTTTCACAGTTTAATAATCATAAATTTAATTTATATAAAGGTCAATTCTATTCGGATACTAATTTGAAAATAATATTAAATTATAATGTAAACAATTAAAAATCATAAGTTTAATTTACATAATTTCGTTCCGATACGAAATCTAATATTTACTACGGTTACGAACCGCTTAAACGTTTATCTGAAATATCTACTAAAATAGTTCTTGGATAATTACTAAACGCATATCATAACTTAACTAAAACTATTAAATAAATCATATGATCATCATAGTAAACATCTCACCATTCCTAGATATATATTAGACTTTTGTTAATTTTAAAATCTAGTATTAATAAGTTTAAAAAGATATATAACAATAATAATAATTAATAGTGATAATTAAAAATTATAACGGGGTATCATATTAATGATTAATAAAATAATAAATTAATACTTATCAGAATTGGGTTGTAGATTACAATTAAATTTTGGGCACTATTATGATATCTCTAAATATATATAGTGAATATAGTTTTGCTAATGGCTATTCAAATTTCATTAATGTTATAAACTTTGACATAACGCCATTCGATATTGAAATTGGGTCTATTTAATTTTCTAGGTCATCTCATTTAGATTCAGTCATTCTTCAAGATTTACATCTCCAATTCTTTGAACATGAACATTTCTTTATTTTTTTAACATGTATTCTTACTTTTAATAAGGAGTGATATATTATGTTATTTATATTTATATGTGAGTATTAAAGTAGTAACATATTTTGCTTAGTCTATGCATATGTTTTATAATTTTAATTTTGTATAATTGATGTGTGTAGTTCTCAAATTACGATAATAAGTGTGTCAATTATATATGTTAGATTGACGTGCATCGCACGTATTTCACACCTAGCATACATATATATATATATATATGTCATAAGACCTAGGTTCAAATAAGAAGGATAAATATTACAAGAACGTAGGAATGACTTTAAGATTACTTTTTAAATATCCAAAACATATTATCTTGTAAAATTTTCTTCGTAGTTTTTTATTCAAATAACTTTTTGAAGTTATATTTCAAATAAAAAAATTTCAACGTTTTTTTTTATTTATTTTTAATTAATTTTTTATTTATAATAATCACATTTTACAACTTGATAATCACATGGATATCATGTGATTATCATATCATATGTTGTGATTATCTTAAACATATAATTTTCATATTAGATTTGAGAATAATTACATCGATTATCATGTTATATTTTGTGATTATCTTGAGAAATTATAACAATAACTATAACAATGTTGAAATAAAAAAGTTAATATTTTCTATTTATATTTATATTATAGTTTTTAAAAGTTAAATTAATAATAATCGTTGAAATTCTTTTTTAAAAAAATGTGTTTCAAATAATCAAAAAGTATTTTCAAAATTATTTTTACATTTATATAATATTTAACCTTCTTATTTTAACCTTCCTCAATCCCGTAATATGATATCCAAATCATTACATATGGTATTTAAAGATTCTACGATAAATGATAATTTGTTTAAGCATACCTTATTAGTTACTCCGCGATAACTGTATTTGATCATGTGCTTAATTCATTCATTAAATAAATCAAGCATATAAAGAAAGGGCTAACCTGCTGTAAACAAACTAACATAGGGACTAAAGTTAAACAAACTTACTAATTAGAAGGGCTTAACAAAGTAATCACTTCAAACTAATAACAATATTCTTCAAAACCCTCCGCCACCCCCTTACCGGATTTCACTACCAAAACCCTTGAATTTGTTTCACTTTCAAATCCAGCCATGAATATCGCTTCCGTTAAACTCGACACAATCCCTATGACACCTCCGTTCACTTCTACCACCGTCTCCGGTGGCCGGATCAACACCAATACCCCTGCGTTCCGTACAACTTTCTCTCAGCGTAAGAATGGTTCAATTTCATGTTTAGCTGTCCCGATTGTAACTGTTGAAGAAAAGAAGGGTGAAATACCTAGTCGAATCGGGTCATTAGGTCAAGTATCCGGTGTGTTAGGTTGCCAATGGGGTGATGAAGGTAAAGGCAAACTGGTTGACATTTTAGCTAAACACTTCGACCTCGTTGCTCGTTGTCAGGTATTATTTTCCTTTGACCTAACTTCTTCTTCTTCTTCTTCTTATTATTATTATTATTAGTATTATTATTAGTATTATTATTATTATTATTATTATTATTATTATTATGCATGTGTATCTATATATATTCGAATCCATGTATTTGTGTGTATTTGAGTTATAGAAATGTCAATTTTATGAATTTGTCAATTAGTATGTTTAAAATAAAATTCTGTCAATTCTTTATACAAACTATACGTCATACCAGAATCAAAGTGATGTGAACTTTCATTTTGTAAAAAATAAAAAAATTAAAGAAATCTTTAAAGTGAAGGTGTATATAAAAGAAGATGTGAATGTTTGCCTCTAAGTTGAATCTTCACATTGGAGTTTTTATGGTAACTTCTTGTTACGAAATGTATCTTCATATCACATCCAGCATCTTATACTAAAAAGAACTAAAAATCCAAAAACTCCGAAAGTATAAAATGTCAAGGGAAGTTTGATCCTACTTAATGTAACCAATATACATGATAAATGTAATATTTTTTATGTTTATTTTCTACATAGGGAGGGGCTAATGCTGGACACACTATATATAATTCTGAAGGAAAGAAGTTTGCACTTCATCTTGTTCCTTCAGGGATACTTAATGAGGATACCATGTGTGTTATTGGGAATGGAGTTGTGGTACATCTTCCTGGGCTATTTAAAGAAATTGACGGGCTTGAGTCTAACGGTGTTCCGTGTAAGGGAAGGATTTTAGTTTCCGATCGTGCTCATTTGTTGTTTGATTATCATCAAGAGATAGATGGGCTTAGGGAAGCCGAGCTTGCAAATTCGTTTATTGGGACTACTAAGAGAGGGATTGGGCCGTGTTATTCTAGTAAGGTGATTCGAAATGGTATAAGAGTGAGTGATTTGAGGCATATGGATACTTTTTCGGATAAGCTTGATCTTTTGTTAGCAGATGCAGCTTCAAGGTTTAAGGGTTTTACCTATAGCCGTGACGTGCTAAAGAAAGAAGTGGAAGTGTATAAAAGATTTGCAGAGAGGTTGGAACCATTTATCTGTGATACTGTTCATTATGTGAACGAATGTATATCACAGAAGAAGAAGATTCTGGTTGAAGGTGGTCAGGCAACTATGCTTGATATTGATTTCGGAACTTACCCATTTGTAACATCTTCAAGCCCATCAGCTGGTGGAATTTGTACTGGTCTTGGTATTGCTCCTAGAGTTCTTGGTGATGTGATTGGTGTGGTAAGTATGATTTGTTCTTCATATATTGTTTATTACATAATCCTTATGTTATAAATGCTTGTTTATAATCTTTATTGGCTGTCATGAACTCATGATGCAGGTTAAAGCATATACTACTAGAGTTGGATCAGGACCATTTCCTACTGAACTATTAGGTAATGCTGGAGATCTTCTTCGAGCTGCTGGACAGGAGTTTGGTACAACCACGGGTCGTCCTCGTCGTTGTGGCTGGCTTGATATAGTTGCTCTCAAATATGTTTGTCAGATTAATGGTTTTTCTTCTTTGAATCTCACTAAACTTGATGTGTTGTCGGATCTTCCTGAGATTCAGTTGGGTGTTTCTTATAAACATGCTGATGGTACCCCCATGTATTCATTCCCTGCTGATTTAAGTGATCTTGAGCAGTCAAAGGCAAGTTTTCATTTATTTCTAAATTTTTGTCTACTGTGTTAACTAATTGAAGGCTTTCTTGTTTAGGTGGAATTTGAAACTATGCCAGGGTGGCAGGCTGATATTTCATCAGTAAGAAACTACTCTGATCTGCCAAAGGCTGCACAACGATACGTGGAAAGAATAGAAGAACTTGTTGGTGTACCTATCCATTACATTGGCGTTGGGCCTGGACGTGATGCTCTTATATACAAATGAAGCTGGAGCAAAACGGATCTCTCCAAATTCTAATCTCATTATTTAGAGAAAACAAAATTGCATTGCCTCCTAATAATTTTAACCTTTGAATAAAGGTTGTTATCTAACAACGTGCATTGTTGATGCTTGAATTTTGTGTCACTGGTTCTGTTGAGTGACCTTCTGAGATGCAGCAAAGGATTTTTAGTTAGGTATGATGTTTCTGATACTGGGGATGTTTTTCGGTACTATGTTAGGGTTTATGGTTGATGCAGTTTGTGAGCTTATTAGCTATTTATCCTATAAACAAGGTGTTACTAGTCATCTGGATTCTTCGCACATTGTTGTGTCTTGATAAAGCACAATCACTTGTGTTTAGAATTTCAATTCTTTTGCCATACCCTTTGAGTAGCAGTGCCATATCATTTTGTTAACATGATTAGTTTCTACTCGTAGTAATCAAGTTTATTCTAAGTGAATCTCACATGAACACTGAACACCCCTGGGCAGTGAGACACTTGGGATATCGAGCGGAAAAAATGATGACTTGGGCAAGAAGGCATTACTTTCTTGATATGATTACTTTCTAATATTCAAGTCTTGGGATATCGTGCGGAAAAAATGACAACTTGGGCAAGAAGGCATTACTTTCTTGACGTGATTACTTTCTAATATTCAAGTCTATTCCAGATGTCTAATTTGATGCAAGCGGATTGTGTTTAATTGGTAGAGCTGGATTGCCAGCCAATTAGTTATATCTTTGTTTACTAATTTAAAGAAGGGTTAATTCACCAAAAGTGCAATGAACTGTCACCATTTGTTCCATATATACAAGCTACCCATTTTATGTTCTGGGTAAGAAACTTTATTATTGCATATCTGGTTTTTCACTAAAGTTAGGTCTAAGGGAAATTTTGAATGATGCTCATTTACATGAATTTTAAAGTTGGCCATGACAAGGGGGTAAGGTTGACTTATACATAGAACATCATGGTTATGATATACTCTCTTGGTTGTTGGATGATGATGATGATGATAATGAAATGAAAGATGATTCTGATACTGAAATTGAAATTGAAGAGGATGTTATGTCATATGTGAATCTACATAATGAGGGTGAGGATAGTGTGATCATTCCACAGAAAGGAATTAATGACTCATTCTTAACTAAGCTGTGTAGTAATAACTTTGTTATGTTTGATGAGAATGTGTCATATTGTGACAACCGTCAAAAATTTTAGGTCAATAACGCACTTAGATTCCTAGTCTATCTATTTATGATTACAACACTCAAAAATCCTAGTGAAAAGTCTAGGTTACGACTCCTTAAGTACTGAAACCGTAAGTTATCGAAATCGCGTAACGTTTTAGGAGATTGCTTAGCGAACTTTAAGACCGTGAACAACTTTAAATTAGGTTACAAAGTGCCAAAGAAAACAAATGAAATTTAATTTCATTCATCAACACAAAATATTTAACCGAAATGAAATTTAAGTTTCATGACTCACACTTTAACCAACAAAAACATCACAAAAATCAGAAATTAACCGAAATGTCGTAACTCGGCAAACGCGACCCGAATCGAATAAACGAGACTCGAATCCGACAAACTAATACTTGAATATCCATTATAAACAATCTAAAATACAATTTAAAGTATTTTAGAAATTTAGAACCTCAATGTTTATAACCCTTATATTAAGCATAAAAACAACACAATTTAAAGCATTGAAATGTACAAGACTTGTGAGATTTTAATACAAATAAATAACACAAATAATATATATGATATTTTAACAAAAAAATAAAAATAATAACTCATTTTTGATGTCAAAAACCGGACCTCCACCCCCCCCCCCTCTTTTCCACTCAAATTTCTCCACTAACTAGCTAAGATTCCATGCAAGACCTTTATCCATTTCCACACTCTTTCTTTCCATCATTTCCTCTCTTTTCTCTCAAGAAAAACACACACAATTCTCTCTAAACACACACTAAATCTCAGCCAACATTCATCCCTAAATCATCTTCTAAAAAGTGTTCTTACACAAATACAAAAACTTTGAGGTAAAATCACTCTTCCTAGCTTCCATTTCCTACTTTTACTATGTTTTTTTCATGGATTTCATGCCTTTTTCATTGCTTAAATCCCCATATAAGGTTTGATGGTTTGTAGGTTACACCTTATACACATTCATGTGTAAAAGAAGGGTAACCTATGATCAAACCAAGAATCAAACCGAAAAAGTCGACTTTTTTTGATGTTATAGAGTTTATTTACATGTTCTTGCTAAAATAAATGGTTAAAATGTTAAAATATATTTATGTTTCTGTAAAACACATGTTCATGCATAAAAGAAAAGACTTCAATCTTTGGATGAGGTCTAAAAATCGTTTGGTAGTGAAATCACTCCAAAAAGATCATTTTGTCATGCATGTAATCTGTCAAGATTTTGACCCTACTTTGATCGACCATAACTCAGTCAATAATGGTCCAAAAATCGTGATTTTTCTTCTAGAATTTAGCTTAATGTCTTACCTTTCAAACCCCACTGGTCTCACTCAAATCCATTGAGTTTACAACCTCCAAATGAATCACACGAATATGATGCGCAAACAGTAACTTTTGTGTTAGCACCTTGATGTGATACTTGTTCATGTGTCTTAAAGTATTCAAGAAATCTAAGAAAAATTACTTTAGATTAAGTATTTTTAGAAAATGCATGAAAATCATGCATTATTTTAGCCTTGTAGAATGCAAATAATTATGTTGTGATTAATCAAAAATACAAAAATATTAGATAAAACGTGTTAAAAATTTGGGGATGATTTTTCTCAGTAACTATATCATGAAAAGAACTTCGAAAATAAAAATGTGAATTTTTGGGAAAACATAAGTATTTTTCCTAGTTTAATACAAATAAAGTCTATAAAGAGGAAAAATATTCATGAAAAATACTTTTTGACATCAAAAAAAAATATGGGAAAATTCCTGTGTCATTTTCCACAGAAAATGACACTATCCTCAAAATTTGACACACATTGGAAGTGAATTGATACGTTTTCCGATTTACGTCTTGATTAAACACATAAAGTTGGGAACCAAAGTTCCAGTGCTCAAAACAACATGAAAATTTTACACAAACCTAAAAATGAGTTAAAACTGATCTAGTAAAAATTTCAGAATTTTTCATGAATAATTACTATTTTTCTCATATTTATCACACTTTATAGACATTAATTGATTAAAAATAATCTGTATGTCTAAAAATCTCCAAATTTTCACAGAAAATTTGTGAACTATATTTCATGTTTCATACCAAGTTTGGTAATTTTTAGATGTTGTATACATATATTTCCATTATTTTGTTCGCAACTCGAACAATTACCGACAACGTAAATTAAATGGAAATTCGAACTTTAGCGGCACTTTGTAATTAATTAGTTAGCTAAGCAATCCTAACAAACTGTATTAGTCGAGAAACTAATTAGAAACCTTGTGTTCTTAGGAATTGATAGGAGTCAAACCCGGTCGGTACGCGCATTATATCCATCTGTACGCTCACGCTCGAACTGTGAGTTTCATAGCCCCTATTTTTTAACGCTTTGATATGATTTGAGGTGAGAATACATGATTTTTCTTTTGTGGTTACAAGTACATATAAACTGTTACGTATTGCATAAGTTTCCATTATTCAAATTATACGGGCCTCTATCATGAATTGTTAGTTATGGACTTAAACGCGAATATTGTGAATAGATCTATTGGGTTGACACCCCCGTCCGGGTTGGTCGCGCCAACTTGAAAAACGGACGCATAATCATTTGACCCACTACGAGTGTTGTGAATAGAACACTTGCGAGGCAACTAAATTGTTAAGGTTTCAATTCATGAGCTTATGGCAATAGTAATACACTTTGATATTGTGATAAGACAAAATAACTTGAAATCTCGTAACCACGGGTCTAATTTACAAATGCTTACACCTATGAACTCACCAACTTTATATTGACGTATTTTAACATGTATTCTCGGGTAACTAAGGCGCTATGTAGTTGTGCCGTTGTGTCGCACTTTTTGACGTAGGAGTTGCATTCACTCGGAAGGACTTAGCATGAACTTTGTCAATTTGAATCAAGCTAGTTATTCGTTAAAGTTTGTAATGGTGTTGCTAAGACTATGTAATTTAAGGGTGTTGTTTAGCGACTCTCTTAGAAGTCGTTCATTGTAATCTTTGTTCGTGATCCGCGCACGTTGCGCTCCCACCAGAAATTGGGGTGTGACACATATGATCCAGTTGACCCTCATAGAACCGATGCTAGTAAAATCCCAGATTCTTTAGAAGAGTTAGAGATATATGATAAATACAAAGTGAAATCATGTGTGACTTATCCTATCCACAACCATGACCAACATTGGAAAGACATGAAACCCATTTTGGGTATGAGGTTTGCCAATCCTGCACAACTAAAATATTGTTTAGCCAACTATGGTGTTGCACATGGGTTACAATTATGATATGAAAGAGTGGACTGGAGGAGTATGTTAGTCAAATGTGGTAAAAATATTGAAACAGGAAGGTGTGCAACTGGAAAGAGAAAGAGGGAAGAAAAGTTGAATGATGATAGTTCTGGTAAGGGTGGGCCTGCTAAGAAAGGTAAGGGTGAGGCTGCTAAGAAAAGTAAGGGGCAGGCTGTTAATACCACTGTTGAATCCCCATTTAGGCTATGGGCCACATGGATGTCTAGTGAAAGATCATTTCAGATCAAGTCTTTGATTCCAACACATAAGTGCACTAGAAACTTTAATTAATGTTAGCTTGAGTACTTGTAGGAGAGCAAAACATAGGGCAATATTTCATCATGAGGGGGGTCTACAAGAGCATTATGGTAGGTTATGGGACTATAGACAAGCAATATTGGACAGTAATCCTGGATCAACAGTTAAGATTGAGGTTGAAGAGAAAGGCAATAGTAATGTTCAGTATTTTCTGAGAATGTATGTGTGCTTCAAAGGTGTGAAAGATGGATGGCAAGATGGTTGTAGGAGGGTGATTGGACTGGATGGATGTTTTCAGAAATCTCAGGTTAAAAGAGAGTTATCGATTGCAATGGGTAGGGATGCTAATAATCAAATGTATCCAATTGCATGGACTGTGGTAAATGTTGAAAACAAAGATAACTGGTGCTGGTTTCTAGCTTCATTATGTGATGATCTGAAATAGTACAATGGCCACTATGTGACCATCATATCAGATGGACATAAGGTAACCGTTTACTTATATATTGAATTGCATTTGTCTATACTTAAATGTGTCCATAAGTAACTGTTTATTGAATTGCATTTGTCTGTACAGGGGTTAATTGAGGCAGTAAGGACATGGTTGCCTGTAGCAGAGCATAGACAATGCACTAGGCATATCTATGCAAACTTTACAAAGAAATGGACAAGTGTCCATTTTAGGAGCCTCTTTTGGTCTGCTGCATCAAGCATGATAGTTAGTAGGTTTCAAGAAAAGATGGAACAAATAAAAGAGCTAGATGTAGCAGCTTACAACTATTTGCTTGAGAAGGATCCAAACACCTGGTGTAGAGCTTTCTTCCAAATGGATCGAGCCTGTGCAGCATATGAAAATGGTATATGTGAGAGTTACCATAAAGCCATATTTGAAGCTAGACAGAAACTCATCATCACAATGATGGAAGAAATTAGAGTGTATCTGATGCAAAGGTTTTTTACCATGAGTCAACAGGCAAGGGCTTTGGAAGATGAAATTTGTCCTTCCATCAGAAAATACATAAAAGAACAGAAATGCAAGCAAAGGTATGCAAAATCTTTCTAGATTACTGAGTTGGATTTATTTTTTCAATAGCATGTAACTGTATGTAAAATTATTCTGTTAAGGGATTGGATTGTGTACCAAAGCCACTACCAAGTGTTTGAAGTTAGAAGTGCAAATGAATCCTATGGGGTTAACCTAGATTCAAGGACATGTGAATGCAAGCTGTGGGATTTAAGTGGCATACCTTGTGTGCATGTTGTTGCCTGCTACATCTATTGCCAGAGGGAAACTCATGAGGGTGTTAGCCAGTGGTTGAGGAAGGATAGCTGGGAAAATACGTACCAATACTCAATTAAGCCTGTCACTGGTTCTGCAAACTGGAGTAGATTGAACTTACCTCCAATTGTCCCTCCAATCCATAGAACCATGCCAAGAAGACCTAAGAATAAGAGGATCAAACACACTTCTGAGAATGATCATGTTGTGAACAGAGTTGGTAGAGTTATGACATGTCAAAACTGTTGGGACAAAGGTTACTCCAAGAAATACTACACCAATCACACCAGACCTAAACCAGAAACAGTTACTAGAGGTGGAAGGAGAGGTGGTTTCAAAAGAGGTGGTGCTGGTAGAGGTGGAGCTGATACAAGTGGAGCATGAACAAGTGGTGCTGGTACAACTTGTGCAGGAACAAGTGGTGTTTCAAGTGTTGGAGGAGTGCCAAGTGGTGTATCAGATGAGAGCAAAGTGGAAGGAGAAGGTGTATCTGGTGGAAACAAACCTCTTGCAAGAAAGCTATTTAATGAAGATTAACCACCTGGAACCCAAGAAAGTATGGCACAACCACGTGTTGCTGATTCTGATGTTATACATGATCAGGTTGAGTTGTATTTTGGTCCTTATAAGAACAGAGGTTTTGTGAAGCTCAAAAAGAAATCTGAGAGAATTGCAAATCAGTTGAGGGTGAACCTACCCAAAGATGGAAGTGGTACATCAGTTGATAAGCCATTAACTCTGGATGATGAAGCCTCTGAGAAGTAGGTGGGAAACTGTGGAGAAGTATTGTATGTATTTTAAATTGGTCAATTATTGTACCAATCGTTTTTAATTTCTTCATCAACAAAGTAAAATGCTTTACACCTTTTCACTACAGACTAAACCACAAAACCCCCCAAAAATGTCAGGACAAAGAAGAAATCAACAATACAGTAAACAACAAAATAAATTACCATGGAATTTGGACAAGTTAAAAAACGACGAGCAGGATTCGTAGAGGTCCATGAAGTACGTAATACCAACAAAAGTGGAGGATTACAGTCGTAATGTGTTGGTAAGTCACCCGATCGCTTCGATTTTACAGAATGAGAGGAAGAAGAAGACATGAGCTGCAATCGGGTTTTCTTTCTGAAACTAGGGTTCAAAAAGGAACAGAACAAGATAAAACTGAAATATAAAGTCTCGTTTTCTGACGTGGCAATTACAAATATACAGCTAACATGTCAAAATACTCAACGTGGCATCCCACGTGACTGCGTTGTCAGCAAAGTCATTTTCCATCAGGTTAGAATCAAGTTTGTAAAGATACGTAAACGGTTTCTTCCGGTTGATTACAAATCCATAACATAAAATAGGTAACTTGTATATATGGAACAAAGGGTGACAGTTCGTTGCACTTTTGGTGAATTAACCCTTTAAAGAAAGATTTACAGTAATTTTAACATAAATGGAGCATCAGTTCTTTAATTTTCATTTATCTCCTAAACCAATGTTAGACACCCACTTATTTGTTTGTTTACCAATTAAAAGGATCAAAGCAGAGAGAAGCTTTAGAACAGTATCTAAAATAAACTTTAAAGTAATATTTGTCTTTTGTCTTCATTTCAAAGTAACAGGCATCACTTCTAGGTTTTGCAAATTATAAACAACAAATCATAATTGAAAGTACTGAAAACCTCGAGTTGATGGTTTCTAACCCAAACAAATCCAATACCTTGCACCTTGCCGACATCAACGATGGAAATGCTCAAAGTGTTACTAAACCGCACAACTTGAGGCTCATTCTCAATTTGTATCACCTCATGAGATTGAAGATGTTTAGATGACTACATAGGAACTAGGTCTTGGCGAACTACAGGTTGCTCTATCCTTAGCAACCTGCATAAAGGGAAAAACCAAGTTATAGCATGAGTCTATTAACTTAAATTTAGAAGTGTGATCCAAGATAGAGAGGACTCCTCTAGTATTTCTGTAAGGGAGGTATGAACACATATTCTATTAGACAACAGAGTTCATACACGACATAACTAAATTTGATGGGAAGCCTTCTAAGCAACAATATACCTAGGTAGTCATTTTTATGAGCCAATAAACATATCTTCAGAACTAACTGGATGGAAAAAGAAACTATTATACATTAGAGTGTTCCTTTACATATGTTTCTCTATTTGTCTTTTAGGTCTATACTTGTACGCCATTTGTGGAACACATTGAGTCCAAAGTATAAATCTCCTTCTATGTAATTCCTTTGTATATACCATTTGAATATCTCCAACGCCTTCATGAGAAGATTAGATCAATTGATATGAATTGCACCTCTATTAGCAGGTCATTGAAATAAACATCCACTAATAAAAGTGTTACGGAGTATTTGTTATATCAAAATGAATGATATAATCCATCCACCATTTGTTCATCGTTATAGATGATAAGCCTATCAATGTGTACTAGGGGTGTGTTCCGTACCGAGTTCTTGTCCCTGTACCGGTACTGCACCGGTACCAATCGATTTCAAACGGTTCGGTATTCGATACTCACTTTCGGACCAAAAAGAGAACCAGTGCTTTCGGTTTGGTAC
The DNA here is from genome assembly GCA_963921325.1 of Logfia minima. Taxonomy (NCBI): domain Eukaryota; kingdom Viridiplantae; phylum Streptophyta; class Magnoliopsida; order Asterales; family Asteraceae; genus Logfia; species Logfia minima. Next base: position 19,124,805 of record OY992763.1, on the reverse strand, counting down.
CATTATTTTTTCACTTTTCCCGTTTTGGTATCATACCCGAAATATATATATTTTCTTTTGTTATTGGTCATTTGGTTATTTCTATATAATATAAGATTTATTCTGAAAAAACATCAGTGAGTGAAACATTATTTTCATTATCATATTATGTGTATATGAGCACAAAATGATATTTTTGGGTGATTAAAAAAATAGAGTTACGTATGAATACAATTGGAATATTATAAAATTCTAGCTATTGCTTTTTTACACAAAAATTCACGTTTTAACACTCTAGTTAAATCGAATTCCAAATGTATTGCTTGCATGTGACTTTGTGTCATTATCAAATCACATAACATGGTACAAAACAATGTTTTCGTATTTATACGTTTTCTCTTTCGTCATTGTCCGTCTATGTTAAATGATGAACTTTATTTATTTGTGATACATTGATATTTATTGTTTTTGATTTTTATTGAAATAAGATACGAACACACGGGTTCACTCATATATGTAATAGTTGTTCTTTTTTATTATACTTTATGTACCAAACCGGGTATTGTACCACTTTTACCACACCGGTACCATAATGCTTCAAACGGTCCGGTATTCGGTACTCACTTTAGTGCCAAAAAGAAAACCGGTACCAACCGGTTCGGTACGGTATGATACCGGTTCCGTCCCCAACTCATCCCTACTGTAAAACAGTGTAAGATCAAACACAGATGAGGAATTATAATGACATCAATAAGAAATTGGCTTCGTTAAAGAAAAAAGAGATCGGCATTAATTCAAATGCATAAGTACCTTCAACATTTCTTCCTCTGATTTTGTCCATGGAAGTATCTTTCACCTTAAAGAAGGAAGTGAGGGAGCAACCTTTGTCGTAAAAGTCGGCCAAGTCGGCCGACTTATTAGGGACTAGTCGGGTCTTGGGACTAGTCCAACTCGACTTGGCCTAAGTCGGGCTAAGAGTCGGTCAATACTAGTCAACGGGACAAAATCGGTCAAAGTCGGATTTAGTCAGATTTATTCGGTCAAAGTTGGTCAAAATCGGTCAAAGTCAAAGTCGGATTAATGTTTAAGTTTATGTTTGTTTATGTTTATGTTTATGGTTCTCTACTATATTTACGCATATAATTTTGAAAGTTATTATTTATATATAAAAAAGCACTAAAAAAGTCCAATCTAATTAGTCTCCGACTTGACCGATTGGTCCCCTACAAGGTCCTAGCCGACTAGTCTCGACTAACTAATTTTACAATCTTGGGGCGACGCTACAAATTAAATCAGAGTTCATCAGTAGTTATTACCAGATCCTAAGATAGGAAATCAATAATTAGAAGCAATCACGAGGTAAGGGAATTAGGGTGGGAGAAGAGTGTTAAATACTAACACGCTAACAGCTTCTTAATAGAACAACTTACTATTGTGCTTTCCTCTTGCGGATTTGTGAGCAACTAGACTCACTTGACATTTGGTTTTCTTTTTCCTTACATTTCTGTTTTGGGGCACTTGCTTCTGGTATTGGATTCTCAATTCAGTAGTTTGCTCAATCAAGCTTGCAGTTTCTATATGCATATCATCATTAACAACTCGTATTGGAGGATCAGGTAGGGCAGAACCTTCTTCACTTCTTGACATACAGTTGAAGTTAGCTCTAACTGCAGTGTTCTGTTGCCATTTCCTTCAGTCGTTTCAGTTTCATTTTTTTCTGGCTCGCTTTGTTTCTTGGAGGACTTGTTTGGTATAAGTTTGACTCAGAAGCCAGAAAAAACTTGTACATCTTTTCTGGCCAGTGAAGCCTTTTTCTTAGCTTCCAAATACTCAGATATTGCATGAGAATATGCACAGAATGGGCAGAAAAACTCCTCATTTTCATCAAGCGTGACATCAAAGCCCAAACAGTTTTCATGAACCCGTAACAGGCAGGATTCAGAACTACAAACTAACAATTGACCACCTTCATTGCATTTCATACAAAGATCTAACTCTGTCATAGACAATGAATCCTGAGTGATTGTGACCTCAGAGTTCAAAAAAGCTTCTTTTTGAGCAGCAATATCAGCTCTCTCATCAATAGCTCTTCCACTACAGGTAGTTGTTTCATTTCGACCATCATGTTCCATGGCCTGTTCCTCTCCATATGTGGCTTTAGGTAAATTATCATTACAATGAAGCTGTTCTTGATCATGTTGAGAATTAGCATGTGCATCACGTTCAATCAATTTTTTACCAATGATTCCTTCAAAAGGGTGTTCTGTAACTATTTCATGCTCTTCACTTGCAGGATGCTCCTTAGTTCGTCCAGTGGAATTCTCTACTTGATCAGCCTCTTGCAACACATTTTCTTGAATTTTGTTTTCATCTTTTTTAGATTTCAAAGCTAAATCATCCATAGCTAGAGTACCGTGGACATCATCAATCACTAGATTTATATCTTTCGGTACATTTGAAATTACTAGTTTACTCGTCTCTTTCAATGATGAAATAAGTGGATGACTACTCTCAAGAATCACTTCCTTCCAACTATTCCATCATAAAATACATATATCAAACACATTTACAATTTCAAGTCTTCTACCATTTGAGATATACATAACAAATAAAAAAGAAATCACTCATCTTTTTTAACGAACATTTCGGCAAAGAAAGAAGACCTCTTATGCGTTATAAAAGGATGGACATCTCATATTTCTTTTTCCAGTTTAGCCATTGTTCAGGTGTCTGCAAGCATTTTGAAAGAAACATAACTAAAAATGTAAAAAATTATTATTTTAAGCAAAATCATAAGATACTCAAATATAGTCTCACATCATGTAATATCTTCTTAAGGACATCTTCATATCGCTCTGATGCAACAAAACTGATTTTATCCTTTTGAGAAGCATCAGAATTAACTATAGTTTCATTATCATGAGCGAACAAGCTCTCCAGGATTTCTAAGGAGACCACCTCTCTTGCATCTTCTCCCGCATCACCTGAGATTGCAGGAGCCAATTTTACTAGACCTGAAGCATAAAAACTATGATCAACTCTCATACAAAAGAAAAGTTTCCATTTTTCTGAACAGATAAAAGGAACATCGAGCATAGCAATTAAAGTATATACATCTACTAGTTCAAAATTCGCAAGGGCTTCAATGACCCAATTCCAAAGAATGTATGGAGCAATAGAAGACTTGGACGCCATGAAGACCACTATCTCAGACTTCTAATCACTACAAAACTATTCTAATCAAGCATATATCAATTACTAGATATCACAAAAACTTAAAAGGTCAAAAAGGTAAAGGACAAGGGACAAAATCTCAACATTATACGTTATGAATTTAACCTTCTATATTGACAAAATGATCACATCAGTCTCTTATTTTTTTCGCAGTATTTTTAAACTTCTTCACCAATATTTTACCTGCCATCAAACAGCAATCAACTAATACTAATTTACAGACCCAGCATGGCATGCCACATGTATCAATTGATGATATGCATTACATTTCTTCATTTTCGTTCAAAGACTAAAGCACGCTACAAAAACTCAACATTTTTAATAAAGACTTTGACTAAGAATCAAGGCCAAATAAGAGAAAATTGGAAAAATCTTCTGACCATGATTGATACCAATAATAGTTATAACTAATGAGCAAATAGGGTATCTGCAACGGGATCTTTGCAGTAAGTAGAAATCTGACAATATTTTGAACCATCTAACTTTTTTTTAAAAAAGCCTTCTTTTTTGGGACAAAAAAGACCAGAACTAGCAGATGCCCTATTTAGCAAGTTTCCGAAAGACAAACAGATTCATAGCTGTGTTAATACACAAAGCATCATAATTTATAGGCTCCATAATTCAAAGGGCAAATTTCCAAGAAAGGTAAAGAAAGTTTAATAAAAGCTCAATAAAGGGGAACGTAAGCTAATTTGCAAAATAAAAGGACTATAAATTTGATTTTGCTCATAAGAAGGAGTGAATTTTAACAGCTAAAAAGCTATTTGGTTGCCTATATTGAGCTTTTCATTTTATGTTACCTATTTATGAGCAAAATTGAACATTAACTCCTTTTAACGTGCAAATGAATTTACGTTCCCCGAGCTTTTTTGAACTTTTACGTTCCCTCTTTTATGGAATTTGGCTTAAATTCAGAAACAACTGCATCCCAAATCAAACAGATTAAGTTTCACTGTAGTTTATGGTAACACAGCTTAAGTAAAGAGAATGTTTTTTGAAGTATTAACTCACTAGGCCTCACACACCATATCTCACATTCAGTAACTATGGCAATGCAACGAATAATTATATCATAAAGTATTAATTCTACAATCACTAAACGATTTTAAATCCGAAATTGGGAAGACAATTTACAAAAATAAAACAATAATAGGGTTGGAGATCTTACCTATTTGTAGATTGAATCGAGCACTATAAAGAACAGGATCATATGTAATTAGTAAATTAATACCCAGATTTTAGGTTACTGATCGTAGAACTGACAATTATGATTTTTGAATATATTTCCACTATCTAGGGCTTGTGGTGGAAGCAAGGAGACTGATATTTGAATAATTTGCATTTTCAAACCATATTTTAATTTTCTGTGAATTCAATGCTTACACCACCCTCGCTTTACTTCTAGGCAACCATATACTTTGTGTTCCTTAGACCGGCAGCCGTGCTCGGTATCCGTCGACTCACCGCGAGACACCAGTGACGGAGTAATAATCGTGGTGGGTTACCGTCATGGAGCAGAGGACTGCACGCATTGTTGTGGGCCTTGATTATTAATAACTTTTTCTTTTAATTTCAGACATTTAATTAAAAACACTTAAAAAAAATATTACTACCGCTACAGTTTTTATCTAAAAGAACAATTAAAAAAATAAAATGACCCTTACCAACAGTTTAAACTTTTTTATTTATTTTAAAAATCTATTTTACACCTATATATAATTTACACCAAATTTATATGACACGATCACAACTACTATCTTCAAAATGGATATAATTAATCGTATTAATTGTATTTTTGATGATTCTACTGAAGCCGGCAAACTTATAGCAACTCTGTAACAATGCGTCGAGGAAGAAAAAGAAGTTACTGGGGCTGGAGGTTCATACTCACAAGCAAAACTGTCTCTTAAATATATACAAAGGGATCACAAAGATGCCCGAAACTTTCGGTGGATGACTACTTTTAAATGAGCGTGAATAAGATTCGGAGAACCATGTACACTTGTGTGATATTGCACAACATGATTCAAGAAGATAACGGATTCGCAATAAGTCTACTTGAGGAAGAGTTTCTTGTCGATTCGACTAACTTGGTCCAATACGGATTTAGGGAAAGAGTCGCGCCGCGTGAAGTAAGAGAAAAAAAATACGCGATAAAGTGGTGCATAACCACAAAGCGATCTCCCCGAGCATATTTGGATGCTTGCGCCCAACTTTCGAAGTCTGTAGACTTTGAGTTATTATTGTATCATTTATTTTATATGTTTATTGTAATGTTTTCGTGTTTTTTTTGTTGTAACGTTTTCTTTTTATTTTTTATTTGTTGTAACGTTTTTCTTATTAATGAAATATTATTTTTAATTATTGTATTATTAGTTTTATTTAATTAAAAATATAATTGGGTTTTTAAAAAAATGAATAACAAATAAAATAGTTGATCTGAGTTGTCCATTGTGAAAAATCCGACTCTGACTTGTTGTGAGATGATTGACCGTCTTGCTGTCGTTGTACTCACAACGGATTACAACGGTCCGTCAACACTGCAAGTGGTCTTATTGGACACATAGATATATAAGTTCAATATCTGCTTTTCTGATTTTGAATTTAAAAGAAAAATGGTTTTTCTTTTAGAAGGTCTCTCAAATGAGGGTTAGCCCAATAACTTTTATTTTGGTGTTATTTTGGTATTATTTTTTATTTGGTAAGCTCAAGGAAGAGTAACGGGCTAAAATGTGGAGGGAAAGCCCAATAATTTGTACTTGGTATTATTTTTAGTATTATCTTTAATAAACTTTAAATTAAAATTTCAATTTATGAAATTAGTTTTTCAATTTAGAATGTTTGTATTAGTTTGACTTATTTATTTATTTAATTAAATGTTTTGAGTTTTAAGAAAAATAAAAAAATAAATGAAAAGTGAATCTCAATTATTATTCATGATTAATCGTGGAATGATATTTAGTCGTGTTGACGAGGGTATCAAAGACAGATCACGACGGACTGCCACCACTGCAGGTGTTCTTATATTCAAAGTGCTAAGATCATTCGTAGCAGGGTGTTCTGTACTATAGTGTCGAAAACATACTTTTATTAAAAAACAACGTCAGAAATAAAGTTTTATTTTTGTTTTTTAATAGTTTTAAAGTAATAGAAGTTGATCCTTATGACACCCAAAGATTTATTGAACTAAAACGACAATCTTATTTATTTATTTATTTATTTATTTATCAAAGTTTTACATCACAAACATAAGTGAAAATGTATTAGAAGTTATAAAAAAAAGACTAAAACAAAACGTCTTCGGGTATCATCTGGTCTTACGATTCCCATCTTGAAGAGCCTACTTGATGTTTCTAAAGATATACATGTACATGCGTAAGCCTAAAGGCTTAGTCATTTCGTGTGTTTGTGTACAAAATATCACACACAATATGCAATGATGATGCAAAATGTAAAAACGTAAAATATACAAAGTATAATGAGATCTCGTTGTCTGTCAGGGTTAATCAGATCTCAAGTCGTCTCCGACATCGATTTAGCATAACGGCTATCTGTGTCACGACTATCTATATCAGCACTACATTGAGTGACGAGTATCTGCTAGTATCGACTTAGTACAAACAAGTGGCCGCTTGTGTACTAATCGTACTAATATATATGTGGGTAAACGATCATCACATTTCAGTAATAAATACATACAGATATATATATAAGAGCCAACGACCATTACATTTCAGCTCCTGGTTACCCAACGACTAACATGAAATTAATATATTTAAAGTCAATGTGCGTGCTATTAAATGCAAGTAAACAGATAATCAGGTCATCACATGGTATATCGTATATATTTTAGTTTTAAAAATAACAAGAAACTCACCTTATTAGTTTAGATTGTAATTGCGTGTGTCAACCTATTAATTATACACGTAAACGGTTGAATTATTACAATGTACAATGCTAACTGAATTATATCATAGAGTACAATTCTATAATCTTTTACTAGACGAAATCGTATTATGAATATTATTAAATTATTAAATTATAATGAATCAAGTCACTAGTTTATGTATCTATTATTAAATTAAGTGTGCAACAAAGTCTAGCGTAGCAATTTTTGTCATAAAAAAATAAAATATTTAAATAATCAAAATTAGAAAGAATAGTACCTCTTTATTCGTTAGGTTAGCGATGTACGTATCTAATTTTTTGTATGTAAAAAGTGTGAATGAATGAGTATTTTTGGCTATCTATTTATACTATCACAATTAATTCTTGTAAGCAACTTATAAGCCTAAATTATCATGATTTCATATGTGTCTTTTGAATACTAAAACTTAATAACTAAGAAATTAACACATCGACTTTTACTAGCTTATTCATACATTTAGATAGGATTTAGAAGACTCTAGAATTTAAATCATTTTACAAAATTATGATAATACTATTTAGTTACTTTAAATTTTACATAAATGTATTACTAGGATACATGAGTTCTTAAAATTTTAAAAATGACTTTAAAAATTGAATTGAATTATTAACATTTATATAGCATAAACTTATCAAGTAATTGTTAATTAAGTTGGTTAAATTAAATTTTGACCTTTGGTATTAATTTAACTATCAATTATATTTTATTTCTTCACATAATAAATATTGACCATGAAGGCCATCAAGTTCAACATTCAGTTTTAAATTTTAACAGCAGCCATGAAAAACATAATGTTGAAAGTACAAAATAAAAAATGGGGTGGATGTCCTACCAAGTTAAGAACAAAGAAAATGGAAGGAGCACTGCAACTAAGTATCTGGTAATGAATAGCTCCTATAAAAGCTTTACTTGTATGTATAATAAAGAGTAGAACTTTTGCGGCTAAAATGGCATAGTTATCTTTAACAACTATAGATTATGGTTGAGTGGTAGGCAGCAGCAACTTCATGCTATTTGGTTTCTCAGTCATATATGCTATGCAGATCGTCCATCATTCATATCAGTTTCCACAGAAGAACTTGCCATCCAGTCTTGCTCATTTTAACCGGAAACTTTCATTCACCAGGCGAAGCACATCGTCTACTAAAAATGTACAGAGGCTGATACACATACATTCAGAAAGCTTGTGAACAATATAAGTTTCATAAATTAATATAAGACACAATTTGTTGGAAGGTTTTAAGACGGCAGTTGAAAACCATCCACTCCCTCTCGATCAATGACGATGTGACGACTTTCTTAACCAGGAAAACATCCAATTTTCAGCAAATCTACAAACCTTAATTCTAGATTTCTAGTGCTCAATAATATCAGACTTTGAAGAGTGATGATAACTGTGATATAACAAAAAAGTAATCATAAAAAGCTATGCCAGTACCAATACAAAGAAACAAATGACAAAAAATAACAGATTTATTATTTGGTTGTGTATCGAACTTTACATTTTTTACTATTGTATGTCAAAAGTGCTATTGTATGTATCGAATTTTACAATTTCGGATATTGTATGTAACAGGTGACCGGATAACCGGAAACTACCGGTTCGATACATACAATAGACATTTTTACAAAGTTCGATACATACAATAGACACTTTTACAAATTTACATACATACAATAGACATTTTTTCAAGAGGAAAAACCGGGTACCTATTCATCCGGTCACCCGTTACATACAATTTACGAAATTGTAAAATTCGATACATCCAATAACACTTTTGAAAGGTAGTTACATACAATAGTAAAAATTGTAAAGTTCGATACATAACCAAATAATAAACCCAAAAATAAATATAATTCTACATTTGTATCGAATACTATGTACATAGTTGTCATGTGTACCCTACATATTCATATCTGACAATAACAATTTGCTAAGACTACAGTAAATGAAATCAAATACTACCAGCTTTCGAACTTCCCCATTGACGCCTACGAGCCCTTCTTTTCCTTCCATCGTTCTTGGCCTTAACTTTTTCCTTCAAGTCCCTCTCACCACGCCTTTTATACATTTTAAAAGTTATATTCCTCTCAGCAGCCATCAACCTCACTTTCTCAGTAATCTCAGCAGCAATCTGTCTGTTATACAGTTTTCTTAATCCTTTCATAAGCTTAGCAAAAGTATCGGGTTGTGGCATTAAACCAGACTCCATCATGTCCAAACAGTAAGAACAAGCTTCCTTCACATGCCCTTTCGTAAAAAGTGCATGAATCCAAATCGTCCACACATAAACATTAAGATCACACCCTTTATGGATAATACAACCCCAGACATCTTTGCTCAATTCGAGCTTATCACCTCTTAAAAGTGCATTCAAAAGATCTTTCAAGAGGCCATACTGAGGACTAGAAAAAAGGCCTCTTCCAACCATTTCCTTAAAGTACTCACAAGCTTCAACTAGACATTCTTGATCAATAAGCCCATGAATCAAATTCACAAAATTGTCGAGTCCTGGACTAAGCCCACTTGCTTCAATCTCATTCCAAGCTTGAAGCCCTTCTTTAACCTCACCTAACTTAAATGCTAGCCTAATAATGGTATTGTAAATTTTAAGATCTGGATAACAACCAATCTTTCGCATCTCATTCATAAGTTCTAAACATTCGTCCAGCTCATCTTTCTTTTCATGAGAATTCAAAATATGTAAATATGTCATCTGATTTGGTGTATGACCTCTTTGTATCATGTGATCCAATAATTCATAAGCCTTTACTGTTTTTCCACGTTTACAAAAACCACTTATTAACGTAGTGTAAGTAACAACATCCGCCTCACAGCCATGTTTCTCCATGTCGAAGAACACCTGCATTGCATTCTCCATTTTCTCCTGACCACAAAGGGCTTGTATCAAAATGGTGAAAGACGTTGCATTTGGATCACAACCTTTTCGTCTCATTTCCTGCAAAAGATCAAAAGCATCCACCATCTTTCCTGCCACAGCATACCCATTAAGCAAATTATTGTAAACAACAATGTCAGGCTCAAATCCGGCCTCTCTCATCTGCACCAGTACGAATTTAGCCTCCATTAGCTTACCTTCTTTACACCAACCATATAGCAGTGAGGTGAAATGTTTAATTGTCGGTGGAAACTGCACTCTCATGTCCTCAAAAAGTAAAGCAGCTTCTTTAATGCTGCCATTTTTACACAATGCGTCTAATAAACACCCAAACACGTACTCATCAGGCTCACATCCGTATTTAGGCATTTCGTCTAGCACTTCAACTGCTTTTTTAACCATTCTAGCAGACGCAAACCTCCTAATTAACACAACAAACACCTGGGAGGTTATAAGTTGCGGGTTTTCTCTCCTCATTTCATCAATAAGGGCCCATACCGCACCAAACTGCCTCATCTTCCCCAAACTTTTAATCATCGATTTGTATACATCATGATTGTGACTATAACCAGGCTGTTTTGATGCCCAAGCAAAGAACCTGTATCCCAAGTTTCCCGCATCACCGCAACGGTTCAACACTCGTTCCGTTAATCCCAAGCGTACTGTAATACCAGATTCCTTTAAAGCAAGTTCCAATTTTGGAACCCGTGAGTGAAATTTCCTTAAGATCCTATAAATCTTTTCAACGTCGGCTGAAAATTCATCATGTGGTTGATCATGGGGAGTGCCTCCAGACTTGCTCTCAAGACAAATGAGACTTCTCCATCGACTGTCATCCTCTGGAGAAACACGGGTTCTTGATGTCGAGGCGAATGAGTCCTAACCATCAATTCCCATGTTATGGCACAAGAACTGTAAATATATAGTATAAATATTTACTTAAACTTTGAAAATAACTTGGTAGTTTGAATTGAAAATATCAAATATGCATGACTTACTTCTGAGTATCTCTGTTGGATTCCAGTTCGGATCCCGTTCATGGATACACCGGCATCATACTGTCAGAAAAATACACTCATCCTAAAATTCCAATATTGCATCAACAACAAAAACAAAAAGCCCAGACTATGTTCATAATGTACAATTTACTTTCGAATCTTCAACATTTAAATGGCGTTTAACATTGTCCATAGTCCGTGGTCTAAGGAAAGTATCTGCATCATCCAAAGCAAACAATGGCATCAAACCCCCGATGGCAAAGAAAAATAGTCCTCATTTATATGAAATAAATTATTCTTTGACTATAGTTTCTAATAATTTATAGAATTACAAGTAAGAAGTATGACGAAAAATACCAGAAATTAAAAATAAGAAAAGAAAACATGATAAAATCCAAGTACGGATAGTCCAATAATAAAAAACCAGACAACAACAAGTTTAAACTTCTGCATATATCTATAAGATTTTAACAGCACTACATAAGGGTTCATGAGTTCTTCTATCCATGAGATCGATATGTTAGGTTGCGAAGTAGAAGGAACCTCAAAATGTAACATCTTTTAATCTCGTGGATTCAAACTTTGCTTTCAAACCTTCCTTAACTTCTTAGGAAGTATAACTACATAAGTGGAAGAGAGAAGGAGAACATTCGTGATTTCAGTGTCTTGCAAAAAGCATTTTATTGGAGTTGGTTAAGCCAAGGCTACACCTTTAACATTCTACACAGATTAGTTAATAAGGCTTGTAAATATTACAATTCTTTATTTATGAAGAGTTAAAGTTTGAGGGATTAACAATGATCCAAGTATAGCACCCCCAACATTCTCTAACTTTTATTCTTTCATCTCTCATAAAAACAATTCTTTCTGAATATCAGAATGCACATAAACACATATCATAAATGCCTCTAAAATTTAAACTGTGACTTATTGTAAGTATGCCTACTTTTAGTGGTTCTAATAATATGATGGCTGACCAACCTTCAATAGCATAACATAGCATTCGTTTAGATTCTTTCGTTGGTAAGTAAAAGATGGTTCAGAAATAACAGATTATAAAGCATACAGAATCAATAATCAGGAACCATAATTATCAAAAATAATGATGGTAAGGGATGACTACTAAACCTGATGATGAAAAGGAATGATGGTTAGGATTACAACAGCAGTTATAGTAGTAAAATCCATTACGAACTGCAAACACTTTCCTCATTTTCTCTCGGATATTTCGAATCCCCTAAAATCCAGAATAAATTAGGGTTAATTGTAAATTTCAAAATATGACACAAATATGCACTCTTATGCCCTTGTACTTCATTGAAAAATCAATTTTTTTCCTTACACTTTGACCAAAGAGGGGCTTTAGTTCGGGGCAAGGTTGTAAAAGGCGCTAAGCTGGGAGTGTACACGACCGCGACCTTGTAAGTAGTATTCGTCCCAAACGGGGAGTGCACGAATTAGACTTTTTTATAATTTTAAAAAATAGATATCAAAATTATATGTGCAAAAATACGAAATAGAACCATAACGTAATTGTCTAGAAACATAAACATAAACAGAATCACAAATTCAGTAAACTCAGAATCAGAAACAGAAATACAGAATCAATGCCACCGATTAAAACCAAAATAGAATATCAATGCCCACTGCCTTACTGTGCTAAACAAAAACAGAAATCATGTTACTTGTTTATTGTATCCCCTGCTCCTTATCCTAAACATTAACACATTATTACTTGGACAGAAAATCAAAAACGTTACTACTACAGAAATACAAGAACAGAAAATCAGAACTACACAAAAACAAAAACAAAAACAACAACATTTAATCAGAATCAGAAATTTAGCAACATAATCGAGTATTGTTCATTGTTCAATCAGAATCAAAAACAAGAATAGCAACATTCAATCAGACACATTCTCGAGTATTGTTCATTATTCAATCAGAAAATAAAGAGAAAAGAGAAGAAATCAGAATTGAGTATTGTTCAATCAGATACGTACGTGTTGTCTTGGTAAAATCGCGTTTGTAGTTCGAGTAATTGGCAAGGATGAATCGCTTTTGTGATACACTGATACGGACTTGATGTCCTGGTGATACACTGATAAGCGGCCCAATTTTAACAAAATGTACCCAAAACCCTAATTCTAAATCATATTAAAAATATTGACTAAAAACTAATTTTGACCGATCAATCTGATTCGGAACCTTTTTGCCCGTTTAATCCCAATTTTTAACATTTAAACAACTTTTACCGTTTTTTTTGCCTCTCAGCCCGAATTGTGGCGCCAACACCCCGTGCTGTTTAATCGGCCAATTAATTAGCCGTCAAGGTCATTTTTCACAGCTCTAGTTCAAGAATTTCAAATCATGAGGGATTTTAAATATTACAAGAATTGAAATTTTTAGGATTTGAAATTCTATTGTGCATTTGATTGACACCTTTTATTTATTTCTACCGCATATAAATACTACAATATTAGTTATCAATATTATTTAGCATAACGAACAACTTCTATTACTAAAATCCATCACAAATATACAAAAATTTCTACCGGACATAAGAGTCATCATGTGAAGGAACATGGCAACTTGTTCATATTCCTACTTATTTTTAATCCTCTTAATATTTCAAGCATATAGCACAACTTCTTGAAGCAAATTGGAGTCATTTTAATGTGCGTTTTGGACCTAATGTCACTCACATAAACATTCCTGAGTTTTGCCCAATTTTTGATGATGTGTATTGGTTACATTGTTTATCTTGTATGCATTTAACAATCACAACCCAAAGCGAAATAATAAAGAATGCAACAGATGTCATCATTATGTGCCAAAATGCTTTTCTCTGTTCTTTATGTTTAAACTAAGTCGAGCCATAATTCATCAAGGGACAATAAAAACGAGCAATCCCATCATAAACACATAATTTGCAAGTATTCAAACAAACATACATACAGGTTTTGAAGCAAAAATTGAAACATACCTAAGGACTAAACACCTACCAGTTTTAATGCAAACATACGTGAAAAATGATATATAACAATAAAACCTACTTCTTCTTGTTCTCCTTGTTGTTGTTGTATACATGAATAACATAAAAATAATGACTTAAATGAATTAATATACACCTAAATTCAAAAAATTAAATAGTTCATAATATCAACTAAAGTCCAAACCTGCTTGCAATTTAAGCTGCACAGAAAAGAAGGCAATACCTCACCACAGAACTATGTGAAAACTAAAATGTGCGACTTCACAACAGCAACCCCCGAAGTAATTAGCATCTGGCAGTAATATTGTGGCTCGATGGATGGAAAATCCCACCGGAGATTGTTTGGAATAGATCAACAGAAACCTTATAAGGTTTTTGGGCGAAATAGTGCAATGAACCGTCTGTTTTAATTTTAAGCCTAATTGTTATAAGTATAGTATAGGCCCAATTAGACCTTTTATAAGGAGGTCGTGACTTCAGGTTTTGTGGTGTTTGGTTGTGGTGAAAACGGAATCACCGACCGAAAAGTCGATGCTAGTGGTGGTTTTGAGTTCTTGGGAATATACATGTTATTTTGTTTAGTTTATGATATGGATCGTTAAACATGTTCTACTTTTTATTCTGATATCAAGAACGTATTTGTTAAAATTGATGTTACTTCATGTTTACGGGTTACCAGGACACACTGGTAACTCTCATTTATTAAGCTATTTTTATTTTGTTTATAATGCCAACATGAAAATTTAAAGCACTTATACCAAGTTTTAGATATTAATTGAATTTAGTAAGCTCATTTATTGAAACCCCAAATACAAACACGTTTCCCCTCCTTCGCGATTTCCCAACTAACTTCAAATTCATCGCGCTTTTTGCAAGATTCATGCTAGTTATTTGTTAAATTCTTGCAATGTATGTTATTCTCGTTACTCTTTAACCATTCATCGGTGTAAATTTTTTTTGTTTTTGAAAACCCCAAATTTGAAACCCTAAATTTTGAAAAATCAACTGGACGATTCTTGAGCAAAGTGATGGCTTCATTCATTGTATTCAATTGGAGTTGACGTTAGATCATTAATTTTTGTTTTTCTATAATTTAAAGTATTATTTTTTTGTATTTTACTCTTTCAAGTATTTTAGTTATGGTATTTAAATTATCATATTTCTTATAAAATATTTGTTTCCTTAAATATATACTTATACTACTTAGTATCATATTGCTAATATTGGGTACATCGTATTATATCATTTGATACATCATACCCAAGCGATTCGAAATGAACCTACCCCTTCGTACCGAATTTTCAAGTCCTGACAAATCGTGTTCCCGTTCCGTGGTATCATACCGAAACGTTCCTAGTTCCACGTGACTATGATCCATACCCATGCCCGTGCTTTCTCTCTCTAAAACTCTCTTTCTCAACTATTACAAATTGAATTTGTTGGGCTCTTTTCTTGTAGTGATGTGAGAATATTCCTTTGGAGATCATCTTGATAAAAACCTTTTCTCCATTTTTGTATGAAAATCTTGTGCTTCTTTCTCTTTGTATTTTGTAAAGTTTCTTCTTACATTATATTTATCCGATTAAGAAACGGGATTAGTTTGCATGTATATTTTAAATGTACTTGCGCTATCTAAAATATCATCTTTTTGAATATTTCATTAGTTTGTTAACATTTTTTTAACTTTTGAAATAGAAGTTAGATACCTAAACCCATCACATGCCAAGCAATAGTATTAAAAGATGAAACATAGACTCATACCGGTTTCCATTCTGTACTTCAATCAAGCCATTCCCAGGTGATTTTAGAAAACCAACAAAACTCTACCTAGTTCTAGATGGGTACTCTATTGGCGTGGTCTGGCTAATGCTTCTTACAACACCTTATTGGAGTTTGATTCTTTTTATGCTTTACAAAGGAAAGAAAACATGCTTTTGGGCTGACTTTCATGTGACTCGAGATTTTGACAACAAAACTTCTAGTTTTCTTGCCGTATTTCAGATCTTCTCCCCTTTTTGCTGTTGAAACTAATCGTATTGCCAAAATCTTTGTGTAAAGCGTAGTTATTTTCAAGTCTGAAGATTATAAACATAAGACAAGGTGGTCATTGGTACTAAACCATTCATGGTTCCAATTAATTATGTACCATTTTCTCTGTCATCCAATCTATGTATTTATCGGTCATGTCTTTGTCTCTTTGTGTATCAAATAAATATGTTTTACCATAAAAAAAAATTTCATATACGAGTAGAGCCTAATGAATTCTTACAGGTTCATGATCACACCAGACATGCTTAAGAATGCTTTGTTGTTCAAACGTTTAGAAGCTAGAATTAAGGTATCATTCTCTAGTTCACATCTCTTCCACTCCAGGTGTGTCCATGTTTTTCTAGATACGTATCATTCTCTAATTCACTCAAATTTCTTTATTGTAGGGCAAAGGTTCAGCACTTGGTGTCGGTAGGGGTCGTGTTGTTGCTATGCGAGCTCAGGTAAGTATAACAATAACTATTATCTCTTGCAAAATATTAAACAGATGCAAAGTGAAACCCCGAGAGCATAATTTCCAAATTCATACCGTTGTTGGTTCAAAAATTTTAGTTCAATTTGGTTCACAAAGCAAGTGGCTGAAATCTCACTAGCAAACTTGAATCATGTTTGATCAAATGAACTAGATACAACTTTCTATTTGTATATAGTGTATTAGCTAAAATATGATTTTAACTTCTCTAAAGTGCTGCTTAACAATGGTTGTTTGCTGTTATGCAGGCTCAGGCGGCTGGTCGTGGAGGTGGTGCTGCTCCTGGTAGAGGCGGTAATCTGTTTTTGAACTAAAATGAAATGTATTAACTCTAATCAACGCCGATTAGGTTTACATTTTGCTATGTAAGACTGAGATTGATATCGGATTTAAAGTCTAAGCATGTTCTTTTGACGAAAGCTGAGAATGGGATATGCAAAGCTGAAAATCATCTTAATCTTTTTGATAAACGTTTATGGTTCTAACTTCTAAGCGTTGTTTGATTGCAGGTAAAGAAATACAATGAATCCAAGCTTCGACAACTAGAAATTAAATGCCAATAACACAACACAACAACTGAATTCTATTGCTACAAATATGTTATTTACTAGTTTTGCACGACTAGGAAAATAGGGTTCCTTGCGCAGCAGATTTCTTAGGTAAATTTTAAGGTTATGAGATCATCATCATATGCCACATTTTTCGAATTAAATTTTGTTTGTACAATTTTGTATCTTATGAAATCAGTTCATGCCTAGTTATACTCTTCTTTTTGGAATTAATTAGCTTATACTTTATTTCAATGTGTTTCTTATGAGGAATCTGATTTGTTAAACAATACACAATACCATTTCGATTGATCGTCAACAAAGTTTTTTTGAATGAACTTCAGAAAAGAAAAAATAAAAATTAAGTCGGCTCGGGTTTTTGAATTTTGATTCAACGATAAGGATTAACAAGCTTACAGTATCTTTTATTGAACACAATGTACAATGATAATGTCATATTTTAATTTACTGCTGTCAAGAATTTATGAAATAGAAATAAAACATGGGCCCAATGTAAAAGGGTTGAGTTGGATACTGGACCTTTCTACACAGTCATTAGCTGGCCCAATATTATCAAGTTTAGGGGACCAATTAGTTAAAGATATGATTGACATTACCACAATGTGATAACTGATAACTATGTGTTCATATCTTGAGGCTTAGTGTAAAAAAGATGCATTGTAAAATGGTTTGATTGACATTAACATAATAAACTAGTTACAACCTTTTAAATTGTTTTGTACACATTTTTTGATTAAAATATTTATATTGTGTACAACATTTTGAAGCAATACTTTGCAACATTGTGTACTCCGTAATAATATGGAAGAGCATTGTTGCTAATGTTTTTGGTGATATATAACACCCCTCATTCAATATAAGAATATTATATTAATAAACTCGGAAGCATGAAATTAAAATACATTACCTTAAAATATATTAAACATTATACATAAACCGTTTACATTTTTCAACATTTACACCACATTCAAACTGTTTAAAACTACAAAATACGGGGTATTATAAAATTCACAAAACAAGGTTTATTACAAAAACCATATCAGAGAATAAGAGCGCAGTCAAACATTCCCTGATCAACCATTCACCTCCTGCACCCACAATAAATCAAAATATATCCTGCAGGAAGTAAAATGAGGGGTTAACACGAAGCTAAGTGAATAGATTCATCACACTCCATTCAACTTAGCATAACTAGCAGTTTACACCAATTAATCGTAAACACACATAATTCAATGAGGATCGGTGGCTCTGGGGATATCATAATACCCGGGGATTCCCCCAAGAACACTTACCGTCAATCCGTATGGCCAATACAGAATAGACCGATAACTAATGGTTATTAAACTCATACACAGGTTTCAAACACAACAAATGAATCAAAACCTGTGTAAAACACATTATAACCAGAAGTCCAACTACACGTTGACCTCAATAACATAATACACATTGGTTCACATATCACGTAGATCAATAATCAATAATCAAGACTAAACAGTCTAATACACATCTACGTTACTTGTTGTAACCAAATAGTTACAACTAAATCAAATGATGAGTTCTGAATCCACTCACCGATACCTTTGACGTCTCCACACTCAGGATTCTTATATCACTGAGTCTTATGTTGATCGGAAACAGAAAATCATATACAAGTTAGAAATTCGTTCCATAATTATCATTATAGCCCATTTATCAAATCAGGTAATCCCTGAAGTCTAGGCAAACAAAAGTTCAATCAGAAATGAACTTAGAAAATCTTGCAATGACGTTTAAAACTGAAAAATGTCATTTTCAGGCCCTAGATGACCCCGAATGGCCAAAAACAGCCTAGTTAGTGAGATTTTCACAAAACCGCGTCTCAAACATTGTGTCGCACAACAACATCCTGCGACACAAACATTGTGTCGCAATATCCAATATGGCCGCCTTTAGCGACATAACCAACTGTGTCGCAGAACATTCATGCGACACAACCTGCGACACAAACCTTGTGTCGCAAAGATGAACAGACCAGCTCCTAGATTCGAAATTCGCGAATTCAAACATGTAATACTCAAATTAACTTATACCAATCCGTATAATTCACTTATAATCAACTATAATACATAATAATTGGAACCTTACCTCGAATTCACAGCTAATTGCTCAAATTTGATTCAAAACCCAACTTCTCACTTCTTTCTCTCTTTTCTCTTCGTTTTTCACTTTAAAACTAGTTTAGAACGTATAGAAACTATCTGGAAATGTTTGGGCGGCGTAATTATATATATAACATCGAATTACACTTAAGCTCCTTAATTAATTTCAGTTCAGCCCGTTTTGCGACACAGTCCTGCGACACAACCGTTGTGTCGCACAGACACCACCTGTGACACAAACCTTATGTCGCAGAAAATCAAAATTTCAAATTTTGAAACGACTAATATTTCACTAGTCACAATAAGTCAAAGGGCTTATTTATCTACGTTTCACAATGAAACACATAATATTAAATAATTTCTAAAACAATTAGATAATCAATTAAAATAATAGAAATTACCAGACTGCGGGAGAGGATGTTACATGATAGGTTCATGACAATACAATGAAACCTAGCTAGCCTTGTGTGTTTGATTTTGTGAGGGTTATACCAAGATTCTGTTTTCATCAGATAGTGGGAAACTGTAATCAAGCACGGCAAATAACTAACAAATCAAAAAAAATCTACCAACATATAATCACTGCAAACTCTTAAGAAAACCAGCCACATATATGGATTATACAAGTTCATATTGACAAATGAAAATGTCAAAGGCGCATTTTAGATTCTGTTCCTAGCAAGGAAGCATGAGAAACCTTGTTTGGGTCATTTTGGTTCTTTCTGGAGTATAAAAATCCAAGCAACTGTAAATGCATTTAATAGTGATATAAGTAAAAAAGAAAAAGAAAACCTGTAGTGCCATAACTCGACTATACTTTTAAAGCAAATTGAAGAGCAACTCTTAGCCTCGTTTGCTGTAAGGGTGCCAATACAAATATAGATACAACTATACAAACCAACTTCTTTGGTGAATAGGATCTGTCTTTAATTTCCGGAGGATGAACCTGACCTTGTTATTGCCCTCCCTTTTTCAAGAACCTGGGCTTGCAGTAGAGGTGTGGTTTCGGTGGTTAATGATGATGCTACATCCTTGTAATGAACACTACCTTCTTCTTTGGCTTTTCCCCATAACACAGCATAGAACCCAGCTGATATTATTATCCCCCCAACAACACTGCATCAAAATGATACATTATCACTAAAAGTGCTCAATTCTGACAGTAACAAGTTATATACACAAAATTATGTTGATTTTTGAAATATAATTCAAGTGTATCAGAAAGGACCTTCCAACATGAAGAGAATCGCCAAGGAATATGATACCCATCACAACTGCAACCACAATTGAAAATGGCTTAAACATGGCTACATAGATCGGCCCTTTCAATCGCAGAGCCCACACTTGAATAAGACCACTCAGAAATCCAGTAGAAATGCCCTAAATACAATAAATCTGACTCTCAAATCAAATGAACACGACCATGAAAAGAAATTTGAAAGAAATTTTGTTTTTAGGTGTCTTACCATGTAAATTATAGAAGCCAACATCATATCAGGTTTTAGTTTCCAAGCATCTAAATCTCTCACCATAACTAACCCTGTACACGCAGCTACGATCAACCCACTTAACCCAAACACAAAAACTACGATTAGTTCCACTGGGTACAGTACCATAATTTGTGCCTGCAGGGTCGCTGTAAATACTCAACTTCCTTAAATACATGCTAAAATTTTGATACTTTGAACCAAAATTTTATGCAATTTTGGTACCTGTGAAACTAATACAAATGAAAGTAGAAAATTCTGACTTCCAAGTAAAATCCCACCAATAATCCAATATAAGCTTGACGAATTTGATGATACAGTAACTGGTGTACCGTTGTTATATAGTGTTGCAATAAGTGCGCCCGATAATGACACTACTGTTCCCACAATTTTTGCTTGACTAGTATAGCTTCTCAAGTTCAGTGTTTCCATCCTGGTAAACCAAGAAAATAAATAAATAAACTACTTTTGAGAAAAAAAATCGCTTACTGTACAAACCTATATGTTGCTTACTAAAAAATCAGCAGAATTAATGGGCTAAAATCAAAAAATACCTGAAGAAGAATGCAAGTATGAAGGTGAAAGCAGGAGCCAGGTTGCTCATAACGGAGGAAAGGGTTGGAGAACTGTATCCGATACCAACATATCCAAATATTTGAGAAAAGTACCTGGTTTTTACATCATGTGAATCATTAATGATTGAACTGTTAATAACTGGATTTGGGCACAAAGTATCAAGAATTATCAGACCGATGTATAGTTACAGGAAACAATATTAATACACTGAGCTG
Organism: Logfia minima; assembly: GCA_963921325.1. Lineage (NCBI taxonomy): Eukaryota > Viridiplantae > Streptophyta > Magnoliopsida > Asterales > Asteraceae > Logfia > Logfia minima. The sequence goes on along the minus strand of OY992763.1, from coordinate 19,103,265 downwards.
ACTTTAGAAAAGTTGAATTAAGTTAACAAAACTAAAAAAATTTCTATACAAGATTGCATTTCAGTGCAACATAAGGGAATTCAGTCATGCCATACATGTACAATCATTTCAATTAAAACAAATAAAAAATAAAAAATGTTGTAAAACTAGTAAACCACAAAGCTATACTTATAAGACATTTATTCTAGTACGAAAACATCTCCACATTATAAAGCTAGATGTGATACTCGTAAGGATTATTGGATTCATAGCTCATTGCAAAGCAGAGACCCATTTTACTGATAAAAGATTGCACAAAATTATATCACATCATGTTGAAAATCGCCAACATATATAATATATTCACACCAGTTTCAGATTAAAAAACAAACAAAAAAAGGACTTGCAAAATTTATTAAATACATGTGAGCTGAAAACAGTCCATAATTAAGGTGCAATATTTGAACTTCTTAACCTAAGAATAATACATAGAGTCCTATAGTAATAAATGATTGTAATACCTAAAATAAATTAGGGTTCCATCAACCCTGTACCACAGTCCCCCTTTCCAGTGAAACTAAAAAGAAGAAAGTCATAATAGAAAGTCAAAGATAGTACCCAATTAAGCTAAGAAGAAAAAGCTTGACAACAACTGATAACTTGAGTGGTGGGATGTTTGATCTTCTGCAATAAATAGAAACAAAAGGTTGGAAATTTTAAATATTTGTTCTTTTTCTTGGGATAATGTGAAGCAATTAAAGAAGTGGAGTAAGAATTGACCTGGTGATGATGAATAATGCACAAGGAATGAGGAAAATGAAACCAACAACGAAGACATAAGTAGTGAAAACGTAAGAATTGATGGGTTGAGAAGCATTTGATGATTTGAATAAAGTGTTTCCACCAACAATAATGCATTCGATCATCACCATTGCTGTAAACGGAAGTACATCTTTGTAACATATTCTACTTTTGCTACCCATCCGTATCTCTCTTTTAACTTATCAATTTTGGCCTTTGCTACTGATGAATAATGGAAATATCTATATGTATGAGAGAGATGTTAATGGATCAATAATACATTAATAAATATATCAAAGCAGTCCCAATTCTACCCAGCGAAAGCGCAGCTGGAAACTGCGGAACATACTGAGGGGTGTTTGGATGTGGATAATTTAAAGAGCTTATTTGATATGGAGTAAGTTAGTGTTTGAGGCATTTATTTTTAAAAGCATTTGTCATTTCGAATTTAATTTATCTCTTTTATTATAGAATGCAATCATTTTTAACGTTTTATTGTGTATTAAATCTGTAAAACCATGTATCATATATAGTATGATGACCTGAAACTTACTTGATGTTTACTTGGAACCGATCATCATAACGTGGCAATGAGTTCGCATCACACATGTAGAATTTAAAATTAACAATATTTCAAAGTATTATTGTACTTAATGTTAAATACTTTACTATTATTTTTAGGGAGTGTTTGGTTTGAAACTTGAAATGACTATGAGTATACATTTCTTATTGGTATTGAAATGGGTTTTCAATCCCACCACCTTAGATGGGTACAGATTTTACCTATATTTGTGCACTTGATTTCTAAATTTTAAAACTATTCTCATGAATCAAACATTTTCAATGAAAATGAAAGTCATTATTTCGTTCCCATTCCCGACAACCAAACACACCCTTAATTATTTGAAAACGATGTGTGACCCACCCACAAACCTAATTTCACCAATCCCTATCTTTCATTTCTCACCCATGAAAAAGGTATAAAGCTTCCAAATTTAGTTCACTGTAAAAATTATGCGTTCTTGGTTCATTCCAATCTACATACGTACAATCCGACGATGATGATATGGCATATCTTGATTAGCTAGTAGATTACTTAGCAATTTTATTTGTTTAAGAAAAATGTAAAAAGGAAAACTGGTTATCTGCTTTTTCAAGTCATCTAATACATACAATAAATATATTTATAAGTTCGATACATACAATAGGACATTTGAGAGGTGTTTGCATACTATAGTATAAGAGGTAAAATTAAATATATAATGAAATAATAAAGCATTTTTAAAAGGTTAATTGCAATTTTTTTAGCACGGCTTACGTACTTGTGATACGATTAACTTATCGAGATAAGTTGTGACATTATTGTGCTCTTAAACATAGTCCTATATATTCAAACTTTTATTTTAACTTATTTCTATTCGGTCATTAGCTCAGTTTTAAAATAATTGTACCCTAATATGTACAAAAATCAACTATCATCAATGTTATTAACAATTTGAAGTACCAAACTCTTATATAAACAATAGCAAATTATCCGCGCAATGCGCCTGTAACAACTAATTTATATATCTTTATTACGTACAATACTATGTTCGTTAAATATAATGTTAATATGTCATATTTGAGTAGTTACATAACATTTTTTTATCATTGTTTAATAGATAATGATTCAGTTGGTTAAATAATATGTCAAATACTCTACAAATAAGTATAGATATGTTCTCATCAATTATACATGCTTAAGTCAATGACTTTTTTTATTTCTTATAAGGTAGAACAAAATTTTACTAACAATTTTGTAAATGGATAATATAAATTTAAAAAGCTAACATTATCAACATTGTTCTAAGAAAACAAAAATGTAAATAAGTAATTTTAGAATAAATTTTTTTTTAAGGTAATTATTATTTATGAGTGTGAAAGGATAAATAAATAATTCTAATTATCATTTAAGAGTTAAAACTCAATAATTTAGACATATTTTATATGTAATATAAATAATGAGTATATTTAAAAATAGAAGTATACATATTATAGTTACCCTATGTCTTATATATATAAAATCTCTTCTCTTCTCTATATATTACTAAGAGATTATCCCTAGTTTATGTTGCATCTTCTTTTATTACCTACTTATTGAGTTCCTTATGTGTCAACATTTCATGATACTATTCCCATTATAATGTGCCAAATCACTTTAGTTTAACCAAATTAATTGTCATTGCTCATTAACTTTATTATCTAAATCTAGATCATTTTATCTTCTTCCACTTTTATATAACTTTCTCTTCTATTAAAAAGAAATACAAGAGCTAAGGAGACTTGTATTGATTCACGTAAATCGTCATTGGGTACTTTTATCTTCAACTTTCTCAAACAAAATTTTTTGATAAATTGTAAGAGTTTTTACATGATTCCTTTAATCTTCAATATGTATACATGTTCGTTTTTTTTTTTTTTTTTCCTTTTAGCTATAATTTCTTCTTCATTTGTATGTGTGTTGGATTTGCTTATAATTTTAATCATATTAACCTAGAGTTATGTTATGTATAACGATGAAGTGCTTAAAGATTATACTCATGAATTGGAAACTAATGAACATAGATCAAAAGAAGAATAAAACAGTAGTTTGCTTTACGATCATTTGGGAGGTTTTTCTTTCATACTATGAAAGGATATGTAATGGCAATCAAACGTTGAATGAAATGTCACAATTAAGAAAAAGGTACGTATGTTTTTGTATAAAATCTACTACTTCCACAGTTCCACCAATGTTTTGTTATTGAAAATCATTTAATTTTTCAAAAATAGATTCAATTATAGTCTCATCGGTAATTCAATATCGTTTGGTAGTAAATATTATTTTTACTTTATTTCACATCTCAAATATGTATGTATTTTATCAATTTTTTATGGTGTTTCGGAGTTTATGATTGAGCTTCTTATAGAAGTTTATTTTATTTTGACTAAAAACAATACTTGCATTTGCAACTCCATTGAGGTAGATTTCGTTATCATTATTGCCAAAAAGATGGGTATATGTGAATATTTATGCATTTTGTACATGTCACAATAATAATAGATTGGGTTCACCTAAGATCTTTGTCCTTTTAGGATATTAAATTGTGTTCTTGAGTTTTTTTATGGAGAGGAGAGAAGAGAAGTGAGAGGAGAATTTGAACTTTTTTTCTCTTTAAACTTTTTCTTCAAAAATGGGAAGAAATATAATGATGAAAAAATAAACAAGTTAGAAAATGATATTTCCTTCCATTTCTTTCCAACTCAGGAACACGAAACGTGTAAATTTTCTTTCTTTTCTTTTCAACTCAAGAACGCAATAGTATTATTCCTCTTCTTTTATTTTATACATTTTATATTATTTTATCTACTTTTCTTCCAATCAAAAACTCGGAGGCAGGCCCTAAAAGTTATATGTCTATACTAATATATAAAGTATTTTGATATTACATATATAGAAACTCTTAAAATTAAGATTCAACATTTCTAAATATTACATACATAATTTTTATTTAATATTAATTTTATCATACTCATAAGTTATCTGTCTATACTAATATATAAAGTATTTTGATATTATATATATACCATTATTGGGTCACCTTATAGATAATAGATAATCCGTGAAGAACAACAATAATATACGATTATCGTTGATGTGTAATTTATAATAAAATATTGTATTTCGCTGTATAGCGCGGGTACTACGCTAGTATTATTTCATATATGTTTTTAGAGAGTCTTTATTTTCTGAAAATGCACTTATAATGTCCTACATTTTTTAAAACATTTTTTAATAATACGGGTCTTATATCTTTTATGACAATTTATTACGTACATAGATCTTGAACACATGATATATCTACATATATCTGTATATAGTATAGTATATACATCCAATAAAAAAAAACTTGTACATAAAAATTAAAATATTGAATCAGTTATATTTTATGAAGCCGAGGGAGTTTACATTTACACTATAGTATATTATAATATTCTATTCTACTAGACTCAAGCTCGAGGATAAAAACAAGCTTGAAATGTATTACGATCGAAGTTTGAGTTTTTCAAAATTCATCTCGAGTTTTTGTTGAACCATTTTGAGTCTTTATAATTGTGAACGAATTATTAGAAAGAAGGAATACGACATCAATTACCAAAACTGCGGCCCATTTAAGCCACCCAAAGCCCAACAGTATAGCCTAGTTTAATGTTTAATTTTAAAGTTGAAACCCTGGGGTTTATGATAACGGTTTAGGGTTTTTTGTGTGTGTTTCATTCAACTTTCGACTACAAGAAAGAAAGAAAGAAAGAAAGAAAGAAAGGAAGCATTAATGGAGGGATTGAAGGTGTCTGATGCAGAATTGATGGTCTATTTACACCCTTCGAAATCCAAAAATGTATCTCACGCCATTTTTGTTGAACTCAGTTCAATGCTTTTCAAGTACAGTAATTTCTTCTTCTTCTTTTTCCTTTAGTATATCAGCCTCCAATTCTGTTTCATGTGATTATCATAATAAGATAATATCCTTTGATTAGAAGTGATAAATGTAGACAAGTGTTAATACTCTAAAATGATGATAGCATACCAACCCCTCTTTTATAATCCACCCAGTTAAAAATTAATATACAAGAAATTTCTATCCTCGTATTACGAATCAAGCAGTCACCATCAAATTTATCTCTAATTTTCCTCTCTATTTGCTTCTTCTTGATTATTTTTCTCCGTTTTGGTATTGCGGGAATTGGGGTTTTTGTTTTTTATCTTTTTCTAAATATCAATCAAATGTGAATATGATTCTTCCGTGTATATAAAACTGACGGTTTTGAGTTTTAAATGTGGTTTTGTATAATAATTCTTTTGGGATTCTGTATTCATTAATGAGTTAGTGATCATAGGCTGGATCTATTTCTTTTCATAATGAACTGAGCATGTATTTAATTTTATTTTGCTTTAGAACCTATATTTTTCCTAAGTTTTGTGTGCATGTAACAAAAATTCAGATATGTGATTATTTTTTTATAGTATGATTTTGTTAAGAATGACTCTTTTATGGACAATGGCATAGTATCAAACAATACATTGTTTACCCTGGTTTAGAATGTTAATTCGGCATTATTCTATGTATATAATTAATTCCACATTGTGTATGCATGTGCTTGTTATGTGTGTGCATTTAGTTAATCCAAAAGAACGTATCAATATCGAATAACACTAACAAAAAAATGAAGGAAACGAATGAAACTCGGTTAACCCGACCCATATATATTAAATCTGGCCAACGAATATTTCTACTTGTACGTAATTTCTAGATCAGCCACTGATCTGAAATACCCCAATTCCATCTTTTAAAATTCCAAAATTCAAGTATTACATTTATCTATCTTATTTTATTTTTATTTTTATTATATTGTTTAATTTTGGCAGGTTTAATGAAACATTCGATGGTGTATTATTGGCTTATAGTGCTTCTACCAAAGATGAATTTGCAAAGATTCTTCCAGGCCTAAATCCTTATTTTGGTGTTAGATTACAAGCACAACTACTACTTTTTTATCCAAAACCAGACATGCTTTTAGGTATTTTTCGAAGTTTCCTTATGTTTTGCGATGTATTTTATGTCTAAAAAATTTTAGTAATTAAAATTTACAGAAGGAAAGGTGGTCAAACTTGGGGAGCAGTCTATACACATTGTTGTTCTTGGTTTTTCATCGGCCACTATTATAGAAGACGATATTCGTGAAGAATTCAGTTACAAAGTTGTAAGTATATCGAGACTATTGTGCTTGACAAGATTCCATATTTTATGTTGGCTTTCAGAAGTTGATGGTATGCATCTTTCTTGTTTCAGAAACATGAAAAAGAAGTATATGCTAGCACTTTAAATAGGCGACATAAGATAGAGATTGGAACCATTGTACGCTTTGTAGTCAAGAGGTGATGTACACTTTATTTGTTGAATAAGTATTATATCTAGCTGTCTTTGAAACAATGAAGATTCTATTCCATCTTATCGGATAAACTTTAATCTGATATAAACCTATTTTTTCTTGCCTGCTTACGTTAGCTATTCTCCGTATATTGACTCAGATCCTTTAGTAACAATTACTTAATAACTAATGTATTACAAACACCAACGGCTGTATTTAAGTTGGTAGAGCATGTCATACCGTTAGAATCTGAATTATACTAAGCAAATATAAATTCTAATAGCCTGCAGCTTGTAGTCTAGTTGACTCTGGAGACAGCCATTTGGAAAGTATCACGGTTTCGATCCCCACCAGCATAAATGAGGAACCTAATAGAATTTCTTAGAAAAATTCCTAAGTGAAGGTGGATCAGGTGATTAGTTGGTTGGACCACCATTTGAGTGGGCCTCTAGGTGAGCTTGATTTAGCTACCACATGATGCATTTGGGGGCTGGGGCGGTCTGATGTGGTGTATTTTGACTGTTTGAAAATATAATTGCTAAAACTAATTATAACTTGGTTGAATTTATAAATGACCTGAAATTGAAAGTGCATTGTAGTTTTGATGAGGAAATACTCCATATTTCGGGATCGCTGCTTCCATCTCACACAGGAAGTGTCAGTTGGCTGGATAAACCTGCAGAAGAGGCACATACTGAAAGGTTTTTGATCTGAACTTGCATGACTGTTTAATGATATTTCCGAATAAGAAAACATGTTTGTGGGAATGCTTCAAAAATAAGTTTTGTTCACTTTACTCGCCTGCAGTAACTTTAAGAAGAGAAAAGGACATGATATGGAGAATGATAACGTGTCACTTGACAAAGATTCATTATCTATAAAATCTGATGACCGTATTAAGAAGTCAAAGAAACACAGCAGTGGTGGACGGTCAGCATCCAATTGGCAAACTCCTTTAAATTTTTTTTATTTAAGTAATTGTTATAGTTGTCTGACAAAATTAATTAACCTGTTTGCAGAAGGTAATTTCGCAACCTTAAGAATCGACTGCTTGTATTTTACAAACATTGGATCAAGTGTTATTCAAGAAAATGACGATATGCAAGGAGCGTTTTGTTGTTGATATTGGAGTCTCGGCAGCACGGAGCTCAATATAGGCATTTGCACCCTCTGTGAAACTTCATTTGTTATAATCTCTCATGTATTCCTAAATGTATTTTTTTATTCATTTTTGACTTGTCAATATTGAAAAGGTTAAAATGTATATGAGTTGATTTGACTTGCTTTTAGATAAAACCCGAGTATATCAAAGTTATAGAAGCTCTGTGTTGATTGTTGATAGTAATTCTGACTGTTATAATTGGCTGTTTGTGTTGTGTTATGTAGTCTTCACCTTCCATTTCCACAACTGTTCTACCACGTCTCCATAAACCAGCTACATCCTATCCTAAAGCCATTTCTTGTAACACCTTATTTCTTTGATCACCAGATGCATGAAGTAAACGATTTCTCCATTCCCAAATCACCCAAACAAGAGTTAGACACTCTGCGAAACACCTTCGACACTCTTTTATTGACACCCAGACCAAAAGAATTAAGAGCAATCGATTCGATGCCTAGAGTTGGAAGAAGAAAGATACATCACCAGCTCGCCATTTTAAGCCAAAGTGTCTCAGAATGATGGCAAATAAAAATAGCGTGGGCTGTGTCTTCCTCCACCTGATTGCAAGATGGACATAGAGTAGATAAAACATGCACACCCCGTTTGGCCAGATTAGGAAGAGTAGCAAGACGATCAGTAGCCTCCATCCAAATGCACACGTTTACTTTGATCGGCACCCATGAATTCCAAATATGATGAAAACCTGTATTCTCAGCAGGAAATAAACAATTATGGATAAGAGAAGAAAGATTAACACTAAAAAGCCCTTGAGAATCGAAGAGCCAAGACCATCTATCCAGGAGCCCAACTTTCACATGAACCTTACCAATCAGAGAGCACAGAGATATTAAATCATTAATAGCACGCCCTCTAGGCTGAGATCTCTAGTTCCAATAAGCAACTTGAACATCTGCTTCGTTCACACCTCCAATGTCTTTGACAAACACCTCCTTATCGACTTCTAAAGCAAAAAGATGAGGGAAGCGATCTATGAGAGGAGGGTCTGGAGCAGCCCAAGCAGCCCAAGAATCTCCCCAGAAGTTTGTAGATTGACCATTATAGACCTTTTTCATAAAAGAACTACTAAAATAAATACCGAGCTCATTAATAGCCATAGATACACTTAAAATGCAATCCCATGTCCCTCTTTTTAAGCCCGAACTAGTGGTCTTTTTAGAACCACCATCATCATCATCATATAAAGTTGAAATAACTTTCTTCCAAGGGCTATTGTAATCATTAAGGAACCTCCAACGCCATTTACCCAAAAGACTAAGATTCATGGCACGAAGAGAACCAATACCTAACCTACCTGAGTCCTTACTTGAGCACACTTTACTCCATCTACCCCAGACAATACCTTAGCTCCTTTAATGCCACAAAAGAACATGCAACGAATGCTTTCTAATATTCTAATGACTTTTTCAGGAGCTCTAAATAGAGATAAGTAGTATAAAGGAATACTACTAAGGACCGCTCTGTATAGACTTAATCTTCCACCAATAGATAGGACTTTTGACTTCAAAGAGAACAGCCGAGTAGTAAAGCAGTTAATAACATCAGTCCAGCTATCCATTTTATTCAGTTTTTCCCCACCAGCAAACCTAAATATTTGAACGGGATAGAATCATAACTGCAATTAATGCCATTAGCAACTCGCAATACCACCTCAACTTCCATCCCAATACCATATAATTTGCTTTTTGCAAGATTAACACGAAGCATTTCGGAATCGAAATCAACTCTTTTGCTTTCCAACTTGACCACTCTCCAAAGAAAAGAACGTCATCCACATATTGAAGAAGAGAACTATTAGAGCTTCCCTTATTCAAATACAATCTTTTGAAAAGCTATTTATAACACGCTTCAAGAATTGAAATTTGAAGTGCTTCGGCAACAAGAAGAAAAAGGAAAGGAGAAAGAGGATCACCTTGACGAAGGCCACTCTCCATCCTGAATTCCTTTGTTGTTGAAAAGGTCAGCTTTAAGACAGTCCCAGTACCTTTTAATGAAGCCAAAATTGAACCCGTCGAGCCAGGAGATTTAGAACTAGAACAACTCCAAACTGCTTGCTTAATCTCCTCCAAAGTGAACGGAGTTTCTAGAAACTCATTATCCAAATCCTCCAAAAGTCTGAACAGACTACTACGAAGCATAGCTCTGGATACAATTGGCTTTTTAAAATGGTCACGAAAATGAGTGAACATTGCATCTTTAATCGCATTTGGGCTCGTAAGCCAAGATCCACACCAAGAGATTCCATTAATGCAATTCTTCGCTTGTCTTCTTTTAATCGAAGCATGAAAAACTTAGAGTTATCATCACCCTCAATAGCCCATTTTACCCGCCTTCATTGCTTTAGATTTTCTTGTTCAACCTGATCTAACTTCATAAGCTCAAATATATCAGAAGTCAAACTATCATCATTAGTTAGGCAGCCAGCTTCAGCTTTGAGATCCCAATCAGCTATGCGTCTCAACATAAAGTTATTTCTCTCACTCGCCGTGGTTGTTCTCGTTACATTCCAATCTTTAATCTCTTTTTTCAAATGCTTGCTTTTTTTCTTAAGGATGATGTCTGCAGTGAACTGACCAGCACGCCATGAATTTTCAACCAACAAAGAAAAATCATCTAGATCGAACCAATGGTTAAATATCCTGAATGGTTTAGACCACTCCCAATAGACGCCCTCGTTCTCCGTCCTCGGTGCCACATCACCTCCGTCCTCCCATAGACACGGTCCCATCTTGGGAACCATCCTAGGGTCAAGCTTCCTGGGCAGAACGGGACGAGAACGAAGCATTGTGGGGTCGCAGTGTGTCCAACGGCTAGCAACGACTAGTTGCAATGGCCGGTAAAAAAATTAAAATAATACATCTTACTATTCTTTTCACACTCAATTTTCACCATCTCTACCTATTTTACACACAAATTATATAAAACAAATTCCACTCTCTTAGTCTTTTTCACACACAATTCTCACCAATTCTACTTACATTTACTCACAAATTATAACACATTCACCTAAAAATGCCTAAACAATACAACAACAATTCCCAATCACAATCAAATGATTTTTTCAATAACTTAACAATTCAATTCCGGGTACGAATTATTTACCCACGGGTTCGTCTTCCGCACCACAATCGAGCTCAAGTCAAATAGGTTTTTCTCCATACATACCTCTCGTTAATCCGTTTTCATTACCAATCAATGACCCACGATCCCAATTTTATTTAAATATGTATCATCAATCACAACAACAACAACATACTCATCATTCGCATACCCACAAACACCGCTATCCGAAAATCAATTGAAACGTCCATACACCACCCACAGAGGAAGCCGAATTCGAACCCAAACCCGAAGCCGAATCGGCCAAAAGGAAAAAGAAAGGAACTTAAAAGGTGGCCGAACCAAGCGAACGATGAAAAGGCCACAAGGTGTCGTGGACAGCCGAAGAAAACAAGATTTTGGTGGAACAGTGGGTCGACGCTTCTCAAAATGGAGCGATTGGGAATTCACAAAGGGATAACTCTTTTTGGAGAGTCATACAAAAAAATTACAACCGTTGTGTTGATACGAAACATAATATTGACCAAATAACCGGCAAATGGTCAAAAATTCAACGAGACGTCGAGGTTTTTCAAAGCGTCTACCAAAAATATAGATATGAGTGGCAAGTGGTATGACCGAAGTAGACATTATGTTGGCGCCCCGTGAAGGATTCAAAGATCGAACAAGAAGGAACTTCCTTTACGAGTCGATATGGCGTGTTTTAAAATATATCCCGAAGTTCTTTTTTCTAGAAGGTGTTATGAACAACAAATGAAACACACAAGACGTAGACAACGATCCGATCCAAGCGAACACGCCTAACCCGAACTCTGACCATTTATTCTCCGACAACCCGATTCGTTGTCAACCCAGTCAAGCACAAAGTTGAAAAAGCCAAAAAAGTTCGGGTTCGTCGGATGTTTCCTCATGTTGTTTGGCCAATGAGGTACGTGCCCAACTTTTTAGAACCTTACAAGCTCAACAAAGAATAATGGAAACATTAGCCGAGACGTCTAAAAAGAAATTAATGTTCACGACGTTTAAGGTTCTCAACAACCCTATCAATCCAAGCTTGCCACCCGAGGAATGAGCATTTCTCTACAACATTCGGGAAGCATTTAAACGCGATTATGTATCGTCTACCCAACCAACGAACGAAGACATCGACGAGGAATAATTGTATCATTTTTTTAATATCATTAGTGTAAAGTGTTATTTTTAATTAATGTAATTTTTATTATTATTAATGTAACATACTTTTTTAATTATTTTAATTACTATTATTAATGTAACATACTTTTTTAATTATTTTAATTACTATTATTAATGTAACATGCTTTTTAATTATTTTAATTACTATTATTAATGTAACATACTTTTTAATTATTTTAATTACTATTATTAATGTAACATACTTTTTTTTAATTATGGTGATTTTAATTATTAATGTAAACGTAATTTTTTAATTATTGTAATTTTTATTATTAATATAATTGTATTTGTATTAATATTTAAGAAATAAAGTGGCGGTAATGTGGCACTGAAAAGTTCAGTTATAGCATCACGATAGGCAGGGTCAGTTTTGGGGGGTCAGGATAGAGAGTGGTCTTAGGCCTAAAATCCAATGATTCCACTTTCAGAAGAAGCGGACAATGATCTAATCAATGTTTTAAAAACCGGTCGGACCGGTCGAACCGGAAATTTTGAGGAAACCGGTTTTTAAAAAAGCGGTTTTTAGCATAAGTTCACTAGTCAACGGACCACTCGGGCCGGGCGGTTGGACCCAGTTGGACCGGAACCGGACTGCCGTGTTGAACCGGGTTTCATAATAATTTTTTTTAACAATTGTGACTCTTCCTAAATCAGGCCCAAAAGGAAAAAAAAACCCTCAGAAACTCAAAAGCGTGCCTCCACGTCCACCTACCTCTGATCGTTTCCAAATCCGGCCACCTTTGATCGTTTCCAAATCCGGCGCCCACCCTCTCGGTTAGTGATTTTTTGTTTACTGTTTAATTGAATTGTATCTTATTTGTGAGCTTTATCGCTAAAACATAGATATATAAATAGATAATTAAGAAGGAAGAATGGAATTTGCGATGCGATGGAATTAATTAAGAAGGTCGCTAAAACTTATAATATATATATGGAATCTGCGATGGAATTAATGAAGGAAGAATGTGATATCTTAAAATATGATATATGATAATGAAGGAAGAATGTGAATCTGCGATGGGAATGATGATATATAGATAATTAAGAAGTCAAAGTTTTGTTCCACATGGAAATATGATATTTTAAAATCATAGCTAACTGCTTCTTCTCAAGGAATGAACATTTGATTAGTCGGATATATAGTAGAAATTTGATTAGCTGCAAAAATACATATTAGAGTTATAGCAGGTGATTGATACCTGGTTATATTTTTAGGATCGTTTTTTGTGGCTTTTTTTTGTTCAGTGAGCAATAAGTAGTTGATTTTGTTGTTATCAATTATTAATAATTTTAGCTTTTTGTGTATTAGTAGTAAAAATTTCAAATTAGAGATATGAATATGATGTAAGTGCTTTTGTTTCTCTGATTGTGTGTGATTAGCTGTCTATATTTTTAGAATGACTTCTTAATGGGATGATGTAGTTACTGGAAGCAGTAGGTTCCTTCTCTGTTAGCTTATTGTAATTTTTGTGTTTGTGATCCATTGAGGCTTGCTCTATTGAGCTAAAAAATTTCATTAATCACTAGACTTAGCAGAAACTGAACCTTCTGAAAGGACAAAAATGGACATAGAAATCTAGATTCTTATTAGCTAATGCTTGATATTTCCTTTTTCATCTTGTTTTGTAGATTATGGATACTACTAATAAAACTACATCAGAGGCGCAATCTAATTTCACTGTTCAATCAAATGTAAGAAAAAAAGAAGATAAAACATGGGACTACACAAGTTTACAACAAGATGAAGCTGGAAAAGCCGTACGCATATGTAATTTCTGTGATAAAATGTTTTGAGGTGGCGGCATACATAGAGTTAAGAAACATCTTGTTGGGCGGAAAGGTGATACCAAATCATGTCCGAATGTACCCGCGGATGTTCAATTTACAATGGAAGGTCTATTGAAAGAAATCGAACAAAAGGCAAAAGCTAAGACCGCAAGTAAAATTCACGTATTAGATGACGATGGAGATGATGAAGAAGAAGAGGAACCACAATTGAAAAGTGAGGGAAAAAGAAAAGCCACATCAAGTTCTCATCCTTTCTTCACAAAAGGTAAAACCGATACTACTCAACCTAGTATTAAAAAGGCTATGCAAAGTAAGGAAAAACTACATGATGTGGATTTGGCTATTGCAATGTGGTTCTATGATGCTTGTATACCATTGAATGCATGTAATTCTACTTACTTTCCACATGCGGTAAATAAAATAGCGAGTATTGGTTATGGTTACAAACCACCTACATATCATGCTTTGCGAACTAACTTGTTAGTAGATGCAAAAACATCGGTGTCACTTTTGATAGATTCGTATAGAAGTAAAGTAGTTGGATTGAATGTGGTTGCACCATTATGAGTGATGGTGGAGGGACATTAGGTACCGACACTTGATTAATTTTTTGGTTTATTGTCCTAAAGGGATATCGTTTCTGAAATCTGTTGATGCATCGGGTATTGCGAGTGATTCAGATAATTTGTGTAATTTATTTGCTGAGATTGTGGACATGGTAGGGGCAAAGAATGTGGTCCAACTTATTACTGACAATGCTGCTAATTATAAACTTGCCGATAATAAGTTATGTGAATGATATCCTAGTATTACTTGGTCTCCGTGTGCAGCACATTGTATTAATCTTATATTACAGGATGTGTCAAAATTGGAAAATGTGGATAGTCTAGCCACTCTTGCATCTAGAGTTACTGTTTTCATCTATAATCATAAGTGGCCATTGAATTGGTTGAGACAAAGACCGGGTTGGAAAGAAATCATTCGTCCTGATGCCACTCGTTTTGCTACTACATTCATTGCCTTGGAAAGTTTAGTTAGCCATAAAGATGATTTGCAAGCTATGGTTGTGTCTAATGAATATAAGAAGATGTTGAAAGTGAAAAATGCAATTGAAGTTAAATCAATTATTTTTAATTATAATTTCTGGAGAAATTCTTTGATTGTGGTGAAAGCAATGACTCCTTTATTGAAGCTTTTGCGCTTATGCGATTCAGATAAAAAACCGACATTGTGTTATGTTTACGATGGAATGTATCGGGCAAAGAAAGGGATTAAGGAATTGTTTAACAAAAAGAAAGAATTGTACAAGTCTTACATAGACATAATCAACAGTTTTTGGGATAAAATGTTGCGTAAAAGCATTCATTGTGCAGCTTATTGGTTAAATCCAACTTTTCAATATGATAGTGACAACCGTTGTAGGAAGAATGAGGTGTTTGATGGTGTGCTTGATATGGTTGAGAAGTATTATCGTGGTCCTGATGTTTTAGATCTTACTTTGGCTTTAGGCAAATTTCGTGAAAGCGAAGGTACCTTTGGTAGGAGTAGTGCCGTTGCTTCTCGTCATGTTACTCGTCCCGGTAAAATTTAAGTTTATATGTTATTAATATATTTTGCAAGCTATTATGAAAATTATTGTTTTTCTAACCATTTATTTTATAGATGAATGGTTGAAATTGTTTGGTGGAGATTATCCAAAACTTCAATGTTGGGACATGTTATTGTGACAACAGATCTAGCTTGTAATAGGACTGGTGTATTTATTGTCAAACTTGTAAAAATTGGTTTAGACTCGTAAATATATGATATTAACTTGCTATTATTATTTGTTAAATGTTATTAGACAATTAACGATTTCAAGTTAAAGTCAGAATCGAGAAATGAGAAGTCAACTCGCAGGTCAAATATCCTGCGAGATGAGATCTCCGTTCGCAGCTCAAACTGGACTCGCAGCTTTCCTCTGCGAGTTGAGTTTTGGGCTCGCAGCTTTCTCGGTTCGCAGGACCTACTTGCGAGCTGAGATGTGGGCTCGCAGTCCATCTGGACTTGCAAGCCCATGGGCTGCGAGTTGAGTCAACTCGCAAAGCCCATGGCCTGCGAGTTGAACCAGATATAAATATTTTAATGCTGCTCATTATTAAGGGGCTAGAAATCCGTGCCATTATTATACACACCAAATATTTAATTATTCTCCTCATTTTTCGTGCAGATATATTTATTATAGTATTAAAGGCTCGGTTTTGAGTGATTAACTTAGTTAATAATCAAAACGAAGCCCTTTAATTGATAATAAAGTTATATAAGCTTAAACCTAACGTATTGAGGGATTCCGCACCTCAATACTTAAAGATAATCCGTTATCGAACCAAGATCTAGCGACCTTACAATTGGTATCAGAGCTTTCGGGCTTAGAAACGTTGTGGTTACAAGGTTTTTGGTTATATAACATCTTTATGGTCGTTTTTCGAACGAAATCTACGGATTTATTCGTAAAATACCAAAAAGTTTCAGTTCCCAGATTTCAAGGCGCCGTTTTGCGAGTTGAGATTAGGGTTACTGTTATCTGCGAGTTGAGATTAGGGTTTTGTTAGCTGCGAGTTGAGATTTCTGCGAGTTGAGATTTCCTGCGAGCTGAGATTCACTTGCGAGCTGAGAATCACTTGCGAGTTGAGATCACTTGCGAGTTGAGTTTCCCTTGCGATTTGAGATCCTCTGCGAGCTGAGATTTCTGCGAACTGACTTTACCTGCGAATTGAGTTTAGTTGCGAGTTGAGATTACTGAATACGCAAGATAACTTAATTTTTGACCTTAAAATGTCTGATTTGAGTCGAATGATCGAGATGGAACACGAGGTTGGCAAATCTAATGTTCCACCAAAGCTACTCAGACTTGAGGACTATTACGGGTGGAAAGACAGATTCGAAAGTTACTGTAGATTTCACGACATCACTATTTGGCTGTGTATTAAGAACGGATATGTTGCACCTACAGCTGAGGTAGGGAATGCAACTGTGATTGTGCCTTACGACAGGATGAATGACAATCAGAAGAAAGAATTCACTATTGATAATAAGGCACATTCATCGATGAAAATGAGCCTTCCCAAGGAAATCAATCACCAATTGAAGTCCTCTCACACAGCTAAAGAGCTCTGGAATGCTCTAGAGAAAAGGTGTGAGGGAAGCCCTCAGGTGAAGGCAGGCAAGTGTAATCTTCTGAAAAAGCAGTTTATGGTATTTAAAGCTTTTAGAGAAGAGGACCTTGAAGCCTACACCACCCGGTTTTATCACTTATTAAGTGAACTTGACGACCACGAAATTTTCTACAATGACAAGGAGAAAACCGACAAATTCATTGAGGGTTTACCTTGTAAGTGGGAAATGTATGGTATCATGCTCAAAGACAATGATGAACGATATGCTACTATGACCCTAGAGCAGGCTATTGACAAGCTCAGGGGTTATGATTTCTCCAAGAAAACAAGAGATACAGATTCTGATCACCTACAGAATCCAGGTTTATACCATGGAAAGACCATTATCTCTAATCCTTCATCCAATTCGACCACTGCATTGTTTGCTGGTGAAATTGATGAACTTGGAGAAATGTTAACAGAGGATATGTGCTTCATAGCTTCGGATGGCGGTGAAAAACGAAGCAGGAACAATTCTTCTGATAAGTCTACTCAAGGGCATCATAAGATGCCGATGATTGTAAAATCAGCAGAATAACAACTTTCGGTTCTGGCTTCATTCGTTGCTTCCTATGAAAATTATATTCAAGGGAAGATTAATGATCCTGCACAATTTGATGAAGATTATGATCAGGTTGACCCTGATGACTTAGAGGAAATGGACCTCCAGTGGCAACTGGCTATGGTGTCAAGGAGAGTAAAGAATTTCCTAAAGCGTACGGGTAAGAGAGTTGTTGGAAATCGACTAGGGTTTGACAAGTCCAAGGTCAAGTGTTATAACTGTCAAGGTTACAGACACTTTGCCAGGGAGTGTCAACGACCGAAGGCTGATACAGGCATTGCAAAACAAGACTCGGGAAGTACTTTAACTTCCAAAGTCTTGGTAGTTCAGCAAATTGATGGTTCCTATGATTGGTCTACTCCGCCTGAGCAAGCTCTCATGGCTGAAATAGACGATCAGGAGAAACCAACTGAATCAACTCTATACATGCCAACTGCTGAGGAATGTCAAGCTAATGTGCCACACACAGAAGCCAAGAGGAACGAGGAAGATGTGCTCTACATCAACTCGACTGAAGAAATGAGTCCCGATGACTTCGTTGCATACATGGCTGATGTACAGTCAGACAAGAAAAAGGTATGTCTGGATCTTCTTACTCTTGCTGATGTCTGTTACTTAGTTACTGACTTACAGACCCAGGTTAGTGTTTTTGCTGAATCTAACAAAACCTTAACATCTGAATTAGATATAGCTAAGTCTGATGTTCGTAGGTTAGGTGAGGATAAGCTGACATTAACTGAAAAGATTAAGAGTGATGCCTTAAATAAGACTAGTCTAACTGAGATAATTAATGAACAATGTGTTAAGATAGACGGGTTATATCTAAACCTTAATGAGCTAAATAGAAATATTGCTATTAGGGATAAAGAACTTTCAGAGTCAAATATGAAGGTAGTAGAGCTAAATAGAAAATTTGAAGGTTATAGAACATCCTCTTTGACCTTAGATAGAATCATTAGCTCTCAACGTAGAGTGACAGATGTTACTGGCCTAGGATATTCTGATGTTCCTCCGCCCTTTAATGCCAATTACACTGCTTCTACTTCTATTGACCTAGAAATGACAGATGCGAATCCTGAGACTGAGGATTTGAAAACTCAACAGTCTGAAGCATCTGAGACTCAGAAAAATATTATTAATGACCTATCATTAGACAAGAGTACAGTCAAATCATTCACTAAAGTACAATTTGTATCAAGTGGAATGATTGGTAGTACTAATGTAAACAATAAGGGAATTAAGAAACATAGGGAGTTACCTTCAGTGTCTTCTGATCAGACAAAGAAGGAGTCTGCTAAGACTGTTAAGTCACGAAAGCAGATGTCATGCTTCAAGTGTCATCAAAGAGGACACGTATCTTCTTGTTGTCCCAATAAGAAGACGGAAGCTACTCCTAACCGCGAGAACAGTGATAAGACTAAAATCATCTCTAGTTCGAGCACAGACAGGTTAGGTACCAGACCAGGAATTGGTATTAAACCTGTTACTGCTCTTAAAAGAGATGCTTCTCACAGTGTCTCGCCGCCCAAACCTAAACGGCATGAACATTCTAATAAAGATCAAGTGCCGTCGAGGTTTATGACTCCGAGAAGGAACCAAAGTCACTTTGAGATTGGTTCTACATCTCGCTCACAAGGAGTTAACCAAGGGTCCTATAATAATCGTAACCAAGGGAAGAAATTCCAGGGTTATGTATCGGGGAGGGTTGGAAGTCAGTCAACTCATAGACCCAGGACCACTAATCATCAGCAAGCTGATGCTCCTTCAAAAGTGACCAAAGCTCCTAATGGGAAGGATGGTTACTTTAAAGAGCTACAGTTTGTCGATGATAAGGGACAAACCAAGACCGTAATGGCTTGGGTCCCTCTTGATAACTGATTGTGTACAACTTGTATGTGCAGGAGCAGACTAGGAACAATGATAATTGGTGGTATGTTGACAGTGGATGCTCTAGGCACATGACAGGAACCAGAAGTCTACTGACAGACTTCAGAGGTGGAGTGAGACAAGGAGTGCACTTCGCTGGTGATAAAGGAGGAGTAATTACTGGGAAAGGAACATTTTCAAATGGAACTTTGACTCTAGAGGATGTGAATTATGTTGAAGAACTAACGCACAACCTAGTGAGTGTTTCCCAAGTCTGTGATAAAGGTCATCCTGTTCTCTTCACTGAGAAAGAGGCCTTGATCCTGAAGCCGGGTTTTATCATTTCCGAAAAATGGATACTAATGAAAGCTCCAAGGAAGAAGGACATTTATGCTATCAACATGAATGCTCCTATTACTTCAATGGTGTCTACTTGTATGTTATCCAAGGCTTCAGAATCAGACTCTCTCCTATGGCATAGGAAAATGGCACACCTAAATTTTCGTAAAAATGAACTACATAACAAAACATGAGTTAATTCTGGGTGTACCACCGAAGAGCTTTGCATTTGAAGACAAGTGTATCTCTTGCTTGAAAGGAAAACAACATAAGAAACCACACAAGTCTAAAACTGTGAACTTTATTTCCTCGCCTTTTGAGCTGTTACATATGGATCTCTTTGGCCCAATAAGCAAGAGAAGCATAGGTGGCAAATGGTAAAGTCTGGTTGTCACAGACGATTTCTCTAGATTCTCTTGGGTATTCTTTTTGGGATCTAAGGATGAAACTCCGGGCATTCTTATGGAGTTTCTAGATCTAATAGAGAACATCTATAGAAAAAGAGTTAAGAGAATTCGTAGTGACAATGGGACTGAGTTCAAGAATTCTACATTGAATGTATATTGCTTAAGCAAAGGCATTCAACATCAATTCAATGCACCATATGAACCTCAACAAAATGGTGTTGCTGAAAGGAAGAATAGAACTCTAATTGAAGCAGCGAGAACAATGCTTGCTGATTCAAGGCTTCCGGTCATATTTTGGGCAGAAGCAGTGAATACAGCATGTCATGTTCTCAATCGGGTTCTTACGGTTAAAAAGCAGAACAAGACATGTTATGAGCTTTTGAACAAAAAGAAACCGAACTTAAAAGGGTTTGAACCCTTTGGAGTTTCATGTACGTTGTTGAAAACAAGTCACCAACCTAAATTTGGTGAGAAGGCTGACGAAGGATACATCCTAGGTTACATGCCTAACTCACCAAACAAACGGGTCTTCAATAAAACTTCGTGACGTGTTGAAATAATTTATAACATCGAAGTTACGAGCTATACACATGACTCGCATAAGGGATTGGATTGGCAATTTGATTATTCAGATCTTTTCAAGTCATTTAAAGTCCCTATCAGTGACTATGTCAGTAACTCAGATATTCCTGAGCATTTATTGTTGGGAGATGAGGATCCCACTCCTTCTCCAATATCGAGTGCTCAAACTTCTGATGCTAGGAATATTGTCGATACTGATGTGGTCCCCCCTATCGAGTCACAACAACCTCAAGATGATATACCTCAAGAGAGTGAAGATCCTGAAATTGCTTCTCAAAGGATTATGGATGATGTTCTTACTCCTCTGAGACAATTAAGGATATCAACTACTAATGAAGGTATACCACCTTTGGAGGAAATTGGTACCAACTTAGAGGATGATATTCCAGTTGAACCTGTTACTTCAACAAGAATTAATAGGATTCATCCAATTGATAATATCATCGGTGATCCAAATTCTCCTGTTCTGACTCGGAATCAATCTAAAGCTAGTACATCCACTCATTCAAGCTTGTATGCTGAAATGAACGAGACAGGGGTTTCTAATCTATGTCTATATTCATGCTTTATCTCACAAATTGAACCTAAGAATGTTCAGATAGCTTTGAAGGAAAATTCGTGGGTCGAGGCAATGCAGGAAGAACTATCTCAGTTCACAAAATTGCAAGTTTGGGAGTTGGTTGACTTACCTGTTGGAGAATATCCAATTGGAACTAGATGGGTATTTAAGTGCAAGAAAGACGATCGAGGAATCGTGATTCGCAATAAAGCTCGTCTAGTTGTCCAAGGTTTCAATCAACAAGAGGGGATTGATTACAATGAAGTGTTTGCGCCTGTGGCTAGGCTTGAAGCAATTAGGTTATTCTTAGCATTTGCAGCCTCAAAGAAAATAAAAGTATTTCAGCTGGATGTTAAAAGTGCCTTCTTGTATGGCAAAGTCAAAGAAACGGTGTATGTTTCTCAACCACCGGGATTTGCTGATCCAAAGTATCCAGATAGAGTATATCGTCTCGATAAGGCTCTATATGGATTACATCAAGCTCCGAGAGCGTGGTATGAAACACTATCCACTTATCTTCTTTAGAATGGATTCACAAGAGGAAGAATTGACAGTACACTCTTTGTGAAATGGAAAAGTAGAGACTTTCTACTTGTTCAAGTATATGTTGACGACATCATCTTTGGGTCATCTGACGAAAAGATGTGTAGTGAATTTGAACAGGTTATGAAGAACAAGTTTGAGATGTCAGCAATGGGTGAATTGACATTTTTCTTAGGATTGCAAGTCGATCAAAAGAAAGATGGATATTTCATTCATCAGACTAAGTATACTAATGAGCTTCTAGAACGATTTAAGATGGAAGAATCAAGAATTTTTCATACTCCTATTCCCGAAGTCCATGGTATTGGTCCAGATACATCGAGTGATAGAGACGTGGATCCTACTCTTTACAAGGCCATGATTGGATCACTAATGTATCTTACAGCATCAAGGCCTGATATAATGTTTGCAGTATGTGTCTGCGCAAGATATCAAGCTACTCCTAAAGAATATCACATGCAAGCTGTAAAACGGATTCTTCGTTACCTCAAAGGGAAACCGAAGCTGGGACTTTGGTATCCGACTGATGGAGACTTAGATTTTGTGGCTTACACTGATTCTGATTACGGAGGATGCAATCAGAATAGAAAGTCTATAACCGGTGGATGTCAATTCCTAGGAGGTAGACTGGTCTCTTGGCAATGCAAGAAGCAAACCTCAGTAGCCATTTCTACATGTGAAGCTGAGTATGTTGCAGCTGGCAGCTGTTGTTCTCAAGTTCTGTGGATACAACAGCAACTGCTTGATTATGGGTTGAGTATAACAAATACTCCTATGATGATTGATAATGAATCGACGATCTCTATAACCAATAATCATGTCAAGCACAGTAAAACTAAGCATATTGATATTCGACATCATTTTATTAGAGACTGTGCTGAGAAGAACCTGATAAAGTTAGCTAAGGTTTCATCTGTGGATAATTTAGCAGACTTATACACCAAAGCGTTCGACAGAGCTCGATTCGAGAAATTGGTGCAACTAAATGGAATGAGAAATCCAGAGGATTAGTCTTCCATAGAGTTAATTTGTATAGTTGTTTTTGTTTATTTTTTTAAAAAAAAAAAAAAAAATTAAATAGGGGGTAAGGCGTATGGCATTCATTTGCTTGTTACCGTTGGGGAATCGCCTCCGATAAAGGTTAATTCTTTATCAACTGGGAAATGATAGTAAATTAGAGGAATCGGCTTAATAATTGTAGGTAAAAGTCTTAAGTCAGATGTGTTAGCAGATTCAAATTAGTTACATGAACTGTACATCTTTAAAACCAGGCTTTTACTTATCTTTATTTTAGTATACACCCCTCTCCACACTTTATAACTTGCTTGAAAACTTTAGATCTTGACAGCTTCATTATATGATGTACTGGTAGGCAAATTCAGCTTTGATTTCTGAGCATATAATAAGCTATAAATCTTCTGTGTGTTATCTCGTGTGTTTTGCTATATGATGTATGACATAAGTCTTAATTGATGAAGGACAGTCTGACCATACACTGTTATCAAGAATTTATGACAATATGTCAAGACAAATAATAAAAATTATGGCTATTAGTAAAACTACTGGTGTCTTTATTGTAGTAAGTACAGACCTGACTCCTTTAGTTTTGCCAATGGTTTCAAGTTTGTTTTGTCTATACTAAGGGATCTTATGTTGTACTAAGTATAGATCTAGAACCACTAGTATCTACAAAACGGGTTTGATGTTTGTCACATTTTAAATTCACTCAAGGGTATGTTATATGCTTCGAAAAGAACATCATTTAGTGACCTCTACCTTGAAGGTGAAAGATACAGTGTTATGTGCTCTACTAGATTTCTCAGTATGTCATATTTTGAGTTACATTAGGTAATACACATACAAACAATAAAAGATTTGCTTGGAAATCAGTGTAGACTTTGTTTATATGGATTATAATACCGGTAATCGTCTTGAACTGTCTGTGATAATTAATCACTTCATTTTGATGTGTATGATATATTCTATGGAGATCGGTAACCAAGTTATACTTTTATAAATGTAAGTTGAAACATGGTTAAGTTGTGAGATTTTGTGTAACTTATTGAGAATTTCATGAGGTATGAATACTAACAATCTTCTTAGAACTTTTACTCATCAATTGGTTCAGCTGTTTCCTTCTAATATGATACCACTGTCGATAAATTTTTAACGCCCTCTATTAGGATTTATTTTAATTTATTTTATTGTATTTTATTTTTCGTCTATGTGTTTCATTAATACAAGGGTACTTGATACCAATGTTTATTATGAATCATTGTACTTTTATTTACTTCATTTTATCTTATTTCTCTTTATTTTATTTTACTTCTGTTTTTATTGTTCGTATTATCGCATGATTGCATCACAAGTGAAAGATCCTCAGATTTTAGACTTGTACGCGATTTGGACTTAAAAATTACGTTTTATAATTAAAATGTATTTTTTGGACAAAAATTGCGAGCCGAGAATAGTGCTGCGAGTTGACAGGGCTGCGAGTTGAACTCAACTCTGCGAGTTGAGTTCTGCGAGCCGAGTCAAGGGTTTAAAAGGGCTGCGAGTTGAAAAATAAACACACACAGTCCTGCGAGCTCACCTTATTTCCTTTGCGAACCCAGATTTGAACTCGCAATATTTTGACTTTGATTTCGAAGTGAAGAGATTTTGATCTTGTGACTTTTATACATTTTAACAACGCGAACATTTTGAGGTATAAATCAATCAATTCTATCGTGTAATTAATCCACAATCGACATTTTAATAAAAATGAGGGTTTTGATTTTAAAATCACAAAAATCACTAAAAATAATGCTTAGATTAACAAGGAATCTTAGGTTTTATGTTAATAAAAGTATTATGAACATAATGGCATCACCTGATTGTCCTATATCTTGCCAAAAATTAAATTTTAAGATGATGTCATCTTTGCAGTTCATGTTGCGAGTTGAGATCCAGACTCAACTCGCAGCCCGCTCCTGCGAGTCCACTCTGCGAGTTGACTTGCGAGTCCGACCTGCGAGTTGACTTGCAAGTCTGACCTGCGAGTTGACTTGCTAGTCTGACTTGCGAGTTGAGCTTGCGAGTTGACTTTTGTTGACTTTGCGAGTTGACTTCCGTTGATGCGAGTTGAATTTGCGAGTTGAACTTGCGAGTTGACTTGTTGAATGCGAGTTGAACTTGCGAGTTGACTTTTGAAAAGTTTGATTTCTTAATTTTAATTTACGATCTCTCGGTTAGTTATCTAATTAAGCGTTTATAAGTTAAAATAGTCTACGGTTAGACGTGTCGACTTAAATGTAAACACGTAAAACTGTATACTCTATATATAAGACTTATGACTTTCAGTAATAAGTAATATATTCGTGTAGCATGTTAAATAGAAAGTTAGACTTATTGATTCTATATATGATGAACAACTATAATTGTTAATTAAGTTTCACGACTTAATAGTTCAATTATATTTTGTAGATCATATAAGCTGATCAATCTTAGTTAAACTAATTGTCTGACATTTGTATGATCTTTGATATTACAGATATGGCTCGACAATTCGTTGGACATCATAATGTTCTAGTGGATTTAGACGTCGATGCACGGGGTGCATCTAGATTGACTCAGATTCTTTCATATCTGGCGCGGTCGAGAATTCGATATGCCATCACCGAGTCACCGGCCCTATCAAGAGATATACTCACCCAGTTCTGGGCAAATATTGTATATGATACCTCTGTGAATCCTCCGGTCATCCAGACGCGGATTAATGATCGTCCGGTTATCTTCTCTGCCTCTGATCTGAGAAACATATTACAGTTGGGAACTGTAGAGCAGGAAGATGGACCAACTGAGTTTCCGTCTGACTTTATCGAGGGAGCTCTAGGACGAATGGGGTTTGTTGGACCCAAGAGAGGCCGTCAGTTTTTGAAGGCGCTCGTTTTCGGAGAATGGAGGTTCCTGTGGCACGTTCTTGTCACTATTTTTGGACCTAAGAAGGGAGGCTATGATGAGTTGAGCTCCTCTCTCCTATCTGCTTTACTGTCACTGGTTTATAACAAACCATACAGTTTCTCCGATTACATCTTTGGGGAATTCGTTCGCCAAATCTTGGGAGGTGTCAGGTCTCAGTTCATGATATATCCCAGATTCTGCATGCTGATCATTCGGGCTTCTATCCCTGATCTACCGGTCTTTCAAGCAGATCTGAAGGTCGACACTGAACTTACAATGCTATGTTCATGCAAACCTCACGTAGGTTTGAGATGCAGCCTCAGCTGACTGAGCTGTTTGGATTTTTGGTTAATCCTGAGTTTATTACGCCACCGAACAATGGTTGGATTGATGTTGATGTGGCTGCAGCCGTGCCTGCACCACAAGAGCTGATAGAGGAGGTTCTGAATCAGGCAAATCAGCAAGAGCCACAAGTTAATGCTGAAGTTGCTGCTGAAGTAGTGCAACAAGTTTTGGCTGAAAATGATGATGCAAATGATCCTATCTTGCAGGATGTGGATCAATATATTGCTGAGCCACCACGAGTTGAAGAGGACACTGATCAGGTCTTTAAAGATATAGATCAATTTTTGGCTGCAGGTCCGAGTACCTCTGGTACACCTTTACCTACTGAGGCATCTGATGTTGTTGGGCCATCGGGCAGAGATGGAGAAGCTGCTTCTACTTCTGAATCTGAGTCTGATGCTGATGATGATGATGATGAGACTGGACCACCAGGGTTTGTCTCCGGTATCCCTGAAGGGATGATTCGTCAAGGATCAAAATTGATTATGGATCCGGCATTGAAGTTAAAGAGGAAAGCCGTGGACCAAGATCCCGATTTTGTTTTGGTTGACGAAGAAGTAGAAGAAGAAGAAGAAGAAGAGGAGGAGGTGCTTATTACTCGACCTCGCAAGCTGATCAGGCAAACAGCTTCAACCTCGGCAACTCTTATACAATCAAGTTCTACGCCCTCAGAGGCTGAAATGATTGCTGCTTTGGTTCGCCCGTCTTCGCACCCAACTACCAAATCTAGCAGGGTTGCGGCGCGTCTATTAACCGATGTTGCTACCAAGATAGCAAAGAAAATGCAACCGCCCGCTCCCACGCCACCAACCACAACGACTGCTGCTCCATCCACCTCCTCTACGACTGATTCTGATCGTATTAATAGCTTAGAGTCCAGAGTTCGAGAGTTGGAAGAAACCGTCAAATTCTTGATTTCTCAAATGTTGTCTATGTCTGATAACATCACTAATCAGAATGATGCCTATTCACTGCTCATCAAGACGAATAACAATCTGATAGATGATGTAGCTGACAAATAGAGGCAAATTGATAGACTTAATCCCCTTGCTCACACCTTTCTGAAGGACGTGCCATCTCAGGGGGAGATAAAGGCCTTCCAAGAGTCTTGTAAAGAAGATGAGCTTGCAAAGAAAAAGAAGAATGATGAAGACGATGATCCCTCTGCTGAAAAGGAAAGTGAGCTGGCTGGTCCTTCAACGACTGGTCAGCAGACTACACTTCAGGGGGAGTCTGCTGGAGCTAGTGGTAGTGGAGCTGGTGCTGGTGCTGATAAGGGTGGAGCTGTTGAAGGTGACACTTGTATTAATATAGACTGATTGTAATTATTAATACATTGTAACTTTGAATTATTTTGTAATATAATTCTGTAATTAAGATGTTTAAACTTGAATGTTTAAAATGTTATAATTATGAATGTTTGTATATCATAAGCCTTTTGTAATTCTAGATTGACTATGATCGATAAAAGAGTTATAAGATCATATAATATATAATGATCGCTTATTTTATAAGACTTATTCAAATTTTAGATCGATTATCATAATCGATGAAAGATTTGAATAAGTGTATATATAATATATTTTAAATACACAAAGGGATTAATAAAAAAAATCTCTTAGATTGATTCAGGGAAATCAATGAAAGAACTTATGATATTAATCTATTTGTGTATGTATTTCTATAGGTCATGAAATGTTGAACTTATCAGATTCTGAAGGCGACATGCCAGATGAATTAGATGAGGACATTGACTTTGACCTTGAAGAAGGAGAGTTTGTACCTCCTGAAGATTGGACTTTCATTGTTAATGATGAGGCAGACGAGTGTGTAGATCTTGACGCTGATGTTGTTGAACACATCGTAAGCCCATCTACAACTAAAGTGGTCATCCAGGAAGAAGATGGAGAAAGGGTTGTTGATTTAGATGAAACTCTAGATGAATCAACCAGTTCTGAATCAGAAGATGACCTTCCAGAAAAACTCAGAAACAATCCCATGTTTAGACCTCTGAAAAGGAGAAAGCAAAAGGTTGGGATGTCTGAAGTAGATATAACTGGAAAGAAAGCTTCAAGGAAGGGGATCATCGGCTGGTATTTTGATTCTGACTTGAAACTTTTCGCTATCAAAAGGTTTGACGGAGTTCAATATTTTGATAAGAAGCTCAAAGTATTCAGTTCGCTTCCTCGATTTGAAATCCGAGACTTGGCACGCCTAGAACTGATAAATCCCAGTAATGATCCCTACGCAACTTATGTTGAGAGAATCATTCGGACTGAGGGTAGATCAATGAAGTTTGAGAAGATTAAGCCAAGAGTCGTAAAAACGATCAAATTAAAGGAACGCAGTCAGAGAACTGGCCGAAGATTAAGGAAGAAAACTTATCCAGCTGTTAAGTGCATGCAGCAGATACCACTAAAACCTATGCCACAGAATATACTGGAAAATCTTCTGAATTGGCACGTGGATTCAGAAACCGGTGAAGCTGTCATGGTTGAAGCTGATGATGAAGTTGAAGGAGGAGAAAGAGTGATTCTGACAGTCTATGACCATCGACACCTGATGAATCTGTCGAAGAAGGACCTGTTGAAGTTAAATGAAAATAGGATCCTGACGACTGAAGCATGGGGTGATCTTGCAAGAGATTATCAATTAATGGTGAAGACTTGTATTAGAATGAAGATTCATATGGGCAGTAGTATTTACAAGTAAAGACCAAAGACAAAGTTGAAGATAACGACGCTAGAGCTATTGTCAAGGGGGAGTCTGTTGGGACATGTTATTGTGACAACAGATCTAGCTTGTAATAGGACTGGTGTATTTATTGTCAAACTTGTAAAAATTGGTTTAGACTCGTAAATATATGATATTAACTTGCTATTATTATTTGTTAAATGTTATTAGACAATTAACGATTTCAAGTTAAAGTCAGAATCGAGAAATGAGAAGTCAACTCGCAGGTCAAATATCCTGTGAGATGAGATCTCAGTTCGCAGCTCAAACTGGACTCGCAGCTTTCCTCTGCGAGTTGAGTTTTGGGCTCGCAGCTTTCTCGGTTCGCAGGACCTACTTGCGAGCTGAGATGTGGGCTCGCAGTCCATCTGGACTCGCAGGCCCATGGGCTGCGAGTTGAGTCAACTCGCAAAGCCCATGGCCTGCGAGTTGAACCAGATATAAATATTTTAATGCTGCTCATTATTAAGGGGCTAGAAATCCGTGCCATTATTATACACACCAAATATTTAATTATTCTCCTCGTTTTTCATGCAGATATATTTATTATAGTATTAAAGGCTCGGTTTTGAGTGATTAACTTAGTTAATAATCAAAACGAAGCCCTTTAATACACCTCAATACTTAAAGATAATCCGTTATCGAACCAAGATCTAGCGACCTTACATTCAAAACTTTGCAATTAGAATCTTAAGTCAAACCGCATCATCTTTGGGTTGTGAACGTAATTGGAGTGTTTTTTAACGGATTCACACCAAAAGAAGGAATAGGTTGGAACATCAAAGGCTAAATGACCTTGTATATGGTCAGTACAATTTGTGTTTACAAAATAGGTATGATATATTTGAATAATTCATTTATCTAATTATAACGTTTAATTACTTTTACATGTTATCTTTTTGGTAAATGTTTATATAGGCTTAAAGTTGATGCGAGATCTTATGACCCGATCGATTACCAATGTATTGATGAAGATATGGAAAAATGGGTTGTTAAAAGAATTGCCGGAGGGAGAACTTGATTATGATGAATTAGAAGATATGCTTAATGAGCAAGAGCAAGAACCGGCTTCTCAAACACAAGGTTATGGTCTTGTTGACGAGGATGAAGATGGTAATGAATTCCGTTTACTTACTGACAGAGAACTTGATGCATATAACACTCCTATGTTTTGATGGATGAAAAGGTATTATATACAAACCTTATATAGTTTTTGAATTCATCGTGATGTATTTGTATGTAATCTTTCTCTTTTCTTTTTTTATGTTGTAGGAAATGGAAATGTTGATGATGTGATTTGGGTTGATGTTGTGATGATTTAGATTAAGAATTTTGTTTACACATTTCGTTTGTTTACTCATTTAGGTTGGAACATCTATTCGTGTTACTTAGTATGTCTTTGTTGTCGTGATTTGGATTGTATGTCTTTGAAAAAATTTGTAAGTTTGAATTTTAAGTTTATAATTAAGCATGGTACATTTCCTATATGTATTATATCATTTTGTTCAGGCTTTTAACAAATCCGGTCCGACCATTCGGTCTAACCGGTCCGTCTGGAAATTTGCTATTGTCCGGTTCGACTTAAAAACCGGGTTTTAAGACATTGGATCTAATATAGAGCGACCTAAGGCAGTTACCATAGCTGAAGGCCAGTGATTAATGAAGTTGTTGACCAAATACGAATCTAACTTGCTCATCTTTGATCCCGTAGTTTTGTTTTTTCATCTTAAAAACAGACATTAAACATTTACTACTTCAACCATACACATGGATACAAATGTGGTTTTAGATATTAAAAAGGATTATTATTGTCTTAAATTTTATTAAGGTGTAAAAAATCTCTATTTTGCCCTTGCCATCATCTCCTATTATGAGTACAATTCAATGACTTACCATTATTAGGGGGCACCAAAACGTGTAAAAGTTATAGTTAACTACATCTTAACTAGGTAACACTATTTCAATGGGAAAGATAGTAATGATTATAAATATATATGGTAACACAATTTCAATGGAAAAACTACTTGGTAAACCAACGTGTGAATGAATAGTTTACTTGGTAACAATATTCCAACAGCAAAGATTGTAAATGTTAAAAATGAATATGGTAATACTCGTTGGAACATAATGTATGAAAATAGTGACAAATTAATACAATCAATCATACACTGAATATATTTAAATCGGTACAATACTAATTAAAATGTCAACCATACAATTAATACGAATTGAAATATTTGCACAATAGAAAATTCATGTTAGTTTAGTTAAATGGTATTTAAATGACACTTTAAATGTGAATACAACCTCCTAGACATAACCCATTCATGACCGAAACCAAGTCGATCAGCCAAAAAGTAAAAAAGAAAGAAAGAAAAGGAAAATGATTTAAAACCCTACCGACGAGTTGGACAACCAACTTGGAGTTGGATTTTTGTTAATATATCTTTGTCTATCTTTTTACACATGGCAGCATAGGATTAAATGGTGAGATTTTATGAGATAACATTTATTATCAACTACAATGATACCCGCGTAATGCGACGGTAGAAATAACGATGATAGGTAATGATGATGGTAGTGAAAAACTAATAATTGTTTAATTGTTTATGTGTTTTGTATGGATTATTATCTTATTTTATATAACAAAGAGTTGTATTTATACATTATATATTTATATATAATAATAGATAATGGATTATGAATTATGAATAGGGAATACTTTTATTAATGGAAATACTATAAATAAGGTAAGGGTAATTTAGATATTTTTTTGTGTTGAGACTAATTTTAAGATAATGGTAAAGATGCATTATATGTAGTTAGAGATAGAAATGTAACATTATCCGACTTAAAAAAAATACCAAAACTCTTAAAATAATTGTATCTATAACTATAGTGTAATATTAATATGCTTACATATCCAATCCCGATTCACCATTTCTAATCCCTTTTAATTTCATATTTTCTGATATGGATCATCCGTTTCCAAATTTCTATTTGAATCTTGGAGACACTTAAGATTGTTCTAATGCTCATAAACTTCAAGATGCAAGTGGAAACAAGTTTAACGACATTATTCTTTTTAATGAAGTTATGTGTAGTCACGAGAAGTTGGCTTTAGTGTTAGATCGTGATATAACACGTTCTCATCCTTAATGAGTCACGGAATGACCGTTTTTCTCACCGCGTGTCGTCGTTGGTTGAGGTTGTCGAACGGCGACCGAACAGTGTGTGATCAGTGGGTGTTTTATACATGTGGTGCGGGCTTCCTAAATTTCTTACTACGTACTAAGGTTTAGTAGGTGGTGAGTATGACTTATGTGTCGTTCTTAATACTCCAACGGACATATGATCTTAGGGGCATAAGTACTTTAATCTAATTAAACAAAATAATAAAATAAAGGGAGGGATTTGCTCAGTTATTATAGATATAGGGGTGTCCACTATGATATCGGTTTATGTTGGTTTTTGGTAGTTACGATGTTATGACTTTAGTGGTGGTAGATTCCTACTTCTGAATGAGTCGTTTCCATGAACCTATCGCGTATCTGACACGAAGTTGTCCATAACTAAATAAGGGCATGTCACTTGGCTTGTGGATACAAAAGGTTATTTAGCACCGAAAATTCTCCCAAATACAATAACCAACTTATCCTGACAGTCATCCTCGAATCTCGTTCCTCATTCTCATACGTCAGAGACGTCTGTATACATGAAGCGTTGAATTAACGATAATATGTGTAAGTCCGTGTGTATAGGATCGATAACGAGGTTATCTTAAGGTATTAAGGTGCAGAATCCCTCAATACTAAGTTATAGGATCTATAACGATTTGTTTCACAATTTTAGTGAATCGGAATTCTAAATGCTTTGTATTGATTATTAACCAATGTTAAACTATCAATACCTAGCCGTTAGAAGGTTTGAATGCTCTAGAAAACTCAGAAAATTCGTATGTGTTAAATGGCCAAAAGTTAATTAGGTTTAAACCCTAATTTGTATATATAACCGTCTCGGTTCGCGGGTCATGGGCTTCTGCGAACTGACTCAGTTCGCAGTCCATAATTGACCTGCGAACTGAGTCGGTTCGCGGTCATTTGTGGTCAACATTTTTCAGCATTTGAATATTTTACTCTAAAATGTTTACCAACCAATATTTTTCATTTACAATTCAAAACCAATGTACAAACTTGATTACAACTCATACAAGTCCTATTACAAGCTAGAGAGTCCTATTACAAGCTAGATCTGTTGTAACAAAACATGTCTCAACAATATGAATGGGTGTTAACCCATCGGAACAAGTTGGGATGACTTTGTCTAACGACCAGTTAATTTGTCATCATTCATACATAGAAATCATTACTACTACTCTACTACATTATTATGAACATGCAGCAATCAAATAATATTCAAAGACCTAATTAAGCATTTAACTAAGTAATGTGTGATATCGCCTAAATTAGACATATTTATACGGGCGATATCGATCCGATTTGTATATTATTTTAGTCATTTTATAATCTTTTAGTACTTAATTAGTCTAGTTTAGTTTCAGGTTAATAATCGAGAAGAGATCGAAAAGATATGAAGAAAAGATCAAGAGTTGATGGATTTTTGCATCTTTTGCGAGGCTCCACGGTTTTGGCCATAACTACCTCATACGGACTCCGATTGAGGTGATTGAAGCACCCAAATCTCCAGAACTCAGAGGGCTACAACTTTCAAAAAGTGACTTAGGGCTAAAAATGAAAAGTACCCGCCGGGTACTCATGAAAAGTAGCAGTTTCAGCCTAGCCGGGTACATATCACTCATCTGGGTGGGAAGGCCATAGTACCCGCCGGGTAATTGCATTTCCCGCCGGGTAGAAGGGTCGGTTACAGCTTTTTGACTTAAATTATACCCCAAACCCTAATTATCATTAACCTTTTGATTAGCTACGGATTAAGGACGATTCTTGGGAGTTTTGGAGTGCTTTTGGGGACACCCTAAGTGATCTACCCTCTTGTAATCATCCTAGAAGTTAGTGTTTAATTCTCTTTCACCCGAATCTTATTTAATTAATGTTTGATTCCTATTTTTAATTGCATGATGAATTATTCTATGATTATTATTGTTTGTTTGATTGAGCCTATGAAAATAGGCTAAACACATTATGTTCATCTAGACTAAAAACCCTAGATGTTGGATTTTTGATAATTAGAATTTTTTATTCGTATGATTTAATGTTTAATTGAAGAACGATTTGTATTTAATTATTTAATCTATTCAATTGATGTGATATATGTTTCAATGAGTAAAAACTCTTGTGTTTAGTATTATATTTACATGATTATGAATCTTGTGCGTTTAATTGGAGACAATAAATGAATTGAACTAGGTTACTGAATTAAAGTATGAGTGGATCATATTTAGAGACATCTTATATGATTAGTAATCTGTAGGACACTAGGATTATATAAATTAAATCATCAAGTTAATAGAACTGTATGATCATAATTGGAATTAATAACTTATCAAGGACACTTGCATTTTAGAATTTCAAGTAAAGGATTACATTGTGAAAACAAGTAATTTAGATTAATAATTCTTATCCGTTTAATACATTTCTAGTTATTGTCCAACTCTAGTGGTGAAATGTCTAGATGAACATACTTCTATCCTTTGGTTGATCAATTGATTTACTGCTTCCCTTAGTTAATTAAAAAACCTTTTGACTACCTATCATTAAGAGGCATTATCCCTTTATCTTAATTATAGATTAGACAAATAAATCTCAAAGTGCATATAAATTGTTCCTGTGAGAGACTACCCGGTAGACTTATCATTGCTATACTACTATCCGATTAGGTACACTTGCCTAGTTGTGTAATAGTTAGCTTTGACTTTGTTTTACTATTTTTATAACTAGATATTTACACATCAGTGTGATAGAGTGATGCCTGGCTAAAATCCTAAGCAACAATTAGACAAGAACATGCAATAGGTATTTGAGGGCAGCATTTAGTTTTACGAGTCAGGTAAATGAGTTAACTAAGTTGTGGATATTCTGAATGTTCTCTAAAAAATATTCATTATACAAAACCAAATCTAACATATCTCTATTCCCATGCTCCGTGTCATCCACATACATATTTTAGTTAGGAGAACAGCGACCATATCGCGTGCAATGATTCTTCTAACATAGAAATAATTGAGTGGCCTATACCTATGAATTATCTACGTTCATTTAGAGGCAATGTTTCAACCACAACATCAGTTGGACATATTAACACTTGAGATTCGGTTAATATGTTCGTATATTAATTACCTACTGTGTCGACAAAGTAACATTATAATAGGTTAAATAACTACACCAACGTAAACGTCTATCATATCAGATACTTCAAGTTACTTAGCCAAACATGGTAATTCTAGCATGCATTTTTAAATAATAAGTAAAACAAAACATATTAAATTTAAATACGAAGATAGAATTTACAAGTCTTAATTACCCTCCTAATTAATTATTAATCTTAGTGATTAATTTATTAATTAGAGAGAGAGACTAGTGAGAGAAAGTGAAAGTATTGAAAGAAAATGAAGGACATGGTGTGTTTTTGTTGAATGATGAGGTTGATATATAAAGAGATGTTCCCGAACCTTATTTTGACCATCTGAACCGAATTTGAGCTTCAAAAACCCTGCCCGTATTGCACGAACTATTCTAAGACACAATTTTTATTGAGATACGGGTCGAGCGAACGTATACGGTTCATTTGAGTAGTATATGGTTCATACCTAACCGTGTACGATTGGTGTGGCCCATATGAACGGTGTCGTAGCTTTGTCTATGGGATCGTAAGTTGTCGTTTCTCGTTTTCGCTCTAACTTCTTCGTTTGTTATCCGTTTTTAGCGATTCTTGAACCCACACGATCGTAATCTCTTGATCTTTAATTTGAGGTTGATTAAAGATAATTTCTATAGAGTTATCAAATAGATGATTAGAACGCGAGCGAATCGCCTTATGTCGACTTTGCTCCATTTTATTCGTTTTTTGCTCGTTTTTGGTGAATTTTGCAGCATCGTCTTCGTAATTACCTAATTAGCACAATATGGATAAGATAACGTGCGTAAAAACGTGACTTTTTATGCGTTATCAGTCCTGAATGTGAATTTGGTAACGAAGAAAGTGGTGGTAGCATGAAAAGATTAAGGATAACTGAAGAAGGGTGTATTGTGTCAATTCGAACCCAGGAACACCAACCAGTGGTCGTTCAAAAATTAAATGGCCAACAGGTAGAGATGCTGCTAAAAGAAAAGGGAAAATGTAAGGCTTCTAATGAAGTTGTTGCAGAATAGCGTGCAATGAGGCTTACTAGAGAAAGTGAAGTTGAAGTCATGAAAAAAAGACTTGATAGGTTCCCTCTTTGTTTTCGTTTCCATTTCCTTTAGCCTGTCGGCGGCCCAAGAAAGGGAGCAAAAAACTGAAGAAAGGGAGCTAATGAAGATGCAACTTGTACATCCAAACACACTGCTACAAAAGGAGCATTTGTCACTTGAAGAAGAATAAATGAAACGCTTTCTAATGTTGAAGTATTATGGAAATTAATTACAATCCGCTATGTGTTTTATTTTTAGTATGTCTTTTAATGCATTTGTAAGACATTTTAATAGTTATTTTCAACTTTCAAGTATTTGTAAGATATTGTACTTTTGTATTTTCACGTATTTGTAATATATTTTATTCATAGTTCGTAAGATATTGATCGGTCTGCAAGAAAGGCCTACTTATCCACGGGTTCATTGACAAAACCGCCGTAGGAATGGAGACCTTTCAATAGAGCGGAGGCGAACTGATCAACGAGAACCTTTTTCTTTACGTATCTTTTTTGCACATGGAGTTGTCAGTATCATCTTTATTGAACACAGAGTTGTCAGTTTCATCTTATCATATAGAAAATCGAACATTATCTTCATTTTCACGTGTCAACTTTGTATATGATGCTTGGATTTTATTTCGATAAAATAATTTTAAATTATCATTTTTATATAATTATAATAAAAATGTAAATCATTTTTTTTCTAGTATAAATAGAGTATAGGATTGGCATACTTTGATATTTCACACCAACTCAACTTGATGAAATCATCAGTGAATTACTCATAGACGCTCATCCTCCTAGAACAAGAAGGAGGTATTGCAATCGAGAACGTGAGCTAGGTGAGTCACGTTTAATGGAAGACTACTTTGTTGACAAACCAACCTATGATCAAGCAACCTTCCGATGGAGATTTCGTATGCAAAGACCACTATTTCTCTATATAGTGACAGATGTTACAACCAATGACATGTATTTTCGACAAAGACGTGATGCCATAGGTAGATAAGGTCTTTCACCATTGCAGAAATGTACCGGAGCTATGCAGGTGTTGGCGTATGGGAGTGGAATAGATGCATAAGATGAATATTTGAGAATGAGTGAAACTGTAACAAGGGCTGCTCTAATAAAATTTGTAGAAGGTGTCCTTTCATGTTTCGGTGAAGAGTATCTCAAAAGGCCCAATGAAGCCGATTTGGTAAGATTACTTCGTGTTGGGTAAAAACGTGGAGTTCTAGGTATGATAGGAAGTATTGACTGTAAGCATTAACATGGAAAAATTGCCCCACTGCTTGGGTTGGACAATATGCATGTAGAAGCGGTAAACCAACAATCATTTTGGAAGTCGTTGCATCGTTTGACTTATGGATATGGCATGCATTCTTTGGAACACCAGGTACATGCAATGACATTAACGTCCTCCACCGGTCTCTTATTTTTGATGATTTCTTGGCAGGTCGAGCACCTAATGTGGGTTACGTCGTGAATGGTAGGGAAAATAATATGACATATTATCTCACTGATGGCATATATCCTTCATAGGCTGCCTTTGTCAAGTCAATAACTTCCCCCAACTTTGGAAACACAAGTTGTTTGCTGAACGTCAAGAGGCCGCCAGAAATGATGTTGAACCAGCATTTGGAGTTCTCAAGCTCGTGTTGCATTTCTTCGATATCCGTGTCTTTATGGGACAAGGATATGATGAGGACAGGGTTATCATTGCGTGTATAATCATGCATAATATGATAGTTGAGGATGAACGCGATACATACTTTCATTTTATGATTCATCCGAATTTCTAAATGACAAGCCCACAAAGAGGCAATGAAGAACCTCTACTGAAGATAATGAGCAAACTTTTCAATACTCTACTCAACGAATTGCAGACCTATCTAGTTATATGACCAATAGGGCACAACTTCACAATAGAATAGCTCACGACACTTTAAAAAATGATTTGATTAGGATATAAGGCAAAAGTTTGGCTTTGATGAATAATTATGTATTACGCATCTTCCGTATTTGTAAGCTTGTATTTCATGTTTCGATTGTAACTTGGTTTATCTATTTTATTAAGTTTGTATGATAAATGAAGAATCTTTTTATCTATTTTTATTTAGTTTTGTATTTAAAATAAATAAATTTTTATAAGTTAATTAATTATTTTTAATTTTTCTAATAGATTTTAGTAGAATAAAAAATAATCATAAAGCTTATTTATTTAATAAAAAATTAGTTTAATTTGGGTTGCTAATGGATGTGTAAAGTTGTGTTTAGTTGGGTTGTATAGGTGGAAGAATGATAAATTAGTTTTTTAATTGATAATTGGGTTGGTTTTGATTGTAAATGCGAGTAGTCTTAACGCAACTTC
The DNA here is from genome assembly GCA_963921325.1 of Logfia minima. Classification (NCBI taxonomy): domain Eukaryota; kingdom Viridiplantae; phylum Streptophyta; class Magnoliopsida; order Asterales; family Asteraceae; genus Logfia; species Logfia minima. The sequence goes on along the minus strand of OY992763.1, from coordinate 19,064,505 downwards.
ACAACCTACATATTTTAATAACAACACCAATACTGCAAATAACAATTTTAGGGTCATAAAATCGATCAACCATGCACCAACCGGTGCTTCGGTTAATCACGTACCAACCAATTTTGTAGTCATGACACCGATCAACTATGTGTTGAGTGTAAATGCTTCAATCAATGCCCCGATCAGCTACTCTACTCCGGGTTTCATAGGTATTTTGTATCCTACTTTGTTAATGTTCGATCCTAAATTGTAATACAAACAATTTACTTAGTCTTTTAATTTTTTTAAAATTTCATATTTCTAATCATAACAGTATAAAAAACGGAAGCGGCTAAATAGATTGCGAACATGAAGCTGGAATGAGGTTACATTAAAAGTGATAGCTTCGATGATGATGCTTTGTCCATGTCAAACATGAGAAGAACCTTATTTTAAGAATTTATCAAAAATAAAGTTTTGAGACTCATTGAAGAATGTGACTTTGGAAGTTTACAAGCTCATTATAAGTTTTACACTCTACGTTTTGTTGTATCTTTAAGGTGACTTTTAAAATAAACCATGTATTGAAAATTTGGAATTTGATATTTGGGCTAACAAACAGATTATCGATGATAATTTGGTGGAAACTTTAATTTGCGAATTAAAGATCAAATATTCAAATCCAATGTAATCTTTATTGCAAAAAATACATGTTTTCCCGAGTTAATGTTAATAAAAAGATACAAGTCAAATTGGTTAGAAAATGACTTTGCAATTAGTGGCAAGTGAATTTGTAAATGTGTAAATGATACAATTAAGTAGTATCTAGTCTGAGTGACACATAATCCAATAGGCTCATGGAAGGCTACTTATATTTTCCAAAGAGATAGTTAATTCGCATCACCATTTTCAGGGTCGTGTTTGAGAGTGGGTGAGATGCTTGATCACTAAGGACCTTTGATTAATAGGAACTTCAAAATGTATGTATGTGTATATAGTATGTATATTTCTCCATTTGATTAACATGTTGATCATTAATTAAAAAAAAAAGATAGACCTTATTATATTTGAAATATTTGAACGATAAAAAGAACTTTAATTAATATATTATACTATGTTTCATAACTATAACTTAAACTTTTTGTTATAGGGTCTCATTTTGATGATTAACGTTCTTTTGTTAAGAGCCTCTGAGATCTCTCAGAGGAGGCAGCTCAGCTCTGACCCTTTACTTAAAATATTTGCATTTTGAATATTATGTCAATTATTAGAGTTAATTGCATGATTGGTCTTGTGATTTACGCACAATAACACTTCAAATCCATGTATTTCACTTTTCGTATTTGAAGTTTTAAAACCCAAAAGATATTACATAAACAGTCACTCCTCTAACTTAATAACTAGTATACTTCTACTATCCTATAATTCCTCAATGTTTGTCTATTTTAATTTTAAAAGAAATCATAGTACGGAGTACCAAAAACCAGATAAAATATATTGTTGGTGATTTTAGTGTCACTTAATCATTTTAGTCTAATGGAAATGATATGTGTATCAAAGGGGTTCAATTTATTTCTAGTACAAGTTAGGAGGTGCTGAGTGCACACTTGTATTAGTTTAGGTTGATCCTGGTTCGACTAAAATGGCGGGGGTCAAGAGGCAGCGCCCCCTTGCAGGATCCAAGGGGCAACGCTTATGGGGCAAAACCAATTACTTGAGGGACCATGAATGAAAATATTCATTTCAACTGCCAATGATGGCAGTTTATGTGGTTAATAAACAGTAAAAACTGAGATCATTTGATACACACAACAAACATATGTATTCTCTCTGCAATCATCAAAACATCGAACTTGATTTCCTCCTAAAATCTTGTTTGTTCTTCGTGAATTATCCACGTCATTTAAATTTCGTGTAACCCCGACATATAGGGTCGAAATATCAAACTTGGAAAGTGATATAAACACGATTCATGGAACAATGCGTGATTCGAAAACACACCATTGTTAATTCAGAAAACTTACATATATTATATCATCCCATTTCCTTTTTTATCCCTACCCTAATCCTAATTGACCAAATTATACTCAAACTCACTCCTGATTTCCTATAAAAAAAATTCGATCGTAAGAGGCAGTCAAAAGGATATTTAAATTAATAAAAATAACTAAATTGATAAGTCAATAAAGTGGTAGAAGTATGTTCATCTAGACTTGTAACCACTAGAGTTGGATAGTAGATAAATATGTGTTTAACGTATGGGAGTTAATAATCTAGACTACTCGTTTTCACAATGCAATCGTTTAACTGAAATAGTAAAGTGCAAGTGTCATTGTCAGATTAATAATTCCAATTATGATTAATCAACTCAACTAATATGATGATTCAATCTTAAAATCCTAGTGTCCTAGAAATTACTAAATCATACAAGACGTCTCTCAATATGACTCATCCATACTACAATTCAATTAACATAATTCAACTCTTTTATTGTGTCCAATTAAAAGTAAATGTCATATGATAACTACGAGTTCCTACTCATTAGCACGATTATCACAGCAATTGAATAAGCTAAATAAATTAAATACAAATGGTTCTTCAATCAAACATCATATCATACGCAAAACATAATCTAAATATTATAAACCCAACATCTAGGATTATTAGCCTAGATGAACATAAAGAGTTTAGCCTATTGTCATAGGTTCAATTAAACAAATTATAACAATCCAAGAATAATTCATAATGTGGTTACAAATATGAATGAAATGTAAATTAAATAAAATTCGAATGAAAAGAAATAAACAGTAACTTCTATGATGATTACAAGAGTGATGAATCACTTATGGTGTCCCCAAAAACTCTCCAAGTGCTCCCAAAATCGGGCACAATTAGTTGGTTGATCAAAAGTTAATGAAAATTAGGGTTTGCATGGCAATAAAAAGCAAAATGCCCGAAACCGCCTCGAGTACCCGGCGGGTAAAAAAAAATCCCACTCGGATGAGCATCAGGTTCCCGGTTAGTTCTTTAAACTGGAATACATGCGTTCCCGGCGGGTAACCTCAATACCTAGTGGGTATAAATCAATCCAATATCTCTATTCCAGTTTTCCCGTTTGAGCCATGAAGATCCCGTTCGGGTAGCACGTACCCAACGGGTACTATGCCTACCCGGCAGGAAGTGTGGATTTTCACAGTTCTTTTGCTTTCGTCTTCTTTGTTCATTTTCATCCACCATTTCTTTATTCTTTCTTCAATTCAATCGATCTTTGACCGGAAAACAATTAAAGACTAAATAAGTACCGAAAGTTCCTAATTTAACTAAATATTATACAATTTGGACCGATATCGCCGCTATATATATGTCTAATTTAGGCAATACCAGTCGGCAATTGAAGATCGAGATCGAACATGAAGTAATAGTGACGACCTTTTCGATCGTGATTCGTATAATCCTGTCAAGCTTTGGCCGTATATGGCTTCAAAGGTAGCGGTTACAGTGGAAAATATGAAGTGGAAAGTGGTGGTGGTGAAGGCTAAACTCTAGTGACTGGTTTTTGTTTTCCGTTGATGCACGGAACGCCAAAGTTATATCCGGATGATTGAAGATGAAGGTACGCCGGAGATCTACAGGTTTTCATTTGCCATAGAATATAAAGTGGAAGGTGACGGTTGGTCGTAAGTTATAGCAGGATCTAGCGTTAACCTGTTTAGATCGTCGGAAGTTATAGGAAAGGTTTGCCGGAAGGATCTTGTGTTACCGGTCTACATACATAATGACCCGATGCTTATAAATCCTATGTTGCGGGTGATCAATCTGATGGTGAGGGGTCTGAGTACGAATCCAGATATGACTAGCGGCCGGAGAAACAGACGTGATTGAACACAAACCCTTGATTCTAATAACCAGTTAAACTCAAATCCCAATTTTTAATGCGAAAACTTGTTCATCTAAGACGCAATTTCTTACAAAAAAAATGTTAGAGTATGGTTAGACTAAAACATTTTAACAAAGTATTTGTACGCAACAAAAGACGTTTAACAAAACATTTAAATCATACTCCACCAATGATCACATGTACATGAAAAAAATAGCAATAAAACAATATATAAATGCAAAGATGAAGGAGATGACAACCTTTGGAGAGTAGTGGTAGATACGGAGGGTCCAAAGTATAACCCCTCTATCGGAGTACACCCAAAGTCTCCAACTGAATGTGTTTGCAAGAGCCTCCTTTCTTGATCACCTTCTACAAGCTCTTTTGAACAAGCTGGTTACCAAGAACACTTGAAACTTTGTGTGTATTCTAGAAAGAAAGATGACTGATTTTTAGGAGTAAGAGTGAGGGAGGAAGTGTTATTAGTTGATAGAGTGTGTATAAATGAGTGTATGCCCAAAACCATACTTCACACCATACACCTGACTATCCATTTACACCATACACTTGACCATGCTTCCAAAACATGGTCCAAGTGTGTAAGGAAGGTCATACCCTTCGAGATGGTCAACCAACTAGATCATATCTAGTTGTAAGTATTAGATGAAATAACTACACACTTCTATCTAGTTAGGTTAGTCAACAAACTCATGTTTATATAATTATCAGTTAACAATTTAACTAATTAATTAAGCAAATTCATAGCTCATTAGTTTAACTAAACCATTAACAAATGTTTAATAAACTAATCTCATTAGGAAGGTTTCTCATACATTTATTGATTGATCTTTGTGTATGACTGAATAAAAAATGGACTTTATATTATTCACTGTTATGGACATATAATCCAACAACAAATATAGACACATTCAAATCGATTTGGATAATTGATGATGGTGGGTCACGGACGGCAGTATGGTAGTGGGAAAGGATGTTTATTTGGTGAAGATGAATGAACATGAAGGAAGTCACAAGATATATAGAAATAAGATGTACTTATTTGGTATTTTAGGTATTATAAACTATAGAAAATAGTATAAAATGAATAAGAAATTATGTCAAGGGTAATTTAGTAATTCAAGTTGAAAGAGAATAAGTTTTGTATTTTTAGACTTCATATGCAAAAAAGTGAAATACAAATATTAAGTGTAAATCGTAAGACCCAACTTTGCAATTAACTCTGATTAACTTTGATTATTATTATTGGACAAACTTAAATGTCAGTTGGTAGAATGTTTTTACGCCTCCAATGTGGTGACAGTTAAATCTATTATTTTTATGGTTTCTTCTACGTCATTACGATTTACAAGTACTTTATTTTTGAACAAGTGTTTCATTGTACTCTATATATATTTACAAGGACAATAATTTTGAACACTATTACAAATTATAATTTGACAATATTTGAACACTCTATCACTACTACCTTCTCTTTTAGTCATGCCTTTTGCTATTAGCCAACATCATAAAGTAATATGTTTTTTTATTTGATTCCTTCGTATTACACTAGTATATTATTAATATCTAATATACTATCTATTATCTACCACTACTTATAATGCATTTATATTATTAGTTTTAAAATGCAATTGAAACAAAAGAAAAGACTATTTTACACATAAACTTAGTATAACATAATTAAGGAAATTTTAACATTTTTGTCTCAATTATAATTTAAAATTAAGAAGTAATTCACCATCCATTAAGGAATCAAAAGTATAAAACATTTGAAAAATAATATAATACAAATGAGCAATTCATCAAACCTTCTATCCAAGTCGAACATCAGATATCAAAAATCTATAATTCAAATTTTCACCCGTGCGAACACTATGCTATACATTATTGGTGTGTATTGATATGCAGCTCTAAGTGGTCAACTGTTTGTCAAATAATTTCTTGACTGTCGATTCAATATGACAAATTGACAATCTAACAACAGATGTCAGATAAATATACGAAACACATACAGATGTTTAAGTAAATTGAATTGTGAAATAAAATCAATGCTCGCATTTGCACTTCACATCTTCAATGATTTTCTCATGAAAATAAAAAATATATCCGATTGCTTCAAGGATTATCTTAATGATAGCGTTTGAGATTATTTATAATGGTTGGCATATAAAATCACCAAATAATAATCAAGTTTAATACGTGTTCATTCAAAGTCACTCATATTTTTGTTCTTTTGATTTAATCACTCAACTTTCATTAAATGTTCAAATATTAATAATTAAATTTTATGAGTGTTCACTTAAAGTCACTCATACTTTTATTCTTTTAATTTAGTCACTCAACTTTCATTAAGTGTTCAAATATTGTAAAGTTAAATTAATTTTATGCATTATCTTATGAATTAGTTATTGACCAATGAATTACTATTATTATTAAAATATTGAATTGATTTACGCATGTTTCGTTTTTGTATTCAAAAAAGATTTTTAATGATATATATATATATATTTTGTGTGGCACACGTACATAGTGTGACAACAACAATTAAAAAAAAAATAGATAACTTTGTGTTGCTTTTTAACTTTGCGATCAACCGTAACAATTAAAATATTCAAACTCCAGGTTCACTTACGAACGAAACAACTATTAATATACTTTGAGGGTTATTTCTTTCTTTTTAATTGTAGTTGTCACACTATGTATGTGTGTCACACAATATATATGTATATCTATATCTATATATATACTAAAGGAGAATAAAATGTTGCTCTATATTTTGTCATATAGATAAAATGACACGTGACGGCCTCTCATTATTTTAAAAATAAGTAATTATTTGAATTTAAAAGATGAATTAAAAAATAGATTTAGATAGAGTTAGATAATATTTGAATGTAATAATAATTAATTAAAAAATCTATGAATTATACTCAAACACTAATTGAAAAATAATATTAAACTATTAAACCTATAAAAATTGTGAATATAAAAACTTTCTAACTTAAATTGTCGTGCATCGCACGATTTGAATCTAACATATATATATATATATATATCATTAAAAATCCTTATGTAAAACAGTTCAATACTTTAATAATAATAGTAATCCATTAATCAATAATCAAGATAATGCATAAAATTTAATTTAATTTCATAAGATTTGAACACTTAATGAAAGTTGAGTGATTAAATTAAAAGAATAAAAGTATGAGTGACTTTAAGTGAACACTCATAAAACTTGATTATTAATATTTGAACACTTAATGAAAGTTGAGTGATTAAATCAACAAAACAAAAGTACGAGTGACTTTAAGTGAACACTCGTAAAACTTGATTATTATTCTGTGACATAAACCCTTTTTTTAACTATTATTTATTACCAATCATCTAAAACTGTCAAAGTAAAACATAAAAAAACAACTCTCGACAAGGGGAGTGTTCGGATTAGCTTAATTTTTGAGTTAATTGAATTTTCAAAAGCCAATAAGTCTTATTTCTTCCGATTATCGACTTGAATTTATCGCTAATTTGATAATACAAGTTCACTATGAGAAGCTGAAGATGTAAAAATTAAGTTTATTGACTTTCAAAAACTCAATAAATAAACTCAAAATATAAGCTAATCCAAACACCTTTTTATTCAAAACCCAAAAACGGTACTCCATAAACTAACAAGTAAAACTAACAAAATCCGGTTGACTAGAGGTTAGGGTTACAAACCAAACCAACAAACAAACAAAAATCATTTTGAAGTTGGAGGGAAACCAAGAGACAACCGGCGTTCTACCGGCCACGTAGTCTCCGACCGATACCAACTATTATTGTAAGACTACTTCTCTACTTTAACCATATAGATATATTTGCGGTATTTTTTCATTTGGTATCTGTAGTATTCTTGCGAAATGTTAATTTAATGTACTAATAAGCTTTTTACATCAAAAAACTTCTACGTTAACCCTTTTTAGGTTAATATCACAAGATTAAGTTCCAGTGGAGGCAATAGGGTATAGTAGTTATTGGTTGTTAGTTATTATTAAAATGGATTAGTTTATTGGATGATGATGATGGAAATACAAGACTGGTTAGGTCTTACCAATGTTGACATTTTCGGATGATGACTCTACTTAAGCCAAACAATTAATCAGTTAGTGCTACTTGTGATATGAATCCTTAAGATTAATTATTACAAATTGTTAACTACTTTGAACTTATTGTTACTGTCACTTGTTGTTCTCTTTAGAAATTTGTTTCCTTGAGGGGTCTTGCTTATGCTAGGTTGGGCATCTAGTGGTACTAAAAAATCGTAAGACCACCATATTTCTATCGAGTTTCCACACTATTTTGTTGCAAGACTGCAATAACTAAGATTATTGCTTGTTCTGATATAACACAACAAGTAAATGATCTAGGGTTCATGTTTCAGAAAGCTTTCTTTCCGAGAAGCATGTCAGTTTCATTTGTCATGAAGAAAAAAACTTGCTGTCCTAAAACAATAAATGAGATGCTGAAAAGAGAATAGCTCATCGTTTTTTTCTTTTTTCTTTTCAATTACCTTTACATGTAATATTTGTTATAAGGGAATGAAAGTACTAGTTAAGTATGCTATTAAATTTGATCATTACATTAGATTATTTGGTCAAGTATTCTAGATAAAAGTATCAACAAATCATAAACTACAGCCCTATGTAGGTCTTTTTTACTTGGGTTTTTACTACCATACCATAAAATCTCAACGGGTTTTCTTAACCTTTATGAGCTTCTACATGCATGACCATTAAGATAACCTTCTAGTGGAAACTTCTTACTGATCACCATGTAACTAAATTGTTTGCATCTATTAATACCACTATTCTTAGTTCCAATCCATGGTCTCTATTCCCAACCCATACGAATGGATGTTGATGGTCTAAACTGCCTTAAAATTTAGGGATATCATGTTTTATAACACTGAGTTGTGGCTTTAGTATACCTGCTATATGCTCAGCAGCTTATCATAAACTTACGGTTTGTTTTATATTTCTTTTTTCTGCTTCTCATGTTAGCGAGGAATTGGCAAACTAGCTTATGGAAGTGTTGCATCAACAAGGGGTCCCATGCTCATCCAACCACTGTATTTTCTCATCACTGTAACTAATATTATGCGCAGTTCTTACATTTAACCATGTATATGTGATTGTTTGTTTTGCTCTGTAACACATGCTTCTTCATATCCATTTTATATTTGCTTCTGAAAAGTAATCTCTCTTTCGATCTTCTCTCCGTCTAAAGAAGGGCATCATCTTTCACAGAAACTGCATTCTTCATCCTTTAACTTTATCACAAACCAACTTCACCAATAGAATGCGTACCACAGCAATATCCATCAAAGCAGAAATGGAATCTTCAGAGCATAATGCAAAGTCCGAATCAGAGGTCCGTGTTTTTGTAAGGAAGAAGAGATTGAGAAAGCCTGAATTAGTTGCAGAAACTGTTACAAAATTAGAGCCTCAAGACGAGAAATTAGGTAGCCTACCTGACATTGAAGAATATGCTTACAAAAAGCCAAGTGTTAACTTACCTTTGAGAAAATCTAAACCTGTCTTGAGTGTGCCAGCAAATGATAAAACTGAGGTCAAACCGCCATCCAATTGGGTCAAAGTTCTAGAAGGAATTCGTGAAATGAGATCTTTAGAAGATGCTCCAGTAGACTCTATGGGATGTGAGAAAGCGGGTAGTTCTCTTCCTCCCAAAGAACGAAGATTTGCTGTTTTGGTATCTTCACTTCTATCAAGCCAGACCAAGGATAATGTCACCCATGGAGCCATACAACGTCTACTTGACAACAATCTTCTCAGAGCAGAAACAGTTGAAGAAGCCGATGAGTCAACCATAAAAAGCTTGATTTACCCTGTTGGATTTTACACGAGAAAAGCCACCAACATGAAGAAAATTGCAAAAATATGCCATTCGAATTACGACGGAGATATCCCAGACACCCTCGAGGCATTGCTGTCACTTCCAGGTAGAGCTGACAAAATGGGCAGCACAGGCGGGTTGGGTAACATTTCAAAATGCTTAACTTTTGTTGGTTTTGAAACGGATTGGGTCAGGTTAGGTTGACCCAAAACACTTTTTTGTCCAAAATTTACTTTTTTAATAAACATCAGTGTGTCACATATGATTGTAAAAACAATGTAAGAGGTTAATAGTACACTTTAGGTGTCATTTGACCCGTTTGACCTGTTCAAGATATAACATACAACCCGAATCATCCATTTGTTGATAAAAAGAGCTAAAGTTGCCATCTCTACTTTCAGGTATTGGTCCTAAAATGGCTCATCTGGTTATGAATGTAGCATGGAATAATGTTCAAGGTATATGTGTAGATACTCATGTGCACCGTATTTGTAACCGTCTTGGTTGGGTTTCGCGCCATGGTACAAAATCACCAACCAAGACACCAGAGGAAACGAGAGAATCGTTGCAAATGTGGCTTCCAAAGGAAGAATGGGTCCCGATTAATCCTCTTCTGGTGGGTTTTGGACAGACCATATGTACCCCTCTTCGGCCTTCTTGTGGATTATGTAGTGTTAACAAGCTCTGCCCATCTGCTTTCCAAGAGGCGACATCCAAGAAGATATCACGCACAAAAACAAAGACTGTTGAATCAGAGGTATCTTCTTCTTAGACTTCTTATGACGTATGTTATATAATCTTTTGTTAACAGGAGGCTAAAGCATCATCTGTGCCGTATTTTTGCTCATTTAAGTTTAGCTAGCTGACTGGTTCATTTATGCCTCTATTTCAGAAAAAAGTATATTTTGTAATGACTTTTAAGGTTATGATGACAAGAAAATTTCATCATGTATTAAGATCCGTAAAGTGGAATTTGGTGGTTAGTTAATCTTTTAGCATTCAATTGGCTACGTGGAAGTTATCTATATCCTATAGTTGTTGGCTTTTAACTTTGCAGGCATCTTCTGTTACTTAAATGAATTTGTGCTATTTTGGTCACAATGGTAGTACTTTGATACTTGTCTGTTGATCTTAATTTATATCAGTTATTTGTCAATAAGTATATGGAATAGAATATTTGGCCATTTAAGAAACGTCAAAAGCCTCAAACAATTGAATTACAAGTCATCCTAATCAGGGAGGGATGACAATGAGGAACTCCCTTCCAACTGCTATAAATAAGCAAGTACAATAACAAATCATTGTATCATGTTACAATAACAAATCACAATGGTAGGACTTTGATACTGGTTTCGGTCAGTCGTTTCAGTTCCTAGTTGTGGTCGGTGTTATCAGGTTACTGCAGGTGGTTTCAAATCGATGATTCCAGGTGGTTTCCGCAGGTGATTTTAGGTCAGTGGTTCGGGTCGATGGTTTTGGGCAGGTGGTTTCAGGTTAGTGGTTTTATGGTAGTTGAGGTCGGTGGTTTTTGAGTTGATTTAAGGTGGTTAGAGATGACTCGGTCGGTGGTTCAGGCAGTTTTAAGTATTGTTTTTAGGTGTTGCAAGTTGTTTCGATTTTTAGGTGGTTTCACACCGTTCCAATCAGTGGTTCAGCGATTCAGGTTGTTTCTGGTCATGGTTTTAAGCGGTTGCAAGCGGTTCCGGTCATGGTTAGTCGTTTCAACATATGGGGGTCTAACAGTTGTGGGTTTTTCTCTCCGTTAGCGGGCCCTACATTTTGCGGTCACTCAGTCTGATTGTATGGCTGGAACTGTTTGATTTGAGGTTCCGGTGTGTTTTTATTTTAGTTGTCAAGGTAATGGTCGCTTTTTCACTTGTTTCTATGTTTTCTACCGGGTGAGTACCCGTAAGTGGTTATGTGGTGTGTGGAGTTTGGATGGCGGGGGTTATTCCTTGGATCTCCCTTAGGGTGTAGTTAGGTTAGAATTTAGAATTTAGAATTAAGTTTTAGGGTCATTTTCGTTGGAGTTTAAGTGTTTGGATCGTGTTGGTTGGAGTTAAGTGTTCGGATCGTGTTGGTTGGAGTTAAGTGTTAGGATTGTTTTGGTCGGAGTTTGAGTAGGATTGTTGTTGATTATGATCGTTTTGGTTGAAACTATCGTTTAGTATATTGTAATTTTTAACATCTTGCTAGTTTTATTTATTTATATGCGATTGCTATTCAGAAAAATAAAAATAGAAACAAATCACTAAACCATCATATGATCTCCTTGTAACAGATATTATGCTTGAACCACACTAGGTAAATATATTGGAGGTGGTCAAAGAAAGGATCGAAAACGGTCACGAAATATTATAATATTCTAATTAGACTGCGTACATTTGAGTCCAAAAGAGCTCATCTTTCTCAGACCACGAATAAATAAATATGAGAAATCTTATCCGGTTAATAACAAATCACTAAGTATCAAAGTGGTACCATTGTGAGCAAATGCCTCAAATACATAAATGTTGACGAAAAAAACTTGTACAACTTAAGATTAAGAAAATTGTTGAACTCTCCTAGTCTGAAATGTAGCCTTAGAGGTAGCACATAGTAAACCAAATTGTTGAACTATTAGTTAATTATTAATTAATTATATATAATAAAAGGAAGGTTATATTTCCAAGTGTAAATAATAAATAAACTAGGGTTGAAGTTGGAAAGAATTGTATTATACTGTAGCATTTGATTTAAAAAAAAAAAAGAGCTTTTTTTTTGGATGGTCAGTCAAGGAGTGTGTTTGCATCATGTGGACATGGTCAGACTAAATTACAAGCAACTAGCCACTAATCTCGCAGGTAGACACAGCGGGACAGCGGGATCCGTTTCTCCAATTACAGCAGCCCACGTGTCCTTCAATTCCCGCAGCCCCTGTAAAATCCCGCTGGAACGGGTTAAATACCCGCTGTTTTCGGGTTAAATACCCGCTGTTTTCGGGTTAAATACCCGCTGCCCATCGTTTTTTGTTCAAACTTGCTGTAAAACTTAGAACCGCCAAAATTGGTGTTGTTTCCTTTGCGAACACAGTTTTTTTACACTTTTCTTCTTTCGGGGTGAAGGAACGCACGCAGGTAATTAAACTCTCTTTAATATATATGAAATAGCTTAGCTTGATCATTCTTGACCCGCTTACATGTTTGAAATGTTGTTAAAGTTTCTTCCAAAATGAGCAATCTCTTGGCCATTACCCTTACTTTATGTTGCATAAATTGGTACCAAGTTTATAGCATATTGCATACACTGGCATCAAGTTGAAACATGGTTACATGAATTTGTAGCAAAGAATTAATTTAAGTTATCAGTAAAAAGTGAAGTTTGGTCGCATAAAACAATATGGGCAATGCAAAAGTATTTGCGTGCCAAGGATGCATTGCACATGTTGTCGTCATGGCCAATATAAACATTGAAAAATTGGATGATTTTGTGAACGAACTCATTGAAAACGGGAAGCATCAGTCAAGTTGTGTTGCATCCAAGATAGGCATCTCTAAGTGTGTATGTGCGTTACATAAGTTATTGTGTTGCTATATACCAAATATTTGTTGTTTTCTTTGCGAACATAGGAAATGTGCAGTTTAAGTTTGAGATACTAATATGAGATACGGATCATGTTTGCTTATTTATTCATACTAACATACATAGAAATTGTGTACTTACACATATATACACACTTGCATACATATATTTATAAAATAAAGAAAGGCAGCGGGTATTTAACCCGAAAACAGCGGGTATTTAACCCGTTCCAGCGGGATTTTGGCGTACTCAGCAGCAGGAGCGACCAGCGGGAATCGATCAGGACCAGCGGGATTTTACAAGGGCTGCGGGAATTGAAGGACACGTGGGCTGCTGTAATTGGAGAAACGGATCCCGCTGTCCCGCTGTGTCTACCTGCGGGATTAGTGGCTAGTTGCTTGTAATTTAGTCTGACCTTGTCCACATGATGCAAACACACTCCTTGACTGACCATTAAAAAAAAAAGCTCAAAAAAAAATGTTACTAGTATAAGCGAATACAGTAAACAGCAAGATTGTAATAATGATATAGGGTTGTAAATGAATTCCATCCCCGACATCCTTCACCTGCTCCCTCAGAATCTATATAGCTTAGACTTCTTTATTGGAATACTATTTTTAAAAATTTACTTTTTTAAACGTTGAACGTGAGATGTTGAACTTGATTTTCTAAAATATTACTTTTTCTGTCTTAAAATAATTATTTTTGACAAACAATACGCAGTTTAATAAAAATATAATCTTTTTTGTTTTCTCTTTCAACTTTTCGCAGAATAGTAGTTTTACCTTTAACTAATTAACTACTGCTATTTTTAGAGTTTGTAATAACAATTTCAAGTAAATGTTATATAATAATCTCAATCAAACATCCTTATCTATTTTTAGTAGTAAATAATGAATTGAGAATAACCAAAAAGAAAAATGAATAATTATATTTGAACAAATGATTACTAATATTTTATATATAAATCCAACCCAATCTTTTTATAAAATCGTGAATAATGTTCATTATATATATACTTCAACGTTGTATGATGATAAATCGTATTCTATTTTATTCAGCTGTGTTGTTAAATTATCATACATATATATAGGGTGAGGATCAAGAGGGAAGCAAAAAGATTAAGAAATGGAGGAAGTAAATCTCAACCCTTGATTTCATCATAAATAAATTTTTAAAAATCACAAATAATTTCAAAATTTATCATTCATCACAAATAAATGTTAAAAACATTTATTTATGAAAAAATCAAGGGTTAAGATTTGATTCCCTCCTTCATCAAGATTGAAGCTTCCTTACGGGTCCTTTCCACATATATATATATATATTAATTAATAATAATATAATATAATAATACAGTAGTAAAATCAAATCAGTTGATATTGCAACTTACTACGTATATCATTCACGGAGAATAAAACAATTTAATATGTATTATCCCTTGACTTTTGATCAGCATTTAGAACCTCCATTTTTTCCTTCTTAGTTGACTCAAAAACAGTACTAAGTTCTTAAGAAGCGTGGTTAAAGTTTTATCATAATTTTGATTTACACATTGATATCCATGCCACCATTTTTGATAATTCTTTTATCTTAAGACTTCTTATGACGATACAAGACGTCTTACCGTTAAGGTTCATTGATAATTATAAACAATCTTTCCTAAAAGAATATTTTAAATATAATACTCGTACTAATTTCAAAGGATATCTTACAACTGAACTACTCATGTAATTGTTGAGCTCCTAAAAGATACAGTACAGAGTTTTTCATATGAATCAAGGAAAAGCACCAGTAGGGTTTTCGTTTCAAGTGCCAGGTGATTCTTTCAATGACTTTTATGTCGAATGAAAATCTTGAGATACAAATAAGATGGAAGAAACTAAATGGCGATTATTTTAGTGGTTAAATACAATACAATACAATGTCTCTATATGGGTTTGTCAAAATTATTAAAAGCATATAATTATAAGCTTTTCAACTAAGTGAAATAAATGGTTGACCATGTTGGCTAGAAAAGAAGTCTAAGAACTGAAGTTGTCATCAGAGCAAAAGTGTACCATCCAAAATTATACGAGTAACTTTATTAAAATAATACCGCTACAGTAAATATGGTTGCATTAAAACAAACGGAATAAAATAAAAACGCTTTCATCTTTGACTGTTTTTAAACAAAAAGCTATTATATTATTAGTGTGTGTGCTAAAAGACAGAATAACAAGCTACAAAAGTCCACAACTCCTTTTCATGGACCTGTCCACTTTCTGTACTCTCTCTGCTCACCCTTCCCCATCCCCATACCCATCCCATCCCACTCCACTCACGGGTGCACTCGCCGGAGACATTTATACCTCCGGTGAACCTCCGGCCATCCACCGTTAACTCTTTCCGGCGACCAGGAACTCAAACCAGCATTAAATGTGATTCACCTGGATTTGACTTCTTTCTTTCCTGGTTGGTTACACATCTTTACCATTTAGATTATAGACCCCATTTCATCTATCATTGTTTTCCAACCTAGTACAATTAATATTTACTTTAAAATGTTTTCTATTCTGCTATTAATTAATTAACACTTTAATTTGATGTGTGTGTATGTGCATTTTACCAGTTCAATGCTTTCATTTCATATGCATCTAACCCAAAATTTAATTAATAATCTTTCATGCCCATCAATAGATTCTGATTTCTTTCCAAATCATAAGTACACTACAAGATTTAGCTCAAATTCATCTATATCTGCATTTACTCAAAACTTAACATCAGGTTTCTCATTTTTCTTTCTTTTAGCTCATTATCTCGCACCCATCAACAAATTCTAAACTTTTTGCTCAATCATGTGGCTACTCCCCTTGATGCTTCCCATATTTCTGAATTTACTGATTTGGAATCTTTTTTTATTTGTTGTTTGTAGTTCATAATCTTTCATACCCATACAAAAGTTCTTGACTTTTTGCCCAATCTTGAGTGCATACAGCTTAAGTATCCTGCTTTCCAGCATTTATTCAAAATTATGATAACACTTGCCTTTTTATTCCTCATCATTCTAGTCAATAATCTTTCATACACATTAGAAATTTCTAGACGTTTTGCTCCTCATGTGTGTAAACAGCTTAATCTCTCATACCCATCATCAAACTATTGACTTTTTGCTAAATCTTGTGTTCATATCTGTAAATATGCATCAAGCACATTCTTCACTTCACACTTAAGCTTTTTTGCCTGCTATCGTAAGCTTTATATCAATTAGTTAGAACTTAGACATGAAAGTGATTTAAATGGGTCCAAATATATGATTGTGAAGGTTTTCCTTATTTGGGTTCCTTATTTGTGTGCTATTCTTGGCCACTTGATTTGTAGGTTCACATTATATTTTCTTTTTCCTATTTTATCTATGGTTTACTTTCAGTTCTGTTCTCAAACAATTAAATATTATATTAAACATTTCAACTTAAAATATCTCATCCATGAGGTTGTTTGTTCACCAAATCTGCTACAAAAAAAGGCTAAATGATTGACCGTCACTTTTTTTAAGTGCCTGGATTGAATATATGGACTGTTAAGCACTATTTCTTTATAATTCTTTTCTGAGCTACAAAAAGTGTTTACTTATGTTCAATTGATCATCCTAGCTGCCTAATTTGGGACCCACTTTTACCAAAGATTCATTTTTCCAACCAATCAATATATTAACAACGTTTAATTAGATCATTACCCATCTGAATATATATATATTTTTTGTCTATGGTTTGTTATGGTGGACCATCAATGACCAAAATGGATTCTTCATTCTTCACATGCTAATTTCTTATTATTAGAAGCCATTTGGGTTTTCTTCCTAATAAAGAAGGTAAATTCAGTCTTTTATTCAATTAATGAAGCATCTTTCTTAGCTAAGTTTTAATTGGTTGAATGTGCAGATATAAAGGCTGCAACTTTAAGCATATGCAGGTATGCTTGGAAGGGAGAAAGCATCTCTCTTTAATTCAATCTTTTTACTCATTATCATTCTATCACCGGTCGTTTTTTCACAAATTCCATTGGGTTCAAGACTATCAGTGGAGGCCAAGAATCATTGGGTTTCTCCAAATGGGGATTTCGCTATTGGGTTCTTTAATCGCTTTAATGTGTATGGTATCGGAATCCGCATAAGCTCTGGTTTGATACCAGTTGAGAAACAACCGGTTGTTTGGGTTGCTGGTGGTGACTTAAGAGTAGGAGACAAATCATATTTTGAGCTCACTAAAAATGGAGAATTGGTTCTTTTCGATTCCACAAGAGGAGTCGTTGTTTGGGCAAGCAATACCACCAATTCATCTGTTGATTCTTCCGTTCTTCAAGATGATGGAAATTTTATTCTTTTAAATAAGAACAAAGACATTGTTTGGCAAAGCTTTGATACGCCATCTGACACACTTCTCCCAGGCCAAAATTTATCAACAAATCAAGTTCTTCGAGCTGCTGGCAGAAATTCAATTTCAAGTTTTTACAGTCTTCGAATTGGTGTTGTAGGTGATTTGGAACTCAAATGGGAGAACGATGTTATTTATTGGAGAAGTACAGCTTCCTCTTCTCGAACAGCTCTACGAGCTGTGCTTGCTTCTGATGGAGCCCTTCAACTCTTTGATCAGATGTCAAGCCCAATATGGTCGGTATTTGGTGAAGATCACGATGAACCAGATATTAAGTTTCGGATCCTTCGTTTAGACGTAGACGGAAATCTTCGGCTACACTCATGGTCAAGAAACTCGACCTCATGGAAACTAGTTTGGCAAGCTGTCCCCAATCAATGTGATGTGTTTGCAACTTGTGGGCTTAACGGAATTTGTACGTTCAATGAAACGGGGTTTCCTGTTTGTAAATGCCCGTTTTCTCTATCATCACTTCCTTCTACCAAGTGCTTGCTTCCTTATCAACAAAGCTGTGAATCTGGTTCTTCCATGATTAAACTCGACCACACTTCATTGTATGCCATTTACCCGCCTAATGAAACGATCATCTCTCAAGTGAGCTCTACACAGTGTCAAAACTTGTGCCAACAAGATCATCTTTGCACTGCTGCAACCTTCATGAATGATGGAACTGCAAAATGCAGAATCAAGAAAACACAGTACGTTAGTGGACAACTGGGTTTATCCGTAACTTCTGTATCCTTTGTGAAACAATGTACTGATCCTATTGCGGTTCTACCCAATTTGACCAAATCTAGACCTGAGATACCATCACAAAATACTCCATTAAAGCAAGATCAACACAACAAGATTTGTGTTACTTGTGTGATTGGAGTTGGTGGTGGAACGATTATCTTGTTTATCGTGATCCACTTCGGGCTAATGGGCTTTTGGATATATCGAAGAAGGTATAGTGACCTAAAACATGGTTATTCAACCTACAATAAAGAGTGTCCTCACCCGAGTGTTTTTCTTTCTTTTTCATATGGCGAAGTGAAGGACATTACGGATAATTTCAAGCATAGGGTCGGGTCAAATACGTTCAAAGGTGTTCTCCCTGAAAAGCAGCCCGTATTGGTGAAAGATTTTGGTGTTGTGAATGTGGACCCACGAAAGTTTAGACGTGGGATTTTGAAGCTAGGTAGCATTCATCATAAAAACTTGATAAGATTAGAGGGTTATTGTTGTGAGTCGAGTTATAGGTTCTTAGTGTATGAGTACCTAAATAATGGCTCACTTGAAAAGTGTTTGGAAGACCCTGTGATACGCAAGAGGCTAACGTGGAGGAAAAGGTTGGACATTTGTGTAGTAGTTGCAAGGGCACTTTCATACTTACACATGGGATGCCGAGAGTTTATTGGTCATGGAAGTTTGGATTGTGAAAACATTGTTTTGGATGAGAATTTAGATGCTAAAGTGAGCGAATTTGGTTTAAGTAGTTTTCTTGGGGACAGATCAAATGAAGGTGGAGGTAGTGCAACTGACATACGAGACTATGGATACGTCGTCCTGGCTGCGTTAAGTGGTGATCCGAAGGCTAACCACAGTGGCTGTGACTGGGCTTATGAGAAATGGATGGCTGGCAATGCGTCAGAGATTGTTGATAAGACACTAGAAGGTGATGTTGACAGCAGTGAATTGGAGCGTGTTATGAGAATAATGTTTTGGTGCTTACACTCGGATGAGAGAATGAGGCCTCCAATGGGTGAGATAGTGAACGTATTAGAGGGTGCAATGGCGGTTGATCCTCCGCCACCACCTTCCACTTGCAATAAAAAACTGCTTGAGGAAGAATATGGGAGTGGATCAGACTCGGATGTTTAGGAAGCTAATGACCGCGAAATGCATTGCATAACTAAAATTTTGCTTGTGCATGTTTATATTGGAGACTAACTTAGTTTGTACAAGTTCTTAGAATTTCCTAATGATCTAATTGAACTATTGATGACAGAGAAGTAGCACTTATGTTAATAGTCCATTTCTAGACTACGTTATGTATTGCTGTGACAATTGCAAAATCAATATTGATTTTAGGAATGACTGAATAGATACTCAGTAATTCATCTAGAAGGAATGATATGTGAATCAAACATGTTAACATAAAGTTGAAAGTAGGTATATGCCTGAAAAATTGCACAGATTCTTTCAAAATAATATCATATCTTAGCTCACTTATTACCAACAACTACATAAGAAATATAAGCCTATTACAAGTAAGTCCTTGATGAAATTTCAGTGATTACATGTCATTTTTCTATAAATTAAAGCTTTAATGATAATTATTTGTGGATATATTTTCGTGAATAAAAAAGTCAGCAAAGGATGAGTGTTTTTAAAAAGTTGGTGAAGGATTGGTAAAATTCGCATTATAAAGTGTTGGTGAAGTTAGACTTCCAAAGCAAAATCACTACTACATTTTAAATATTTGATGAAGTTCGATGATCAAAGTTTGACTTGTTATACGATGTAAAATTTTAACAAAACGTGTTTTTCTGTTTCTTGGTCATTTCTGAACGTAAATTGTGATTCATTAGTGGTGCTCCATAAATCTGTTGAGTTGGACGATTAGACGATTGATGCTATATTGATAGCCAAGAATATTTAGAGAACGGATATAAACAGAGTAGATAGTAGAATGTAAGTACTCCAGCAAATCATATTTATACAACTCACTTTAGGTAATTAAACGTATTATTTAGCTACATAAAAAATACCCATCGTCAATTCTCATGATGATATCTATCTATCTATATATATATTGTATATATATTTAGGTGTTACTTCTTTCAGTCCGTTAGACCCAAACATAAGTATGTCCTTGATTAGCGTATCTTTATTTTTTTTCATATAAAGATAGATTATATAATTGACTATTTTACAATCTTTATAGAGTTAAATTTATGAAAGTATAAAGTAATTTTCAAAAATATTTGTTCGAAGTGCTGTACAAAGTATAAATTTCAAGTACGATTTTCTAAGGAAAATTATCAAAATACATCAAAAAATATCATATATAAAATAATATCCTTCAAAAATCAAAATTGAAAAAAACTACCGTCCACACGCACACTACAAACACTCACACGTAAAAATCAAATTGTGTATTGCGTATTGCGTGTGGCTAAAAAATTTGAAATTAGAATTTTCTTTAGCAAGTTATGAGTGGTCAAAGTGCGTTTAAAAGTCAAAATAAATGTAAATTGTCAAAATTGAAGGTCAAGGAGGTCGAATTTTATTTTATTTTTTTGGGAAAAATCATCTATCAGCTACTTCCAACGAATAGATCTCGAAAAAAAATACACAAACTGGAAACAAACATTGACTTAATCATACTTACAAGTCAAAAGATGTGGCTTTGCAAAGTTTACCAAAATAATATATAAAAAAACAGTCATCACTTTTGACAATTTACATTTATTTTCAATATATATGATAAAAGATATAGAATTACATAAAGGTAGAAGGCAAACAAGCAACAAGCTGTGCCGCTAGCCCTTTCTAGATTGCAAAACTAATTCTTTTGAAAACAACATCTACGGATCTAGGGGTCATAACATTACTATGCATGACGCGTTGGACTCTGTTGAGGAGCTCCACCGCCTTAGGTGCAAGGAAACCAAAAGTATCAAATGCAAAAGGTATAAACACGTGTTGATCTTCAATGCATGATTTCTCGTGTTTTATCACTTTGCATGAGGCGGCTTTCAAAGCAGTCTGTCCCACTGTAAAACTCTCACTTCTCAAACCGACGAGAGGGGAAACCCCTGTTAGATCCACACATGCATGTTTCACATTTATTTTGACTTTTAATTTCAATTTTTAATTTCACATTTGTAAAATTTCAAATTCGTAAAATTTACAATTAATGTGAATTAAACATTAACCCCTCAATCAATTCTGAAAAAAAATTCAAAAGATTAGGACGAAAGATACCTATTTGGCTATGCAGTGAATAGTGTGCCTTATTTTAACTTTGTAACTCAAATAAAGTCAAAAAGTCAAAAGGTCAAAATTAGACATCGACGGATAAGTTACTCCTAGGGCATGTTTGGAAGGAGGGAATGGTAGAGAATGGAATCGAAGAGAAAGGGAATGAGTCCTAAGAAATGTAATTCATTCTATTGTTTGGTACCAATAGAGAATCGAAATAGAAAAATGGACTTGAGAATCATTCGCACATATCCTTATTTGTTGTCTCATTCTCACTCTTTCTCTACTTTTTTTAGAGAATCAATCAATGGGAAAGAGAATCAAAAATTCATTCTCTGTTTCCATTCTCATGCGCAAACAAACTAGTGAAATAACATTTACGGGGAATTATTCCATTTCTCTGCTTTCCATTCATCCCTACCAAACACACCCCTAAGTCCTAAGATAGTAAGGTGTATCGTGTTTCAGTAACTTAAGCAGGAATAGATGGTCTGCCTCTAGCTCTAACTAATATCTCTACTTTGATAGCACATGAGTGCTTTCATTCCCTACCACTTCTATAACTTGTCACTTCTATAACTAACTATTCCTTATTGGCAACAAAATCTTTCATGATCCATCCGAATTAAATAAAGAATAGTGGACATCAACCCACTATTTTTAAATTATCTTTGGGCCTAACCCAACTTTAATATTGGGCTAAGCCCATTTTTATTCTATCTTCTTTGACTACAATTATACGCTGACCTAGGGTTTCATCGGCAAAGGAAGACAAAGCAGCTGCAGATTTTGCAGGTTTTTATGCTCTCCAATTTATAAACATCTGTTTAGCCCTTTTTGTTCCTCTTGTAATTTAAAATCGATATCCGCGAATCATTTGGGAAAAATGTGTATAAAGTTAACTCACGGCATTGTGTTACAGGGAACTTTATAAATTTTTGGGATTTGTGTATAATTTAATATCGAAGAATAAACATAACATAGGTTAGTCCATTTGACACTTATTTATAATCTATTTATAAATATTGTTTTTATATATTATTAAATTAAACAGAAGAAGCAAAGCGAGAAAGGATGGCATATGCTGCAATGAAGCCAACAAAGCCAGGGCTAGAAGAGCCTCAAGAACAGATTCACAAGATTAGAATCACACTTTCTTCTAAGAACGTTAAGAATCTTGAAAAAGGTATTTACTTTCTCTAATATAAATATGTTTTATTAGTGATCTTTGCAATTAGTGCATTGTTTGAGAATTTGTACCAAAAATTTATTTAAAAAATAATGTTTTATTTGTATAAATCAACTTTTGTAGATGATTTTCAGCAAATTTTGAAATATTAACTGTGGAGTGTGAATATATAATGGTCAAATTTACATCTTTATGTACTATATTGGTTATGGTATATTGATGTCTTCTAAGCTTACTATGTTTATAGTGATGATTTGTTTTGAATTACAGTTTGCGCGGATTTGATTCGTGGTGCTAAGGATAAGAAACTACGGGTGAAAGGACCTGTTAGAATGCCAACCAAGGTTCTTAACATCACAACAAGAAAGTCTCCTTGTGGTGAAGGTATGTAACCTCTACACCTTTTCTGCTTATGATATGTTTGTAGGGAACACATGTGATCCTTGATGAAGTTGCTCGATTATGTGATATTCTGTATTTCAGTTATGTAGGTGTCTTATCTGTTGCTATTCAAACGGACAGAGTAGCTAAATAGAGTATTTTTGGTTATGTAGGAACAAACACATGGGACAGATTTGAGCTTCGTGTCCACAAGCGAGTTATTGATCTTTTCAGCTCACCAGATGTTGTGAAGCAAATCACATCTATTACTATTGAACCAGGTGTCGAGGTTGAAGTCACCATTGCCGATCCATAGATACACCTCCTACCCATCTTTTAGTTTTGTGTTGACTGTTGACATGCCTTTTGTTGCAGTCTTCTGATAGCTTTCCTATGTATGTCTCTCTTACAATTGAAA
Organism: Logfia minima; assembly: GCA_963921325.1. NCBI lineage: Eukaryota > Viridiplantae > Streptophyta > Magnoliopsida > Asterales > Asteraceae > Logfia > Logfia minima. The sequence continues at coordinate 19,040,815 of OY992763.1, read as the reverse complement.
TTTTGAGTATCCACAATTGACCAGAAGAAATGCAGACCTGTATTCGTTATTCTTTTTTCATTAATAACCTAAATGCTTTCTCTATTTTGTCGGTTGTTACTTTCATGAAGGAAGTATGCATAGAATTGCTACAGAGATAGATAGATGCATGCATTTTTATAAACTTGTCTAGTTCCCTGGGTGCAGGTTCAAATATAAGTTGCAAGTAGTTTTAGCACTACCATTTTAAGTTGTATGGAGTTAAAAAAAAAGTTATATTCTTAATTGTTAACGAGTAGTCCAACTCCACATCGTCGTCTAAGTTAATATTTTAGCAACAAGTAATGATAACATTTGTACTCGTCATGCCTAACTCATCGTTTGAAAGATTTGATGATTACATGGAGGGGGTTGCACGGCACCACCACAATCGCAACGCAGACCGTGGTGGAATGTTATCGTGACCGAGGACGACATCTGCATGGCTCACACGCGGGACCCACATATATTTTAATATTTTTTTTTCCTTTTCATTTCTTTTTTGATTTTAAATAAAAAAAGAAAAGGAAAACACATGTAACGGTTAGAAGGATAAAAAAAAAAAAAAAACATTTTTTTTGACCGTTTGGGTCTCCAACAATTAGAAAAAAAATATATATTTTTTTTAATTTTAAAATCTATTTTAAAACCTTATAAATACCCAACAAGCTTCACAATTTTTTAACACACAAATACATTCATCAAATACACAACAAACACTACAAAAATTTCTCTAAATCATGTCTAACCCAAATGAGAATTTCTCATACACTAATCTTCTTAATTTCGGCACTCCGAATACCCCGGGTTCGTCACTAACAAACCCGAATCAATCACAACAACAACAATTCCACCAATTTCAACAATTCCTACGACAACAACAACAACAACAATCACAACCACAACAATCACAACCACCACAATCACAACCACCACCACAATCACAACAACCACAAACAAGTAAAAAAAGAGTTCTCAAAGGTAGATTTAAAGGTGTGCCGGTCTCGTGTCCTAAAAAGATTTGGAGCCCCGAGGAAGAAGCGTGGTTAGCAATTTGTTGGATCGATACGTCCGAAGACCCAAAAGATGGCAACTCTCAAAAACGCTCCAACTTTTGGGAAAAAGTAGTAAACAAATTCAACAACAATGAAGTGGGATATAATCGAGGCGCTAATCAAATTACCGGCAAGTGGCGACTCATCAACCAAATTTGCGGTCAATTTAACGCGATTTACAATGAACAACAACGCACTTGGGCAAGCGCGCAAGACGATCGGATTATCTATGAGTGAGCACTTGCCGAATTTACAATAGTGTATGAAAAGACGTTTAATATGAGGGAGGTTTGGGAAGTCTTAAAAGATAAACCAAAGTGGTTTATGCAACCGGGAGTAGGCGGTCCAACGAAGCGATTATTTACCGAAGACGAAAACGAGGCGGTTAATCTTGAAGACGATACTACAAACGAGCTTTTTGGTGATGATGCGATTCCACGACCCCCCGGCCAGTTGAGTGCACGGTCAACAAAAGCCGCAAAAAGTTAAAGCTCCTCCGACGCGGCGACTTCTTCTCGTACTAGCGGTTCAAGACTCGAAGCTGCGGTAGAACACATAGCGGCCTATAAAGATAGGATGGAAGCTCAACGTTTAGAAGCTATGCGCAAGTTCAGGGAATCCGAAAAAATGCATGCGACAATTGGGTCTTTGAAATTTCTAAAAGAACCAACCGATGGGTACAAGCCAAAAGACAAAAGGCGCATTAACAATATGAAAAAGTTTATTCGCAAAAAATATGCGGAATTCGTGGACCTCGACGAACACGAAGACGAAGACGAAGCCGAAGCCGAACCCGAGCCCGAAGACGAAGACGAAAGCGATGACGAAGAATAGTTTTAGGATTGTCTTTTTATTGTCTATTGTATCGTTTTATTTTATTTTTCTTTTAGTTTATTCTATTGTAACGTTTTCTTTCTTTCTAGTGTAACGTTTTAGTTTTTTCTATTGTAACGTGTTCTTTCTTTCTAGTGTAACGTTTTAGTTTTTTCTATTGTAACGTGTTCTTTCTTTCTAGTGTAACGTTTTAGTTATATTAATGAAATTTTAATTTTAATTAAATTATATTTTTAGTATTAAAATGTTTTTATTTTTGTTAATTAACTATTTATGAGATTAATTGTAGTGTTTTATTAATTAAATGTAATTGTATTTTTAAGAAAAATGAAAAATAATTAAAATGTGGGTCTCAGTTTGTAGTGGTGTGCAGTGAAGGGGGGGTTACCATTGCGAGCACTATAACAATAACATGCAGTGGAGGATGACGTGGCTTGCAATGGAGCCTCCACAACACGTGACCATTGCAAGTGGTCTAAGGCAAAAACTACATTAAAATTGCACCAAGATAATTTAGTTAAAAATAGTACCGAATTAAATTCTACTACAATTGGCTTTTACTTTTTCATCTTTTGAAAATGTTCGATCACATCTTCATTTGTAACAATTATAAGTGTTTCTTTATCTACCACACATGGTATCTTTTAAATTATAAAACTAGTCTTTTTGTCTAAGATTGAGAGAAAAAAAGAGCATAGTATAGCAGAATTAATGAAAGCATAACTTCAGTTTGTAATTTTAATTTTGAAGCAAGAAATTCAATTGGGACTCCAATTAGGAATGGTTTGTTATTATCAATTTTGAAACAAGAAAAATCAATTAATCTCAATTTGTGAATTTCAATTGGGGGCTAAATTGTTTTTGGCCTAGGGATCATTTTATATTTATCATAAAATTAACACTACTTTGGACCAAATGTACGCGGTTCCACGAACACGTGCCCTGAGCCAACACCAACAAACAAAGATTTAGGTGTAATCAATCAAATGTTCTGGGTCCTCATCTATCTTCAATCTTCATGCCCAGCCTTTTCCTTTTTTTATTGTTTAATCAACATTTAAGTAGATTGTTTGATAATTATATTTCAAGGGAAAATGATCTGCTAACATTACGCAAGTGCAAATGAGAGGTCATTTATATACATTTGAGAAACTGAGTGATCAAACGGTATACAAATTTCTTCTTTTTAGCTTTAAACATTACCTAAGTTAGGTATTAGGTAATGTTAACATTACAGATGCTATTCCCATGTAATTAAAGCAAAAGTTAAAAGTAAACGAGCTTTAACAGAGAGCAAATAGATTCAAAATTCAGATTGAAAGCCACAATCAAGATAGATAAAGATATATGGCGAAGATTCATCTCCTTTCTCATTTTCATCAAAATTGAACTTTTCAGAAGTTACTCCATCCCTCAATAAATGACTTTAAAACACAAAATGAACGCCCAGAACATGGGAAATCTAACTATGAGTTATTTTGTTTCATCTTAAAATAAAAGATTAAATTAAATTGCAATTCATGACCAAAATTAGTACCAAATGTATCTGTTTAGTAATCGCAGCCGTGCACATTTTCTGTAAGATGATCAAGAGCATACATATCTAGTCCTCTCGTCCGACCAGGTGCCCCTCCTTTCATCGAAGATAAATCAAGAACAACCCTGCAAAAGGACGTAGAGTTATTAAGTTCCAACAACCCTTCACAAACTCTCATCAACATATATAGGGAAAAAAACACACTAAATATGTAAATTCAGAGTTCGTTGCATGATTTTTGTGAAGATGATAGATTTAAACTTGTTTAGAATACATGTGATGTATGTATAGACTTACTTCAGTTCAGCAGTTCCACAGTTGATGACGATTTTTTCATCAACTTGGGACAGTGAGAGGTCCATGGGCAAATCAAACACCTTACTTGCTGTATTTCACAATGGTAAATCTCATAAGAACAATTTTCAATTTTCATAAACCATTTACAATCGAAAGGATAATTCTAAATCTTTATACACTTACAGGTTTTTTGGGCAGCATTCGTGCTCTCTCTCATACCCAAGATATTCTACATCAATATCATAAATATTTTATCAGATTAAACAAAATTAAATCATGAAAGCTTAACAGATCTCGAATGTTACCTTAAGTCGCTCATAACAAGCTTCAAGATCATCGTTCACCAAAATATGATCAAAAAGTCCTGATGAGTGTCCTTGCTCAAGCTCAGCCTTGGCATTTCTAAGTCGTTTCTGGATTTGTTCTTCTGTTTCTGTTCCTCTGTTGAACAATTCAAACAACTTGTAAAGTCAACTTAGAAATAAATAATTATATAAAATTAGTTAATGGAATAAAAATAGAGCTCAAACCTTGCACGAAGACGATTCTCAAGCTCCTCAAATGAAGGCGGGCAAACAAAGATGAAAATAGCTTCAAGTGAACTTGCCCTCACAGACCTTGCTCCTTGAACATCAATATCAAGTATGCATCTCTACAGAAAACAAAACTCAAAACATTAAACATAAATGGAAAATTGTATCTATTGTCATTGTTCACTCGGTATGGTTGATCTATATACAAACAGGATAAAGAATAATGAAATCAAGTCTAAGAATGCAAGATATATGTAGACCTTTCCAGCATCAGCAACTACATCAACAGCTTCTATGCTAGTCCCATAAAGATTTCCATGAACTGCAGCAAATTCTAGAAATTTTCCAGATTTAATTTCTTCCTCCATAACTTCGTGTTTAGTAAAATGATAATGCACTCCATTTTGCTCCTTCTCCCTTGGAGCACGAGTTGTGTGGCTAACCGAGAATCCAAACAATGTCGGGAAATCTTTCATCAACATATTAATCAGCGTACCCTTACCCACCCCAGAAGGCCCACTGATCACAACAGGCCGCTCAGTATTGCCAATGACGCCCTTACTCCAAGCAACTACTTCTGTTTCAAATTTCTTCTTTTGGTCCCAGACAAATTGTGTGTCCACCTTAATACGCATAACAAGCACTATCATTTAGTAATCAAGAAACACGCAAACTATACAGTATCTGATAACTTGTGTAACTTAAGTAACACTCACCTCGAGAAACCAAACAGATTCATTCGATTTGGAATTGTGTTTTACAATCAAGATTCTATCTTGATTCAAAAGCAGACATGAGTGGCCCTTGAGTGCCTTTGGTTTTGTTCCCAAAATGGTTGGAATCACCCTGCAAGTGACAAACACGTGATCTTTATAGCATGAAACCGTCAACAACACAATCTAAAATGATGCAACATCAACGTCAAAAATACTTAAAAACTCACCATTCACCAGTTGATTTGTTGAGGATACGAATACCAATTGATGTTGGATCATCAGTTCCACCAATGACATACTGAATACAAAATTGGAAACATACTTAAAATGGAACAAAAAGCCTTCGAGAAAAGTTGTAACAAGATACAATTGGTCTAATATCATACTGCTTTGTTTCCAATCACAACGCCTGTTTCAAAGTCCTTTAGTTTCAGGTCAAGCCCATTTGAAAACCTCCTCTGCATATCATCAACATAGAAAGCTGGAGCTTCTCCCTAATTTCAAAAACAACCCAAAAAAAAAAAAGTTAAAAACTTTGAACAATTTGAATTAGATTTCCTCAGTAGGAATTGTAATGAAGTATTTACTCACCATTAAAATAAGTTCTTCAACAGACTAAAGATGCAACCTGATATTAAGAACTATTAGAATTTACATAATTAAATAAAGGTATCTACCTTCAAGATCTTTCAAGAAAGCAATAAAAATATGGAGACTAAATTTATGCAGCAGAAAAACATTATTGATTCAATAAAAAGATCAATGTGTAACCCTAAAACCCAAATTTTATTTAACCCTAATAATATATATAAAAAAGATAAACACCCAATATAAGCATTAACAGGTTAATTGACATAAATAGTCCATAAAACAACTACTCCATTTTCATTTAAATTTATATAGAACCCAATAATAAGAACCAAATTTTTTTCAAGAACCCACCAAAGAAGAGCTGCAATTAAAGGAAGAAACCACAAATTTGAAGAAGACTACCTGGGGTTAGAGCAATATAAATAGGATAAACAAAATCAGAAGAAAAATAAAAATGGGTTAATAAAGGGGCACAGAGGTTGTGTGATCTATATTCAAAACCTTGTAGAAGCAAGATCCCTAAATTAAAGAATATGTATATTTATGTAACTTAGGGTTATGAAAGTGATGATGGCGGAAGACATATTTGTAGAAGAAATAAAAGAGAAATTGGAAAAGGAACTTTGAGGGGGAGAAGAGGTGTGATGACTCTGTTTAGTCACATTCAGTTCAAGTAACTTGTAGACCGGCTATCTTTTCTATCACTTCTATTTGCCGGTTTAGAATGCCTTAAATAAGCGTAGATATGTTTTGTTTGTTTATTTTGATAATTGATAAGCAGATTTAAATATTTTTTTAAAAATCTGTATATTTGTTAAAAAGTAAATCTTACACTCTTATAAATTGTTTAACTCTTTTCTTCAATAAGTTCAATTTTTAAAGAACGGAAATGACGCAAATACCCTTACCTAATTTTAGAAACGACATAGACATTAATTAAATTAAATGCAATTTAGTCCATAAATAAACAAGTGTACATTTGAAATACATATTCATAAGATTACTAAATAAAATAATTATTCCGCTGCTTTACGCGGATATCTGCTAGTAATTAAAAATAAGTAAGGTGACACCTACTTATTATTTAAACAGATAAGTATTTTAAAATAAGCAATCTCAAACATCTCTAAATCATTTATTAAATAAAAGATACATTTCATTAGATCTTAATAAATTAAAAGAAAAAGTTATATTAAATTATGTTTTCTGTCCATTATTGTTCAAATAATTATTTTTTTCCCCTGTAAACAGAGTTCTTGTTGCAATAATAGTAATTATAAATTATTAAACTTTATAGTTTATCTTCATTTATTACTTTCAATTGTTTAATTTTAAATAATCTCTTATAGTAACATTTCATCGATCTATATTAACTCAATGGGACGGGGATAAAAATGGTCTACTTGGTTACCAAACAGTACAACAGATTAATCATGTGGTCCATAAACACTTCTTCATCCACCAAAAATTCTAAATCACTTTTTCTTTCCATATTTTTCAGTTTTGTTTATGATGTATGATGTTAAAGATCTCAAAAACAAACTTTCTTGTCATCCTTTCCGGTAACCATCACTACATGTTCTTCTTACAACGTTTCCACTATCTTAATCCTCCTCCATCTCTCCATCGCTCCACCGATTCCTTGATCGTCAGTATCATAAACAATTACCCGTTCTCGATCTAGCTTACCATCCAAACCATCTTCGTCCTCGAACATAACATTTTCCTTTTTAACTCCCACTCTCACTGCTCCGTCCTCATCCCACCACTTATCAGGTTGTACCTAAGCTTGAACATGTTCCACGCACACCAACGATCGCTTCAACTACACCTAACACAATAATTTCAATTTCAAACCATAACCCTATAAAAAATCTTAAATCTAACATACACATACATATACACTTTCTCTTTCAACATTAATTCGCGTCGAATCAACCCCCCTCCCCCAACCCACACACACACATTGTTGTTGATTGAAAACCATACACATACCGCCTCACATTTTTTGATTTTATAGATTTTCGTGGTGGTTGTAGGTTGTGGGGTAGGGTTTATGATGGTTGTGAGTCAAGGTTAGTCAGATCGACAACATATAGTTGAGTTTTTTTGGAGTCTTCGAGTGTTATGTGTGTTCTTGAATCCTTAACTATATATACGAGTAAACTATCGTTATTGAGTCACCATTATAGATAATTCATGAAAAACAAACATAATATACGACTATCACTTAATCACAAGTTATAATAAAAAAAATTTATTCCGCTGCATAATACGAGTATTACGCTAATTATATATAAAATATTTTTTCAATTATCTTAATTGTTTATTTAATAATAAAAAATGACTATATTACCTCAAATTAATTATTACAACATTTGAATCATCTCTAATAATTCTAGTACTTCATATTAATAATTTATTACCTGTAAATATAATCAACACAAAGCACTATATATTCTCAATCGCTTTTCACTCTTACATAACCACCACCACCACAACTATTGTTTTTATTGTCGCGGTGCGCGGGTTATGCTAGTGAAGTGTTTGTCGAGTGACACATGGAGTTTAATTTTGTGATGGAGGACAATATGTGTACTTTGAAAATATTCAATTTGATTTGAATTGTTTTGATCTGATTTGATTAATCAAATCATATTGCATGTTTTAGTTATATGTTCGGTATTTAGTCAATCTCTGATTGCGTCAATTTACATTTTGGTCGGTATGTTCAGAACGACTGATATGACGTGTTCTTTTGCCACGTCTTAGAGCTCAATTTCATGAGTAAAATGACATTTTATTTATTATCTATTATCTTTTCACCAACCATTTTAAATCATTTTATTATATCTATCGATTAAATCTTGAAACACCTATTTGAACTTTATTTATGTATTTTTAAAAATATGATAGATTTCTCTAATTTAATATCTAAGGGTAATTATATAAAATTACTCACCATTCTCCAACGTAAAAAAAGGTCTTCAAGAAACTTATTTACTAACAATTACCAATTGTTAAAATAAATAATTTAACTAGTAAAATTACGTATATAAGTGCGCAAAGACATTAATATGCCTCACAATCTTAGTACTTTGAGTCGAATATATATCATATTCAGGGCCGGTCCATTGATTTTGAGGGCCCTATGTGAAAAATGAAATTGGGCCCCTAAATTTTTTTCTATATAAACAAAATCCATTAAAACTACGATAAGTCGATAATCGTTATAAAAATAATCAAAACAAAAGAGCAATAGTATAATATATTGGTTCAAAGTTTATGTTCCATTTTACATTAAGTGATATATCTTAACATTTATTAACATATACTACATACAATAGCTAAATTTCGGACCCTATTTTTTTCGAGGCCCTGTGCGGTCGCACACCCTGCACCCCCTCAGGACCGGCCCTGATCACATCCACTCATATTTATTTCATGATCGGTTTCAGAAAGGCAATATTAAATAAATATGACAAAAGTACATTTTAACTATTCATTTAAAATTAAGAGTCTAAGATGAAGGTGTTATTTTGGTAATTATATAAAATTTTAGAAAAAAGATGGTGACATTTTTATAATTATTGAAAAATTTGATTTCATTCACCATTTAATTTACTTTTAAGAGAAAATTACATGATTAAACAATTCAAACTTAAAAATACGAAAAAAGACATTGTCAGAGGGAAATTACGATTTTAAACAAACAAATCACCGAAATGCAAAAACACATGTCGGCGATCCCGGCGATTCATGAACCTTTAATCATCTGCCGCCACGTGTCCGAATGAAGATATCGTTGACCAAATATTAAAAGCACCACAACTTTGCGACACGTGTCAAAACCGAATCGCTAAAAAGGAAAAGAATACCCGACGAGCCGGCGATTTCTTTTTGAATTCTCGATAACCGTGAACCCCTTTATTAGGTGATTGGTGGCGGTGGTTCTTGATTTTCATCTAAAAAATTGGGTTTTTTTAGGCGATTGCAATTCCGACCACCTTTTTCTTCCATTTTCGAAATATAGAAAAAGGGACCACCGGCTGTTGTGAAAGGGAGAGGGTTGAGGTGGTGGGTTTCGGATGTAGGTTTTGGGTTGCGGTTTTTTGCGGCGTTGTAGGTTATTGTGGGTTGCGGTTGTGGCGGTTTTGGGTTTCGAAGTTGGTAGCTGTGGGAGGCGGTAAAGGAGGTTGTGGTTTGCGGTGTTGGTGGCGAGGTGTGACAACCGTCAAAAATCTCAGGTCATTAGCGCACTTAAATTCCTAGTCTATCTAATTACGTTTACAGCACTCTAAAATCCTAGTAAAAAGTCTAGGTTACGACTCCTTAAGTACCGAAATCGTAAGTTACCGAAATCGCGTAACGTTCTATGAGATTGCTTAGCGAACTTTAAGACTGTGAGGAACACAAAATTAGGTTACAAAGTGCCAAAGAAAACAAGTGAAATTAAATTTCATAAGTCATCACAAAATAGTTATCATATCGCAAAAATCGGAATTTAACTGGAAATTCCGTAACTCGGTGAACACAACCGAAAATCGGTTAATTGACTCGCGAATGTCAATCGTGATAGAATCAAATACATTTTGATGAATGTTATAAACTTATAAGATAAAGTTTCATGACTCAAACTTTAATCACAAAAACATCACAAAAATCGGAATTAACCGAAATTCTGTAACTCGGCAAACGCGACCTAAATCGAATAAACGAAACTCGAATCCGAAAAACTAATACTTGAATATCCATTATAAACAATCTAAAATACAATTTGAAGTATTTTATAAATTTAGAACATCAATTTTTACAACCCTAATATTAAGCACAAAAACAACACAATTTAAAGCCTTTAAATGTACAAGACTTGTGCAATTTTAATACAAATAAATACTATAACTAATATACATTTTATTTTGACAAAAAAATAAGTTAAAAACCTCATTTTAATGACCCAAAACCGGACCCCCTTCCCCTCTCTCTTTTTTTTCCACTCAACCTCTCTACTAACCACTTATATTCCATGCAAAAGTCTTCTACCACTTACACACTCTTCCTCTCATCATTTCTCTCATTTTCTCTCAAGAAAACACACACAAAACCTCTCTTTTCACACACTAAACTCCAGAAAATATTCATCCAAAGATCATCATCTCAAAGGTGTTCTTCCATTAAAACACATCTCTTAAGGTAGAATCACCATTCCTAGCTTCCATTTCATACTTTCTTTATGTTTATTTCATGTAAATACATGGATTTTATGCCTATTTCATGGCTAAAATTCTCATTCAAGGTTTGATGGTTTGTAGGTTCCCTTACACTTGTTTAAGTGTTAAAACAAAAGAGCAACCCATGATCAAACCGAAATCAAACCGAAAAATCGTCTTTTTAGTGTTTGAATGCTTATTTACTTGTTCTTGCTAGAATAAATGGTTTAAAATGTTAAAATATGTTTATTTTTCTGTAAAACACATTTTCATGCATAAAAGACAAGACTTCAATCTTTGGATGAGGTCTAAAAATCGTTTGGTAGTGAAATCACACCAAAAAGATCACTTTGTCATGCATGCAATCTGTCCAGAATTTGACCCTACTTGAAACGACCATAACTCAGTGAATAATGGTCCAAAAATCTTGATTTTTCTTCTAGAATTTAGCTTAAAGTCTTACCTTTAAAACCCCACTGGTCTCACTCAAATCCATTGAGTTTACGGCCTCCAAATGTATCACACAAAACTGATGCGCAAACAGTAACTTTTCTGTGAGCACCTAGTTGTGATACTTGTTCATGGGTCTTAAGGTGTTCTATAAATCTAAGAAAAATTATTTTAGACTCCTAACATGTATATATCAGTATTATAAAAAGATAGGAATTTATCTTGATGATTAAGTATTTTTAGAAAATGCATGAACATCATGCATTGTTGTAATCTTGTAAATTGCAAATACTTGTGTTGTGATGATTCAAAAATATATAAGTGCGAGATAAAAAGTCTTAAAATTTTGAGGATTATTTTTCTCAGTAACTATATCATGAAAGGAGTCTTGAAAATAAAAATGGGAATTTTTGGAAAAACATAAGTATTTTTCCTAAATTAATGCAAATAAAGCCTACAAAAGGTGAAATAATCATGAAAAATACTTTTGGACATAAAATAATTATGGGAAAATGCCAGTGTCATTTTCTGAGGAAAATGCCAGTGTCATTTTCTGAGGAAAATGACACCATCCTCAAAATTTAACACTCTTTGGAAGTGTTTTGATATGTTTTCCGATTTACGTCTCGTTAAAACGCATAATGTTGGGAACCAAAGTTTCAGTGCTCAAAACGTCTTGAAAATTTTACACAAACTTAGAAATTGGTAGAAAATGATCTGGTAAAAATTCCAGAATTTTAAGTGAATAATTACTATTTTTCCCATAATTATCCCACTTTTTAGACATAAAATGATTATAAATAATCCATAAGCCTAAAAATCCCCAAATTTTCACAGAAAATTTGTGAACTATATTTCATATTTCATACCAAGTTTGGTAATTTTTAGATGTTGTATTCATATATTTCCATTATTTTGTTCCCAACTCGAACAATTACCGACATCGTAAATTAAATGGAAATTCAAAATTTTACGGCACTTTGTAATTTAATTAGCTAGCTAAGCAATCCTAACAAACCGAAATAGTCGAAAACTAATTAGAAACCTTGTGTTCTTAGGAAATGGATAGGAGTCAAACCCAGTCGGCACGCGCATTACATCCATCCTTCCGCTCACGCTTAATAGTGAGTTTACACAGCCCCTCTTTTTAACGTTTTACTTAAATTTTTGGGGTGAAAAGCATGCTATATGATCTAACTACTATATTTGGATTACAAATACTATTCTTGTGCTATCCTTGATTTACGAATACTATGCTTATACTATGCGCGTTTTACAAATGTTATCCTTGATTTACAAATGCTATGCTATGCTATATGCTATGCTTACTTTCGAATACTTCACATGGTTAAAATGTCGTATTGATTACACATAATGTCGTGAATGTTTTCCGTTTATACGAATATGATTATATGCTTGTTTTCTATCGTATCTAAAGTCCCCGGTATATCTACACGACCATTAACTCTATATGAGCCAAATGATGCATATGAATAGTACTATTTGGGAGCGAGACCACCTCCCCACTCACGCAGCCACGTGAGTGCATCCCATCATCCTAAATGCCAACGATAGGGCATCTCTCTTTGGGGCAAAGGTTTATCGGTTGTAGGTTTGGTTGTGGACTCAAGCATAATAACTCATTGTGACTATAGACATTATAACGTGATAGCATATAAATTTCATAAACGACTATAAACGTATGACGTTTTGACATTTGAAATGACATTTCTTTGAAACCATAAACTTACGACCCGAGCTTTACAATGACTTTGTCACCTGAAACAATATTTCTTCGAAACCATAAACTTACGACCCGAGCTTTACAATGACTTTGTCATCTGAAACAATATTTCTTTGAAACCATAAACTTACGACCCGAGCTTTACAATGACTTTGTCGTTTGAAACGACATTTCTTTGAAACTATAAACCTTACGACCCGAACTTGAAAATGACTTTGTCATTAGAAACCATATTTCTTTAAAACCATAGATTTTATAACCTGAGTTTTATACTATAAATCAATGTGGTCTTGGACAATGATAAACGTGGTTTCATAATAACGTCGCGCATTCGTATGAACTTCGACATAATAATCTGTTGAGACTTTAAACGTTTTGATATTGATTTGATGATCCATTGGCTTTATACACGTAACATGAACTTATTAAATACTACAATATGAGTTTTATAAACATAACTTGAACTTATTAAACACTATATCTTGAGTTTTATAAACGTGATTTAAATATTCCTTTGAAAATATGAGCGGGGCGTTATAAATGAATCACGACTTTTAATTGAGTATAAAAAGGGAATCGCTCCTAAATGAGCCTCATTCTTAAATAAACCTCCTTTGCAAACAAAACATCGATTAACAAATGAATCTAGCTATCAAATGAATATCGCTCTTAAATGAGCCTTGTTTTAACGAATTACTTTTATAATTATCCGCGCAATAGCGTTTGACTATCCTAAAAATTGATTTCAAGAACTTATCGGATGATTATCGTCTTTGTATGAGCCTCGACACTAAACATACTACTTTTGCGAACTAATCACGTAGTAACGTGGAACTTTTAAACTAGACTTTGTAAACACTGGAACAAGGGTCTTTCATTACACAAAACCTGTGTACTCACCAACTATGTTTCATAGTTGACCTGTTTACTTTTACATGCTTTTCAGGAATTAGTCACCACTTGTTTATTGAAGTTAAACCCGTTATATGATCTATGCTGCTGTAGCGTTACGGGATTTTCTCTTTTGGATGTAATCGCATGTTTAGATTATTTACTTTTGTGCTGTAAACGTTTGTAAGATCTTATGTAATGTAATAATTGTAGACCGTTGAACGGTGATCTTTTGTAATTTTCGATTGTGAAATCATTGTACTATTACATCTCGTGTTTCCGCTTTAGCGGGGTGCGACACGAGGGGTGGCTGCGGTGTTGGGGGCTGTGGTGGCTGTCAGTGTCGGTTGCAGTGGGGTGGCTGTGTGTTAGTTTGAGGGTGGTTGCAGTGGGTGTGGGTGGTGGTGGTGGTTGTTGGTTAGGGTGGTGGCATTGGTTGTAGTGGCGTGCGGTGGTGGCGGTTTATTTGGGCATTCGACGTGTACTTGAACAATTTAATAATGGGGGCCAATTACAATCGTGATGAGGTATGAAAACAATAATTTAACATACTCGTATTAACACTCGGCTTATTATTTATGTGTTTTTTAATAGATTATGTTTAGATGTTTAATTGTTTAATTTTTAATTGTGTTTAAATAAACAAATTTGATAATTCTTCAAGTTTGAATTACATATAGATTGCGCGTTGTTACGGTTTGATTGTTGATAAACCGAATTAGATATAGATTGCATATTATTGCGGTTTGAAATTGATATTGATTGCGTATTGTTACGGTTTGATTAATTGAGTTTAAGTTATATATAGATTGCGTTTTGTTGTGGTTTGAAATAAATATAGATTGTGTATTGTTGCGGTTTGAATTAGATATAGGTTGCATATTGTTGCGGTTTAAATTAGATATGGATTGCATATTGTTTTGGTTTGAATTAGATATAGATTTCATATTTATATAAATAAATTAGATAATAGATAACTGTTTAGAGAACAGGGTTTTGGTTTCAATTAGATTGCGTATGGTTGTGGTTTCATTGTTGCAGTTTGAGTTAGATATAAATTGCGTATTTATATAAATGAATGAGATAATAGATAATTTTTTAGAGAATATTTTTTTGGTTTCAATTAGTCATAGATTGTTGCGGTTTGATTGGACCAGTTTGAATTAGTTATATATTTGTTACACCCTAACTTTTAGTAAAAACCTTTTTTTTTTTTTTTTTTTTTTTTTTTTTCAACTCCATTTACAATAAAAATGCAACTCATTATTTCCACTAATCATTTACAACTTATAAACCAACTTAATTTACATACATTCATCATTTACAATCAAATTCATATCAAAATGTGTTTGACCCATTTTGACACCATTACAAAAACTAGGTTCAATGCAACAAGTCCATAGGATCTCGGCTATGATTCAAAGAGATTAGCACTTGCAAACCTGTAACAAGTGCATAGAAATCCTTCTCTAAGCATTTCCTTTTTCCGCGAGTCGCCTTCTTACCCAATTCACTTGTGCCTACAAAATGTATACAACTAAAAGAGTAAGTGAAACGCTTAGTGAATTCATATGCAATTAAACAACTGAACAACTTAACAACTGAGTCAACATAAGTTGACTAGCAACTAGCATATACATGATATGCACAACTATACGGATTCGTAATCTGCACCACTTTATCAACTGAACTGAATTAACACAGGGCTAATAATCTCTACATGTAGAGCAACTGACATGTGGTTCATTTATAACATGAAACCACATACTCCACTGGATCCTCTTACACAGATGTAATCCGGACCATTTTGCAACTCAACTGTGTGGTTCATATACAACATGAAACCACCTACTCCACTTTTACAACTCAACTCATTTAATTACAATATGAACTCACCTTGGTAGCTAAATGAAGATAACTTGTGACTTGAACTCTCCACTTCTTTAAAACCTATCAACATCACATAATCAATTTAACAATACAATAAACATGTATTAACATTCATATAACTCCTCTTACCAATAATCAACAACTAATTCAATTATATGCAGTTTGACTTTCAAAAGTCAAACAAGCATAATCTCACCATTCTAACTCTTAATTCATTCTAGTGTTCAATTACTTTTAACACCACTTTAATCACAACTAATTACATCTAAACAACACTTTTTATCCATCAATTTAGTTGGTTATTATGTAAAACCCGAATTCAACATTTCTTCTACTTGGGTTCATAAGCTACTAACTCAATATCACCATTTAATTGTTCTACATCAATACATACTAATCATAAACAACTACTAGCATCAATTGAACATAATTCATGGATACTATCAATTCTACTCCTACTCATCAATTACCCAACTTATTAGGTCATGAGAATGAGAATACATACATTTCTTAGGTTAGGGATGAAGTAATAAGCTTCAATTAGATTTCTCTAGCTTCAATTTAATGATTAAAGCATGAATCCTATTCTTTCTTTGTTCTTCTTCTTGTTCCAGAAAACGCAGGAGGGTGTGGGGTGTGTGCGTACGTATGTATGTGTATTGTGTAGAAGATTATAGAGGTTTTATTTAGGATATTTACATTTCCAACCTCCAAGTCTCACTTATTCCGTTTTACACCCCACAACTTAATATTCAAACAACTTAAACATTTTGGATACTAAGACTAGTAGTCAAAGTCTCTAAAATGACCTTCAGGTATTTAAGTACCTAAGACCAGTGGTCAAAGCCTCTAAAATAACCTTCATAATGCCTCTAAATGACCTTCAGATATTTGAGTACCTAAGACAAGTAATCATAGTCTCGAAAATGACTTTCACTTCCTTAACCCACCTATTTACAAGGATAAATACAATACACGTAATTTACACTACTAAATCAATAAAATAAAACATTTACGCGTATTAAATATTAGCTATAAATTTTGGGGTGTTAAACTCTCCCCCACTTATTATGTTCGTGTCCTCACGAAGAACTCTAAACCTTAAGTAATGAGATCGACTTATTCCTTTACTGCTTAACTTTCTGGTCAAGTATTTTGATCGGCTCTTCAATAAAGCTTAACCTATCATTAACTTCAATCTCTAGCAATGACACATATGTTGCCTCAGCAACAAGGCACTTTCTAAACTATGACACGTGAAATGTGTCATCGATTACGTTAATTTCTTTAAGAAACTCTAACCGGTATGCTACTCTTCTAACCTAAGCTAAAATTTCAAGGGTTCAACATACCTTGGACTCAACTTTCCTCGTTTGCGGAAGCGTATAATCTCTTACCAAAGTGATACCTTGAGCTCACTTTTCTCCCACTTGAACTCAATCGGCCTCATCCTCTTATCAACATAAGATTTCTACCTATCCTGTCACATTCTCATCCATTCACAAGTTAGATCATAAATTAGACCCTCCTGATTCGTGCTAATCGCAGAGCTTTAGACTTGCTGTCTAAAATATCTTTGCAATTTCTGGCCCCATATTCTGGCTGTGCCATGGGGGAATATTTCCGCGATAAACTTCTCCATATATGCATAGTTTGCATCATTTCATCAATTAAACTCTTGATTTATTCTACTAACCAATTACTTTCAATATCATTTCAACCTCAACCAATAGGAAATTAGTTCCCCCCCCCCCCCCCCCCCCCAACTTTCACCAAAATCAATGGCACATACTCTAAACATATCTTATAGAGTTTGAATGATATACTCACTCGGGTAAACGGTCTAAAGATGAAAAACCGTACTAATATGTAAACGACAAACAATATGAAACTAACCTTCACAACTTGTAATCAGCTTAATCTACCAATGGATCACCTCAGCATCAATTATCAACTAAACAACTCATCAATTCAACATAAACAACTTAGAAAATTTACCTTGAACATAATCAATAATCGACTTGAATCAATTAACACTTTGCATACATAGTATGCACCACTATACAGATCCATATTAGATCTCCATTTTCGACAACGATTTCGACTAGCACATAATCGACTTATAATCATCTAACAACTGATAATCAATTGAAAAAAAAATGTTAGACAATTGAAACATTAACAACTGAATTAGGTTGAAGACCATATACTCCACTGATTAGGCAACTAATACTTGTGGCCAACATGCCACAATCATACATTACACATAACAACTGAGATTAGAACAAGGCTAATCTACATACCTCCACTTGTTCAACAATGATTATTATCAACTGGTGGTCAACATACCACTTTCATGCATATTCATCAATAACCACTAATCAAATAATCAGTTATAATCAACGTTTTATCAATATATAAAATCAAATTTATCACTCCTAATCAAATAATAATTATAATCAACCTTTACCACTTATATATAACTAATCAACTTAAAATCAAATAACAATTTGTGATAAATCCTCATCTTATACTCAACTTATAATCAACTTGTATTCATCTTTCAATTTATAATAATCAACGATCAACAAGTAATCAACTACCCACATGAAATCAACAATCAATTAACAATCACAACTAATAAGCAACTTATGATCAATTGATGACCATCTATCGACTGAAAATTAATAAACAACTTATATTTAATCATACAACTTAAGATCAACTACAATTTGAAGTGAATCAACCATTTCAATGCAACTATGAATTGGAATCAATTCAACAACTTTAATACATCTAATAACGGAAACCAACCAATAACTATATAAACTAATCAACTTAAGTCAACTTATTCTCCACTTTTCATCTACTCATGACCAACTTGGAATCATTTAGTCTCCACTTTTTAATCAACTTATAATCAGCTTGTGATTGCTATTGACTTATGATCAATTTTCATCCTTTTATTCAGCACCAAATCCCTGTTTTGGGCACTACTTTTGGGCCCTCTAACATCTCCAAAGCATACATATATTTTACCACAAAGACATTAGAACATACTTTAATGTACAACTTCCACCTCTTAATGAAATGCAACATACTTGTACTTACAACCATCTAAAAACTGCCAAAGGTCATTTTTAGTTGCTGGAAATTCAACAAAATAGCTCCAATAAGCTGTTTTTACACCCACTTTTCAACCACTTAGACATACTCGTTTATAACAAACCTTATATCAATTTAAAGACATTCAACCATACTTTCAGTAAGTACTTTCAGCTTTCTCCAGAACATAACATCTTAGCATGCACAACCTCTTAAAATTCACTAAATGTAGCTTTTCAACTATTACCCAAATTACCACATGACCCGTTTTCACAACCTTTTCAAATCACACATTCAAATAACTTAAAAAATTGCATTTTTACTTCAAAATGACCAACATATTTGACATTGTAACGTACTTACATACTTACATCATTTACAACCCAAAAACCATAACATCATTTTTAATCATTTAACCCCTATAATACTCACCTCTTGGGTTGGAAGTCACCAATTCGCCAATTAAAGTCGTTAATTCTTTAGTACTCAACAATCATCATATAACGAGATGCAGTATTACGATTATTTATAAGACTACTTATTTACCGTAGCTTTATGTTTCATATAATTGTTCATTTACAAGTTGTAATGCGCCAAAACGTGTTTTCGCTTTTTGTTACCCGTCGTAGCCACGCTAATAACTTATTCAATAACATAGTAAAAGAGGAATCTGATCAAAACATAACATAAATACTTGAGGACCACGAAATTGTCGGGGAATTTGGGATGTGAAAATGGTAAATTATTTCAATTTGTATAACTCTACAGTTCGTGCAAATATCATTTTCAAAAGTAATATTTCGACTCTACTTATAATCTGAATTCACGATATTTACTTTGAGATACAACGCTGAGATGAATCAGTTTTGCGCAAACAAAACAAAAACCAAAATGTTTGTAACTCATAAAAATGTGTTTGCCATATGTTACGCCCATTTTTTTTTTTTAAAAAAAAAAAAAAAACTAATATGATTTACATTCATATATCCTTATAATCAAATTCATATCTAAACACATTTAACTTGTTACAAACAAAACTGAGTTTAAACAACAAGTTGAGCAAACCAGAACATGATTCAAAAGATTTAACACTTGTAAACCTACTCCAAGTGTTCAGCAATACTTCACTAAGCTTTTTCTTTCCCGCGTAGCTCACTTTTACCCGGTCCAGTCGAACCTACAAGACGGTTACAGTTCGAGAAGTAAGCTAATGCTTAGTGAATTCATACAAGATTAAATAAATAATCTGAACAACAATATCATTTATAATTGAAGTCAATAACAACAATAGTCAATATGATTTATCTGACAATTAGCATACGTCTGATATACACAACTATAACGATCTGTACTCTGTTTTACTTTCTCAATTCAATTGAGTCAGCACAAGGCTAACAATCTCTATCAATTAGCAATTCTGCCATGTGGTTCATTTACAAAATGAAACCACCTATACAACTGTCATGTGGTTCATGTACAACATGAAACCACCTATACAACTATCATGTAATTCACATAAAGTGAAACCACCTGTAACTCTGTCTTGTGGTTCACATAAAAGTGAAACCACCTGTAACTCTGACTTGTGGATCCTCTTACACGGATGTAATCCGGATTCACCTATACAACTATCAACTGTACATCTATCGTCTGATTCTTAAGTCCGCTTACATAATGTAATCCGAACCAAAAGTTTAATCAACATAACAAATTTAATGATAGTATGAACTCACCTTGGTTATTTAAGGATGCTAGCTTGTTATTTGGATTCTCTGCTTGATCAACACCTAACCAATTTACATAACCAAACTTTAACGAGACAATAATCATGCATAAGCATCCATATAACTCTTTTATAAACCTAGCGACACTAGCATAGTGTCGCACCATAAGCTTATGCGACACTACCATTGTGTCGCATAACAATACCCCGCGACACTATCATTGTGTCGCAATACCCAATATTGCCGACTTTAGCGACACAGCCACTAGTGTCGCAGACCATTCTACGACACTACCTGCGACACTACCTTAGTGTCGCAATGAAGAACAGCTAGACCCCAATTCCCAAAATTCTTGAATTCAAACATGATATAGCTGAATTAACTCCTTCCAATCTATTCAAATCACGTAATAAAAATCACAAGACATAATAATTGAGGTCTTACCTTGTATTCGCGGTTTAATTGTTTCAATCTTGATTCCAAACTTTGATTCCTCACTTTCTCTCTCTAATTCGTTGTTTTCTTACTCTAAAACTGATTTTAGAAGTTGGGTAATACTCTGGAATGTTTTGGCGACGAAAATATATATATATAATTCACGAATTACACTTAAACACCTCAATTAATTTCAGTTCAATTCGATCTGCGACACTACCTTAGTGTCGCATAATCACCTTCTGCGACACTAGCCTTGTGTCGCAGAATGTCAAATTAAAAATTTTTAGGATGTTACACCATAATGCATATATAGTTCCCAACGAATTTGAAAATTATAAACGATTAGAGATGTCCAAAATTGTTTCCTATCTTTCAGGAGTGGTTAACATGAGCTCTGCCTCCCGTGAGGGAAGTTGTCCCTAAAACCTCACAAGAGGGCACAAACCCTAACCCCCACAATTTTTGTTGAGCACGTAATATAGTAACTTAACCGAGTTATATCGTGCATCACTGTTGGTCTCCTTTTGTCAAATATTAGTGAACTACTAACAACAAATGTAAATGTAGACAAATAAATGCAAGTTTAAAGTTTTCTTTTATTGATATGAATCAATGAATACTTTACAAAGTTTACTGCGGAAATAGACAAGACAAACTAGTCTAAGTAAACTAACTTGTGACAAATTTGGCCTCAACAGATTATCAGCGAGTAGCTCGCTGTTGATACTCAGTGATCAACACTTAACAGATAAGTGAGGACACTTGGTTCACTAATATGCAGGAACATGCTGAAATCAAAGGTTGATCGCGAATACAAAATTTTGAACATTTAATATGGTAGTTGAGTGTGGTATTTATAGTCTCACACAAGGAGATATAAACCCTACACGTGTCAACACCATATTAGTTGGGTATGTAATACAACTTTCAAGGTTTTGGATGTGACATTACATCCTAGGAATAAAGTTTATATTTACTTTATTCCTAAATTACAGAAAATATACAAAGATTTAAATGCAATTATACAATAAGTGAGCGTATATATATTTGAGAAGATATGCACGCTTTCTTGTGTACTGCATAAGTTGACCTTCAATTGTACATTAGATATTTGTCAGACATAATGTACTTTCTTGAATAAAGGCTTGAACCACTAGTTGATAGAGCATAGTTGATTTCCACATCAGTAAACTGCTCTCTATTTATGTCTTCAGTCTTCGACTTCAACAAATGTTTCATGTTTTTAACAGCGTCAGGCCGGTTGCAACTTCTAAAGACTAAGTGTCTATCAGTGAATGATAGAGGCTTCATTAAGTTTCAAGTTACAAGGATAGAGTCACTGCTAACATATGCAGTGACTAGATTAGTGTTAAACTATATTCAAGCAATCTTATGATGATAGTTGAGAGAATTTGCTAGAAGGATTTTTCTACTAAGAGCACAAATGAATATTACAAGGTCAAGTGTTTCAAATGATTAAGCTTAGCTTCCTATTTATACTATAAGTACTAAACACATGATTAAGCCTTAAACAATGTTTACTATCTCTATTTTTATATCTCAACAAGTAGACTAGTAATATTCTAAGTATAGAAAAGCTCACTGATCAATTTGATCAGTGGGTACTTGTACGCTATCTACTCTACAACTCTTGCTAATATATGCAACGATAGATAAAAACACTTAGATAAAAATTTTCATCTATAAATTACATTAGTGGGGTCTTCGACCCAACAATCACCTAACTCATGTCAACTAATTTAATATTTCACTAAAATATACAACAAAACCTATAAAATCGCACTTAATGTTCATCAATAAATACTACATAAAAAGTTGTTTGTGAAAAAATATTATTGAATGATATAATAATTATTGATAAATATTTAATATAAATTTAAAATGTTTTGTAGTTTCTTACACAAATTTTGGCTCCCTACTAATCTCCATCCCCATCACAGAATACGTTAATTAAAATAAGAGTAACAAATTAATTAATTAAGGATATAATAGGTAAATTAGGAAACAATAAATAGTTTCTATAAAATAAATTATTGTTTTAAAGCAAAATACAATCCTAATAATAATAATACTAGCAGAGTGTCCGCACATTGAAACGGATAAATATATTATTTTATTTTTAAATATAAAACGATTATTTATATGAAATATATAGACGTCTATTGCTTAAAGTTATAACTGTTTATTTATATATAATTTATTTACTTGCGATTATACGGAATTACACATGTAATTTTCGATATATTTTTTTGAGTGAAAGATGATAATGTATAGTAAGGAAACATAGATCTTAGATAATAGATATAGATAATAATAATTATAGTATAGTATTATAGTATAATTTATTAAAATGAAATGGAGGAAATAACAAACGTAAGAAACCCGTATCCAAGCCGGCCTACACAACGTGTGTGACCAACTGGTCCAAGTCCAGCCACCACCAACTGACCCATGACCAATTCTTATTCAAATTCCCCTCATTTTCTACTGCCGCCGGTGGGTGGGTCTCACATGACCTGGAAGAACCTCATGCGCTCGCCCACATACGGGCACCACTTGTGTTCAGCTAATTTCCTCACAATTAATTAAATTAATTAATTAACATATACTAGTACTTTCAAAAATAGACATCACAACTATGATTACCTCATAGTTGCTCTTCCTCTCGTGATCTTTTAATCCTTAAAAGTCTGAAATGATTTTTGTCTTACATAAATAACATAAAACTTTAATTTTGTGGTAAAGATTATTCATGTGTTAAAGATTATAGAAACGTGCACTAAAAGTGTTATACTTTGTGCATTAATATACACATTTATTTTGTGCATATAAAAATTGTGATTGTAGAGATCAATTCCATTAGTAAAATCAAAAAGATTGTATGAAAACCTAACATAACTTAGAAATTGACGTATCATATGCATAACAAAAAAGTTACGTGTAATGACGTACACTTCTATGAGCTTAATTAACACATCATAATATTACAAAAATCTTTATATATTTAAGTCGTTATTAGTATTAAATCAAATCCTAGGACAAATTGATATGAATAGGATTAACCAGGTGAGACACCTTTTTCCTTGAAATAATTAATTTGTCAATTTTGCGACTATGTTTCATATGCAACATTTTTGTTTGAATTATATCATATCATATCATCATCATATAAATATAATAAAAAATAATATAATATGTACAACTTGAAGCATATGCTGACTCCATTCAACTTGTTCTTGCTCGTCACGATCTAATTTTGATTCTTATTTTGGAACGTTATGATAATCTAATGTTCGTAGTTTACCATGTACCTACTATATATCAATTTCTTTTGGTCAATGTTCAAAGTCACGTGAAATCTAACGGATTAATTTTGAAATATTTAAAAGTGTAATTATAAATATTCAACTCATTTTTAATTTTAGGATTACCCTCTTTAATTTGTAAAATACAAATTTCTTTCAAATTGAAATGATAAAGTTTATATTGTTTATCACTAAAAGTGTATATAATAGATTAAGCTTTTAAGCAAAGAGTTCATTTATGTAGTGATGTTATTGAGTTGTAATAATTTGTGTTATTACATTTGTTGTAAGAGATCCTCAAGTGTTTGTTTGTTGGAGGATCTCATATTATACTCTTTCAATTGTTTGTGGAAGAAATATTGAGTGTTCTAGGTTCATTTGCTAGTGGAAGACTCGTTGTGTGAGATAGTTGCTCTTGTGTTCTTCCAAGGTTGTGAAAAAGAAGATGAGTGACTTGCTTTTCAGAGTTAGAAGAAGAAGTGTTTGATGTGGTGATTTATTCAAATTGACTTACAAGATCATGTGAAGAGTAGTTATCTTCTATTTGTTAGAAGAAGATATTGTTGGGGATTGAAGTCTTCCATAATGAAGGTGAAAGCATTATACATTTAGTATCTAGGCTTCTTATTGTAGAAGTTAGATAGTTGGGTTGGGTTATCTTCTTTTAGTTAAAGAAGATTAGTGTTGTGTTCCTAGTGAAGAAGAAACAATATTTAAATAGTTTTCATTTCTACCGGTGAAAATGTTTGAACATCTAGTGGATAAATCTCGATATCGCATAATCAGGGAGTGGATTAAGATGGGCTAGTTAACGGCCACCCCAACCAATATAAATCGTGGTGTCGTTTAATGATATTCTTTAACCCTTAAACACTTTACCTACTTGGATATTTACTTTGATTATATTTGTTAAGTTAAGTAATCATCCAAATTTCAAGTAAAAGATTTTAAATTGCTAAAATCGGTTTATAATCATAGAACTATGTAAGGAAGTTTTTGAGAGCTCTACCACCAATATGGAGTGAAAAGGTGACAACAAACGGAGGCAAGTTTGTCTAAATTTTGTTGAATTTAAAATAGGTTGGATGAATATCAATTTTACTCTTATATTAAAGGTAAAGTTGACTGAATTTATTTAAGAAATAAATGTGATAATAATAAAATAGGGGTAGATGGTGACCTAATAATTTTTAATAGTCAAACTTTAAAAGTAGACAATTATTTTGGAACAAATAAAAATAGGAATGTGAATAATAAAAATGAGACAGATGAAGTAATAAAAATATTAGTAAAACTAAATTATTATATAACATGAATTAAGTTCAAAAGATAATGAGATTTTTTGTAAGAACGGAGGATTCAATCTCAACCATTCATTTCATCAAGTTAATAATACCCCCAACATTTTTAAAAATTGAATATCTCACAAACGGCTAGTCAAAAAAATATAAAAATTGCACCATAAAAATCAGCATTTTTTTTCTATTCGATCAGACATCTCACAAGGTATACTTTCTACGAACTTTTTTTTTTTTCATTTTTGGTGGTTTCGGAAACTGATAACACATGTGTTAGTTTCCGTAACACATGTGTTAGTTGCTGGTAACACATGTATTAGCTGCGGTAACATATGTGTTAGCTGCAGTAACACATGTGTTACTAGTTTTCAACCCAAAAAAATTTTTTTTTTTTTTTTATCGAAAGTATATAATGAGGGATGTCTAATCGTAGAGAAAAGAATGCTGATTTTTATGATGCAATTTTTATAATTTTTTGATTAGTCATTTGTGAGATATTTAACTTAAGGGGAAATTTGAGTTTTGCAAAATGAATAGCTAGGATTTATTCTTTCATTCTCACTAAAATTTTCATTCTCATTTGAACTTAACCCTTTATAACATATTACTTGTGTTGTTGACGCTATCAAAATGTAAAAAAGATACACCTACACAAAACTTCTTCCTTATTTTTTTTTTTTTTTTATAGAAACTCAATATTATCAACTTATAGCATGTACTATCACGTCTTTAAGATATATGTCTCGAGTGTCACCTATCACCACGTTATAATTGTGTTCTTTAATTCCATTTTTATGAAGACCTTGAGGACACTATCTTTTGAGTTTCATCATTATTTTAAGGCTTTGAAATTAAAAAGTAAAAAAACAAAATATTTTTCAATTAAATCTGACCCACCCTCTCCTCTAAAACAACCATCTCCCTAGAGACGTAAAAAAACATTTTTAGACTCTTCAAGACATTTTGGTGTTTATGGAGACATTTCAAGATTTAAAGGAAGACGCTTGATTCAGGTCTTGATAGTAAATCCTTTTAAGTGTTATTAGTCACTAAAAAAACACTTCATACTTTACAATTTTTACCCACCAACTTTCACGTAAATACACACTTAATTCATGTTTTAAGGACCTGTTTGACATGAAATTTTTAGAAGCTTTTTGGAGTTTTAACTTTTAGTTTTTGAACAAAAAGCTCTTATGAAAATAAAAGTCTTGTTTTTCGTGTACAAACTGTAACTTTAGAATTCAACGAAAAGTTCAAATTCTCAAAGCTACTTCTAGTAGCTTTTCACGAAAAGCTCCAAACTTAAAGCTACAACTACAACCTACAGCCTACAGCTACACCCTACAATTAATTCACCAAAACATACCCTAAAGCTAATAACAAATACCTTTGAATAGCGTTTACGGCACAAAATCATTTCCCCTGTTTTTCTTCTACTCAGTAGAAGTCATTTTCTTTTAAAGCACACGTAACAATTACATTACTTATAGTTGTTTATTTTTATTTTTTTAAATTTCTAATGGATAACATATTTTTCACCCATTGCGATGTTTCGAGGAATCTTCTTTGTTGGAATTTTGACTCTATAACTAATCTGATAGTCTATTCGATGGATGACTTTCGAAAGCGATTGAAGCAATGCATGAATCTTAAAATTTATATTTATAAGACCAAACAATTGGTTGAACTTTTAAATATTCTGGTGATAAATTTGGCCGAATTGCTGAGACGATCATATGACCTTCGAACATAGTTCGTGTCTTTGTTTTTTGTTAAAACACAAGTATTTATAGGTATCTGTCATTCTATTGTGTATTGTGACCAACCTAAAGACTTTTATTAACCACAAAATTGAATCGTTATAAATATAAGCTCGACTTTTTATATAATTTGTTGTAACAGTCGTTAAATAAATATATGCAAGTGGTATGTATTAGAAATGTAAGAACCTAGTATATCTATTTTTGTATCTATCTATCTTTATTATATATAAATATTATGGTAATGACACGTATGAGTTTTGTGTTTTTGGCAACACTTGATTGGCTAACAAATAAACTTTAATAACTACATACATTTTACCTTATAAATAAATAACATTCAACTGTCGTGCATTATACGGGATTTAACACTAGTATCTATCTATATCTATATATACCAAAAGAGTATAAAATGTTGCTCCATATTTTACCAGATAAACAAAATGCTAAGTAGTGACCTCTAAACTTTTCAAATTAAATTAAATAAATAATTAGAGTTAGATAATATTTGAACATGATATATTAATTAATAAAAGAATCTACGAATCCTACTCGAACACTAATTGAAAAATAATATAAAATAATTAATTATATTAAACTTATAATATTAATATTATTATGTATTCCTTAAAAGTAGCGATCTAAGAGTTTATAAATAATTACTTATATTAAATTTAATAATATTAATATTATTATTTAATTTCTTAAAAGTAGCAATTGCATTTATTTTGATGAATTTTGTAGTTTCATGTTACAATCACCTATTTATTTTTTAAGATGAATAAATATTGCATTATAAAGATTATATTATTTAGATTGTTGTGTATAACACACATTTAAATCTAGTATTGTGTATAAAAATATAAATTCATAGATATTCTTGCATACGTATATACCTATAATAATAGTTTTCTTTTAAGAAATCAGATTTTTTAGCTATAGATCGATAATATTTCTTTTGACAAATTTAATTATTAAAGCATTTAGTATTTTTGCTACTAGACATTATTTATTTGTCTACTTTATCGAAACAAACTTGGTCCAGGTCTACGTGTTTTAGTCTCCAAATAAAACTTGGTCTACAGATTGATTCTTTGATCAAAAACATTTACGTGTCATATTCACTTTCTAGAGATGATCTTTAACGTTTGTTGGTAAATTCATTTCGTTTATATGATGAGTCTAGAGGCTGCGAACATTTCAAACACGAGCTCGTCAATACAAAAGAAAACTATTTGTTAATTGGCGTAATCAACATTTACATCGAACACTTATTGAAACTATAAATGATTTTTCGTATTTATTAAATATAGGTCTAAATCTACAATAACTCGAAACGAATTTAATTTTTATGTATGAATAAAATATTGTGGTCGATTGGTGGTTGATTTTTTTTTATAGTATATAGAAATATTGACTATTTTTTATATAGTTTATAGACCCGCAATAACGCGGAACGAACTTAACTTTTATAAATGAATAAATTATTTGATCGATTTTTTTATAGTCTATAGATTTGCGATAACGCCGAACGAATTTAATTTTTATAATATGAATAAAATATTGTGACTGTTTTTTTTATATGGTTTATAGACCCGAGATGACGTGGGTCGAATTTAATTTATATTTGATCGATTTTTTTATATAGTTTATAGACCAACTATAACACGGGACAAATTTAATTTTAATAAACTGAATAATATTTTATAGCCAATTTTTATATATAGTTTATAACCTCTTATAAATGATAGAGTATTTGGTCTATTCTTTTAATTTAAATAAATACATTAAATATTTAAGAGGTCAAAAGTGTAATTATATGAAAGAAATCAAGATCGTTGAATAAAAGAGTAAAAAATAATAAAGAATTTAAGTTCTTCCGTCGTATTTATTTTATTATATATATAATATAAAAATAAAAGATGTTCATAATAATTTTATGGTTATACGATGATTATTACAAGGTGGGTTGTTTATCTGATCGGCCAAATTGAAAATATACAAGGCTTCGAATTTAGTTTGATACTAGTTTCAACACCATAGTTGTTGGGCTTGTTCATTACTCAGGGCCCAAAACAAACGTAAACCGAAGACTATCTCTCTCTCTCTCTCTTTTTCACACAAGTTAATGATGATAGAATTTACTCGATGACAAAATTGAAGATAAATTAATGTCCTGATTATATTAAAATTGAAAATGCAGTAGTATTAATATGGAGTTCAGTTAAGATATAGTAATATTATACTGTAATATTGTTAATATTAGGAAATTGATCATATGATGTAGTAAAAGAGTTATTAAAATACAATATAAGTGTATAAATATGTTACAACATGAATGAACGTAAAGTATAGTGGAATTAACATGCAAAATCGTATACGGGGCGGTGAGATGAGCTGTTTTTTCTATTTATAATTGTCCATCAAAACCCTTACCCTATGTTAGCATTAAAATGCAGCGGTGCAATTAACAATTGCTCATATGATGCAATATATTTGTAATATGCTAATTACATTTTTTTTACATAACATATGTTAAAAATGCATTTGGTATATGATGTGTGAGTATCTAGTTATAAAAATAGTAAAACTATATTAAAGTAAACTATTACAAAAATAGGCAAGTGTACATAATTGGATAGTAGTATAACAATGATAAGTCTACCGGGTAGTCTCTCATATGAGCAGTTTATATGTATTCTGATAATTATTTGTCTAATGTATAATAAATTACAGATATATTAACAGGGAGATGCCTTTTAACGATAGACAGTCAAAAGATATTTATTAACTAATAAAGTAGTAAAGTGATAATTTAACTAAGTGGTAGAAGCATTTTCATTTAGACTTTTTACCCGTAGAGTTGGACAATAAATATATAAGTGTTTAACGTATGAGAATTAATAATCTAAATTACTTGTTTTCATAATGCAGTTGTTTAATTAAATCATAAAGTGCACGTGTCCTTCACAATTTATAAATCTCAATTATGATTAATCAACCATACTAACATGATTATTTAATCTCATAATCCTAGTGTACTAGAGATTACTAAATCACACAAGATGTCTCTTACTATGATTCACCCATATTATAATTCAAATAACCTAATTCAATTCTCTTATTGTTTCCAATCAAAAGTAAATGCAATATGAAATCTAAGAGTTTGCACTCATTAGCACAACTATTACATCAATTGAATAAATTAAATAAATCAAATACAAATGGTTTACCAATTAAACATCATATCATACACATAACAAAATATAAATATTATAAGTCCAACATCTAGGGTTATTAGTCTAGATGAACATAAAGGAATTAGCCCATTGTCATGGGTTCAATCGAACAAATAATAATAATCCAAGTATAATTCATAGTCGGTTACAAAGATGAATTAAACAAAAACTAATAAAGATTCGAATGAAAAGAAACAAACCCTAACTTCTCTGATGATTAAAGAGTTGATGAATTGCTTAGGGTGTCCCCAAAAGCTCTCATAATGCTCTCTAAAACGGCCACCAATTCAAGCTTAGCCAAAAGATAACCCTCTATTAGGGTTTGAATGAAGATTAATATATAAAATCACGTAACCGCCATGGGTTCCCGACGAGTATTAGAAGTACCCAGCGGGTAATAGTGAATCACACCCGGTTTAACCTTTGGATCCTGGTTGCACTTCTAAACTAGAAGTGATGAGTACTCGGCGGGTATAATTCAAAGCCAAATTTCTGTCAAGGAAGTTCTAGTTTGAGCAAGAAAGACCCATTCGGGTAGCAAGTACCTGGCGGGTAAGGGTACTTTTTGACAACTTTTCCACATTTTCCATCTTTCTTCGTTTTCATTCACCATTTCTTCATCCTTTCTCCAGTTCTCTCAATCTTTGACCTGAAACTAAATCTAAACTATTGAAGTACCGAAAATTCATAAAATTAACTAAATTACTATACAATTCTGACCGATATTGCCGCTATAAATATGTCTAATTTAGGCAATATCAGTACAAATAAAGTTGCTACTCCCTTATAGAAAAAATAAAGGGTAAATTACATACAGCGTCCACGTGGTCTTTCAGTTTATCAGGGACATCCCCCCTAAGTTTTTATTACACCGTCTATCCACGTGGTTTTTTTTTGTCCCAAGTTCATCCTTTCTATCGTTAAATCTAACAAATGCACTGTTAACTTTTAAAAAATGACCAAAATACCTTTCTTCCTTCTTATTCTAAAACTCATATTTTCTTTTATGGATGACGCAATATGAACACCATCTTTCACAAATTTTCATCTTTACAAAAATATATCCGTAAAACATAATCCAAATCATACCAAAAAATAATCTTTCACAAATATTCATCTTCACAAAAATAAAAATAAAAAAAATAAAGAAAGCATAACTCAAATCATAGCATAAAAATAAATCATCATAAAAAATTATCAATACAAATCTAACCGAACACCCCTTACCAAATATTTGTTTTTGCGAATTCCATTTTAAACCAGATATAATCATTAAAAACAACATTATAAACCAACAACAATATCATGTACGGAATCATCAAACAACATGAACAATGAAATCATCAAACAAACATCACCACCACAACATTATCTTCTTCAGTGAATGTTATCGTCGCGTATCTGTTCTCCAGCGAAAGGCACCGTCGCCGTTGACGGAGTTAGGTTTTTAAATCAGTGGTTTCAGATCACTTATCTTTGAATCCGAAAACTAGATCGTGTATGTTTCAATTGATGATTTTGGTCTCACTTTCCGGATCTGAGTTCCAATCGATGGTATTTGTGCGGATCTAGGTTCCCAATTTTCTTGTTTGGATTGAAAAAGTGTGTCCTGAAGTAGTGCAGGTTTGAAATGTGTTTGTGTTTGAATTGGAAGGAATAAATGGAAGAGACTGGTGGTGTAGTGGTGGGTGGCTGGAGGTGACTAGTAGTCACCATGGTGATTATCTGTCGATGATCTCGGTGGTGGCAGGTAGTTAATGTTGTTGTCGAAGGAAATGCTTAATGATCAATTTAGAGTTATTAGGCTAGAGTGACAAATGAGTTGAATTTCGTGATGTAATTAATTGAAGATGTTGTTCCTGACCTGCTGTGTTGTTTCGATGATGATGATGATGATGATGAAGAATTTAAAGGTTTAAATGAAAAGGGAAAATAAAAAGAATAAGAAGGGGATTTTGGTTTTTTTTCACTAGTTAACGGTCTATTTGTTAGATTTAACGAAGGGATGAACCTGGAACAAAAAACAACCACATGGATGGACAGTGTAATAAAAGCTTGGGGGGATGGTCGATGACAAACTGAAAGACCACAAGGACGTTTTTTGTAATTTACCCAAAAATAAATAACACTAAACACATACCGTAAAAAACTACACAAAAAAAACTTAATACATAAAGAACAAATCACTGCATCAAAGACAAATAATAATTTAAAAGCAAAAACTAGATGAGCACTAAATGTTTTATTTCATTAATACAAGAGATGAACACTAAACGTTCATCATACGAAAAACTTGCAAAACTTGTACACCAAACATGTCGGTTATATCTTGAAATACAATATTTAGTGTCTTCTATATATGTAATATGTTTGAACAACTTGTAGAACTTTCTTAAAAGAATATCACATGACCTTTTTGAACTGGATGATTGAGTCGACATTTTCGTCACAGTATTTCAAGCACGAATGATGAAAAGTCAATTTTAATCACAAGCTTAAGGCTTGGAATTATGCCACTAGGGATTTTCACAAATTTAGCGTGTGTGTTAAAGAGAGTTATGTCTGTTTTTGGATAGAGAAGGAGAAAGAGAACGTTAGTGTGACTGAAAAGAAAAGAGGTCTAACAGGTTTGATTGATGGGAGGTCATACGTTAAATGACGATTTTATCCTTGACTCGTTAATTACAATTTACAATTTCAGTCCCTCATTTAACATAATTAGCAATCACCCATCTGTCAATCTGGACTATTGATTACAAAAATAAACGGGGTGAGATGTTTTGCCCTTCCTTCCCCTAATAAGGAAACATAACATCCGCTTTGATCACCTTGAATTTGTTATTGTTTGAATACGAATATTTTGTACGATAAGAAAAAGAAAAAAAATGAGACAACAACATATACGTTGAATAAGCATGTCACAAATGGAGTAATACACAATTGTAATGGTCGTGTTAGATTAGGAATTTACAATTAATACAACTAAAATACAAAGTATTATTATTATTATTGTTGGAATTTTGATAACCAGTATTTTTAAGGTACTGGTTAAGGTTTCATAAAGTTAAATTTTAAACTATCTATTAAACACTATATTTTCATGTTTATGCTAAAATTTAAATTTATATCTTCATGAATATCATTAACTATGAATGTATTCATTGTAATAAGGAAGATGAATGCTCATTAAATAATTTAATCTAAATTGAAAAACCTTAAACAAATTGGTTATTGGTGAATTAGAGATTAAGAGAAAGAGAATGATGTATATTTTTCATGGGATAACAAGGTATATATAGATTACAATGAAGTCTTATCCAAGTATACTTAATCTAGTAGGACTCTGATTCCTAATTGATATGGACAACCTCATTTATCTATAACACTCCTGATGTGTAAATATCTAGTTTTAAAAATAGTAAAACAATATCAAAGCAACTATTACACAACTAGACAAGTATACCTAATCAGATAGTAGTATAGCAGTATTAAGTCTACCGGGTAGTCTCTCACAGGAACAATTTATATGTATCTTGAGGTTTATTTGTCAAATCTACAGCTAAGGTATTAGGAAGATGCCTCTTAACGACATGCAGTCAAAAGGTATTTATTAATTAAATAAGCAGTAAATGGTAAATCAACCAAGTGGTAGAAACATGTTCATCTAGACTGTTTACCCCTTAGAGTTGGACAATAGATATATAAGTGTTTAACATATGAGAATCAATAATCTAAATTACTTGTTTTCACAATGTAATTGTTTAATTAAGTTATAAAGTGCAAGTGTTCTTGACAAATTATCAATCTTAATTATGATTAATCAATCCTACTAACATGATGATTTAATCTCATAATCCTAGTGTCCTAGATATTACTAAAATTACACAAGATGTCTCATAGTATAATTCACCCATATTATAATTCAAATAACCTAATTCAATTCTTTTATTGTTTTCAATCATAGTAAATGCAATATGAAATCTAAGGACCTGCTCCCGAGTTTTTGGTTGGAAGAAAAGAAGAGAAAATAATAAAAAATGATATAAAAGAAAAGAAGAGGAAGACCACCATTGCGTTCCCGAGTTGAAAAGAAGAGAAGGGAAATTTACACGTTTTGTGTTCCCGGGTTGGAGAGAAATGGAAGGAAATGTCATTTTCTAACTTGTTTAATCTTCCATCCTTCCATTTCTTACCACTTTTGGAGAGAAAGTTTTGAGAGAAAAGATGTCCAAATTCTCCTCCCACTTGTGTTCTTTTCTCTGCATAGAAAAAAGACGGGAACACAGTCTGATTTTTCTTCTTTCCACTTCTATTCTCTTCTTCCAGAAAAACAACTCAGGAGCAGACCCTAAGAGTTTTCACTCATCAGCACAATTATTACATCAATTGAATAAGTTAAATAAATCAAATACAAATGGTTCACCAATTAAACATCATATCATACGGATAACAAAATATAAATATTATAAGTCCAACATCTAGGCTTATTTGCCTAGATGAACACAAATGAATTAGCCCATTGTCATGGGTTCAATCAAACAAATAATCATAATCAAAGAATAATTCATATTTGGTTACAAAATTGAATTAAACATAAATTAATAAAGATTCAAATGAAAAGAAACAAACCCCTAACGTCTATGATGATTAAAAGGGTGATGAATTGCTTAAGGAGTCCCCAAAAGCTCTCCAAAGTAGCCTCCAATCGTCCATAATTAATTGATTATCCAAGGTTTATGATAATTAGGGTTTAATTAAGAATAAAAGTAAGGAAACCCGTAATCGCCTTAAGTACCCGACGGGTAGTAGGAGTACCCGGCGGGTAATTAGAGATCCCACCCGGTGGGTGTTTGGTTCCCGGTTGCTCCTTCAAACTCGAACACCTAAACTCCCCATGGGTAATCACCTTTCCCTGCAGGTATAATTCGAAGCCAAGTTTCTGTCAGGAAAGTTCCCGGTTGAGCATGAAGAACCCGTTCGGGTAGCATGTACCCGACGGGTACACCACCTACCCGACAGGTAGTGGGTAATTTTGACAACTTTTATGTTTTCTTCTTCTTTCTTCGTTTTCATCCGCTATTTCTTCATTCTTCCTTTAGTTCACTCGATCTTTGACCTGAAAATAAATCTAACTAACTAAGTATCCCTAGATCTCTGTAAGTCATGAGTAAAGAAGAACTTGGGTGTAATATGCTTGGTTCGGTCACCTTTGATACAACCTTATTTAAGTTGAGCAATGCATGCCACATTATCTTCATATAACATGGTAGGCTCTTTTCCAGATGAAATACTGCAAGAACCAAGAATGTGATGTATCACATTTCATAACCAAATACACTCTCGACTTCCTTCATGAATCGCGAGAATCTCTACATGGTTGGAAGAAGTTGTTGTGATTGTTTGCTTTATTGAACGCCAAGAAATCATTGTACCACCGTGTGTGAAGATATAACCTATTTGAGATCGTCTAGTATGTGGATCTGACATACGTCCCACATCTTCAAATCCAACTAAACTAGTTGCATTGGTTAGTAAAAATATAAACCCCTATTATTCATACCTTGAAAATAGTGAAATATTTACTTTATTCCACTCTAATATCTCCTTGTAGGACACGAGTTGTATCTCGCTAATAGATTTAAAGAGAACGATATATTAGGTCGTGTATGACCAGCGAGAAACATCAATGCCCTGACCGCACTCAAGTTAGGTATCTCTGGACTGAGAATTTCTTTATCATTAAATATTTGGAGGTTGGAAATGATCTTTTTCAACATCAAGTGACCTTATCACCATTGGAGTGCTAAGTGGATGTGATATTAAATCTTTTCAAGATTTTTCCAATGTATGCTTCTTGGTGCACAAGGATTCCTCCTTTGAGACGTTCAATTATCAACCCAAGACAAAACTGTGTCTTTCCAAGGTCTTTCATCTCAAATCTATTTTTTAAATATTCGATTGCTTCAGGAAGTTCTTTGGGGGTTCCTATGTGATATCGCATAATTTACACATATTTATAGCGGCGATATCGGTCCAAATTGTATATTATTATAGTCATTTTATGAAATTTTCATACTTAATTAGTCTAATTTAGTTTCAGGTTAATAATCGAGAAGAGATCGAGAAGAGATGAAAAATTGATTGATTTTTGCAGCTTTTGCGAGGCTTCACCGTTTTGGCCATAAGTCCCTCATACGAACTTCGATTGTGGCAATTTAAAAGCCTAAATTCTCGGAACTTGAAGGGCTACAACTTTCAAAAAGGATGCTAAGGCTGAAAATGAATTTTACCCGCCGGGTAGGCCTTCTACCCGCCTAGTACTCACCAATTTCCAATTTGGAAGCCTAGTCGAGAAAAAGAACTCAACCGGGCGGGGAGGCACTTTTACCCGCCGGGTACTCCTATTATCCGCTGGGTAGAAGGATCGGTTTAAGATTTTTGGCCTTAATTATCACTTAAACCCTAATTATCTTTTATCTTATGATTACCAACTAATTGTGAACGATTGGAGGCTGCTTTAAAGAGCTTCTGGGGAAACCTAAGTGATTCTTCACCATTGTGATCATCATAGAAGTTAGGGTTTGTAATTCTTCATTCTAATCTTCATTTATTTATGTTTAATTCATCTTTGTAATAGTTTATGGATTATAATTTGATTATGATTATTTGTTTGATTGAACTATGACAATCGGCTAATTCCTTTGTGTTCATCTACACTAATAACCCTAGATGTTGGACTTGTGATATTTAGATTTTTATTTTGCGGATGATATGATGTTTGATTGAAAAATCATTTGTATTTTATTTATTTATCTTATTCAATTGGTGTGATAATCGTGCTAATGAGTGAGAACTCTTAGATGTCATATTACATTTACTTTCTATTGGAAACAATAAAAGAATTGGACTATGTTAATTACATTATAATATGGGTGAATTATACTAAGAGACATATTGTGTAATTTAGTAATCTCTAGGATACTAGGATTATGAGATTGAATCATCATGTTAGTTGAGTTGATTAATCATAATTGGAATTATTAATTTGTCAAGGATACTTGCACTTTATGGTTTCAGTTAAACGATTGCATTGTGAAAATAAGTAGTTCAGATTATTAACTCCCATACGTTAAATATATATCTATCTATTGTCCAACTCTAGAGGTAACAGTCTAGATGACATGCTTCTACCACTTGGTTAAACTTTCGTTTACTGCTTATTTAGATTAATAACACCTTTTGACTGCATGTCGTTAAGAGACACAATCTTGATACCTTAACTATAGATTTGATAAATAACCCTCAAAGTACATATAAACTATTCATGTGAGAGACTACTCGGTAGACTTATCACTGCTATACTACTATTCGATTATGTATACTTGCCCAGTTGTGTAATAGTTGCTTTGATTTTGTTTTACTATTTTTTATAACTGGATTAATACACATCACTATGATATTTAAATCATCAACATATACAGAAATTATCACTTACTCGGATCCGAATCTTTTGGTAAAGATGCATGGGTATATAGAATCATTTTTTTATCCCTCTTTCATCAAATACTCACTTAGACAATTATACCACATATGTCTGGATTGCTTTAGCCCATTTAAAGATTTGTTCAATTTTATTGAATAATGTTCTCGAGAACCTCCTCTACATAACTTAGGTAGATTAATCCCTTCCGGAAGTTTCATATAAATTTCAGTATCATGTGAACCATACAAATAAGCAGTCACTACATCCATTATACGGAAATCGATTTCTTCTTGTACTACCAGACTTATAAGATTTCGAAAAGTCGTTGCATCCACCACCGGGTAATTCATTTCCCTGTAATCAATTCTAGGTCTTTGCGAAAAACCTTGTGCAACCAATCAAGCTTTATATATTACAATGTCATTTTTCTCATTTTTCTTTCGCACAAAGACCCATCGATATCCCATAGGTTTTACACCGTTAGGTATTTTAACTATCAGTCCAAAAACTTCTCGTTTCGTGAGAGAATTCAATTATGCCTCAATTGAGTCTTTCCATTTGGGCCAATCATTACTTTGTCTGCATTCTTTAACAGATCTGGGTTCTTGATCCTCATCATCTTCCATTACTTCTAGTGCTACATTATATGCACATGTATCATCGACGTTAATTGCATTTCGGTTCCATAGCTTTTTAGACGTGATATAATTTATTGAAATCTCTTTATTTTCAGGTATCTGAGGTTCTTCTGGAACCATCATGTCTAAAGCCTTACCAAGAGGATGTTTTGGCATATCATTTTCCTCGATTTGACCATCTTGATTATTTGCTCCATTTTTCTTTCAAGGAACTTTATCTTTGGAACCAATCGGTCTACCACACTTCATACAGGTTTTAGACTCATTACTAATGTGATGTCCATCAATGACATCAGTTCTAATCTGTGCATTAACAACGGGTATATGTGACTAAGTGACTTTATATGGGTCAGTGAATGCGTTTGTAACTGATTTGCTAGTCTTTGTAAATGAATTATCCATTAAACTTGTAAGTTACATTGTTTAGTTCGAGGATCAAGATGAGATAATGATAATTCATTCCACCGTATTTGATTTTCCAACTGTTTTTTCCTCTCTTATTAATCTCGGGAATACTGACTCATCAAAATGACAATCGACAAATCTAGCTGTGAATAAGTCCCCATTTGATGGTTCTAAGTATTTGATAATAGAGATAGATACATAACCAATATAGATTTCCAATCTTCTCTGAGGTCCTATCTTTGTGCGTTGTAGTGGAGCTATCAGAACATAGACCGTGCACCCAAAGATTCGTATATGGGAAATATTTGGTTCCTGACCGAAAACCAATTGTATTAGGGAGGAAGCGTGATAACTTATTGGCCTGATGTGTATAAGTGTTGCTGCATGCAAAATTGCATGGCCCCAAGCCGAAACTGGTAGGTTTGTTTTCATTATCATCGGCCTGCAATCATGTAGGTTCCTGATCTGGATCAACGAGGTTATAAACTTAATTGAATGCGGAATCTTTAATTAAACACAACGACAAATAAACGAGTAAACTGGAATATATAAAGATCACAATTTAAACATGTCTTTATTGAATATAACGATTGATTACATTCAACCTAAGACTAACACTCAGAAACTCACGAACTTGCTCTGATTTCCAAAACCTATTCGTCTGTTTCTCTATGAAAACCTGCGAACATATGAATATATACTAGTCAAGTTCGTATAGTCAAGTTCGTATGGACTGGGCCCTACGAACTTGGCCCACTTTGAAGCCCATACAAACTTGGCTAAGTTAGTAGGTCTTCCTAAGTTCGTACCTACCTAAGTTCGTACGAACTTACATACATACTCATATAAAGCTAAAGCTAACGATTACAATGATTATCTAAAAGACCAATTACAAACTAGATACTGTTGTCACAAGAAATGCACCAACAGACTCCCCCTTGACAATAGCTCTAGTTTCACCGACACACAAGATGTACCAACAGACTCCCCCTTGACAATAGCTCGAGTTTCACCCGAGATGTTGTCACTCGAGTAGTCTTCTATCTTGATTATGTTAAACTCTTTTGACTTCCTACATCGTTTTCCTTCTGGAAGTTGTCATTATCAGAATCATCATCGTCATCTTGCAATATATAATCATTGTCTTCATTCAACTGATATTTGCCAAAACAAGACCCGAAGTGATATCTAAGTACTTTTAGATCGAGATTCATCCAATGATGGAATATCATCTTCATCATCACTTTCATCATCACTCTCGGTCTGGTCAATTGCAATCCCAATATCATCCTCGAATTTAGATCTTCTAGCTTTAACACGTAGTAATACCCAGGCTTTGACCGAATCGCGTTCTAGTTGTGTCTCCAATTGTAGAGTAAAACATTTCAAAAGTAATTATCTCCCCATCTAGTAAGAACTTAAATTTTAAAATAAGATAAAATTAAACATGATAAACAAATATGAAATTATTCATATTAAAAATCACAAATTTTTTTTGTGAGTCACTATTGCGAAGATCGTATTAGCCATAATGCGTACAATACACAGTTAGGAGTTATAAGTATTCCTAGTTTATTATTCATGTGATAAATACTTCAAGACGATTATCGGTATTGTGATCCACTTAAACAGACAACACTCAGAGTTTTTCAAGTACAAGTTTTAGATATTATTCATGATTATCTATGTGTCCCTCACATTTGACATACTCTTAGGATCAAGATATGTCCATAATTCCAGGTATTGGATATCCTTAATTTACTTCATCTTTAAAGTCAAATCAGTTATAAGTGTTCAAGTACTTTTGTACAAGATGAATGATTAAATTTGACTAGGGTTAGAGCCAAACAAATCTAAAATCAAACCATCGGTGACAGGTCTGTACTTTCGTACATCAAAGCGACGTAGTTTGACTAGAGACCTTGTGAACGGTATTCTTGTTTCTTGGTCTAGTTTGCTCTATTGTAAGATCTACTGATTGAAACTAGGTAAACATATTTCTGGATGTAGCAGAAGAATCAGTTAGTAAATCTCCCAGATGAATTGCTTAGCTCAATCCAATACCATGTATGATGGTACAATCTATTGCTTAAGATTTACTATTTGATGTTATACATCAAACGAGAGTTAGCACAGAATAATCTCCTTATTCAATTTTGTATTTTGAGTACTAGAGAACCATTATGTCGTATGCCTATCGATACATCATATGATAAATGTATTAGACACGTTAGAGTTTTAAGGTACATTAGACTGTGTATGTACTACATCTTAGAGCCACACATATAATCATGTTCTAGGCATGGGTAATTTTTTCATTATTTCTTCGCGTCATTACAGCGACGCTCAAAATTTTTATAACTTTTCAACCTTTAGAAAAGATAAAGAGAGATGAAAGTTCTTAAGAGAGATACGTTACTCATCAATTGTCATTCCAACGATTTGGACTAACAACTTAGAACGTGATTTATAAAAAACCTTAGTATAACAACCAGCTAGATCATCCCATCCTTAATCTTATCTCCCCCTCAATCGCTACATCTTTTGCTGAATTTGTAGCATCTGAAGTTTGTGTTCCTGCACACTGGATAAAACCATTAGTTGTTAAGGGGGGGACCCAAGCCACAACAGACTTGGGTCGCCCATTCTCATCAACAAATGTAAATTCCTACATATATCCATCTCGCTTTTTATGTGACTTGGATACTTTGGAATTCTCACGTGTTGAGGAATGGGAAGTACAACCGAAAGGCCTTCTACTCGAAGACTTTTGGAAAAGTCTCTGATTGACTGGCCTGTGATTTGAAGTAAATCTAACCCTAGATTGATAGTTATAATTCAAATTTTGGAAATTCCTATTACTACTACCCTGGCTAGAAAAACTTTTGTTTGAGGTTTTAATACGTTTTGAAGGTTTCGACTGAATTGATTCTCCATTTGAGCTTCCTATTTCAGGAGAAGTGCTCCTTGGTCTATCATTTTTCGAAAATCTTGACTTCTTACTTGGAGACACACTTGCTACATGTCCCTTTTGATGGCACACGAAGCACGAACGTTTCTTCCAGACTTTCTTATGGGCCTCGAGGTTCGTTTGGTGTTCCATTTTATGTGTAGTCTCAGTTTTTACTAACTCTATTTTAGAACTTGACTCTTCTTTGGTACCTGACTCAACTTTCTTTGATTTGGTCGACATAGTGATGTTTACCATCTCAGAGATTACTAAAGAATTAGAAGAGTCATTTCCGTTTGATAACTCAGATTCATTTGATAAAAATGAATAATTATGATTCAAAGGTGGAGGAACTTCATTATATCCCACTCCACAATGATCTGTGGGCTGTTTTTGAACATTTAACGGACTATCTAAGGTTTCAACTGAAAATCTTCTTAGTTCAATTTTATTAGTAAGCTCAACAATTCTAACCTTAGCGTCTGCTAGTTCTTTTTCTTTATCTGAAGACTGTTTAGTTAAATGTAAAACATGCTCACGAGCTAAATCAATTATTAGACTCTGCTCGTTGACTCGATCTTTTAAAGTGATTAAATCTTTTGTATCATACTTAGCTTTATTAACTAACTCAGAGTTTCTCTGTTTTAAAACCGCATTTTCTTCTTTTAAATGTTTTAGCTGAGCTGTCATCGAGTTAGATGACTCTATTAATTTCTCAGCCTCCGCTGCAAGGTTAGTACATAATACACATGCATTAACTACGGAGTCCGAGTTTAAGAGTACCGTTTGCTTCTCATCATCCAAATTGGCCATATATGCAATGAAGTCCTTTGTACACATAGTATCAGTTGACTCCAGCCTTATAACCCTGGTCTCTGAAGCAGGCAATTCTCTTTCAGTCTTCTTATGACTAGCTTCCTTTTGATCTTCCGTTTATGCCTCATCAATTGTGGCCATAAACGCCTGGGGTTCTTCAACTTTAGTACTCCAATCGTATGAACCATCTTGCTTTTGAACAACCTAAGCTCTAGAATTTGAATTATTTCTAGAGTTTTGATCTCTACTAGATGTTCCTTGATAGGAATAACTCGATCTGCCCTGGTTCGAAGTTTGCTTCTTCTTTGGTCTCTGACATTCCCTCGCGAAGTGCCCGAAACCCTCACAGTTATAACACTTCACCTTGGTCTTGTCGTACCCAAACTTACTTCCCACAAACTTCCCACCCGTTCGATTCATGAACCTCCTTGTAACCATGGCCGGTTGCCACTGCAAGTCCATCTCTTCCAAATCATCAGGGTCAATTTGGTCATAATCCTCATTAATCATAGTAGGATCTGTGACCTTTCCCTGAATGAAGTTCTCATGAGATGCCACAAATGATGCTAGCATTGCTACTTGCTCTGTAGCTGACTTTATACTCATTGACATAGACTTGAACACTTTTGTAAAACATGATGGTTGGTTCCTATCCTTGTTAGAATCTCCAGATGAAGCAATATAGCAGACTTTGCTAATAGCATTGTCTGTCTCGGCTTCCCCAGTGAAGAACGTTGTGACCCCATTACTTGTTGTTGCAGCAGAATCAGACTTTGTCCCGTGATAAACACTTGGATCTTGAACCTAATCAGATCCAGTCTCTTTCTTTTGCATATTTAAGTCGTAGACCCGCAGCTTTCCTACAACTTCATCAAGCGTTAATGTCTTATAATCGTTGCTTTTTTTAATCATCAGAGTGTAGATATCCCACTTTGATGGTAACGCCTCTAGAAGTTTGTTATTTTTCGCTGTGTCAGTAAATGATAATCCGCTATTGTCCATCTCAGTCATCAGATGATAATATCGTGTAATAATATCTTCCAATGACTCATTCGTCATGTGCTTAAAAACATAGAACTGTTTTGTAAGCAAGTCAGTTCTGCTCTCTTTGTCTGATCATTTCCATCAAACCTCTTCTCTAAGGCTAACCATAACTCTCGAGAAAATTGGTAACGTTTGAAGGTATGTTTGATCTCCTGAGGTAAACACATGGTGATGGCAGATAATGCCTTGTTTTCTGCTTCATACATCTTTTTATCCTCATTCTTCATCATTGAATACGAACACAGTTTTTGTTTGCCTCAAAAGTTCGCGAAAATTTTCATCATTTGCTTAAACTTGACACCGTAATTAGAAAGTATACGTGTTCGAATTTCCCTCCAAAGTTCACGAAAATTTTCCGAATAAAATTTAAATTTTCTCAAACCAAAATTAGTCAATGGTAAGCCTAAATTCTTTTTTTTTTTTTTTTTTGGTATGTTCGTAGATGGTCAACTATAGTCAAACGAACTTGGGAAAATTTCGAAGATTGCTAAGTTCGTATAAACTTAGA
This sequence comes from Logfia minima, assembly GCA_963921325.1. Classification (NCBI taxonomy): domain Eukaryota; kingdom Viridiplantae; phylum Streptophyta; class Magnoliopsida; order Asterales; family Asteraceae; genus Logfia; species Logfia minima. Next base: position 18,996,312 of record OY992763.1, on the reverse strand, counting down.
AGTGTTCAAACTTAGGGAGTATGTTCGTAGATGTAGCTAAGTTCGAAGAGTCAACGAACTTAAGTCAAACGAACTTGTCCAAACAGTAGTTGTACGAACTTGAGGTAAGTTCGTAGGAATGTAAGTTCGTACGAACTTACAAACTTCAAGTTCGTAGAAAACCCTAAGTTCGTACAAATTCTAGTAAGTTCGTACGACGATCTGTGAAAACCTTAATTTGCAAATTCTCGAACTTGGGCTCTCCTATGCACCATTTTTGATTTCTATGGTAACTGTGATGTACTTTAACTATTTTGAACGTAAAAATCCCTGTTTCTAACGTCAAAATCTTTCGAATTCTCTCGTTAGTTATCGCGATAAACCCCGAACCTAAAACTAAATCAAATTCGATCTACGCTCTGATACCACTTGCAGGTTCCTGATCTGGATCAACGAGGTTATAAACTTAATTGAATGCGGAATCTTTAATTAAACACAACGACAAATAAACGAGTAAACTGGAATATATAAAGATCACAATTTAAACATGTCTTTATTGAATATAACGATTGATTACATTCAACCTAAGACTAACACTCAGAAACTCACGAACTTGCTCTGATTTCCAAAACCTATTCGTCTGTTTCTCTATGAAAACCTGCGAACATATGAATATATACTAGTCAAGTTTGTAAGGACTGGGCACTACGAACTTAGCCCACTTCGAAGCCTATACGAACTTGGCTAAGTTCGTAGGTCTTCCTTAGTTCGTACCTACCTAAGTTCATACGTAGTTACATACATACTCATATAAAGCTAAAGCTAACGATTACAATGATTATCTAAAAGACCAATTACAAACTAGATGTTGTTGTCACAAGAAATGCACCAATAAATCATTTGAAGTCTCTTGATAAAAAATTCAACAAGCCCATTTTGTGTATGAACATGAGCAACCTGATGTTCAACACTTATCCTAATCGACCTACGATAATCATTGAATGTTTGGGATGTAAACTCACCATCATTATCTAGACGAATTGTCTTAATAGGAAAATATGAAAAATGTGCTCTTAACCTTATTAATTGGGTAAGTAATCGCACAAACGCCAGATTACGACTTGATAATTAGCACACATGTGACCACCTAGTAGATGCATCAATTAAAATCATAAAATACATAAATGGTACACAAGGAGGATGTATAGGCCCACATATATCTCCTTGTATCCGTTCCAGAAAATTAAGGGATTCATTCCCTATCTTAGCCGGTGATGGGCAAGTAATAAACTTTCATTTTGAGCAAGCAACACATGTCATAATTTTAGACTCAAGAACTCTATGGTTCATTAAATTATGCCCACACGATTGTTCAATAATTCTCCGCATCATTAATGAGCCGGAATGGCCTAATCGGTCATGCCATAACATAAAGTTATCGCGGTCCATATACGTATGATTAATGACCGCATTTGATTCAATTGCCTTAATAACAATGTAATATAAACTGGAGGATAATGCATTCTCAAACACATGCTTTTCCCCTGAAATAGTATTTGTATTTGTAGATATTCGGCATGTCTTTCATTTGTGGTCTCAATATGATATCCAATTTTACGAATATCTTTAAAACTTAATAAGTTTCGTTTAGGCCGTGGGGCAAATAAATCATTATCAATTTTAAATTGTGGTTCACTCGATAATATTATATTGGCGTTACCCTAGGCTTCTATTAAATTTGCACTAGTAGTTATAGTGCTAACATTTGCTTGATGCACAATGCATTTAGAAAAATATTTCATTTTCTTGAGAATTGTATGTGTAGTAGCACTATCTACTAGACACATATCTTCATTTTCATTAGCCAATGCAACAATATTATTCATATTCTTCAAAAAGATAAACACGTAATATCATAAATGAAAAGTACCATAATAACCAAATAAGTTAATCATAAATAAAATTTCAAGTATTTTTTGTAAGATGTGAAGCTCATGCTAATACAATTGTTAAGCATTATATAAGGCACTGAATTCGAAAGAAGTTAATATCTAACACATATAAGAAAAATAGCAAAGAGATTAAAATTGCATATCGAATTCTATAAAGTATCTCTACTCTAGCCTGACGTGTGTTCAAAATCTAATATATACACAATCCTCACACAAAAATAAAACATGTGTTAAAATCTTCTCAAACTATATAGCAATTTTTAATTGTACTGCCTAATATTAATTAAAGAATAACAATAACAACAATATATTAAACACACACGTAATGATCAATTGTAATAGCATATATACTCTTTCAAAATTAATATGTGTTAACTTATGTTAAAATTATATTATCTAAAAGTAATAAATTAATTATATAATACTAGATAAAAATAAGATAATAAAAATCTATCTATTTGTATGGTTTTTTCTAATAAAAAATCTATGTTTCTACGAGTGTTTATTAGAACTCTATGTAATAATGTGAGAACTCCATTTATATTAATGATATCAATGAAAACATTATTATTATGAGCTATTAATGAACCGTAAAAACAAGATTTAAAAGTGACAAATATGTTAATAATCAAATAATAAGTATTAGTTAGTTTTGGACAAGTATGTATAACATATATTTGATTAGATAATTACAAAAAAAAATAATAGCGTAATATACATCGATTACGAGAGAATTAACAACACAACATGGCTTTCAGCTAATATCAACATTTAACTGTAAAGCGCAAATCATGTATACAGGTTAACAACTTTAGAAGTGTAACATCAAATATCCAAATCAATCAATCCAGATCATCAAAGTAGTTTATATCTCTTTTATATATTATAAGAAAGCCAAAATAAACTAATCAAATGAATATCAACCGTTCGATTTCATGAAATATTAGATCTTGATCGTCCATTTTTTTGATTAGTTAATCAGACAAGATTGATGGTGGTTAATTACTATAATACCTATGCTCCAATATTTTAATTACTCGAATACCCATATTTTAAATGGGAAAACAATTTATTTATAAGAAATGAAGCATTCTAATTTAATCTCGTTTAATTCGAAATTAAAATTAACGCGTTGTAAAGATATCAATTTTTAAAATTTTAATCTTACGAAAGAAGTTCATGATATTTCTCATCAACATCAGGTATGTGATTTTCGTTTATCTTGATTTAATTCGAATATAGGGTTCATATGATCGATTATTCAAATTTGATTTTGATTCTTCAAATAATTCTGTTGTTGCTTCTGATTTTGAAAAGCGCGAAATATAAATTGTAACCATGATAATTTAGACAAAGCTTCTTTTGCTTCTGATTTATCAATCTCAAGATAAAGATAGTATTTGATTTAGAAGAACGAAAAAGTGATAAAGCAAATCGGAGAATCGAAATTGGTTTTAAAGAAAACCTTATAATTGTTGGTTGATTGTTAAAAGTTATGTTTAAAGAACATCAACATGATGCACGCCACATGTTTGATATAATGTCAACGTGAATTCTTTCTTACACCAAAATATTTTGAATTTTCGTATTCAGTTTTAAAGATGATTTCGTTTAGGTTTGTGGGTTCAAGGTTGCCGGAGAATCAATCAAGTGATGAGTAGATGGGTGAGTTTTGCAAGGATAGTTAACACGATATGGCATTACCATGGGGGATGCTTAGTAGGGAGGGTGGTGGATTTCAATGTGAAGCTGATTGGCGTTGGTTCACTTCGAGTGATTGATGGTTCCACGTTCTCGATTTCACCTGGACTAATCCACATGCTACAGTCTTAATGCTTGGAAGGTAAGTTTATAAATGAACAAACTAATCAATACTGTTCTATAAAGCATAACCACAGTTTTAAACTGATTACACATAATATATGAACAAATCATCTCAAATCAAAAAGTATTGATCATCTCATATCATACAAAAAGAATATGATAAACGAACTAGTTAAACAATGAACAAACAACCATTATGTGACAAGGAAAACAAGTATATATATCGAGATCGAATCAACCCGAGATTGTATCGACCCCAACTGACAAAAACAATGTATATGTAGCGAGATCGATAGTTTGACTACTAACTCAAAACAAAAATCTATCCACATGTAGCATAATGAATAATCAAAATGTAGTATAATGAATTGTAACAGAGAAGCCTTTTTTATTGCATTTTTCTATGGTCATTAATGAAACTTACGGGTTACGAATAGCTCTAGCGTATTGCATTTAATATTTTAAGAACACAGTAATTATTTACATACTAACGTAGAACAATTATTTATGTTAAATACTAACAGACTAGTTTATAACCCGCGAATACGCGTAACTACCACATAAACTTAATATAGAAATCTCCTTAACGAAGTGAATAGCATAAATACTTATAATTTGTGCAACATTCAAAGACACTAATGATGGACAATTAGTGTATAATTTAAATAATAAAAATAAGCATATTAGTCATTGTACAAGACCAAATCATATTAAAACATAAAAAGCATGTTGGTCTTTTACTTATTCGGATGAAGTATGTGTTAGAAATTCTTAGTAACATAAACTTTTAGCGGATATGAGGTGTAATATGTAAAACAGCATGTGTGTCATATCAATAAATCATCTTTGATACATCTTGATGATGTTCAGTTTGATATTCTACATAATAGTAAAATGTCCTATTACTTCCGTATGCTACCATTATGAAAGTCTTCATTTGAAGCATTATGGTTCACAAAGAAGAAACAAAATTGAGTACATTGTCATCCATTACTTCCTTCACAGCAGAGACGCGCATTATCATTTGTTGATTTGAATACAATATATTCATGTCATCAGTTTCAATGGAAGGTTCAATAATTCAAAAATCGGTGGAGGAACTGGCATCTGATTAATCCATGTTCCTGTGGAAACATAACATGCAACATTCAAGAAAATGCCCCAAATAAGAAAATGAAAAATTATCACATAGTTACGTGTTTCAAGTTGAGTAGTTGTTTAACAATAATTGAAAATTTTCATGCTTTTTCATTAAATGGAGGACAATTGAGAATACATTTTACAACACAGGTATAATGTTGCAGTTCATTGGATGAGACTACTTAAATTTTTCATAAATTTTATAGCAATGATATGCATGAAAACGATGGGGCTCCAAATGGGTCATAATAACCGTGTTAAATAAGTTTACAAAAATCATATGATTTTGATAAAACATAATCTTCTTTTAGAAGGATGAATATTTCACTGATAATTGATACGAATATATACATGTTGGTTGTTCGGTCACCTTAATATAGCTAGCCTAATGGCCCATCTTTAGGAGGTTTTATGGATTAAAAATGGACTTTGGACACCTTTAAAGTTTGACCCATTACTTTAGAAGCTAGTGTTTTCTTTCAATATCTCCTCTTGAACCATTGATATAAGACATTTAACAAATGGAAAAAAGTAAGATTGAAAAATTTAATCATACATTATAAGTAGTTTATGTGACTAATATTTGTTTTTGGTTTATTCGAATATTCAAGTAAGTCATGAATTATGACTGCATTATCTGGTCAGCCCACTTATCGGCCCAATTTAGTTATCGGGTTAAAGTTTTTAAAATTTAAACAATTAAATGTAGATAAGATCGGACCAATTAGTTTATTTCTGACTTATTAAATTATTAACTTATAAATTAAGTTTAATTTGGTTACCAAAATATCTCTGCATTATCTGACACTAAAATAATAAGTTGAAAAAATTATGATGATTTATAGCCGAAAATACAGCCTTTTAGTTTATTATTCGTAATTCTTTATTAAGTAATTATTATTTTTTATTTTTCTAATTAATTTTAAGATTAAGTGACATAATTTTACTTCTTATACCGTCCATATTAGCAATCACTCACAATTGATTTATCTCATTATCTACTTGACCCTTCACTTTCAGTTTCTCCCTAAAATCAGAAAAAATACTCAGAAATACAAATTCCTTTTAATATTTTTTTATCAGAAAAACATGTGTAACACCTCAAAATGTGTCAAAAGGATAAGTGGTGGTGTTGATACTATGTTAGGATTTGAAATCTGATATTTTGCTGAGTTTAAGGATTTCCCGCCGGGAGATCATGGTTTGTAGCGAGAGGTCTCTAGTTTACCGCGAGATTCTCATCAGAAGTTTGAGAGTGAATTTTATCCGCCGGGAGGACGGTTTCCCGCCGGGAAGCCATCATTTCTCCAGGTTGAGATTAATCGGGAGGCTTAAGTTCAAACGGGTGGGAATTTGGATCTCCTGCCGGGAGATCCCGCCGAGAGATGGTGCATATTCTGGAGATAAAACGATTTTCTTAATCTCATTTATATTATTCCAAATACACTTTCACACACTTATAATTCCAGGAGATTCTTGAGCAAAGAAGAAGGGAATTAAGGAATTAGTTTTTTTACAATCATGATTAAGTTCCATCCATTATCATTCAGATCAAGTGCTAAGGATGTGGATGCTCATTTTAGCAAATTATCAACCTTTTAATCGAAATGTGAGTATGTAGGGGTTAAATGGGTAATTGGAGCATATGAACCCGGATTACATCCGTGTAAGTGGGTTTATGTGTAACATTGGGTAAGTTGCTTAAAGTGATGTATTAATTCTAGTTTAGTAATTTCTGTGGAGTTTGTTGTTGTGCTTTCGTTTATTTGAGCATAAGTATTAAAAGGTATGGTTGGATATTACTTGATTCTAATTAGATGAATTAAATATATGATCCCAATTACATCCGTGTAAGAGGGCTCATATATTAGTTAGTGTTGATACATGGAATATGATGGTCTAGAATAACTTGTTGATTTATGTGTGGAGACATGATTTAAGCTATGTTGATTTAGTTGTTAAGTAAATGTTGGTAAAGACGTTACTACAATTCGTTGTGAAGCTATATGTTGGGTTTACCCAATGTGAAGTTGATTGACTATTAGTTGTTAAACTTTATTTAGTAGAGATTGCTCAATTAATGATGTCAAGATGTTAAGTAAGATCTTGAAGAGGTAAGTAGGTTATTTGAAGTAAAAGTTATATGAATGTGATGTATTAAGGATGTTATAAAGCTATACGTAATGTTATGTATTAATGATGTTATAAAGCTGTATGTAATGTTATGTATTAAGGATATTATAAAACTATATGTACTGTTATGTATTAATGATGTTATAAAGTTGTGTGTAATGTTATGTATTAATGATGTTATAAAGTTGTATGTAATGTGATGTATTAATGTTGTTATAAAGTTGCATGTAAATTGGATGTATTAAAGCTGTAATGAGAGGGACCTTATCTGTGATAGTCTAGCATAGAAGCTGATTTATATGAGTGGGGTATATATATATATATATGTGGTAACTGACCACTGTAGGTTCTTATAACCTGGATCCACGAGGTAATCACTTTTATAGAATGCGGAATCCTCAAACAAACGTAACAATAATAACAAGCAACACGAATATGGTAAAGAACACTTTTATTGAACGTAAGTATCAATTACATTCAATGGTAGACAAAACACTAACTAGATTTTCGAACTAGCTTCTGTAATGCCTAAAATAATAACTAAACAACTGATAAACTTCGAACATGTGAAGTTAATATATAAAGACTCTAAGTTCGTACGGGCTTGGAACCTACGAACTTAACAGTCTACAGGCCCATACGACGAGTTCGTATGATCCTAAGTTCGTACCTACCTAAGTTCATACGAACTTACTTACAAAACATATAAAAGTAAACATTTACAAAAGACTTATAAAAACTAACTACTACAAACTGAAGCTGTTGTCACAAATATGTACCAACAACCACAAATGCTGATTATGTCAGTGGAGGTACAAAAGAGGCTGAAAACTTAGATATGTGCAGACGAGTATATGGTCATTGACCAAATTTAAATGTTAAATATTCAGTTGTTATTTGTATCATCTACTAGTTGTTTATAGTTGTTGTTTAGTTAATTGTAGATTATATTTTGCTAGTTATTTGCAAGAGTATGCTAATTTAAAGTTGATTAAGTGATGCGCTTAAGGGGACATGTATAGAGATAATGCTAAGTGACTTTACATGAGGAATGTGGCTACCTGACATGGTTGATACTACTTATTAAGTTGTTAAGATAAACTGTTGTTGATTAGTGGAGATATATATATTGGTTTGATGTTAAGTATGTTGCCCAAGAGGAGTGTATTATACATATGATGGTTGACAGCACATGCTGATTTACTAGTAGAATTATATTATGCTATGAGCTAAGTTTAAGGGTCAGATGCATATAAAGAGGTATGTGTAAATTGTGGAATGGAGTTATGGGTCTTTGATCCATTAAGTTATTTATTTTTTAATTGTTGCAGGTCTCAAAGGATAAATAATTAAAGTGATAATTGTTGTTATTATTAATTGTTCCAAAATTGCTATCAGTCGGTCAAGTCGTAAAGTTGTTATGTAGTTGATGGTTGTTGTAGATGATTGTTGATTATGAGTTGTTAGGGGTGTTATGATGTTCAGTTTATGTTGTGAGTGAAGTTGAAGCATCAATTGAGTTAGTCACCTTAATATGACAATGTGGTGTTTATTTAAATAACTATATACTTACTAAGCTTAATGCTTATTCTGTCAGTTGAAAACATGTTTTGTAGGTACAAATGGGTTGGGTATCAATGACGACCGAGAGAAGGGCATATCGGTAGATGACGTGGGGAGTTGCTTACAAACTTGTAAGCAATACTAGTTGTCTTAAATTCAGTATAGATATCAAGCTTGTATTTGTTGCCCATGTTCTGATAACGAGTCCAATTAGGTCGAAAATATTTTCGGTTAAAGTATGAATGTTGTATCATGAGTACTTTGGAAATTTTAACAACTGTATAGGTATTGTTATATACCTTTAAAAAATAAAAACGGGGCCTTTCAACATGTCTAATGAATCAACTATACTACATGTTTATAGGGCTGATGAAGTTTGTTCTAAAAAAAGGAAGCGTGAAGACAATGGATGGAGACCGTGGCCTGAAAATACTGAGTTTCTTCCGGAAGTGTTGGACAAAAATTTAGATCAACACGAATCTAACAAACCCGTCCTTCCAAATGATGAACCCTTGGTTGTCTAGAATTTGAAACATGCAAATGTGTTGCCCAATGGTCCCTTGGGATTTGAAGAAGTTGATGATAATATTAAGGAACTACAATGTAATTTTAATGTTAATTTTGTTTTTTTATATTTTTTTCATTTTAGATTTGTTGTCAAAATGAAAAAAGAAATGATTTATTATAACATAATACATGATTAGAGTGATCATATGCAGGGGTTCTACTAATAATGGTTTATGATTTGTCCCTACTGAAAAAATGGTTTATGATTTGTCGATGATATATATATTTATATATGTATGCACGGTTTTATTATAACAGAGTATGTATATTTAGTTCTACTAATATTAAGTATTTATTGCATTGATATATTTGTGTAATGATTTGTTGCTTTATTTTGCGATATGTTTTGTTTAAAAATTAGTATTGTTAATTGTTTAAATGCAGTTGATTTTTATTTAGGAAAATGTTATTTTTTTTATTTTTGTTTCATATGCTTTCTTAAGTCTTAATAAAAAAGAACATATAAATTTAGATAAATATTTTGCATGATTAATTTATCTTAAATATCGCCTAAATTAGACATATTTATAGGGCGATATCGATCCGATTTGTATATTATTTTAGTCATTTTATAAATTTTTAATACTTAATTAGTCTACTTTAGTTTTAGGTTAATAATCGAGAAGAGATCGAGAAGAGATGATGAAAAGATCAAGAAAAGAGTGATTTTTGCAGCTTTTGCGAGGCTCCACGGTTTTGCCCATAACTCCCTCATACGAACTCCGATTGAGGTTATTCAAGTGATCAAATTCTTGGAACTCAGAGGGCTACAACTTTCAAACAGGGACTTAAGGCTAAAAATGAAAAGTACCCGCCGGGTACTCATCAAATTCCAGTTTTAAGCCTAGCCGGGTACAGAACACTCATCCGGGTGGGGAGGCCATTGTACCCGCAGGGTACTTGGACTTCCAGCTGGGTAGAAGGGTCGGTTAAGGCTTTTTGGCCTAAAATATACCCTAAACCCTAATTATCATTAACTTGTTGATTAAGCAACTAATTAGGTTGATTTTGGGAGCTTTTGGGGACACCCTAAGTGATTCATCACTCTTGTAATCATCATAGAAGTTAGTCTTTTGTTTCTTTTATCTGAATTCTTATTAACTTATGTTTAATTCATCTTTGTAACGAATTATGAATTATCTTGGTTATGATTATTAGTTTGGTTGAACCCATGACAATGAGCTAATTCCCTTGTGTTCATCTAGAATAATAACCCTAAATGTTGGACTTTTACATTTATTATTTGTTACAATACAATGTACATAAACAGTTCATTCCATAATTTTATTAATAAAAAAATATTTATTTTAAATTACATGCATAATGTTAAAACTTCACAATATCAAATAAACCAGAAAAGTTACTTATCCGTATCCATAATCATTTTTTTAAAACAAAAGTATTGTCATTGCGAAGCTTCATTTTCAATATCAATGTATAGCACAGCTTGACTTGTTAAATACATAATCCATCTAATTTTTCAACATCAATAAAATTATATTCTAAGATAATATGTTGACAGAAAAATCAAATACGTTGCAACACTTCTTTGTATACCACATTGTTAGTAGTATTCGTAACTTTCCCTTCATCATCAGATATGAGCACCTTCAATTCTTTTTTTGTTGTTACACGAGATACAACGACTTACAGTTGACCATGACTGAATACAAGCTTACGAAGAAATAATCCTACATTAGATAGTGACTGACCTTGGCTCTTGTTTATTGTCATTGCGAAGCATATTGAAACAGGGAATTGTCTCCTCCTAAACTTTAGAGAGATCTTCTTGTCTGTTGGTGAAATGACCATCCTTGGGATGTATTTATATTTCCCACAAAAAGAACCTGTGATAATTTTTGCTTCAGTTGTATGTTTGCCAAGTCTTTCAACCAGTAATCTAGTGCCTTTACACAAACCATTTGATTGGTCAATATTGTGCAACAACATTATAGGGATTCCGGTTTTCAATGAAATCATATGGTTTGGAACACCAGGTATTTTAAGTCCATTAAAAGTTTTAGGTGAGTAAATCTGTTGAACGAAACCGTCATTTTCCTCATCTGGACAAGGAGTGTCAGAACTATAGTATACTATTTCTTCACCATTGATTAATGACAAAACATATTCATTGATGTAGTTTACTTCATCATTTGTGGGAGCGAGAATTGCCTTGTCCTGAAAATAACTTTGGTCACCTAGGTGGTTAGTCAAAGAAGGATAAATTGAGTGAACAATAGTACTGACATGATTATTATGAGATTTAAGTAAATCTTCTTTAGGAAATTCAACATCGGCGTCACCATCATTTGGTTCGTTTATTTTTCCCTCGCCAATTCTCAAAATCCATTCAACAAAATCTTTAATCTCTTTGATTTCTGCATTATCATGTCCTCCACGTAATCTCATATTCTTTGTTAATCTAAGAACTTTGCAATGATGCCACAAGTGAGATGAATGCAATGAAGCATGGACAATTTCAGCTCTTGTACCCTTTTGTATAACTGGAAGAATTTGCCGGAAATCTCCATCAAATACTATTATTTTTCCGCCAAACGGTTTTGTTCGATTAGGTGGTCGAATGTATCTCGCATACTTCGATCAAAAGCCTCAAAACAATTTCTATGCATCATAATCGCTTCATCCCATATTATAAGCTTTGTTCTGTTTAGTAGTTCCCCAAGATCACTGTCTAGTGCTATAGAGAAAAATGAATCTTCCTGTACATTAATAGGTATAGCAAATCTGGAATGAGCAGTTCTACCACCGCTTAGAAGCAGAGCTGCAATACCGCTAGACGCAACATTTATTACTATCTCACCTTTAGATCGAAGAGCTACAGAAAGTGTCTTCTAGAGAATGTCTTATCAGTACCACCATACCCATATACAAAAAACAACCCGCCATCATCAATTTCCACTGCATCTATAGAGTTAGCTATTAACTATGATTCAATTTAAAATTTAAACTGATGTCTGGGAGGGAAAAATATGCACAAAAAATTCTAAAATAGAGAGCAAGATTAATAGGCAATTCTTATAACATTTGGAAATGATATGAGCATTCAATGAATTAATGATTAATTAGTAACTAATAAATGATTTCGGATTCCAATTCGAAAACGTATTCACGAATCGAAAACATAATAGCGGATTCTTTAATTTGGACGCCTGTTACCAAAGCAATATTGACTATCTTTATTGTCTGACTCACAATTAATTATAGTAAAGTTATGGTTTTGGGTAGTATGGTAATTGACTAGGAATAAGTGTGGGTATTGTGGTAATTAATAGCCATTTAAATTTCCTGATTTAGCTAATAAAAAAAATGGACGATCAAGATCTAATATTTCATGAAGTCAAACAGGTAATATTCATTTGATAGTTTATTTTGATTTTCTTATCTTATCTTAAATAATATATAAGAATTATAGTTGTGACATCATCACTTTAATTTGAAATCTAATCAACCAATCATAAGTCATAATTTAATTCAAATATATATTTTTTTAAATTGAATAAAATTAGGAATCTCATGATATCATAAATTATAATTTTAAAAAATAAAACAAATAACTATTTTAAAGATAAACATGGTAAACAAGATAATTAATATATAAAGTGGTTCGAATTTAAGATTACTAGTCATATTTCATGAGTTACTCTTGCAATTATTTTAAAAAATGTTCAAATAATATTATTTCATATTTTTTAAAATGACCCGTATGTATACACAGATGTAAAAAATGATAATATATAGGAGAGAAGATAACAATTAACAGGAGCAATCATATAAATTTATCCTCAATCAATTTGATAGTAATAATTTTGAAAGTAATCTTTATATCTGTAACACTCGTATATGTCGATAATCAAAGCAATACTTATGAAGACAAATCACTTTAATATGTATTTATTAATTCAGAACCAAGAGATCTATAATTAATTCGTTGTGTACATATACAATATGTATGAGCCAAGATGTCAGAAACCATACACACATAATTAATTAATACATGCAATTTTACTTCCAAATAAACTATCGGCTAAGAAAATAGATTTGGGATATCTCAAAAACGAAACGAAGAACTAAGAAAAACTACTGAAATTCAAACTTGAAAATAAAGACTCGTGCTAATAATGTATTGTGAATTAGAAATTAAGAAAAGAAAAATGATATATATTATTCACAAGATAATAAGATGTATATAGATTACAATAGAGTCTTCTTCAAATATATATAATCCAATAAGATTCTAATTTCTAATTTACATAAACAACGCATATTTTTCTATTAAAAGTTTTTATCATTTATCACTTTGTATTTTATATGTCAGTGCTTATTTGTTGAGATTAGGAAAAGACAGAATTTCACTTGTGAATGAGAAATACCCCCAAATCATATCAAATCAAATCCGATCAAGATCCTCTTCCAACCGAGCCACAGAGATTCATCTGAGATTAATCCGTCAATTAGGGATCCAAATTAATCGGCTAACATTACCATTTCATTCCATTCTCCATCAAATTATTTACTTTTTCATCATCTCAAAAGAAAAAAGAAAGTAGAAGTTAAATTTGATATAGGTTGAGGTTGTCTGTTTCCATTTAAGGTATGCACTTCTTTAATGATATTTTTGATGATGCATGTAAACACACTTACTGTGTGCGACCGTCAATGTGTGCGTTGTTGTTTTTGTTGCTGAATCATTCAGTTATGCGTATGTATGTATGTATGTATGTATGTATGTGTAATTATGTATATGTCTACTAGATAAGATAGATTCTATATGTATAGATAGGTAATTACTACATATTATTTGTTTCTAAATTGAAGTTTTTAGATTTAATCTTGTTTAGCCTTTATATCCATATAGATTTCCATTATTATTATAATATTGTACTTTAGTTAGTTTCACCGACTTCAATTCTATAATTGAACAAATTCTCGTCTAATGCTTATTATTGTTAGCAACTTATACTGACTTGTAGATATATGCCTTACAAGACTGATGAATGTTTTGCAGATATATATCTATATTCATTATTGATCTGAACCCAATGTGATTGGCAAGCAACTACAACTTGTGTCGATTTTAGTTATAGTGTGTACACTGGAACGATGAAAGGATACGAACGCAGAACAAAGCAGCTCTCTGTGTTGTTCATCGTCGGTGTTGTTGTTATTACGATTACGACCATCCTTATATATTCATGGGAGAAAAAACCCTTTGTCACTACCTTGTTTCCATCTCATGCTCAAATTACGCAGCTTTTCCCAGGTTTCTTTTCTCTTTCTTATTCATGGTATTTTTCTGTTGATTCATCTATAGGAGATAAGATTGCTCATTTATTTAAGATATTGACTCAAATCTGCTACCAAATTCTAAAATTGAATTGAATTGGAACATAACACATTCCCCCACTTATAGGAATTCACATTCTTTGAAATTTCCAATTCCTTTGATGAATTCCAATTCCATTGAAAAGTTTCCGCGAACCAAATGCAACCTTGATATAGATAACGTCATTTCTATGACATGTACCAGAGAGTCTAAGACTTTAAAGTTTCATTTATAATGACCAGAAGTCTAAAATCTTGGGAGATGGTCCTGAAGTTAAACAGTTTTGTGGTAACAACTACTTTGTATGCATCGGAACATGCTCTAAAACGTTCATTTTCGTTATAGCTAATTGATGAACTTTATTGTGATGGTAGCTGTAGATGTAAAAGTGAAGAATGTTAAGCAATCAAAAGATAATATAAGAGAAGAAGGAGTTGTGAATGTACCATCTCCGTCAAGCTCCATAAAAACACCCTCTTTGGACACTCGAGAAGATGGAGTTGTGGATATGCTATCACCATTAATATCCAGTAACTCACCCTCTTCGGACATTCGAGGGGATGAATATTCAAGGACTTCTCAGGAAAAGCTCCATGGTAGAAATTTTCTTGTATGTTAACTCATTTCTCTTTTACCTGCTGAATAGCTTTTATGCGATAATCAAGGTCAAATTTCAAAAAATGTAACGGAAGTTCCAAAAAAGCTCTATAAGGGGAAACCAAGTTCATTGCACGTTAAAAGGAGTGAATCTCTTAATGTTCAGTTTTGCTCATAAAAATAAAAGATCGATGCAGGCAACCAAATATCTTAACTTTTTTGTTCATAAAATTGAACTTTCACTCCATATTTTTCGCAAAATTCTACTTATAGTCCTTTTAACGTACAAATGACTTTACTCTCCCCTTATCAAGCTTTTTTGGAACTTCCATTACCTTTTTTTGGAATTTGCCCGATAATCAACAATGGCAAATAAAATATGAAGACAATTATTCTAATTGGATTTTTTCTTTGCTTTGCTTTCTGTTGGTTTAAATATCTATTAAAAGAGGTAGCGATGTAAGTAAACTTTGAGCTTGTGTAAGATCAACCAAATCCAGTTTGTCTGATGAGTTCTACTTGTGCTTTTTATATGATCAGGCATTTTATCCTGTGTTATGTTTCACACTTATTCATCTTACGTTGGTGCAGTAAATACCACACACATTGTTGGAAAATCTATTTCTAGTGAAGCATCTGAAAAGCATCTTGACTCAAAACCACCAAAGCAACAATTAGTTAAACCTATGGCGCCTAAGAAACCAGATTCAGCTGTGGCAAAAGATGGCATTAGTTTGGAAAAGAAAGGTTTGTTTTACTTGATTTATATTTCTGAATCAAAACTTAGTCAAAACAGATCATTAGCAAAATTCCTTACCTGTAAGCAGTAACAGAAAAGTGACACGAGTGCAGAAGTTGAGAGGCCTGTAGTGGTTTAAGTTGTTAACTTTCATTAATCACCACCATTTAGCTGCCGCTTTTTCTTACAATTTTTCTTATTCATTTTATTCTATTTTTGTATCCCAGCCTGTAACTTCGGTAAAGGGATGTGGGTGACAGATCAGAGTCGGCCTCTGTACTCGGGATTTGGTTGTAAACAGTGGCTGTCGGGGATGTGGGCTTGCCGCTTAACTCAACGAACAGATTTTGGATATGAGAAGTTAAAGTGGCAGCCAAAAGGTTGCAACATGGATAGTTTTACAGGGCCTACCTTCCTTAAAAGGTCTGGTGGTTGAAATTATACTAGTAATAAATATTTGGTCATGTTCACAAACAAGTAACCATTTTTGCTGATTGTGTTGATTTATTTCAGAATGCAGGACAAAACATTAGCATTTATCGGGGATTCCTTGGGCCGCCAGCAGTTCCAGTCGTTAATGTGCATGGTCACAGGTGGTGAAGAGAGGCATGATGTTGAAGATGTTGGTAAGGAATACGGTCTAGTCAAAGCCCGTGGGTCGGTTCGGCCTGATGGTTGGGCTTATCGTTTCCCAATTACCAACACTACAATCCTTTATTATTGGTCTGCCAGTCTATGCGAGTTAGACCCGATCGATCCGATAAATGGTACCACCTATTTTGCAATGCATCTTGATCGTCCACCGCATTTTTTGCAACGTTATATCAGCAGATTCAATGTGATTGTTCTCAACACGGGGCATCACTGGAACAGGGGGAAGATTAATGCAAATCGGTGGGTTATGCATGTGGGTGGGAAGCCTAACACAAATAGGAAGATAGCACAAATAGAAAATGCTAAGAACTTAACTATTTATAGCATTATTAAATGGGTGAATAGTGAATCACCAAAGTACCCTGGGTTGAAGGCGTTTTACAGGTCAATATCACCTAGACACTTCTTCAATGGAGATTGGAACAGTGGAGGTACATGTGACAGCACAACGCCTGGATCGCTTGAAGTTGTTCAAGATGAGTCTAGCGATCCGATTGCATCAGGGGCAGTCAAGGGAACAGATGTGAAGCTTCTAGATATAACGGCATTATCTCAGGTAAGAGATGAAGGTCATATATCAAGATACAGCATCCGAGCCACTCCAGGTGTCCAAGATTGTTTACATTGGTGCTTACCTGGCGTTCCTGACACGTGGAACGAACTTCTTTTTTCACAAATCTGAACACCCATGAAGCATAGATTTCATATACAGTAATCCCATGTAGGTGCTTGTTTGGTTCTTGTTTTTGACCGCCAAAAGGGGAACTAGAACCACTGTGGGATGGGTAGTTTGTTGTTTGTAACAAATGACATATTTACTGAATGAGTTATTTATACCAGGTAGAATGTAATACTAGTGGTTGATAGCTTTTGGCACATGGATGTTTTTATTTCAGCATTAACAGTGTCATCCCAATAACTTTCACACGATTCTAGTCCCAAAATGACATTTATGAAGTCAACATGAAAAATTATTAAACAATTAAGTATGCTTTTATATATATTTCTTTCTTTAAATTTAAACATAATCTTCTCGTGGCTCTTTAGATATAACTTGTTTCCCACAAACTCACTGATATTACAAAACTTAAATATTTTGCGAACAAATGCTACTTAATTTATTGCAAATTTCATACAATGGTTTAAACATTCGCAAACACTTAACCATGCTACTCCCAATTCACACTTACTTCTTGATGAACTACACATATACCTGTTCATATAGACTACATTTCAACTGAAAAAAAGGTGAAGAAGCTAGCTTATGGTTTTGTGGTTATATCACACAATTCCACACAAAACATCTTGAAAATAAAATAAAATGTAGCCTAAAAGAAGTTTTTAACAGGAGATCTTCCAACAGCTTTCATCAAGTTAGCCACTTCAAGAACCCTAGCCATTTTGGTTCCCCTTAGATCATTCCCAACAAAGGACGTGTCAGTACCGTATTACTTGTGCCACCTTAGCGCCAACTCATCACTTTTCAAACCGTCACAAAACCGACATACTCGTGCCCACCGTGAGCGTGTCACTATTTTTGGGTCTCACATTTATCAATATACCTTTATTTACATACACTAAACAAACACTAAAAACCAAAAAAACAAAACCAACACATTCTCTTTCCTCCGTCGCCAAACTAACTCACCAAATCGATGCGCCGTGCCAACGGTGTCGGTCGGCCGACGCGCGTCGCTTCCTGAACCGACATGACTGTTGTTTGAGGTCTTATTGACTCAGCCAACGCTCTCCTTTCCTCGGATTTAGATGTGCTTTTGCTATCTCGTTTTCTATCTTCTCCATCGCTCTTACTTTCTTTCCTCAAGTTTCCTCTACACAAACAAATATACAAGACAAAGCTATGAATATAAACATCTAAAGAAAAATAAATGCTTGTTATTAACTTTTAGTGTGAATGATTCATTACTTCGACGTGCTACATCTTTAAAGTTGTCTTTTGAACTTGTTCGCTCTCCCACCCTTGTATTATCGCATCACACATAAACCTATTAGTTATTTCAGCTATCTTAACATTCTTCCATCACATTTCTCACGGGTCCCACCACCTCCCTCCCATTTCTAAGCGAAATAGGACGATTCAACGCACCAACAACTTCATATTCTTCTCTAACCACACGGTTGCTACCACCATTTTCAACTCCCATGCTTTAAATCACGGATCCTGCCACCACTAACGTACTATTAGTGAGACTCATATTTGAAAAATCATCACGAAAGGTTCAATCACTTGAATCCGTGGATAAATATGAGCCAAGAGGATGATGATGATGTTGAAGTATGGTTAGACCAAAATATTTTAATAAAGTATTTGGAAGCAGCGGAAGACGTTAAAAAAAGATTTAAAACGTACTCCACCAAAGATTACATGTACAAGAAACAAATAGCAACAAAAAATATATAAATGCAAAGATGAAGGAGATAACAACCTTTGGAGAGTAGTGGTAGATACGGAGGGTCCAAAGTACAACCCCTCTGTTGGAGTACGCGCAAAGTCTCCAACTAAATATGTTTGCAAGAGCCTCATTTCTTTATCATCTTCTACAAGCTCTTTTGAATAAGCTAGTTACCAAGAACTCTTGAAACTTTATGTGTGTTATAGAGAGAAAGAGGGCTGATTTTTGGGAGTAAGAGTGAGGGAGGAAGTATGTTAGTTGATAGAGTGTGTAAGTGTATGCCCAAAGCCACACTTTCCACCGTACACTTACACTATCCCTTTACACCATAACCTTGACGATGCCTTCAAAACATGGTTCAAGGGTGTAACATCCTCTCTTGCGGTCTGGTAATTTCTATTATATTAATCGATTATCTAAATGTTTTAGAAATTATTTAATATTATGTGTTTCATTGTGAAACGTAGATAAATAGGTCCTTTGACTTATTGTGACTAATGAAACATTAATCGTTTTAAATTATTATAGATGACGGTAAAATAAAATAATATTTCTCGCAAACGGTTTTCAGGTTCCAGACAAAAGATTTGGGACGGGTATAAAACTATACCATTTGATTGTGTTAGCCGACCTTGTAAATCATATATATTCTTAATTCTTCTTCTTCCTTCCATTTTTAGTAACTTGAAAACTCAATTCAAGAAACCAAAATCCAATATTGATTCAACTTGTTCCTGTGAATTCGAAATCAAAACATCAGAATCATCATCATCATCATCATCTAATTCGTTCATATCAGATTAGAACAACCAATTCAGTTTGTATTTAAAAGAAAAGAAAGTAAGTTTGGGTTTTGAGTGAATAAGTCGAATTGAAGCTTGATATGTTGTTTATAGGTGTTATTTGATGTATATTATCTGTTAGGAAGCTTATTAGATTGATTAGAAGTCAAAAAATTGAGTTTTGGTTCGAAAAACTGATAGCAGTGGCTCAACTCGCAGTTTTCAGTTCGTCCTGCGAGTTGACTCTGCGAGCCGAGTTGACTTGCGAGTTGACTTGCGGTGCGAGTTGACTTGCGAGTTGAGTTGGCTTGCGAGTTGACTTGCGAGCGAGTTGACCTGTGAGCCGAGTTGCGAGCCGAGTTGAAACCTGCGAACCGAAACCCTGCGAACCGAACTGAGACTGCGAACCGAGATTGTTGACCTGCGAACTGAGATGTTGACTTTTTGTCTTTTTGTGCAAATTTTTAAAATGCACAAGTGTTACTAACTTTTGTGAAAATCTTAGGCAAAATTAGATTTTGATGAAATTCGCATGGTCACTTGGAAACGACCTAATACACAAGACTATTTATGTAATAGCCCCCCCCCCCAGTTTTGGCCATTCGGGGTCATTTAGGGCCCGAAAACGGCGTTTTCCAGTTTTAAACGTTATGACGGAATTTTCTGATTTCATTTCTGATTGAACTATTATTTGCTTTGACTTCAGGGATTACCTGATTGGATAATTAGACTATAATGATGTTTATGGAACGAACTTCTGACTTGTGTATGATTTTCTGTTTCAGATCAACGTAAGACTCAGTGATATTAGAATCCTGAGTGTGGAGACGTCAGAGGTATCGGTGAGTGGATTCAGAACTCATCATTTGATTTAGTTGTAACTATTTGGTTACAACGAGTAAACGTAGATGTGTATTAGACTGTTAGTCTTGATTATTGATTATTGATCTACGTGGTATGTGAACCAATGTGTATTATGTTATTGAGGTCAACGTGTAGTTGGACTTCTGGTTATTATGTGTTTTACACAGGTTTTGATTCATTTGTTGTGTTTGAGACCTGTGTATGTGTTTAATAACCAGTAGTTATCGGTCTATTCTGTATTGGCCATACAGATTGTTGGTAAGTGTTCTTGGGGGAATCCCCGGGTATTATGATATCCCCAGAGCCACCGATCCTCATTGAATTATGTGTGTTTACGATTATTTGGTGTAAACAACTAGTTATGCTAAGTTGAATGTTGTGTGATGAATCCATTCACTTAGCTTCGTGCTAATCCCTCATGTTTACTTCCTGCAGGATTTATTTTGATTGAATGTGGGTGCAGGGAGTAATGATTTAATCGTGAATGTTTGACTGTGCCTGAAGCCTCTGATATGGTTTTGTAATAAACCTTGTTTTGTGAATTTTTATAATACCCTGCCTTTTGTAGTTTGAGAAGTTTGAAATTCGTGTATTTTTTTTGGAATTGTAAACTGTTTAATGTATTTTAAATTCATGCTTCCGTGTTTATTAATATAATATTCTTATATAGAAAGAGGGGTGTTATAAAGGGTGTAAGGGAGGCCATACCATTATAGATGGTTAACTAACTAAATCATATCTAGTTGTACGTATTAGTTGAATCATACTTCCATCTAGTTAGGTTAGTCAACTAACTCATGTTTAATTAATTATTGGTTGACAATTATTAGTTAATTGTCAACCAATTAATTAAGCAAATTCATAGCTCATTAGTTTAATTAAATCATTAATAAATGTTTAATAAACTAATCCCATTATAGAAGATTTCTCTTGTATTTATCGATTGACTTTTGCATGTGACCGAATAAAAAATGGACTTTATATTATTTACTGTTATAAACATATGATCTATTTAACATATGATCCAATAGATGAGTAATTTGAGGGAGAATGGATGATGGGGTTAAAGCATGAATGTCCCTAATAAAAGTTTCATGATCACCATTATGCTTTTGATCTTCACTATTGGTATTGTTAACAACTTCTTGGTAATTTATAACATATAAATGTGTTTCAAGAAATTTATTTTTGGTGATTTGATGCAATAATTAACACTAAAACGGATATGATGTATATAGGCATGGTGACATGATAGCTTAATTTGGACTCTATATGAATACTTTATAAGCTCAAGCTTAATATACTAATCAAATTTACTAAACTTACTAATCAACACTCACATGACACAGTTTCCAATGCAGTATCACAATTTTCAATACAGTATTTCCTTTATTAAACTAGTATGCTTAGTAATACCCATTTTATATTCCCATGATAGCTTCCTTTTTTTGAATATCAAAATCTATGCGAATTAATGTCATTGTCTAAGAAAAAAAAAGTGATTGGAAGCAGTAGGGAACCAAAAAGGATCTACCAAACGCGTTCTTGATTTGTTTAGCACTAAATTTTGTAATTTATGATCAGATAAAATCTTACCATAATCTAATTTCAAAGTAATGAACAAAATAAACATATCCTTATATATAATTAAAACTGCAATTAATTATTATTATTATTATGACATAAGTTTTACTTCTATATAAAAGCTATCCAGTTTTGTTTTGTACTTTACTATGTTTTTGACTGTTTGCAAACAGCCACTATAGGCCATACGAAGGAGCTAGCTTTAAGTTGAGTTAAATGAGTTTGTCTGAATTACCACGTATCAAATTTATTAAATAAGATGTGTTTATATGATGGTCATTATGCCAAGTAATATGTGATTACTTCTTAATTAACATCTTTCTTAAGGGTCCATGTATCTATTTATTCATATTCAGCACAATACGCAAACTATTGCGCGACGGAAATCAATCATTGATAAAGCCTAGAGGCGTTCTTACAATAACACGACCAACAGATCGATATATGACAAGGTCACAAGGTTAGAAATTGATATTAATTTTAGAAGCCATCATCAGTTGATATCGTATCATGTATTGACAGATTAATTGATTAAGCTTCATTTGCACCCATAATACAAGGTTGTCGACAGCTGATTCTTTTTTTAATTTGTGGCTGTTGTGAACTTTATTGAAAAATGTTACTATTAAATTTTACTTTTATTTCTAAAGTCCATATCAACTACATTTTAAATGCATCCAATAAGGAATTATGGCGGCACTTATCATTGAATTGTCGTGGTACCCAAACAAATATGTATCCAAATTATTAATTTATTTATAGTTAATACAACATTACAATTTAATAAGGTAATAACAACAAGAAAAATGTTTTAAGTAAAAATTCTTTTTAGTTACAGGTGACAAAATCTTGATCCAAGTTCAATAACAGGCATAAATATTACACATTGTTTCCACCTTTATAACACTGTCAAGCATGTTATAGATTGATCAAAACAAAGTCATATATGGTCAATATTGACATACAAATATCAATAACTTGAACCTTTTCCACTTTTTAATCAAGTCAAAGGCACTCTTTAAACTGTTTTTGTGGCTTAATTTGACTACATGTGGGATCTAAAGCGAAGAGAAAAGTGGGACACCGGATAAGGTAAGACCTGCATCGACAATGAACACGCTGCCACTAATGTACCTCGATGAGTTGTGGATCAGATATCTGGCTAATGTGGTCAATGCTGGATCAACCGAACCAAATGTTCTTAAAGGAACAGTTTTTTGAGCCACTGTGTTGATCCACTCCTTTTGCATTAGACTTTCTGTTATCTCAGACTTAAAAAGCCCTGGAGCAATTGAGTTCACCCTTATATTGTACATACCCATTTCCATAGCCATTACCTATTTAAAATAAATGAATAAATCATTAGAGTGCATCCATAAACAAGAAACGAGTAAAAAACAAAGACTAATTATAAGGTTAAATAATTACCTTAGTCAATGTGTTAACACCTGCCTTTGAAGTGATATAAGCAAGACCTCCAGGTAGATCTCCACGATCAAGACCCGAAATAGATGAGATATTAATGACTGATCCTTCTTGCTTTGTGTCACGCATATATGTACAAACACACTTTGACACCAACCATGTTCCAGATAAGTTTGTTTTCATGGTATTATTCCATTCTCCTTCAGACAAATCCAATGGAGTACGTACGTTACCTAATTAAAAATGTAACAAGAAAGATTGAGACAATGATTTAATCGTAGGACAAACATGATTTAATGTCAAAGATAAGTCATCTGAAGTCTGTTTTACTCATTAAGTAACAACACACTTAAGAACTGGCAAAATGAGTCGAGTGGGTGGTAAACGAGTTGGGCTTGGGTCCATTTTTATAAAAGGGTCAAACAGTTTGGGTTGACCCGCTACTTTTACCACTTCTGGATGTACTCTTTATAAAATGGACCCATTTCAACCCCAGCCTGTTATCTAACACGGTCCGACCCGACCCAACTACCCATTTTGCCAGCTCTACTATTCTTCAACATACAATGATCTTAGTAGGCACATCAAAAAACGAATAAAAAATCTAGCAATAAGGTTTAGCAATTATTGTAATTATAACTAAGAGTGGTAGACAATTTAATTTCTTTTTGCGAAACTAGAATATAAAAATGGATAACAATTATAAGACATGGTATTTAGTTACTACCTCTAACCCCAGCATTATTAATCAAACCATCAATCCGTCCAAATGCCTCCCACGCCTTTTTTACTGAGGCCTCGATGGCAGGACCCGTAGCAGTGACGTCAAGCTCCACAGCCACAGCTCGAACATCATCGATGATGCTGTTGTCACGCCTATGAGACGTTTCAAGACTGCTCATTTGCCCGAGTTTGTTAATCTCATCGCATAGAGACATGAGCCGGTCTATCCTCCGTGCTGCTGCAACAATTCTGCAGCCAGCTTTAGCCAAGTCAATACATAAGTCTCGTCCGATCCCTGACGAGGCTCCCGTCACCATGACAACCTTCCCTCCAAGGTCATCCCACGGCACCAATTTGGAAGATACCGTTTGATCGGTCATATTTATTAAAATCAAAAAGTTGAAAGCAAAAACAAAAGTAGATTAGTGTAGTATGATATGTACGGTTATATTTGTTGGGAATCTGTGTACGAAAAGAGGAGTTGGAAGTCAAGAATCTGGATCTAAACCTACAAACCGGGGAAGATTCAGAAAGCAATCTGAATTTGGAATTTGTACTCTCAGACAAGTCAAAACTAGTGAGCCCCAAATTATTTTATGTTATTTTATTCATTTAACTATCTTTTTTTATATGAAACCACTCAAAAGAAGCTTCTATTATATATATGAAATCGTCGTATTCAAAAATACAATTTTAGTTTATCCGCTTCACGATATTTACAAACCAACAATATTAAAACTAAAAGCAACCTGTTTGGACATTTGATTCAAAATAGTTACGGGCATATCATTCAAGTTCGATAATTACAACTAGCGTTTAAGACAACTAAACTTGCTTAGACATCGTAAGTGTGTATCCACTTCCATACTAAGCCAACCCCTTCCTACAGTCCTCCTTACTCGGAACGCTAGTACCTACAATTAATTTCAACTAATAAATGTAAGCAAAAAACTTGGTGAATACATAGAATATTAAATAGTAATAACAACGACAAACATTTCAATTTAACTTAAAAATTCACATAACAATCGTGTACACACCGTATTAAACCACTCTAGCAAACAATAATCAACTTAAGATGAAACATCATAGATCAAGAATTAAATCATGGAACAACTGAATCGGGTCGTAAACCCCAACCTTCCTTCCCACGGATCCGTGTTAACATCCTTTTTATACAATTCTATCCATCCATATTGGCACTAGGCCAATTTAACTCCACTGACAAAGTCAGCATCTGTGGTCAACTACCACATATAAGGTTATCCACAATACAACTGATAGCTTTCACATAATACAGTTAACTTACATTCTCAACAATTCAGTCAATTTCTAGCCCATACAATTAAGATGACCAATGTAATATAAATTGATTCATATTTCACTCAACAAAACAAGTAATTCATTAACTATTATCAGGAGTACATCAATTAATATCCATTGCCAAATTCATAAACATTACTGGATTAAATACCACTAATCCTCTTACACACATGTACTCCAAATTTTAGTAATTAATCTACCTATTTAACATTCTAAGTACTCACCTTGAGTTATGGTAGATAAAAATGCACTAAAATGAGATCCCACTTCCTTATTACTATTAAAATTTACATAATACTTTAACAACAAGATTGAGAATATAAAATCAATTTCATACAATTCCAATTATTACTAATTCACCATCAAGTTAGTGTATTTGTGCAGTTTGACTTTTAGAAAGTCAAACTTATAACAATCTCATTCTTACTTCATCATACTACTCGAATGTTCATCATACAACATATATATCATGATCATTAGTATTAATACAACACATTTAAACTGTCAATCTATAAACAACCTTCAATTTATGATAATCTCCTCTTTTAAATTAGGTTATTCAAACCCTACCCAGAATTGCCCCATAATACATAATCAAGTTATTAGCTACTATTAATAAGCTTATACAACCCTAATTGCAATTAGTTTTAGGTTAATAGAACTCATATCATCATCATCCCTCAAATCCACAATTTCTCATATTCTAGGTCTAAAACAACAAAACACTTACTTGAGAGTTAAATGATGATAGTTGGCACTAAGATTACTTCCTTTAACTTCTTATAAGACCAATTTCCTTCCTTCTCTTATTCTTTTTCATTTTAGAGGTAGCAAGTAAAGTAGGTGGAGAGTTTTAAGTGTAAACACGTGTGTGTGGTAAAATATGGAATCAACATTATAAACAATAGAAAAGTAAGCTCACCCGGACAAGTGAGAGGGTACCCGAACGAGTGATACTCATTTGGCTCCCAGTCAAACTAAGATCACTCGTTCAATCATTCCTTAGAAATAACCCTCACCTGGATGGGTGAAGGCTCACCGAGATGGGTGATTTAAACTCCCAAATCTTCTGTTCCAGATCACCCAGTCGAACAAGGCTTTACCCGGACTAACTACCACCCACTCTGAGGGATCAAGGGGTGATCCTTCACCCGGACGGGTGATCCTTCACCCGAACGGGTGAAGCCATATTCCAGTTGATTTCTGTAAGTCAAAATTCTGGAACGTTACAACTAGCAATTTTAATTCTTAGTTTAATATTAAAATAAATTAATTCCCTTTATTTTAGTTAGGTAAATATTTGAAGAATTGAGAGACTATCACGATCACTACATTTTAAATAGCGAGGTGCTTGCACAATGTAGTGAAAAATGATTTTTTAATAATATTTTTGTTTACATCAAGAAAATTAAAAAACTAAATAATATAAATTTCCAATTTAATGCTTAAAGAATATGTACAAACAGTATGGATTTACCGTAAAAAAAAAATGAATGTTAATTATGATAAATTTTAAATTTTCCTGGTCATATTTAAAAATATGACTGTTCTCACCATGAGAGTTGAAATAATATCCTAGTTAATATCAAATGAAAGGGGCAAAGTATCATTTCTGATCTTCCACATTTAAGTTAGTAAGAAAAAAGTAGAAATGATTTATAAGTGGTTATGATATTCATTTTCACCTCTTTTACTTTTCAAAACTAAATATCTTATAACCCTTAGGTCCATAAAATATAAAAGTTACATCGTTGGAATCAATGTCTTTTTGTCTTTAATTAGAGATATAACATGATATACTTTTGACGAACTTTTTTCGTCATATTTTATTGTAGAAAGTATAGCTAGTGGGATCTCTAATCAACGATAAAAAGATGCAAATTTCAATTATGTAATTTTTATAATTGTAAGTCATACTGTCTATAATATATTTAATTTTAAAAATTCGAGTGGAAGTAGGGTTTTGAGTAAAATGAGCAATAGTATTGGTTCTCCCATTCTTCACTATTTTACCATATACCATTGAACCCAACTTTATGCGTAACACGCTTAGAGATCATATTAGTTACCTAGTTTGCTAACATATTGGCAAATATTGTCTTTACCCTTTAGGCCAGTGCCCACGGGCGTCTTTGAAGGTCCATCTTTCGCCGCCCAAAAATAATATCATAGGCATGGCACCGTTTTATGTGTCATCCTTGGCCTCACCGTCCTTCAAAAGATGGTATGGAGACGTTGGTTGTGGGACCTGGAAGTATGCAACAGTAAAAAATTTCTTTTTTATCAATGGCATCAAGTGAAACGCAATTATATTCTGGCTAAGGAAGACACAGATGAGGATTAAACAACAAGTTTAAATTTAGTTGTTTATTTGTCTTAAATTTTAGTAGTTTAATTGTACCATTTATTATTATTATTATTATTATTATTATTATTATTATTATTATTATTATTAATGTAAATTTTATGTATTTTAATAAATGTAATGTTTTCTTTTTAAGCAATGATTGTGCTTTAAAAATATAATTGTATTTATATTAATTGAAAAAAAAAGGAAAAATTTATTAATTGGTGGGGTTAAAAAAAGTTTAGTCTTTCATAACTTTTTTTTTTTTATAATCTAAGCAAAATATGATTAACTCCATTTATTTTAGAATGATAAATATTTGAAGAATTGAGCAATCAATAGGATTACTTCATTTTAAGTACCCATTTTACCTCTTTTTTTTTTTTTCAAAACTATATATCTTAGGAACCTTAAGTATATAAATTATAAAAGTTACACTATTGGAATCAGTATCGTGTTGTCTTTAATTAGAGATCTCATATAATGTACTTTCGACGAACTTTTTCCCCTTCATTTATTATTATCAAAAGTATAGCTTGTGAGATCTCTAATCAAAGATAAAAAGATGATGATTCTGAATATGTAATTTTCATAACTTTTAGTCATAACATTTGTGACATTGTTAGTCCCAATTATCACTTATGTAGTAAGTGATATGAAGTTACAAAAATTGAGAGCTTGCCTTCATCTTCATAGTAGTGACTTGGTTGACCATCAATCAGTGACTCAACTTATGGTTAAGGAGTTTTGACTTTATCATTCCAATGATATACTCCGATGACTAAGTTGGCGATCGACCAGTGACCCAACAATCTCCCCCTAAATGATGATGACAAAAACTCCTTAAAAAAATTTATTACATAAGAAGAAATCACAGGGACTTGACTAGCTCTTATATGTGTTGATTTTTCTTCTCACATGTGTTGATTTTGACCCAACAGTCCCCTCTAATCATGCTTCTTATGTGTGTTGATTTTCCGCCAATTACAATTAAGCATGATGTCACGTATACCATCACTTTTACTCTGAAGATTGTTGTCGCAATAATGATCAGGGACCTCACACTAGCGAGTTGTAACTTGAACGATGCTCTATTCTTGTAGAGTGACTTGACTTGATATCTTCTGATGACTATCTTTTATTCTTCAGTAGCGACCGTTTCGTTTATTGATTGCATAACTATAAATCTCTTCTGCACACGAGGGAGCTAAATACACATAGTTGAGATTATTTACTCAATTGTGATCTTCTTCTTCTGTAATGAGATCTTGACTTCATCTTCGTAGTAACGACTTGGTTGACCAACGTTTAGTGACTTGAGTTTATCATTCCAATGACGTACTCTAGTGACTAAGTTAGTCAAAGACCAGTGACCTAACAATCTCCC
Organism: Logfia minima; assembly: GCA_963921325.1. Classification (NCBI taxonomy): domain Eukaryota; kingdom Viridiplantae; phylum Streptophyta; class Magnoliopsida; order Asterales; family Asteraceae; genus Logfia; species Logfia minima. The sequence goes on along the minus strand of OY992763.1, from coordinate 18,966,971 downwards.
CCTAAATGATGATGATAAAAAATCCCTAGACAAACTTATTACATAAGAATAAATCACGGGGACTTGACTAGCTCCCGGTAAGTGTTCAGAATTAAACACCAGTTAACTTATTAAATACTTGATCCATATGATACTTCTTTTTAGATTCTTTTTCCTCTTTTATTCAAGATCTTTTCAAAAAATGACTTTTTATATATAATATAAAAGGATACAAAAGATCCTCTAATACACATGATTATCAATCTAAGCCCATTTCCTCTTTCTTTATTTGCTCAAGGTCTCTCATTATCTCATAATTCTCTTTTGATGGTAGATATCGCATATGTCTGGCTAGTACCTCATCCTTCACTGACTTCTTCATTCTACAGTAATCAGGGAGACACACTACTTTTGAAACCTAACCATCATCTGATCATGGTCCATCTCCTCCTCCTCCTCAGTGACCTTTACTTTCTTTCGTGTTGGACTCCTTGATATATCTGACAGTTGGGAGTCCATAATTTCTTTTGCTTTTGTCTTTTTGAACATGTAGTTGAAATTATCTCCTGGTCACTGGTATCATCATACCTTTTGCTCTCCATCCATTCCCATTTCTATTGCTAATTACTAATTGTTGGGAAGTCAGTTATTGAGTCTAGCTTCCCCTGGGCTTGTGCACTAACTGCCCACTCTCTGATCAACAAGTCACTTATCCTTATTTCCTCTCCGCTAATCTCATAAAAAATGGTGCTCACCACTGTAACCTGTGCGCCTTCTACCTCTGTAGCCATAAAATCATCCTGAGCGACCTCATTTGGAGTGACCTCCTGTTCATTGGTTACATCAGTGATCTCAACAATGACCACTCTGTCTTTTTCCTCGGGATGTTCAATGATAGTAGGAAGGACATAGAATTCAGCTAACTTAATCTTCTCCCCCTTTTTGTTATCATAATTTAGGGGAGTTAAGAAAGTAGCAATCGGACCAGCACCAGATGTGCTTCCAACATTAGCATTAGCACCAGTAGAATTAGATTCGTTGTTGGGCTTATCATTCCCAAAACCGCTAGAAGTGCCTTTAACCAGAGCCCTAATGGTTTGTAGCTCTGTTCGCATGGCATCAACTTCCAAGAAAGACCACTTCTGTTCTTAAACTTGTGCTTGCAAGGCATCCAACTCTTTTGCTCGTTTAAACACCAACTTAATGGTGTGATCAATTTTCTCTTCACCTTGTTGGATGAGCTTGGTAAGTACATCGATGATGGAATAGGAAGCCTCAATGTATTTCTTCATGCCATCAGAGAAACCTTCCTATGCTTTAGTCCTACCTCCTCTTTGAACATAGCTGGGGAATCAAAATTTGAGAGATGATGTTGGTGAAGCTTAGAGTGAAGAGTAGATGTGAGAGCGATCTCCTTTGTCTTCTCAATGAGGATGTCTACCTAAGGTACCAATTCTTGGTATAACATGGTATGCTCCATTACCTTTGCTGACAGGTCAGTGATAAACTCATAAGCCTTATCCCTGGCATCCATCAAAACTTGGACCTCCTACCTGAATGAGGTGATATACTCCATGAAAAGTTGTTGGGTATATGCATCTGGAACATAGTTTCCTCACTATGAGGTGAGTATATATTCTTTCATCAGAGAGAGGTGAGGAGGTCATTGGTATAGTTGGTTGGGGTTCTAAGGGACTTGTACCTATCATTTTTCAGTATCAGAAAAGGGTGGTTTTCCTACAAGTTGTTCAACTTGAACATCTAATTCCAGTGGTTGTTCAGGTTGATGATCTTCCCTAGCAACCGACTGTTGGTCACTGGAGGAGGAAAAAATATCTAACTCTCTTAGAGGTGAATTATCCTCAGTGTCAAACTGATCTCTTAGGGTTTCTGATTGCTCAGTAAATGAGCAGGCTTCTTTTGTAGAGAAGAGGTGAGGGTATCATCAGTGCCCTCTAGCGTAGCTAGATCAACATTAGACACTGAGATATCTATGGATACGACTCCCTCATCATCATCAATTTGTGTTTTAACTGATGGATCATTGGGATAGAAGTGGAGACTTGTAAGTCCCTATGTGTCAGTAGCGAGTCATTGACGACATGTGTAGCGATAGAAAATGGAAAAAGAGAAGCTGGTGGTTGAGTCGGGTCTGACTCAATGGATCACTAGATATGAGTGTATCATTACCCACCAGTGACCCTCGCCTTTTTTTGAGATGACATCCTTTTGTGACGATGCCAAATGGCTAATGGGTTGACTCTTAAATGGGATGTGGGAGATATCCTGAACTTTTCTCACTGTGGTTAGATCCACATATTCTGTTTGCAGGTTACCCCGTTTAAACTTACTAGACTTTTGTGAGTCTAGCGAAGTGGTTAAAGCTGTAGATTTATTGGATGCCCGCAGCGACTAAACATACAGTCGCTGATACAGTCTTGACATCTTTTGATGACTTCTTTTTGCTATGCCCAGGAAGCTTTATTGTTCCGGGTCCTAATTTGGATTTTTTCTTGGGTGCAGGTGGAGATGGAGATTTATCAAATGGCAGGACCACACTAACGTTCATAGGGATGGTTATCAGTGATAGTGAGTGCATAAATGGGGGTTGGAGAAAAACTATTTCGCTAGACCTTCATTGATGGAGGAAGAGTAACTATAACAGGTTAGCTAAAAGTATGAGAACCCATGACACAGAGTGTCATACCTCGAAATGGTAAACCGCCATACTCATCAAACTGATCTTTATCAGTGACAAGAAACGGGAGTATGGAACATACTCAAAGCGAGTGGGTGCAACGACTCTAGTAACATAGTCGCTAAAGATCACACCAACATAATCAACATTTAAATTGTTGATAAATGACCAAGCTAGTTGGGCCTCAATGGTGTTCAATTGGTCAAAACTGCCATGTTTGGTACCCAAGCACTGTATAATTGTACCAAAGAAAATGTTCTGGACGCCATCCATATTTTTCTTGTCAATGGTTCCAAAACATCTAGATCCATCAGCCCCCTATGGTGACAGTGACATTGATCTGAGTAAGATCAATGATTCCTTGTTTGGAATCATCACTAGAAGGCAATGGATCAAACAAATCAGAAGCCGGAAGCCTATAAATATTACAGATAATTTCAGCAGTGAAGGAAATTGTTCTGATACAGTTCTAAATGTACCATGTAGTTTCAGACACACCATTCACAGGTGAATGTCAGTAAGTGTACTAGAAATCATAGAGTAACTAAGGTTAAATAGTACTAGGAGTAGTAGTTAGGGCATGATAAATTATAAGTTTTGAAAAAAGTTATGATTTCCTCAAATCCCTGCTTCTTAATCAATCGAGAAATATAATTGTTTTTAGCAAGCTAGATATGAATGTTTTCATCAACATTTTCAGGTTTCTAAGCTATTTTATGAGTGAGGACTTAAATGAATACTGTGTAATAGTTTTTCCCATTTTTAGAAAAATATTTGAAAAATAGAGGAAGTCGGGGTTTTAAGAATTCAGAGGATTTTTGAAAAACAGGAGAATAAGATGAGATCGAAAATGAATAATAGAAATATGAGGTATTTATATCTTCATTCTCACCATTTAAACAAAAATGCGACGATTACTAGTGGTGGAAAATGGTGGTGACGATGACGGATTTTGGTTTTGAGGTGATGACATTAATAGTGATGAAAAGTCGCGCGTCGGAAAAATGGTCACGTAGGAGAGAATGGAAATAAAAGTGTCAAAAAGTTTTTTTTTAAATCCGATTATATAATTTCTTTTTTACATTTGTATCAAACATTTGATTCTCGTTACTATTTAATGAGAATGATTATAACATAATAAATACGTAACATAGAATGTTTTTAGACATTAGGTAGGTTTTATAAATGTTTTTTATTTTTAAATGCATTATTGGATGTTTTTAGCTTTTATAATGAGCAAAAGATATCACTGCAAGATATATACAGTAGTGATACACAAAACTTAGATCCCTGAGATACTGACTATATAACATATAAGAATAGATAATGATGACTTACTTGCTCACAATCTCACTTATCAAATCAGTTGGAGAACATTACCCGTGAGTTGTACTGTAGTATTTTTATATAATTATATTCAAACCACGACAAATTTAAATAAAATAAGAAACATTCATTGATGAAAATGTTGACCTATCAGTTAGAGAACATCATCAGTGACTATTACTTATTCAATTAAGTTGAGCATGCTGATGTGACGAAAAAGTCATGTTATTACGTACATTATTTTCCCGATTTCAACCCTAATCTGGATAAAAACATTTGATTTAAACGGTTATTCACCTAAAATCATAAGAGAAAGGCTTAAAAAGAAACGATGCATTAAAGATCAATGAAAACGATCAAATAACGCGCAAAACAAGGCAAAATACTCAAAGTTCGGTTCACCACCATTTTAATTATCCTTATGCTATAAAATGGGAAATTATTCTTAATTAATCTCATACTATTCCTCATGTAGTTACGAGATCGTGGGCGTAAGAATCGTGCAAAACAGACGAGAAACGAAGAAGTTATGACCAAGCGAAGATACAAATACTTATGATCTCGCACACGGGGGCACGAGGGCCCCTATACGGCATGGGACACGTATACGATACCCTAAGGTGACCGTATATGGCACCCCTACCGTATACGGCACCCAAATCCCCCGGTGCAAGAATACCCCCGTTTTTTGGCTCCTGTTTTGCCTTGTGCATACCCTAATGTCTTAAGGTACCAATGTAGCCTCCCATATTTTACCTTAAAAATTACATTTTTATATGGGATGGAAGAATTTTAGGGGATTTTGAGAAGTCTTTTGGCCTAAAAATACGCCCACACTACTACACCTCAAACACTCATCATCCACCTCCTCCACTATTCTACACACACTCCATACACCTTCACCAACACACGTCAGTCTCTCTACTTTCTCACTCTAGGTTAGTGTAGTTAGTTTCTAGTTAAGTATTTGTTGGTATTTAACTAGAATACTGGAGGGGCATTATTGTAATATTTTGGAAGATACTTGGAAAGCTACTTGTATTCTTTCACGATTATTTCAAGCTACGATATTCTTTATCTATCTTAATTAAAATGTATGCTATTTTGGTTATGCTAGATTTAGGATTTGTCATGATTAGTGAGTAGTTACTCTACGTGTTTGTTGTGATATAGTTAGCCATTATGTTTTGGGATGATGTTATTATTATCGATGTCTTGATTTAACTTTTCATCATTGATCTTAAACCTAATTATACTATCGTCTTTCCACTGATCGACGTGATTAAAACCTTTTGATAAAACGTCACGAACCTTATTCAAATTATTACTAATTATCTATGTTAAACTATAGTTTGATTACAACACCATGCAATCATCGTAAATTACATTGTAGATTACTGTGGCAACACTATAAGGTGAAGTAAATAGGAAATACAATGGAAATGCTATGAACGACATTGTGAAGTACTTGAGCAATGAAACAACTAATAAATAGTTGTTCTCCTTGTTAATAACCCTAGTGTATTTTATAAACATGGTCTAGCTTTGAAGCATTGAAAATACTATGTTAAATCGTAGAATACATCATGTATTAAAGCTATAAAAATACTATCTCAAGACCGTAGAATACAATGTGAATTGTTTAGGGATTTATTGATTACTTTCAAGTGACGGGCTGGTTTAGGACATAGTGGGGAACCTTTGATCTCAAATACAAACTTAGTTTATGAATCTGTAAGGAATCATTATGAAGCAATGGAAATACCGTCAAAATGGTTGAGTCCTTGGTATAGCAATGAAAACACCACTAGGTGTAGTACAATTTTGGAAGTCACGTAAAAGCCGTTGGTATAGTACCTTGTGGATTAATATTAGTCTAAGCATCCTTAGATTCTACAAAACCATAAATAATAAGTAATCAGACACCAACAAAGTCTTATACTTAAATGTTTTGTTTAAATTAGATCTTAACGTGGTGCTAACAACGATCAGACTATTAGTGGGCCTGTTACTCTATGAATGCACCGTGGATCTTAAAGATTCTACAAAGGGTCCTTGCTTTCATAACCGAGCAGTGTTGAGAGTCGAATAATCTCCTTCGATCAGAATGATGATACCCTAGTCTCTCAGCTTAAACCACAAAGACCTAAGATAAGTAAAATAAAAATATTTAGATAGACGGTTTGATGATTAAAACATCATCCCAATGTAAGGCTTATGAAATCACAACAAACACCATGCAATATCCTGACTATCATCTATCCATATTATTACGCATTTTCATTATAGTTTACTTTAGTTTAATTAAACCCTAAAATCAAATCTAAATAATTTCAAAACCCTTTGCTAAAAAGAATCGATCACCCTTGACCTCTCTGCTTCACAATATAGGTTCTTTTAAGAATGACCATAGGTCATACATACAACTATACTCCCCTTTAGCCGTAGTATACTCAGGTCCCCAACTATTATAAAAATAAAACACCCCTGGTGTGCTCTATTCAGTCACCATCCGACATTCACCCCGACGATACTCGCCACGAACGACCGTTTGGGGCGCATCACATGCCTAACTCACTGACAAGAAAATTAAACCTTTTCTCATTTAGTAGTTTAGTGAACACGTCAATGAGTTATTAGTCAGTAGCGATAAAGTGAAGTTCAATGCCAACTTTTACTACATGATCCCTGATGAAGTGGTAGCGAAAATCGATGTACTTTGTTCTTGAGTGCATCACTGGATTGTCAGTTAGTTGATTCTTATCCAAAGGATTTGAGCAGTGCATCCACTTGCAGCGACATATTCTACGTCAGTAGTAATAGTTGAAACACAGTTTTGTTTCTTGCTTGACCCGCTTACAAGCTTTTCTCCCATAAATTGACAGCTACCAGATGTGCTTTTTCTATCTAATTTACAACCAGCGTGATCAGAGTCAAAATATCCCTTTCGCGAGAAATCTGAACCCAGATGGATACGAGAGATCCAATCTAACAGTTCCATTGAGATATCTAAAAATCCTCTTGACACTGAGTAAATGAGATTCCTTTGGATCATCTTGATAATACTACAAAGATAGTAGCATACATAATATCTTGTCTACTTGCAGTTGTGTATATCAGTGTGTCAATCATACCTCTGTAAGCCTCATCAAAGGTGACATCTATGGATTCCTCAATACATTCTCTTCTTTTATTTTAAATTCTAAATGCTTTGGCAATGCTTGAGTACCCCACATTTATACCTACATCAGCTTTAGGGTCAAACTTACCTAAGGGATCTCGTTAGTTTAGTAGATAACATGTACTACCAAACATATGGAGAAAACTTATTTTAGCTTTTCTTCCTTGAGGACTTCATAAGTTGTCATGTTGTGTCTTTTAATACATATTGACCTATTTTGAGTAAAACAGGCAATGCTCACCGTGTGTGCCCAAAAATAGGTTTTTAGACCATCTTCAATTAACATAGACGTGACACTCTCAATTAAAGTCATATTTCTCCTCTCAGCAACCCCATTTTCTTGGGTTTTCCTAGCTGGTGAGAAGTTTTAAGAGATGCGTTTAGCTTCACAAAATGCTTCTAACTCACTATTATTAAATTCAGTGCCATGATCACTTCTGATATGTTTCACAACCTGGCAATTTAGGTTTTCAATTTTCCTAATAAAACACATGATTTCGCCTACTGCTTCATTTTTAACATTTAAGAAGAATACCCAAGTATACATAGATTATTCATCTACAAATACTGAACAATACTTCTTTCCACCTAGGCTAGGTGTAATCATTGGTCCAAATAGGTCCATCTAAATTAAATGAAAGCATGCAGTTATGGAAGAAACATGTTTACTTTCAAAAGAGGAAGAATGTTGTTTGCCTTTCTCTCATGATGAACAAAGCTTATCTTTGACATAGGCTAGGTTAGGAAGACTAGTGACCATGTCATTTTTACTTAACTTATTGAACAATGTTGGTTAACTGTTTTATTTGACCAAATAAATATTGAGTAGACGCTTTCTCAATATGAGACTTTTGTTTTTAAGGTTTTAGACTCATATAGGGTTTGTTTTCCTGATATCTTTACCTTAACCTTTCTATCTCTGATGTCTTCTCTTAAGTCACTAATAGGTGATGAGCACATATCAGTGATTAAGATAGTGTCAGAGAGCATTTCTTGTATCAATTCAGTTGTATGGGAAGAACCAACTGATGATGAGGAGTCAATGACTTCAAGAATTGAAGTTGTTGACTCATTATCAGTGATAACAAGAGATTTGCCTTCGGTGAACTCATATACTTTTATAAATCTGTTCGGTTTAAGGTCACTAAACACATATAGTGGCTCAAATAAGATTTCAAAGAAATTACCAGTGCTATGAAAAACTGAATCAGCTGTGGATGAGTCAGAAAGTGATGCAACAGATTTTTAATCACTCCCAAAAATAGCTTTCACTAGTTTTGGGATTTGATCATTTATGCATTTATTGGCCTTATTTGCAAGTATACACCATGATTCCGTAACCTCTTTAAGTTGTAGGAATTGGGTTTGATATTTAACTTTTTCTTGAATACATATTTTGTTTGCATAAATCTATATGTCAAAGTCATTTTGCAAAATTTAAGTTTTAATCTCATTTTTTTACTGATTAACCACTTTTGATTTTAACTTAGTGAGTTCACTTTTTAGTACTTGTTGAATGTCATAAGAGTTTGATAAATCAACTATTAGACACTCAATCACTGAGTCTTTCGCTATAGGGAGTGGGACATGAAGTTGTGTACCTTAGATAAAGTTTCAAAATCTTATCCACTTGCTACACATTTCCTAGCGACTTCCAATATGTCAACCTGGAATTCAACATCATTTGCCATTAGACAGTAGTCCTTGTCTAGACATATCAGTGACTCATCTTCTTCATCAGATGATGAAATGTCAGAGTCACTAAAAGATGGTTCTTCAGCAACGAAGCCTTTGCTCTTCTTTTTTCCTCCCTTAGTGAGTGCTTTCAACTTATTGTATTTTCTTTGTATTCCTCATACTTATCCCCTCTAGAATTTGATCGTTGGTAAAAGACATTAATAGTTAGTTTTAGTCTACAATCAGCAACATAGTGATCAAGCTTGCCACAATTGTAACAACTACTTGATGATTTAGATTTATAAGGGATACAAACACTAGCGATCTTGCTATTTCTAATCCCTTTTTTCAAGTTAGACACCAACATAGTCATATCTCTTTTCAACTAACCAATTTGATCCTCATCAGTGTCATCTTCAAATTGTTCTTTTATTTGCTTAATCTCCTCTTCTTTTTCTCTAATTCCTTTAGTAGTCCTTTTAGCAACTAGTGACTGCTGATTATCTTCTAATTGTTGAAGTTTAGCCACTAATGCATTGGAAATCTTTTGGGTACACAGAGTAGCTCTAGTATGATCGTTTTGATCAACTTGTATATTTGATTGTTCCCTATTTAGTAAGAGTATATAGACTTGAGTTAGATTAAGAAGAGGATAGTCATTTTGTTGCTTAGTTGAAGGCCCCGAAATATATATATTTAAAAAAAACATTAACTTAACATAACTTCCATTACTAAAACTAGTTTATCCAAATGTACATCCTTGTTTAGTAATTTAATGTTACCTATTCTACATATTACAAACAAAAGTTGTTTTAACCCATATTGACAATTAAATAAAAGATGGGCAACATTTACAAGTTTGATATCTACCACTAGATTTAAGACAACAAGTATTGGTTAGAAAAAGTAAGCAATCATCCACTCCCCCCCCCCCCCTCAAGCTATCCCTTTTCTCCAGTCTCCCTTACTACCCGATCCGCTTGTACCTACAAAACATTTAACAACTCCAAGAGTAAGTGATTAGCTTAGTGAGAACATAGAACATTGAGTAGTAATAACATCCAAAATCACTTCTACCTAAATAAAAAATCAACATAATAACCTCATACACTTCTTAGTAAATCATTCTTACTTCAACAACTATTTAAAGCTTTTACAACATGAATTAACAACAATTAGTCACATAACATTTAAAACGGGTCATAGACCCCAACCTTCTTTCCCACATATCCGTGTTAAACAACCTTCAACATATATATCTATATTCATCCATATTGGCACTAGACCAATTTAACTCCACTAACAAAGTCAGCATCTGTGGTCAACTACCACATATAAGGTTCTCCATATGCATAACTACATAGTAACATCAATAAAACAAGTAACTTTTACATTCATGTACAACTTACCTTCACAACCTATCTAGGATTTCTCATGAGAATGAAAGCAACTCTAGGTTGAACAATTGAATCCTCTTACACGTATGTAATCCCGATTCAATTACTCACCTATAGATTTTGATGACGATAGCTCGACAAGATGATCTCCTAATACTTTAGCACCTAACAACAATATATACCATAAAAATATATTTAGAACTCAATAAGCATATCTTACAACTCCTCTTGTTGTCCACTTCACCATTCAATTTCGATATACAAGTGCAGGTTTGACTTTTAGAAGTCAAACTAATTGCAATTTTATCAATAATTCATCACAACCTAATTAGACTACTAATTTAATAATTAATCATCAATATGTATGACTAACCCTCAATAGGTTATGAAACCCAAATCCTTATCCAAAATTTCACCAATGCATCACAAGCTCATCATTTACTAACATTTAATCCATACAAGCATCCCTTATAAGAAATTTTAGGTTTAATTCACCTACAATATCATCTTAACCCTAATTACCCCTTTCCCACATCTCAAGCTCAAACAACAACAACAACAACAATTACTTGATATAAATTATGAGGAATGGAACTTAGAATATGCTTGTATCCTTGCTTCTCCACTTTCCTTCGTTCTAGACTAAGCTCAGGAAAATAAATTGGAAATATATAGATGTGTTTGGAATGAATTAGAATAAGATTAAAATTTGTTTTACTTCCAGAATTGAGCACCTCCCGAAGGGATACAAGATTTCCCGACAGGAGATCCAAACTCCCATCCGTTTGAGCACAAGCTTCTCGGTTAACCACAACTTGGAAAACGATGACTACCCAGTGGGATACAGACCTCGCGACAGGGTAAAATCACCTCCCAAACTTCTGGTCAATATTTCTAGGATATGCCACATTTTCCAATTGTGGATTATCACTTCCCGGCTGGAAGCTACACTTACTCGGCGGGAGATTTTTTTTTGACAAAACCTCTATTGCAATTCTCCCATTTAACAGGAAATCTCCCACCTGGAAATGCAATCTCCCGGCGGGAAATCTTTAAAATCTGCAATTCACTAGATTTTATAACTTTACATGACTTCAATACCATCTTTCACTTGGCACATTTCGGGGGTGTTATATTAGTACAAGTGACTATTATATTTCAAAGATTCCTAGGTATTATATCTAAGAATTTCTGAACAATAAACCTATGTCCTTTTCCAATACCAGCTTTGTCCATCTTAGTCAACAAGGACTGGTATCATTGTTTTGAATTCTAAATAGCTCATACTGTCTAATAAGATTCACTTCCCTACGGTGAATAATATATGTTGTTCCAATATAAATGTTCGTCAGGGTGTCACATTTATTTTGTAGAGGTACACAACTGTTGATACATATTCGTGCGTGACAATCAACTTGTTTAGAAAGACGACACTATTTGTATCTTAGCGACACTTGCTAATCTCGCTTGTATCGACACTAGTAGTGTCGCTTGAAGCGACACTCACAGTGTTGCATGTTGCTGTGCTAGAACAGTATATATACATCAATGTCGTTAAGGTTTTTTGTTAAGGTTTTCAAAACTAATTTATGAGTTTAGTTGAGAAAGTTGATCTTATATTGTAAAGTACTGTAACAGCCTCTCTTTCGTTTTGATCAACGTAAGACTCAGTGATATTAGAATCCTGAGTGTGGAGACGTCAGAGGTATCGGTGAGTGGATTCAGAACTCATCATTTGATTTAGTTGTAACTATTTGGTTACAACAAGTAAACGTAGATGTGTATTAGACTGTTTAGTCTTGATTATTGATTATTGATCTACGTGGTATGTGAACCAATGTGTATTGTGTTATTGAGGTCAACGTGTAGTTGGACTTCTGGTTATTATGTGTTTTACACAGGTTTTGATTCATTTGTTGTGTTTGAGACCTGTGTATGTGTTTAATAACCAGTAGTTATCGGTCTATTCTGTATTGGCCATACGGATTGACGGTAAGTGTTCTTGGGGGAATCCCCGGGTATTATGATATCCCTAGAGCCACCGATCCTCATTGAATTATGTGTGTTTACGATTAATTGGTGTAATTAGCTAGTTATGCTAAGTTGAATGGAGTGTGATGAATCTATTCACTTAGCTTTGTGCTAACCCCTCATTTTACTTCCTGCAGGATATGTTATGATTATTGTGGGTGCGGGAGGTGATTGGTTAATCAAGGGAATGTTTGACTGCGCTTTTGGTTCTCTGATATGGTTTTTGTAATAAACCTTGTTTTGTAATTTTATAATACTCCGCCTTTTGTAGTTTAAAAAGTTTGAAATTAGTGTATTTTTGGGAATTGTAAACTGTTTAATGTATTTTAAATTCATGTTTCCGTGTTTATTAATATAATATTCTTATATAGAAAGAGGGGTGTTATAAGTTGGTATCAGAGCATAGATTTGGGTGAATTGTACATTGGTAAGTGTTCAATCCCAAATCTGTTACGCATTTTGTCAAACATTTCTGGGTATGGGATTTAGCATTGGTTATGAATCGATTAGTAGATAGGTACTAACGATTAACAAGTTTTGAGTTGTTGTTGTGAAAACAGATATGGCAGATAACGAGCAACCGACCACCAACCCTAACAATGCCTCTAGGATCGATGTTCCTCCTTCAGATATTCATAATGAGAGACATGATCATGAGGGTACTTCTATTCCTGCTCATGAAGAATCGAATAGAGACAATTATCTTTTTCAACTAGAAGATGAGTTGATTAATCTCAGAGAATTTAAAAGACAAGCTGAAACTGCCTCATCTCAGCAACGTTCTCAGCAACAGATACCTGTGTTTGGTAATATTCCTACCTTTCAGTCAAATAAACAGTGTTCATTCAAGACGTTCATGGCAAGTAAACCACCGGAGTTTAGAGGTAGTACAAATCCATCTGTAACTTTAAACTGGTTAAGGGATATTGAGCGGAAATTTGATGTTACTCGCTGTGAAGAAGAATCCAAAGTGTTTTATGCTATCCAATGTTTAAAAGATGAAGCCATGATTTGGTGGGACTCAATTACTGGTCATTTAACTCAACAACAGAGAGAAGCTATTCGATGGTCTGATTTCCATCAAGCTGTTTGTAATCAGTACTGTTCCGACTTTGATATGGCACGCATTAGGAGAGAGTTTGTAAATCTCAAATTAACTGACCAGATGACCATTGATGAGTTGATAGCACAATTTTCAGAGAAGCTACGGTTTGTACAGCAGTGGGTTCCCGATGAGAAAACTAGAATCGAGCAATTTGTGGAAACTTTACCTCATAATTACCGTACTACAGTGAGGCTAGCTAGTAATCTATCCCAAGCTTTTACTCTTGCACGCTCGGTTGATAGTGATATTAGAGGTTTTCGAGAGTCTCAAGCTAAAGATACTTCTTCTTCATTTCCAAGAGCTAGAACAGATTTCTCGGGTAAAGGAAAGTCCAGGTGGCAGGGTAATCGTCAGAGTAATCGTCAGGGTCAAGGATTCAGTGATAGAAGTGGTTCATCCGGAAATTCTATTTGGTGCAATGCTTGTCGATCCAGACATACTGGCCCATGTACAACTCAGACAAATAAATGTGTTAAATGTGGCGAATTGGGTCATGAGTTTAGAAATTGTAAGTTTCCCAATTTTGTATGTTGGAACTGTAAGAAAGAAGGGCATCGTATAGGACAGTGTCCTGAGGCAAGGAGACAAGGTTCGGTTTCGGTCGGGAGTTCGTCATCTTCCGGTCAAAAGAGGAAGAATCCTCCGCCAGCGACAAGTAGGGCTTTCCAGATGACAGTCGATGAGGCTGTCCACACAGATGATGTGATTACTGGTACTTTTCTTATAAACTCTGTACCAGCTCGTGTTTTATTTGATTCTGGAACAAATTGTTCTTTTATATCTGTGTGTTTCTGTGATAAGTTGAAATTGATCCCTACTGTGATAACTAAACCTTTACAAGTAGAGATTGTTAGTGGCAAGTTAGTTCCTGTTACCACCTCGGTGACTGGAGTTAATATTATGATAGACGGCCAGACTTTTCCGATTTCGTTTCTATTAATGCCAATTCCAAGTTTTGATGTGATTATTGGTATGGATTGGTTAAGTCAGTTTAAAGCAAGTATAGATTGCCACCATAAGCTGATTAGGATCCCAATCTCTGAAGAGTCATATGTTGTGGCTCGAGGAGAACGGGATAATGGGTGTATTCCTCTGATTTCCATGATGAAAGCTAGAAGGTCGTTGATTAAAGGATGTGAGTCTTATCTAGCTTATGTTATTGATGCCAAATTAGAAAAGAAATCCATTTCTGATGTTCCGGTTGTGTCTGAATATCAGGAGGTGTTTCCTGATGAATTACCTGGTTTACCACCGGTTAGAGAAGTTGAATATCAGATTGATCTTGTTCCCGGCTCCTCGCCTGTTGCTAAAGCTCCCTATAGATTAGCTCCTTCTGAAATACGTGAAATGATGAACCAGATACAGGAGTTGTTGGATAGAGGATTTATTAGACCTAGTTCTTCTCCTTGGGGTGCACCGGTTTTGTTTGTTAAAAAGAAAGATGGGTCTTTTAGAATGTGCATTGATTATCGGGAGTTAAACAAAAGAACAGTAAAGAATAAATATCCTCTGCCTCGAATAGACGATTTGTTTGATCAGTTGCAAGGTCTTCGTTTTATTCTAAAATTGACTTGAGATCAGGTTATCATCAAGTTCGTGTTCGTGAACAGGATATTCCTAAAACTGCTTTCCGCACCAGGTATGGTCATTTTGAATTCCTGGTTATGCCTTTTTGTTTGACTAATGCTCCAGCGGTTTTTATGGATTTGATGAACCGTGTTTGTCGGCCTTTTCTCGATAAGTTTGTTATTGTGTTTATCGATGATATTCTGGTATATTCTAAATCTGAATCAGAACATGAAATGCATTTGGGAATAGTGTTAGAAACATTGAAAAGAGAACAATTATATGCAAAATTTTCTAAATGCGAATTCTGGATTCGAGAGGTACAGTTTTTGGGTCACATTATTTGTAATGATGGAGTTAAAGTTGATCCTTTTAAAGTAGAAGCCGTAATGAATTAGAAAGTTCCAAAGAATGCTTCTGAAATTAAAAGTTTTCTGGGTTTAGCGGGATATTACCGGAAGTTCATTAAAGATTTTTCTAAAATAGCCGGTCCGTTGACTAAATTAACCCGTAAGAATGAAAAGTTTGAGTGGAATGATCAACAAGAGCATGCCTTTCAGACTCTAAGACAATTGTTGTGTCAAGCCCCAGTGTTAGCATTACCGAGTGGGTCTGAAGATTTTATTGTATATTGTGATGCATCTTATTCGGGTTTGGGTTGTGTTCTTATGCAAAGAGACAAAGTCATTGCTTATGCTTCTCGACAGTTAAAACCACATGAAAAGAATTATCCAACACATGATTTAGAGTTGGCAGCTGTTGTGTTTGCTTTGAAAATCTGGAGACACTATCTATATGGTACTAAATGTATTGTATGTACTGATCATAAAAGTCTTCAGTATATGTTTTCACAGAAAGAACTAAATATGCGTCAAAGACGATGGTTAGAATTGATCAAAGACTATGATTGTGAAATACGTTACCATCCAGGAAAAGCAAATGTAGTTGCAGACGCTTTGAGCAGAAAAGGTATCTCTGACCAAATTTATTTTCTACGAGTCGATGTTTCTTCTGACTTAGTGGATAAAATTAAAGATGCACAAATTGAAGCTTTATTGGATCCTAATTTAAAATCATAAATCATGTTGAAAAGAAAAGAGTTATTAGTTGATGATTCTAGAGGATTGAAGACTTTTCAGTCTCGAGTGTGGATTCCTCTGATTGGTGGTATTCGAGATATGCTTTTAACTGAAACTCATAAGTCTCGATTGTCTGTCCACCCTGGTTGTACGCGGATGTATAATGATTTGAAACCTTTGTACTGGTGGCCTACAATGAAAATTGATATTGCAAGGTTTGTTGGAAATTCTCATATATGTGCTCAAGTTAAAGCTGAACATCAAAAGCCATATGGATCGTTAAAACAGTTAGAAATTCCTGAGTGGAAGTGGGAACATATTACTATGGATTTTGTAACTAAACTCCCACGTACATCTCGAGGTAACGACATGATTTGGGTTATCGTTGACAGATTGACCAAAAGTGCTCATTTTATTGCTACAAGTGAAACAACATCTTTGACTAAACTTGCTCAGTTGTATATTAATGAGATTGTTTCCCGACATGGTATTCCATTATCGATTGTGTCAGATAGAGATTCTCATTTCATTTCTCGTTTCTAGCAAAGTTTACAACAAGAATTGGGTACACGTGTAAATCTCAGTACAGCTTATCATCCTCAGACCGACGGTCAATCAGAACGTATGATTCAGACACTTGAGGATATGTTGAGAGCTTGTATCCTGGAATATGGCGGTTCATGGGATTCTCATCTACCATTGGTGGAATTTGCCTATAATAATTCATATCACTCCAGTATTGGTATGCCTCCTTATGAGATGTTGTATGGACGTCGTTGTAGAACGCCCTCGTGTTGGTTAGAAACTGGAGAAAAGCAATTTGCTGGCCCAGACATTGTACAAATCACAGCTGATAAAGTGGCTATCGCACGAGAAAAGTTAAAAACTGCACGTGACAGACAGAAACAGTATGCAGACCCGCGTAGGCGCCCAGTTACATTCTCCGAGAGTGATTAGATTTGGAAAGCGAGGAAAGTTGGCACCTAGATACATTGGCCCCTTCAAAATTCGTCAAGTGGTTAATGATCAATCAGTCTCATTGGATCTTCCTCCTGAGCTTGCTGGTATTCATGACACGTTTAATATCTGTTATTTGAGAAAGTGTAATGTCGAGGATCAATCTCAGATTCTTCCGTTACCTGATTTGAAAGTCGACCAGAACCAGAAATTAGTTGAAGAACCTATTGAAATTCTCGATAGAAAAGTTACTAAACTTAGAAAGAAACAGATACCGATGGTGTTAGTGAAATGGAGACATAGTTTAGGTTCAAATTTGACTTGGGAGACCGAAGAAACTATGAAAACCAGATATACTAGATTGTTTGATAGTGTTGAGATTTCGGGGACGAAATCTCCTTAAGGAGGGGAGATTTGTAACAGCCTCTCTTTCGTTTTGATCAACGTAAGACTCAGTGATATTAGAATCCTGAGTGTGGAGACGTCAGAGGTATCGGTGAGTGGATTCAGAACTCATCATTTGATTTAGTTGTAACTATTTGGTTACAACAAGTAAACGTAGATGTGTATTAGACTGTTTAGTCTTGATTATTGATTATTGATCTACGTGGTATGTGAACCAATGTGTATTGTGTTATTGAGGTCAACGTGTAGTTGGACTTCTGGTTATTATGTGTTTTACACAGGTTTTGATTCATTTGTTGTGTTTGAGACCTGTGTATGTGTTTAATAACCAGTAGTTATCGATCTATTCTGTATTGGCCATACGGATTGACGGTAAGTGTTCTTGGGGGAATCCCCGGGTATTATGATATCCCTAGAGCCACCGATCCTCATTGAATTATGTGTGTTTACGATTAATTGGTGTAATTAGCTAGTTATGCTAAGTTGAATGGAGTGTGATGAATCTATTCACTTAGCTTTGTGCTAACCCCTCATTTTACTTCCTGCAGGATATGTTATGATTATTGTGGGTGCGGGAGGTGATTGGTTAATCAAGGGAATGTTTGACTGCGCTTTTGGTTCTCTGATATGGTTTTTGTAATAAACCTTGTTTTGTAATTTTATAATACTCCGCCTTTTGTAGTTTAAAAAGTTTGAAATTAGTGTATTTTTGGGAATTGTAAACTGTTTAATGTATTTTAAATTCATGCTTCCGTGTTTATTAATATAATATTCTTATATAGAAAGAGGGGTGTTATAAGTACTTCTGTAATTCGTATTATATATCAATATCAAGAATTCATTTAAAGTAATTGCATTTACATAAAAAAGTTAAATCGGATTTCACACGTTTAACTTGTTCGATTCGAATTAGATCCTACTACATGGACTATCTGGTGGTATAAGAGCAATTAGAGGTGATTTGTTTCAGTTTATGTGATTCTAAGAGTAATTGATTTGGTTTTTGGGTTTTTTAAAGCTCAAAATTTGATTGGACAAATTAGGATTGAAAACAGGTTAACTGAACAAGAATTGGATACACAATGGAGTATACTAATGATTAGGAGGTGTCTGTGATTAGTTGTTTGGATTTTTGATGGTTAATTTGAATTTTCAGATTTTTCTACTTTGGGCGACACTAGGAGAGTTCTGGCGACACTCTCATAGTTTTGGCGACACTAGTGACGGTTATTTTTGCGACACTTTCAAGCGACACTATATAGTGTCGCATGGTTAGTTACGATACTCTCCAGGCGACACTTATTCACTACAGGTGACTCTTTAAAAATAAAAAAATACTATGCTAGTTGGAGAGAATAATTTGTCGATTACCAAAATTTGATTTTAAGCTTACATTAACTAATTTTGGTTTGAGAAAATTTAAATTTTACTCAGAATATTTTCTCTAAATTTTGGAGGGAAAATTGTGGCTAAAATGGCTTTCTTAAAGATCCATGCGATGCTGAAGTCTTTATTTTATAAAGACTATGCTAGTTGGAAGAGTAAGTTTAAAGAATTTATTGAATTAGCTGATCCAGATTTGTTGACTTCTATTACTAAACGATATGAGAGACTGGGACTCGAAGTGATTTTTCGAGAGTTTAAAACAAGAAGTCAAATGTCCGTCGAAAAACAAAAAGCTTTTGACAAAGATAAGAAAGCGTATGAAAAACTTACCATGTGTTGACTACAATATGTGTTAACATGTTTCATAAATCAACAAACTTCTTATGATTTGTGGGAAGCTCTGTGCTTACCACACGATGTGATTTCATGTTTTAAAAATCAAGAAACATCTTATGATTTGTGGGAAGCACTTATAAAAGTTTACAGAAGAAATGATAAATTGAAGAAAAGTCCAAATGAAAGGTTAAATGAAAAGTTGATAAAGAAGGAAGAAGAGATTCCATCTTTTGAATTACAAATACTTAATATGGACACTGAACGTGACGAAACGCGTTCAACAATTGTTGGACTGGAAGAGCAGTTTTGAGAACTTGAGCAACAACAAACGGCGGTAGCCAAACTTCATAAAGATCATGATCATGCATTAAAAACTATTTAAGATCTTCGCAAGAAATTTACTGAAGTCTCTCGCTTAACTAAACCATCAGTCAAGGTTCCTAAGAAGATTTACCCGACTAAATCTTCCAAACCATGTTCGAGAATGGTTTGTGTGAAAAAGATTTCATAGTTTACTAATTATTCATTGAAAAAGAATAAGAAGTATTCTAAGAAATGACAATCAACTAGAATATTCGATCATCTAAAGGTTGATTGTTGTGATTCAGTAGCCTTTGAACGAACCAAAAGATCGGTTTCAAGATTTCAAAAGCCGACAAAAGTTTCAAAACCGACACAACCACAATCTGGTCAAACAAAATCTTTTGTATACTCAAGACAGCTGATGTTTGATCTAAGGTCTTTTCCTGTGAAAATACAAAACGATTTTGTTCCTTTCTCTCCAACATCAATTATTCCTAGAGTGCTTCCACGACGAGTTTTTAGAAAAGAAACACCGTGTTTCAATTTCAAATAGAACTCAATGTCATTGGATTATATTGACACAAATTATAAATAGTTTTTGAACCTATTGGCATCATGCTCAAATGGGTTCCTAAAGTTGTAGCGTAAGTTAGAAGACCAAGGGAGAAAATATGGAAGAAAGGAGAAAGGAAAAGAGAAAACCAGTGTCATTTCTTAATATCACATTACGATTGATTGATGATCAACAACCAATGATTGAATTCAAAGATCCTTCAAGATTAGAGTTAAAGAAGAATCTGTTGTTCAGGGGAGAATTCTGAAATTTGGTGAACAGTCAGATTCTTGAAGGTTTATGTAAAGTTGTTGACAAACGGAATGTGGTATTGTTTTATGACCATAAGCTTACGAGAATGCAAAGTTCAATGAACTTTCAAAAGGGTCATAATTTTCAAAAGAAAAAGTTGCATATATTTGTGTAAAGGAATGGATGAGCGCTGGAAGACAACTCTCTCATCAAGCTAAGGTTGAAGATTAGAAGATTTCTACAAGCTGTTGTCAAAGGGAGTTTGTTGATACATATTCGTGTGTGACAATTAGCTTGTTTAGAAAAACGACACTATTTTTATTTTAGCGACACTTGCTAGTGTTGATGCATCTTAGTGTGTCTGTCAGTTGGTCAAGTCTGTATTGTGTTAGTTAATGTAATTGAGTTAGTTAGAATTACATTTTCTGTGTTATGCGACACAAGGCCTGTGTCCCATTAGTTGTAGTTGCGACACAGTGCTTATGTCGCAATAGTGATCTATGCGACACAAGGCTTGTGTCGCATAAGCCGGCCAGTTTGTTTAGTATAAATACCCAAATGTTAGGGTTTTAGAAAGAGACTTTTTGAGAGGCTTTTCACACACTTATTCTCTGTTTTTGGCTGCTGTAATCTTTTAGAGAGAAGAAATATAAAGTTTTATTATTCCATTGTTCTACATTGTTTTAAGCTTTATATTCTTGTGATTATCTCGACCCTACGATTTGATTAAAAGATCGACATCGGGATCTACAATTGGTATCAGAGCCATTAATCTAAGGATTTTGGTGGTATCAAATCATTTTGGGTACGTTTTGATTCATATTTTGATCATTTAACGTATATTTTGGTGTTTGATTCTCATTCTAGGAGTTTTGGAGCTGACAATTGAGTTTTTAAGCTTAAAATTCGAAGGTTTTACGAAGTTTTTTGTTAAAAATTATTAGGTTTCGAAATTTTTCGATTTTGAGGTTTTTGGGATCTGACAGCGCCGTTTTGCGACATAAGCTTGCGACACAATTTAGTGTCGCTATAGGGTTTTAGCGACCTTAATTTTTGCAACATAAAGTTGCGACACAATCTTAGTGTCGCTACTAGTGTTTTTGCGACATAAGCTTGCGACACAACCTTAGTGTCGCATACTCCAGTATCAAAAAAAAAATAATAATAAATAAAAAAAAGAAAGAGTAAAAAGGCGGGAGAATTCTACAATTATCAAAATTTGAATTTGAGCTTCCCGTCGACTAATTCTAGTTTGAGAAAATTTTCATTTTTCTCGGGCGAAATTCCAAAAATTTTTGGAGGGAAAATGTACCCGCAACATCTAGTATATTTGAAGGCCTTGTTCTATAAAGACTTTGCGAGCTAGCAGGAGAAGTTTGAAGAATATGAGAGACCAACTCTCATTAGTCCAATGTCAGTCGTAGAACAAAAAGCTTTTGACAACGACAAGACAGCACGTGAAGAGATTATTATGTGTGTACCAAAAGATGTGGCACAAGATATTCCACTTTACAAATATAAGGATACATCTTATGAATTGTGGAAATCACTTGAAGAAACCTACGGAGGAAAAGATAAACAGCAAATTCAAGAAGATCCAAGCGTTGAAGTGCATGATTTGAAAGTTAAAGTTTCAAATCAACAAATTGAAATCGACAGTTACAAAACTGAAATCAATTTACTTCGCAAAGAAAAGGCTGCAGCTCAAAGTGAAGTTTTAACATATCAATGCAAGCTCTCAAGTTTTGAAGCATCTTCCTTGAGGTTAGATCAACTGCTTCATTCTCAGAAAAAGGATACGAAATCTAAAGCTGGTATCGGATATACATCAATACCGATCAAGGATGAGTTTGTTGAAATTGTTCATGAAGTAGAAGAATGTGATGTACCAACACAACAGATTAACAAATCCGATGTCAAGCCTGAAAATCACATCATCACTAATGAGTATATTGTGGCTTCTAAACAAGGGAAATCTAAACGCGAAGCAAGAAGTGATAAGTTGAATAAATGTTCAGACAAAGGGATAAATGAGAAGCTGATAAAGAAGGAAGAAGAGATTAAAGCTTTCCAACTTCAAATACTTAACATGGAAACTGAACGTGAAGAAATGCGTTCAAAAATTGTTGAACTTGAAAAGCGAATTTTAAAATTTGAGCATCTAACCAAACCTCAACTCTCTCACTTAACTGAACAACAAGTCAAGGTGACTAAGAAGATTTACCCGACTAAGTCTTCCAAACCATGTTCAAAAATGGTTTGTTCGAAAAAGATTTCACAGTTTACTAATTATTCTTTGCAAAAGAATAAGAAGTATTCTGAGAAATCACAATCAACCAGAAATCTTGATCATCATAAGGTTGATTGTTGTGATTCCATAGCCTTTGAACGAATCAAAAGATCGGTTTCAAGATCTCAAAAGCCAACAAACGTATTGAAACCGACACAATCGGAATCTGGTGAAACAAGATCTTTTGTATATTCAAGAAAGCAAATGCTTGATCTTGCACCATCTCGTCGTATGGTGGTACAAATGCAAAGAGATTTTGTTCCTTTCTCCCCAAGAATGGTTCTACCAACAATGGTTCCACGAAAAGTTATTAGATATGAAACATCACGTTTCAATTTCAGATGGAACTCAATGTCTTTGGATTATATCGATGCAACTAAATGGCTTTCGAAAAAGAAGAGTCCTATTGGCAGCGTGCTCAAATGGGTTCCTAAAGTTGTTGCTTGAATAAAAGACAACGATTGATTCTGCTGTTCAGGGAGGGTAATTATTAAATTTAGTGAACAGTCAGATTCTTGAGGAAATTGTTTGATAATCCGATTCGCTTTAACGAAAGAAATGCTGTGAATAAGAAGTTTGCGTTTCAATTTCAGCGGATTGTCAACATTTGTATAACACATGGAATACATGCTGGCAGTGTATTTCCAACAGGCTGGGTTTAATTGAAGATTTTAAAGACCAAGCTGAAGACACGGGGGAGTTTGTTGATGCATCTTAGTGTGTCTGTTAGTTGGTCAAGTCTGTATTGTGTTAGTTAATGTAATTGAGTTAGTTAGAATTACATTTTCTGTGTTATGCGACACAAGGCCTGTGTCACATTAGTTGTAGTTACGACACAGTGCTTATGTCGCAATAGTGATCTATGCGACACAAGGCTTGTGTCGCATAAGCCGGCCAGTTTGTTTAGTATAAATACCCAAATGTTAGGGTTTTAGAAAGAGACTTTTTGAGAGGCTTTTCACACACTTATTCTCTGTTTTTGGCTGCTGTAATCTTTTAGAGAGAAGAAATATAAAGTTTTATTATTCCATTGTTCTACATTGTTTTAAGCTTTATATTCTTGTGATTATCTCGACCCTACGACTTGATTAAAAGATCGACATCGGGATCTACAGCTAGTATCGCTTGTAGCGACACTAGTAGTGTCGCTTGAAGCGACACTCACAGTTTTGCCTGTTGTTGTGCTGGAATAGTATATATACATCAATGTCGTTAAGGTTTTTTGTTAAGGTTTTCAAAACTAATTTCTGAGTTTAGTTGAGAGAGTTGAGCTTATATTGTAAAGTTCTTATGTAATTCGTATTGTATATCAATATCAAGAAGTCATTTGATGTAATCGCATTTACATAAACAATTTAAATCGGATTCTGCACGTTTAACTTGTTCGATTCGAATCATATCCTACTACACGGACTATCAACAACTTAATAGATTCAAACACCTCATCTGGCAAAGCCATGCCCATGATGATTTTAGCTTGCTTATCTAGTCCTAATTTTCTGTCTCGTTCTAACCATTGAGTTACAAGCTTGGGTGCTAACATCTCCGGTGTTGTAGCAGTAGCAGGGACTGCATGTACAATGGTAGTAAATGTAAGATCCATTGGTTATGACATCGCAAAGTCTATCATTAGTGAGATCGAAAAACATCATCATCTGGGACATCTAAGTTTCAAATATGTGACGGATCAAAAGCTGGAGGTTTGGTTGTAGAACCATTACCTTTTGATATGAAGAATCTACGCAACTATAATTGACAAACTCTATCATAGATCTGGTTAATTAATTTAAACCAACTCAGCTCTAATACTAATTATTGAACCCAATAATCACTTATGAGTTAAGTGAGTTTGGATTCACAATATATAGCTTGAATTGTAGAGGGCGTAAATAAAATTTAACTTTTAATTTTAGTATTTTAAAAATCTTAATAGAATTTTAATAGTTTCAAAACACTTATTCAAATAACAGAGTATCAATTGTAAAGTACAAAAGCCGATAACAAGAAGTACATTGAACATATAACTTGAATGATGAATTTATTAATCACAAATTACATCAAATTATTGAATGCGGAATAATCTAAGCCAAGGCAAAAGATTAATTCAATACAATTACAAGTTACTGTAGCACTCACTCCAATAATAGAAAACTGAATAGACAAGTTATTCTATTCATTGATGACTCGAGATTGCACTTAGAAAAACTTTATCATTGACTCACAAGTGATAAATGCAATTCGATAAACGTCTAAGTACAATATGTCACCTTATTTATAGACAAGATATTTCCCGTAGATATCTCCTGAATTCTAGGAAAATAGAATGACACGTGTCATTGTCTGATTGACTTCCTTCTAACTGACAAACGATTAAAAGGAATATTATGTGGTCGCCTTCTGATTATGCTTCTTTGTGTGTTGGATTCCTTCCAATCACAATCAAGTATGAGACATACATTTCATCCTTGTGAACCTGAAGGTTGCTGATGTAATGTTGATTAGGGACCCTACACAAGCGAGTGGTAACATGACGAGGCTCTATTCTTTATTACCTAAGTCGTTAGAGGAAAAAGAAGTTTCCCCACTCACTGCGAGTGATTACATTTTATTCCAGTGATATCTTCCAGTGATTACATTTTATTCTTCAACAATGACTATTGTGTTTATTGATTGCATAATTAAATAAATCTCTTCTGCATACCAGGGAGAAGAATACACATAGTTGAGATTATTTACTTAGCAGTGATCTTCTTCTTTTTTAATTGACTTCGTCTTCATAACATTGACTAGGTTGACTAGCGATTAGTGACTCAATATACAATTTAGGAGTTTTGACTTCATTATTTTCAATGGTGTACTCAAGTAACTAAGTTGGTCAGTGAGCAATAATTCAACGCATAGTTATTAAAACTTAATTAATAGATAAGAGGAAAGTTCAAAAAAGGATCCTAAAAAACTAAATAATGGGAGAACCAATAGGATTGCTCCATTTCAAATATTCATTTCCATTTTTTTCTTTAAAATTAAATATCTCACAAACCGTACATCAATAAATTATAAAAGTTACACCATTGAAATCAGCATCATTTTATCTTAATTAGAGATCTTACATTATATAATTTCGACGAATTTTTTTTCCTATTTTTTAATGGGTTTTAAAAGTTCGTAATGTTAAATCACATATGATTTAAACACTAAACAATAATCACGCGCGATTATATCTACAATCACATGTGATATTAAATAATTATCATATGTAAATTATCATACATCAATAAGTTAATTATCAAAGATCAATTTTTAGTTAAAAATCACATGTGATTATATACCAAATCATATGTGATTATATGTCAAATCATATATGATTAAATATCAAACTAGCAATCACATGTGATTTTTATTAAAAACAAACACAATTTTTAAAATTTTATTTATAATATTAATGTGAATAAATATTAAGTTGTAATCATGTGTTATAAAAGTATACTATGAATAAATAATCGCGTATCAATTTTAACTTTGTATCATAAATCACATTTGATTATATTTTAAGACCTGTAAAAAAAATAAGTTTGTCAGAAGCATAGCTTGTGAGATCTCTAATTAAAGATACAAAAATGTTGATTTCGAATATGTAATTTTTATAATTTATTGGCATACAGTTTGTAAGATATTTAATTTAAAAAATTAAAATGAAAATGAATTTTGTAATAAAATGAAGAGATTCTATTACTTCTCTCATTTTCCACTTTTTTTTATCATTTTTATTTAAACTTACTCCTAATTGATAAAATCTTAGTATGCTTTTACTATTTCTTTAACCGGTCGTCTTAATAAATTGTATCTAAATTGATGTTAATATACCTTACCGATATTAAATTAATTAGTCACACCAACTTATACACGTTTTCAACCAATGATATATAAAATGCAAACATATATGGTTATAAGACTTCAACTACTACGTATATAATCTATAGCAGTCATCTAACTGGACAACGTCGAAATATAAAAATAGTTAAAATGAGACGGAGGAAGTGGTAAATAAATATTAAGTATATGTTTTTGAGACCCTACAAATTTTTTTATAAAAGTAATAAATATGGTTATAATAATACATATGATATAAAAATAATTTTAACTGACATTTTAATATTTATTAAAGATAAATAATTATAAGATTATATATAAGCGAAAGTAATTATACTATATTAACTTTTATATTACTATGGTAGTAAATCCATGATCTTAATAGTCCGTAACAAATAAATAATATTAATTAAATTAAATACAAATTCATGGTTAGCATTCATGCTTTATAAAGTATATTAAAATCCATCTGTCTAATTAAATACTAAGTATGTGCATAAATCTAAAGAAAAAAAAACGAAATATCATTAATTATCAATTTTAAAAATTAACTATTAAAAGTATAAGTACTATAAATGAACTAACGGTTTGTTGACAACATATTACCTAAAAATTGACGGGACAAAATATGACATATCGGGTCAAATACTCCATAATAAGTTTGAATATTAATTTCTACAATCTATAATCCAATAATAATAGTTCGTGTACAATTTCTTTTGACAATTGACCCAATTTATTTGAAAAGAAACTAATCAGTGGTCCCATTAAACTAAGATAGGAAACTTTCTTGTGGTGATAACATATAATGCAAATTGTGCAAAATAGGGTTGGCTCTCATACCAAATTATTGTCTTGAAACGTTATCAATCACTTCACATGATCTTTACCTCCTAAATCCCACAATAAATACAAAAAACCACGTACACCCTCACGGTACACGTGGCTACATCATACTCATTGCTTTCAGTTTTTCTATACATTTCAACCACAAATTACTTATATTATTATTATCTCCACTAATCAAATGGTATCTTCAAAATTGGAGCCGTGGCATTACCTAAACGGGAAAGTTGTGATGGTCAATCGAGTGTCATCCGGTCTTCGTCGACACTACAAGAAAAATATGCTAATACGACGAAGGGATTTTGCGATGACGATTTACCGTCACACAAAGTCACAACAGGACAAAATTTTTTGACTCTGATCTTAAAAACTTTGGATTTTTTCTTTTACGACGATGCTATCATCGCAAAATCAATAATCCGTAATAAATATCAATCAAATACGAATTCATGGTTACCATTTATGCTTTATAAAGTATATTAAAATCATCTATCTATCTAATCTAATCTAATTATAATTATAATTAAATATTAAAATATGTGCATAAATCCAACGAAAATATTGCACAAACAAAAATAAAATATTATTATTATCGACTTTAGAAATTAACTATCAGCAATATAAATAAATTAACCGTTTGTTTACAATTCTAGCAATATACTATTTAGAAATTGAGGGGACAAAATATGACATGTCAGGTTAATACTCCGTAATAAATTTGAGAATTGATTTATAAAATCAACTATCAGATAATAATAGCTCGTTTGCATTTAATTATTTAAAAAGAAACTAATCAGTTGTCTCGTTAAACAAAATAGGAAACTTGCTTGTTGTGATTATGTATGATGCAAATTGTGCAAAATAGGGTGGGTCTAATACCAAATTATTGTCCAAATCTGTTATCAAAAGATAAAAATCACTTCACATGATCTTTTCCTCCAAAATCCTAAAATAGATAATAATATTGTTTTCTTATTATTATTATTATAATTATAATTATTATAATTATAATTATTATCATTATTATTATCTCCAATAATCAAATGGTATCTTCAAAATTGGAGTCGTGGCATGACCTAAAGGGGAAAGTTGTGATGGTCACCAGAGCGTCGGCTGACGTTACAAGAAAAAAAGGCTAATACGATGGAGGGATTGCTTGTCGCAAAAAGTCACAAAACAAAAAAATTATGTTGCCTTGTGACTTTTATCTCAAAAACTTTTGACTTATTCCTTTGCGACGATGCTTTCATTGCAAAAGTCGTCGCAATTTTGATATTTTAGTTTTATATTAGATTTTTCCTTTTGGCTTCAAAATCAATTATTTTCTCACATAAGCTTTGCTATGACGTATCGTCGAAAAAAAATTTCATTTGGCTTCAAAACCAATTTTTTTCCCGGGTTGGCTTTTGTACTTCTGCGAAGACCAAATTGTCCATAAACCCATTTTAATTTTTTCGTTTGGCTTTTGCAACGACATACTCATCGATAATTCCTTTAGTCAAAGGTCAACATGTAATAAATGGATCACTACTAAAAATAAAGAATTATTAAAAAAATAGAGCATTTTCTAGATTTGTTAAAGTTAATGGGTCACTACGAATAATTCTTGTTTTGTTACTTTTAGGTGTTAATGGTGGCGGAGGTGACTCAATAAATAGGGAGTTCCGATCATGTGAGCGAGGAGGCTATAACAATGAAAGTAATGGGGATCCATCATGGACATAATCGTGGACGGGGTAGAAATGTGTCAAGTGAGGCATCAAGTTCAAGTTCAAGTTCAAGTGTTGCGTCATAAGCACCGATGATGTATATCCAACAAAAAGTCAATGAAATGTTCCAGACTCAACAAAATTGTAACAAGACCCAAGTTGATTATTTGGCTTCTATATGTGTCGCCTTAAAACAACTTGACATACAAGTTCCACAACTTTTGATTTTTCATCCCTTCACTATGCAGGCCTTTAAGAAGAAGAAGAGATGATGAAGAAGAAGACGAGGATGAGTAAGTTGGTTTGTGGGATGATTTTCTCATTTAGGAAGTTTGTGAACATTTGTAATCGTGTTTTGAACATTTGATCGATTTGTATGCTTCTTGGAATAATTGAATATTCAAAATAGTTGTTTAGTTGTTTGCGTATTTGTGTTTTGAATTAGAAAAATGTGAAAACACGGGTAAAACCTGGGAAAACTGCAAAAACAACTAAAACATGTCAAAATTACAGTACCCTTTTGCAACGACAAATGACCATTAAGTTACAATACCCATTTGCGATGACATTGTCGTCGCAAAATCTTTTTTATTTATTTAAAAATATCAAATATAAAAAAGCCTATGCGACGACGGTGTCGATACAAAAGGATTTAATTTCAATTTGTTTTTTTGGTCAAGAAATTAAATTGTGGGCCCATGTTGTTGTCGCAAAAAAGCAACACATATGAGCTCGCAGCGACGACTTTTTTGCGACAACATGTCGTTGCAAATGGGTATATAGTGAGGGACTTTTATTTTTTGCAATTGTCCAAAATATTTAAAAATAATACAAGTAATTTGTGTAGATTTGGCTAAAGTTGGCTGCATAATCATTGATGTCGCTCGTCGTATCGAGCGACTCCTGTCTCTTTGCAACGAGATCAACGGACTCAGTGACAATGTACAAGCGGTGGCAGTGGAGCTTGATGTTAGTCCTAATGGTTAAGTTATTAAAGCCTCCATGAAAAGGGCGTGGGAGGCCTTTGGGTGTATTGGTGGTTTGATTAATAATGTGGGTGTTAGTGGTATGTGATCGATATGATGGTAGAAGATTTGAGTTATAGAATACTAGTCGGGATCTCGTGCAATGTGCCGATTATGAATATAAAATATGATAATGGTCGATAGTGACAGTCGTCTTAATGATAATGATTGTAAAGCTTTATTTTAATTGTTATTTATTTTATATTTCAAATAAAGATAATTATGAGGTGTTTAAGCAATTAAGTATAGATTGATTTGATTTTTGAGTTTCTATATTTATGTATTATTGAAATGGGTATAAATGTAATTTCTGATCTTCCAATTTTTAAACATTAAGCGTTATAGTTAAATGTTTTATAAGGGTTTAAGATAATGTCTTATTTTAAGTAACAATATTTGATTTTATAAATAAGGGTTATAATGTTTTTATTACCTACATTATCAATACATTCACTCATTGCTCATCTAGATCAATATTTGCATGCTAGTTTTACGGGTTAAATTCTATATTGTAAATAAATTCATGTAAATTCGTATATGAAAAAAAGTTATTTAAAAGAATACTTAAACTAAAGGGGCTAGTTATATAATGCAGGTTCTAAAAATGACATATTTAACAAACATAAAGGACTACCATACTAGGGATAATGACTGTTTTTGACAAATAGAAATAGTTATGGGCACATCTAGAAAACCAAAAATCTTAATTATAATTAAATATTGACTTTTGAATTACTATAAAAGAAACTTAATCAATATTCCAAATTCTTTCATAATATTCTATTTTAATTATATATAAAGATTTTTATATTTTAGGTCATGTTGTAAGGGTTAGTAGTCATGTTGTAATTGTTACATTTCTTGTCTAAAAGTTAATATATATATATATATATATTATAGGGAAATGATCCATAGGGGAGTTTCAAATCTTGGGGAAGGAGGGAAACAAATCTTAGCCCTTGATTTTTTCATAAATAAATGTTTTTAACATTCATTTGTGATGAATGTTAAATTTTAAAATTATTTGTGATTTTTAAAATTCATTTATGATGAAATCAAGGGTTGAGATGTGCTTCCCTCCCCTAATATCTTTGCTTCCCTCTTGATCCCCACCGTATATATTATATTATATAAATTGTAGCTAATTTCTCAATTTCTATTTTAATAATTAGGTTTTGATTTTGTGGTATTTTTAACTCTGTATTAAAAATATTTATTACATATTAGTAGACATCCGCGTAAAGTAGCGGAGTATTTATTCTATTTAGTGATTTTATGAATATGTATTTCAAATGTACACTTGTTTATTTATGAACTATATTGCACTTTATTTAATATACAATTATATTTTAAATATCTATGTCGTTTTCAAAATTAAGTAACGATAGATTGATCAATTTCGTTGAAGATAGGGGTATTTATGTTATTTTCATTCTTTAAACATTTAACTTACTAAGAAAAAGGGTTAAACCCTTTATAAGGGTGTAACATATGTCGTTTTCAAAATTAGGTAATGGTAGATTGTTCTATTTCGTTGAAGTATTTATGTCATTTATATTATTTAAACATTTAACTTATCAAAGAAAAAAGTTAAACCTTTTATAAGGATGTAAGATGAATTAATTTTTTTAAGGAGTGCTCTTTTGATCCGAAAGGTGAGACTGTTGCATGTATTTGTTGAATTGGTCCGCTTATTGTTAGAACTAGTAGAACACTTGTACTATCGAAATGAAATTATTACAACTTATAAATTTGAATGTTGACATTTCTCTTTCAGCAAACATCCTGAAAAATTTTTGAACACATTTTTAATATTATTGTCCAAACTATGCCCCGGTCAATTTAAAAGTTATGACTATTGATTCGGTACATTTATATAATATATAATGTATATTCAAAAGATATTGAGAAGTATTAATGATTGAAAGGTACAATTAGAGGTATTAGTGTATTGGTTTATTACTATATTTAATTTAATTAATAAAGTTAAAGTCCACTTATATAATAGTTAGTGATCGAATTATTAAAGATAAAACAGCAATCTTCAATTTTAAATAGTGTAAAGCACTGAGTCATATAACTAAATAATTTTAATTTATAATAGTTTATAAATAAAATAATAATAAGTAGTAGGCACCATCCGGTTATTCCTCCGAAAACATTTGTTGTCAACGTAGTGGCTCTTAATCTCTTATAACGTATGTAAAATAAAAGATGGGATTATCTAACTTATGC
Source organism: Logfia minima (assembly GCA_963921325.1). Classification (NCBI taxonomy): domain Eukaryota; kingdom Viridiplantae; phylum Streptophyta; class Magnoliopsida; order Asterales; family Asteraceae; genus Logfia; species Logfia minima. Next base: position 18,934,765 of record OY992763.1, on the reverse strand, counting down.
CATTAGAACACATGTCAAGAATCATTTAATAAAATTCAATTTTTCATAACTAATATGAATAGTTGAAAATTAGTGAATTTAATATATGAATATTACAATATATTTAATGAAGTTTAATATATGCTCTTAATCAGGATATAAGTTAGCAAAGTCCATATATATACATAATATTCATATGCATTATTCTTACAACAAATAAACCTAATAACTTAATCGGTCATTAATAATTTATATAAACAAAAGAATAACTTCTTTGCGAAGTTGGATTTTGTTAAGTAGACGATTCAAGACAATTTTTTGAAACAAAAATATTATTTTTGTCTTCTTTCATATAGTATACATTTTCTTTCATGTATATATCTAGAATCTAGGAATGGAGATGAGTTTGTTGGAAAGAATGATATGATGGATTTTTATGTACTTGTTTTCTTTTATTTATTATTATTGTTTTTTATTTTATTGTTTTTGTTTGTATAAGGATGTACAAATAAAAATTCGAAGAATATTTGTATAATGCAGCGAAAAAAGTTTATATTACATAATGTAATATTATGTTTTCTGAAATATTTAAAAAATCAAAAACTACATGACAGTACACGAACAATACTGTTTTGTAAGTAAGAAAATTACTAAATTTTCAAAAAACAATTGTAGCAAAATAACCAAAGTTAAATATATCATAATATGTCATTGCAAACTTGATGGTCCGATTGCAAGTTGCGAGTGCCGAGTTTCGAGTGCCGAGTTTCGAGTTCCTAATAAACAGGTTGCGAGTAGCGGAATCGTTTGTTGAGTCTAGAGGTTGAAGTTTCTCTAATTTTTTTTATTTTTTTTTCTTTTGATATTTAACATGATCTACTTTAAATGGTAATTCTAAAAAATATCTCAAATGTATCATATAATATAGTAGTTTACAGATATAGAGAAGTTTAAGTTATAATTAAATGTCATATATTAATTAGTTTATAGTTTAATAATGATTGTATTGATGAGAATTTAATAATTAATAATTAGACGTATGTTAATTAAATGTCGTAAATTAATTAGTTTATGGTTTAATAATGTTTGTATTATGATAATTTAATAATTAATAATTAGAGGTATGTTAGTCATTTTTATAAATTTAAAAAAAAAACTCTTAGTAAATATATATGTAAAATAGTAAAATCTATCTTAAAAAAATATATTAAAATATATTATAATATATTTTAATATGGATACATCAAAAATTATAACAAAAAACCATAAAGGCTGTTATTAAATTGCCGGTTAATGACACTCATGCATAACAAACTAAGTACTAATTAAACGATAATAATTTATGCATATCTAAACATTTTGATGGTAACACTTAAAATGTCACTGAAACCCCATACATGTATGATATATATTTGAGGGAGATTACTATTGGGTACATATTCATCGCGAGCAATATTTGGTACGCCTGTATTCAGTTTTGGCCAGCTTGTTGTCATGTGATATATTTAAGTCAACTATAATAAGCTAGTTTTATATCATTCTAAAATAGCAATTGGTCATATATAGTTTTTTCTTTTAAGTCACGTGGTCTATTGACTTTCTATGATACCTTGCAAATAAATAGTTAACAAGTTGTTTAAGAACTTTGTATTATTGTATCATTGGCCACGTACAAGACGTTAGAGGAAACTATAACAACCGAAGGAAAGAAACAAGATCGGTAAGTACCAACTAACACTTGTTATTATTCTTATATGATATAATTACAAGATAAAATATGATATGATGCTTTAAATATAAGTAAGCTCCAATAAACACCTTATTATTGCATCTTTTTGCACTTGTAAACAGGGTGGCCAGTCAATAGGCTGTTCTTTGACCAAGTCAATTCATCAAAAGTGAAGCATTTTAGACACATGGGTCTCTATCCTCTTTTGATTTTAAAACATCTACTGTTGTGATCTATGGTAATAAATAAGGGTTGTTAGAATATTACAAGCATTAACTATAAAGTTGTTTCTTTAAATAATTTTGAGGATTATGACCCTCCTAAATTTAGTTAAAGTATCTTGTTCCTGTCATTGAATCTATGCGCCATTTTAAGCTTTATCGACGTTTGTTTACAGGTATTGTGCAGAGTCCGTTAGATTTAAGTAAAGAAGAATGGTATAGTACCGTGAGAACAAACTTAACCGGAACATGGTTGGTGACCAAGTACATTTATAGACACTAGTAAAGTACCCGTACTATGTGATGGTACCGAGTTAATAATAAATGTTATTTTATGACGGCGATAATGGTACTCAGCATGTTAAACCAATAAGGCATATGTCTATTTACAAACACAGTGTTCAATTTTGTTGTCGTCATAAAGATGTAGCATAATAAAAGACTTACGTTTTGAAAGTCAAAGTAGCATACACACAATAAAATAAAAGAAACAACGGTAATAATATATTTAACTATCACACTAAGTGGTCGAATATAACTCACTTAATGACATAAATAAAAAATTAATGCATGAAAAAGGTTAAAAGAGAAAATTAAATTTGTGTTTATAAAAATGTAGATTATAATCGTTAACAATCACATTTCTACGCTTCACAATCTCGTAAAACTTCTCGATACACCACATTTGAAATGTATACTCCTTGAGTAAATGTTTTGACATGTTTAACCAATACATTTGTATTGTCACGTGAGGTACCTTTAGATAGGGAGACGTAAAGTTGGCCATGCGAGAATACCGAATCTGGTAAATAAACACCAAAGTTAGGGATAGTTTGACCCCGAGCTTTATTAACTGTCATTGCAAAGCTAAGTCGAACGAAAAACTGTTTTCTCTTCAATTTGAATGGGAACATGTCATCTTCTGAAGGACCTAGAGGGATTCTCGGCAAAAACACTCCTTTTCGGCATGTTGACCAACGACTATTTCTGCATCGATGGCGTCGGGTTGAAAGGCTCAACATATTAATCTTATTCCATTACATAATTCATTTGATGGATTGATATTTCGTAACAGTATAATGGGACATCCAACTTTCAGTCGAAGGGAATGAGGGGATACTAACATTTAGAGAGTTTAGGAATTCCATAAGATAGAAGTTGTTTCGATCATCTTCTGCTACGTCAAAACTGTAGTAAATTTTTTCGTCTCCACAAAATCTATCGATCATCTTATCATTAATCTTGTCTACATTCTCATTTTTTGTCGATAATATTGCCTTGGAAGTTATATAATCCGAAGAATTTGCGTTGAGATGCAAAGAAGGAAAGACTGCATGAATCAAAGCATCTTTTGATTCATCCTCGTTAGTATAGGGAATGGCCATACCATCAGGTATGCGGATAAATTTTTCTTCAATCGCCTTTTAATCTCCATCCCCGACTCGCAAAAGAAAATCTAAAAACCATGGATCGGTACGTGCTCTCATATTTATAGTAAACACATATTTTTAATGATAGACCAAAGTGGTGACATTCGTAAGCTAGAGTTGATAATTCGTGCTCTGGTTCCGCGTCTCACGACTGGCAACACCTGTCTAAGATCACCTCCCAATACCATTATCTTCCCACCAAAGGGGAGTCTTACCCCTGCAATATCTTGCATTGTTCGATCTACTACCTCCACATGCCTTTTAGTCATAGATACTTCATCCCATATGGTTAATTTGGCAAACTTAAGTAGTTGAGCAGTTCTACTTTATTTTTTAATGTTTCACACGGAGTTATTACCAAGATTGATGAGAATCTTTAATCGCGAGTGAGTTGTTCGTCCTCCTGGCATGTTATTTACTACAGCACCTGACAAAGCAGTTGCGAGTGCAATATGACCACGGGAACGTACCACGGCAAGTAAAACTTCGTACAAAAATGTTTTCCCAGTTCCTCCAAGACCGTCTATGAAGAAAACTCTTGGACAATCTTCATCTATGTGCTTCATGATGCTATCATATGCTGCTTTTTGATCATAATTAAGGTAATCTCTATCATGTAGGTGATCGTCTTCCACAACTATGGAGTGCTCCTCTTGCAGCTCACGGTAGTCTGTAGATTGTATATTGATATCCGCAGTTATTTTTGGAAGATCAAAATCATCAAGACTCTTGCTCATAGACTGAAGAAATACCCCGATATCTGTAAGTACCATATTCTTCACTCGCTCAAGGCTACCACAATGCCGCCTATAGTCTTCTGACAGCGAATTGAAATGGTCATTCCATAATGTTCTGACATCTCTGGGCTTACAAAAAATTAGTATAGTCGCGAATAGACTTTTCATAGCACTTGGAAACTGGAAAACGGCAGCCTCCATTAGACACTGTGAGATGTTGTGGTCATTCTCTATTAACCATCTCTCTAGAGTTGCTTGTCGGAACCTGGAGTATAATGCTCTGTTCACTATATAAAGATGTTCAAAGCATGTAGGCCCTTTAACATGGGACAGAAGTACGCGTAGGTAGTATAGCTCTCCTTCATATAGGTTTGCAGAAATCAGGCGCCCCCTCATTCTTTGACCTTTTCGAAGATGCCAACGACGTTTCTTAGCGTCCCATGTAAATCGTTTTGGAAAATCTTTATATAAACATTCCATCGCAACCGCATTCACTTTATTCATATCGAAAAATGCAGTCAACATTGATCTTTTATCCCTCTTTTTGTCGGCAATATCAATCATTGTATCACTATCTTTGAATCTAACTAACTGTTTATTCGGTAGATAAAGATGTAATGCCATGACATAAGGGTGAATTTGAGAAAGGGGAAAGCCAAAAATCCTCCACATTGCCTCAGGAGATGACACATAACTTACATCTTGAAAACTCTTTATCTCGTTAACTGTCAGATCTTCTCCATCAAGAACGATATGGATAGCCTGTTTTTCATGACCTTTGTAAACGTATCTGAATAGACCTCAACATTCATGTTACAGCAAAACATCATTAGAAACTTTGGATTATACGAGACAACATATCTGTTATCGACAGTTTTAGTCCGTACGTTGACCGTGATTCCATTGTCTCTCCAACGATACAATGGATATCAGTCGTCACCTTGTATCGTGGTTTCATTGAATTGTCTAGGTGTCACACTCCGCTAAAGCGGAAACACGAGATGTAACAGTACAATGATTTCACAATCGAAAATTACAAAAGGTCACCGTTCAACGGTCTACAATTAATACATTACATAACGTCTTACAAGCGTTTACAACACAAAAGTAAATAATCTAAATATGCGATTACATCCAAAAGAGACAAAAATCTCGTAACGCTACAGCAGCATAGATCATACAATGGGTTTAGCTTTAATAGACAAGTTGTGACTAATTCCTGAAAAGCATGTAAAATAAACAGGTCAACTATGAAACATAGTTGGTGAGTACACAGGTTTTGTGAAATGAAGACCCTTTCCAAGAGTTTACAAATCTAGTTTAAAAGTTCCACGTTACTACGTGATTAGTTTGCAAAAGTTTAGTGCCGAGGCTCATACAAAGACGTTAATCATCCGATAAGTTCTTAAAATCAATTTTTAGGATAATCAAATGCTATTGGGCGAATAATTATGAAGTAATTCATTATAACTAGGCTCATTTAAGAGCGAAACTCACTTGATAGTTAAATTCATTTGAGATTCGATGTTTTGTTCGCAAAAGAGGTTTAATTAAGTACGAGATTCATTAAGGAGCGATTCCCTTTTTGTACTCAATTAAAAGTCGTGATTCATTTATAACGCCACGCTCATAATTTCGAAGGAATATTCAATTCGCGTTTATAAAACTCAAGATTGTTTAATATGTTCAAGTTATGTCTATAAAACTCATAATGTAGTATTTATTAAGTTCATGTTAGGTTTATAAAGTCAATGGATCATCAAATCAATATCAAAACGTTTATAACCTCGACGGATTATTATGTTGAAGTTCATAAGAATGCGAGGCGTTATTATGAAACCACGTTTATCATATTCCAAAACCACAATGATCTAATATAAAACTCAGGTTATAGATATTATAGTTTTAAAGAAATATCGTTTCAAATGACAAGTCATTGTAAAGCTCGGGTCGTAAGTTTATTGTTTCAAAGAAATATTGTTTCAAATGAAAAAGTCATTGTAAAGCTCGGGTCGTAAGTTTATAGTTTCAAAGAGTTGTCATTTCAAATGTCAAAACGTTATACGTTTATAGTCGTTTATGAATTTCTATGCTATTACGTTATAATGTCTATAGTCACAATCAATTATTATGCTTGAGTCCACAACCAAACCTACAACCGATAAACCTTTGCCCCAAAGAAAGATGCCCTATCGTTGGCATTTAGGATGATGGGATGCACTCACGTGGCCGCGTGAGTGGGGAGGTGGTCTCGCTCCCAAATAGTACTATTCATATGCATCATTTGGCTCATATAGAGTTAATGGTCGTGTAGATATACCGGGGACTTTAGTTACGATACAAAAAAAAACATATAATCATGTTCGTATAAACTTCAAGCATTCAAGAAGTTATTCGTAATCAATACAATATTTTAACCATGTCAAGTATTCGAAAGTAAGCATAACATATAGCATAGCATAGCATTTGTAAAACGAGCATAGTATAAGCAAAGCATTCGTAAATCAAGTATATCATAAGTATAGTTTTTGTAATCCAAATATAGTAATTAAATCATATAGCATGCTTTTCACCCCAAAACATTTAAGTAAAACGTTAAAAAGAGGGGCTGTGTAAACTCACAGATTGAGCGTGAGCATACGGATGGATGTAATGCGCGTGTCGACCGGGTATGACTCCTATCCAAGTCCTAAGAATACAAGGTTTCTAATTAGTTTCTCGACTAATATGGTTTGTTAGGATTTCTTAGCTATCTAATTAAATTACAAAGTGCCGCTAAAGTTTGAATTTCCATTTAATTTACGTTGTCGGTAATTGTTCGAGTTGTGAACAAAATAATGGAAATATATGTATACAACATCTAAAAATTACCAAACTTGGTATGAAACATGAAATATAGTTCACAAATTTTCTGTGAAAATTTGGGGATTTTTAGACCTATGGATTATTTATAATCATTTTATGTCTAAAAAGTGGGATAAATATGGGAAAAATAGTAATTATCCACGAAAATTCTGGAATTTTTACCAGATCAGTTTCTACCAATTTTTAGATTTTTGTAAAAGTTTCAAGCCGTTTTGAGCACTGAAACTTTGGTTTCTAACATAATGCGTTTAAACGAGACGTTATTCGGAAAACATATCAAAACACATCCAAAGAGTGTGAAATTTTGAGGATAGTGTCATTTTCTGAGGAAAATGACACTGGCATTTTTCCATAATTATTTTGTGTCCAAAAGTATTTTTCATGATTATTTCACCTTTTATAGGCTTTATTTGCATTAATTTGGGAAAAATACTTATGTTTTTCCAAAAATTGACATTTTTATTTTCAAGACTCTTTTCATGATCTAGTTACTGAGAAAAATAATCCCCAAAACTTTAACACGTTTTACCTAACACTTATGCATTTTTGAATCATCACAACACAAGTATTTACAATTTACAAGATTACAACAATGCATGAAATCATGCATTTTCTAAAAATATGAGATAAACAAGATAAATTACTATCTTTTTATTCTACTGAGATACACTTGTTAGAAGTCTAAAAACAATTTTTTTTTAGATTTATTTAACACCTTAAGTCCCATGGACATGTATCACAACAAAAATGCTCACAGGAAGGTTGCTGTTTGCGCATCAGTTTTGTGTGATACATTTGGAGGTCAAATACTCAATGGATTTGAGTGAGACCAGTGGGGTTTTAAAGGTAAGACAATAAGCTAAATTCCAGAAGAAAAATCACGATTTTTGGACTATTATTAACTGAGTTATGGTCGATCAAAGTAGGGTCAAAATCTGGACAAATTACATGCATGACAAAGTGATCTTTTTGGTGTGATTTCACTACCAAACGATTTTTAGACCTCATTCAAAGATTGAAGTCTTGTCTTTTATGCATGAACATGTGTTTTACAGAAACATAAACATATTTTAACATTTTAACCATTTATTCTAGCAAGAACATGTAAATAAACTCTATAACATCAAAAAGTCGACTTTTCGGTTTGATTTTCGGTTTGATCATAGGTTACCCTTCTTTTAACACATGAGTATGTGTAAGGTGTAACCTACAAACCATCAAACCTTGTATGAGGATTTAAGCCATGAGAAAGGCATAAAATCCAAGTTTCTACAAGAATCAAAGTAAGAAAATGAAGAAATGGAGGCTAGAGATGGTTGGTTATACCTTTAATGTTTTGTTTTTATGTAAGAACACTTTAAAATTGATGTTTTTTGGTTGAAAGAGGGCTGGAGATATCTGTGTTCTTAAGAGAGAACTGAGAGGAAATGATGGAAGGAAAGTGTGTGAAAATGGTGAAGACTTTGCATGGAATCTTAAAATTGTGAGTGGAGTTTTGTAAGAAAAAGAAAGGATTTGAGTGGGGGAAGGGGAGGTCCCGTTTTGGCATGAAAATTTGGAATTTTTATTTTATTTTTTTGATAAAATATAATATGTATTAGTTGTGGTATTTATTTGTATTAAAATTACACAAGTCTTGTACATTTCAAGACTTTAAATTGTGTTGTTTTAATGCTTAATATTAGGGTTATAAAAATTGATGTTCTAAATTTCTAAAATACTTCAAATTGTATTTTAGATTGTTTATAATGGATATTCAAGTATTATTTTGTCGGATTCGAGTTTCGTTTATTCGATTCGGGTCGCGTTCGCCGAGTTACGAAATTTCGGTTAATTCTGATTTTTGTGATGTTTTTGTGGTTAAAGTTTGAGTCATGAAACTTTATTTTAAAAGTTTATAACATTCATCAAAATGTATTTGATTCGATCACGATTGACATTCGCGAGTAATTAACCGATTTCCGGTTGCATTTACCGAGTTACAGAATTTCTGGTTAAATTCCCATTTTTGCGATATGATAATGACTTATGAAATTTAATTTCATTTGTTTTCTTTAGCACTTTGTAACCTAATTTTGTATTCATCACGGTCTTAAAGTCCGCGAAGCAATCTCCTAGAACGTTACGCGATTTCGGTAACTTACGGTTTGGGTACTTAAGGAGTCGTAACCTAGACTTTTCACTAGAATTTTAGAGTGCTGTAATCGCAAAAATATGTACTAGGAATTTAAGTGCGGTGTTGACCTGAGATTTTTGACGGTTGTCACACTAGGATATTTCTAACGACACTGCTTCAGCTCACCTTGCATACATGTGCAGTTAAGACCTAGATTGCCACAGGGACCGTGAATCATATGCTTCACAACCAGGTCATGCATTTTTGGATGCTTTATTGGATCATATGCCTAAACTTGGCCAATGATATGCTTTTTAAAGAGTTGATCCTTAAGATCCTCTAATTTTGCACGAAATGCCCTTGCAACTAACTCAAGTCAATCTTGTGATGTCTGACCATGTAACAAATCATCTTTAATTTCATCTCATTTTGGATTGCATGTCATTGTAAGAAATAACTCAGGCTTTCCATCATCTTGAACTAAATTCATTGCATCTAGAAATCGTCTTCGCATGCCACGTGGACCTTCGATAGAAGATGCAGGAAAAACAACCCGTTGTCTGACTCTACCTGGATGATCTTCACGGGCATTGACACAATCCACAATACCTTGGTACATATCTGCTTGTATCTTCGACTAATTTCTTGCGTAAATAAGCACACGTGAAGTCTCCATCTTTATGTAGATATCTACTACAAATTGTTGTAATAATCTACCCCCCTTATAATCAAATCTCTAGCGGGAAGAATTTGAAACTTGTAAGCATAGTCACTGTAGTTCTATCCTTTTTTGTTACAGATTCTGCATAATGGGAAGTTTTTGAAGCAAATTATTCTGCTAACTATTAGTACATTATACAGAAAATTAAATTGCTTTTATAATCACATTAAATCTTGGTATTGTGAGAAATATCGAACCTTCTACATCTTCCTCAACATTGTTGTCGCCATCAAAAATTTCGTCGATGGATACTCCATGCCTTGGTATTTTAGATTGTCATCCATGCTCACTATTAGGGAAAAACAGAGGGTAACATAATGGATCGTAACAGGCATAGTAATGTTAAATCATTTGACTATGTTCAGACCTCCTGTAAATGATAATGCTTCTCTCAAATGAAGTGATGTTATCTTTACCTGCCACCCATATCCCAGCAGCTTGTAACATGTTAGAATACAATATGTATGATGTTACTTATGATGTTATAATTTTGATTGATTAAAATGAAAAAATTAATTTGCTTACCTCGGGTGTAATAGGCCGGTTGTACAACCTTTGGTCAAGGTCTACTAACGCGTTTAAAGTTACTCTATAGTTGTCAAGTGGCCCCAGCTCAGACATGCTACGAAATGTTTTTACATAGGGGTTTGTCGCTAGAACACGTGTCAGTCTTTCAATGATATCCCTATCGAGATTTGGCCACTCTAGCCTTTGAGAAACCTTGGTGTCCACGTCATAAAAATACAATTGCAAGTACCTAGGTGGACCATCCCTTGGGACTAACTAGTAAAGTCTGTGATTTATTCCTCCCATAGCATGAAACATATATACTCCATATTTTGAATTGGCATATCTGTCATCCAACTTCACCTCCATTGACGCGAACGAAAAATTAGTAATATATGAACATATGTTGTGCCTAAACATTTCACTTACATCGGATTGCAAATTAAGAGATGATAAAGTTCTTCTGGAACTATGGGGTCTGTTGTCTTTCCGTTTATGCAACAAAATCTCGAGTATTCAAAATGGAACTGAAATGCTCCACAATGCACACACGACTTTTGTTTCTTTGAGACACAATACTCTTTAGGGAGGGCATCGTTAACAAAATCAAATGGATCATCTTGGACGTTTTTTGATCCAAACGATGGATTCACACCCGCTAGAAAATTGACTCCTACATGATATGAGTATAAAGATAATTATATTTTGAAATATTTTTTTAAAAAAGGTAGTTTGGAATACTATTATAAATATTAACCTGTTAGTGGCTCACCGATGACCGTCTCAAATAGAGGAACAAGTATAACACTCTCTCGTTTAGTGACTATATGATGAATATACATGTCATGTTAGTAATACAAGTTTTTATAAGTTTGGTTAGGAAGGAAGAATATATTATCACCTAAAGTTGATTCGTGACCACTCGCTTGATTCATAACACTTATACTTGCTTTAGTTTTTTTTTCCTTACTTCGTTGATAACAAGCTATGTTCCACAAGTTCCTCTTTTGAGCAACTTCATTTGTAGCGGCAATGTTTTGTTGGCTACATGGTTTTGGAAAAAGTTGCCTATCACACGGTCTAATATTTTATTTGTTCCAACTTACGTTATAATGCAAGGTTGATGACCGATTTGATTTGGATGTTGTTTCGTGCACTATATTTGCATAATACGATGAGCTGTTAATACTCTGATTTTGTAATCAATCTGATAACACCATTCGAGATGTTTGTATATTCATTTGAGGGGATTCCATTGCACTTTGATTTTACGTGATGGATGAACATTGACTATTCCTTCATCATTTACTAACTGTCTCAATTTGTTGTTTTCCTTTTGACGTCCATAATATTATTTATTAACTGATTTCGTTTTTCTACAAGGTATGTTTGAAGAATAACACGTATGATTAGGTGTGTCCTTCTAATAAATTGTAAAATAGTAATTATGGTAGAAGTACCTTTCTGTAAATCCACAATCGAGGTTAAGTGCGGATAACGGGGCGTGAACGCGATTAGTTATCTAACTAATCAAGAGCATATGATTCTCAGCGGAACAAAATGTTAAAATGCCATAAATTGTTTGTTACAAAACGTAGTGACTATTCAAGTCGCAAAAGTAGTAGTGTTATCAAAATACAATCGTTTGGAGATTTCACAAATATAACTAAGACAGTTTATAGTAATACAAATGAAATCACGTGAGTTTCCCAAAAATGGCATCCTAAATGATATGATAGGCGCGGGTCCTAATATGCATGCAAATCTTACTTCACTGCTAATTCCCTGAAAAACATAGTTAAAAGGATCAACAAAATTGTTGAGTAAAATTCACAGGTTTAAGACTCAATCATTTAAACCAATCGTTTAGTAAGTGTATCACAATTCATATTGTGTCATCCATGGCCAAGAGTACGATGATATATAGTTTAAACAATAAATAGCTGACGATAATCCCTCGAAGGTTTGCAAGACCTTGCGAGTTAAAGTGATGACACCTAGGCCTAAACCAAACCACGACTTTTAATGTTTTTGTCTGGGACCATTAAAATATACGCTCCTTGTCTCGACTTATAGTCGGCAATTAGCATGACTAACAAAAGTGGGAGGGATGTCATCCCAATAGTACTATTCACATATTCGGTGGCTAGCGTCATCTAGCTAATGGTTACAGTTTGTAGTCATGAGGACTTCTATGCACTACAACTAGTTTCACGTAAGTTCGCACAAGTATTCGTTGTCAGGTTTTCAATCATTGCATGATAAACAATTTGTATGTAAACAGTACATATGTTTTTCACCCCAAATTTAGAAAGCAGTAAAATAGGGGATGTGAACTCACCTGAGTCCTAGCGTGCTAGCAAAATGTATTTATAAAAATGCTCAAATAACGTCTCTTAGCGCCCTAAACGCAAGAGTTTGAATTAATATATGTAGACGACTTTAATTAGTCCGTCTATGCTAGTTGTTCACTCAACTAGGTTTAAATGTGCCATCGACGGGCTTGAATATCATGTAAGGCCATTATAGGCAAAAACGACACGGTGTGATCTTTAATAGTTTTTCAAAAACATTAAAATGTGTCCAAGTCATCGTTATAATGTATTTTTATAAATAGCATATCCATAACATTAATTGTTGTCTTGTTATATATCTATATATATCTCTTTATATATATATATAAAATGCCTTGAACGTAATTAAATCAAGATTTGTGATTCCATTAATTTTTAGATGGGGAATCGTATATATAATACATCATTATGATACTTATGCGATCTATATATATATACTCATATATGTATATATATATCATATCGTTATAACCACATTGTCAATTTGTATATGTATATACTCATATATGTATATATATATATATATATATCAATATCATTATAAGTTCTTGGAACGTTTATTTTGTCGATTTTGGTTAAACCGTTCGTTTTCTTCGGTTTTTACCGTATTATTTATATTCTCGGCATCTTTTCTTGGGCTTTTCTTTTGAGAACTTGTAAGTTAATGTTTTTAGGATTTTTAATCTATAAACTTTCCGTTTTTACATTATTAGTTCCGAAAGTTCCAATTATTCCGTTTTTAAGTTAACGTTTGGTTTTATCGGCTTTTTAACAACACGAGACTTGTATCTTAACACTTTAAGTCATAAATTACACTGTAATATGTTTTGAATTATTTATCTTATCACTTCAGCCCATACTTTATTTATTTTATATTTTTAGTCATTATAGCCTCATTTATCTCGTTTTTAGTCTAACTCTTCGGTTATCGACTTTTAAATCAAAAAATTCTTGATCTTATCATTATAATCCATAGATTAATCTTTATTATACTTAAACTTACTAATTTTCATAGTCATAGTCCATAAGATATGGTTTTTATATCCTTTGTCCGTTTTAGTTTCCATTCGTCACTTTCCACAGATTATGTCCACTTTTTAGTCCTTCTTTCGCTCTTATTTTGACTAATCAAACGTACTTATTTTGTTCTGAAATTTTTACCACATGTTATCCTATGTCTTAGGTTTACAGAAATGTAAGGTTCATAATTTTTGGTCACGTTTAAGGTGTTCAAATATATTTATTTCTACACAAAGGTCCAACAGCTAACTTTCTGGACAGTTGATTAAAGATCCGTGTGTTCACTGAGTTATACTTAGTTTCATGAAATTGAATTATACTACTTTTATAGCTAAGATAATATTTGACTCGTAGGAAAAAGAATCACTTCGTTTAGATCTGTGGTTTAGAAGTTATGACCTTCCAAATTTAGGTCAGTTTCTGACTCCAGAGGACAGTCTGTACACTTTGTTTTAGAAATCCGTTTTGGAGTATCAATACTTGTCTAAAATTCATGAAACTGGTGGGGTTGGAAAGCTAACTCTTTAAACTTGATTTTGAGACTCCAAAAACACCAAATTTCGTTAATTTTTTACTGAGTTATTAACTCCAAAGTCGACCCAAGTTTCTGTCCGGAATTATACTTTATGTTTTGGTGTTAGTGTTGGTTCTTTTTAGCAAAGTTTAGTTATAATCAACAATAATACATGTTCATAAGTCGATTTCTAGCATGAGTGAACATCTAACACACATTAACTATCATATAAGTAATTAAATGAAAGAATCAAAGAGTTTATGGTGGTAGTTTCCTTACAATGCACTAAAAGAGAGAATTTGAGCAAGATGAAGGTTTGAACTTGGTGTGGTTGGCCTCCTAGCTCCAAATTCGAAAGTTTAAGTTCGATTTACCCTTAGAATGTAATGGAAATGAAATGTGCTAGTGATTGTGAGTAAAATGAGTATAAAAGGAGGGTTTTAGGAGTGGTGGTTCATAGTGGTTGAGGGTGGTTCAAGGGTGGCTTTGTGGTGGTTGTTTGTGGCAAGTTGGTGGTGATGGAAGGCTGCTGCTGTTGTGCCGTGAACAAGAGGGAGAGAAAGAGTGTTTCTTGCTTGGAAATGTGAGGAAATGAGGTGCAAGTCAAAGGTGAAGGAGAGGGAGGTATGGGAGGTTGTTTCCTTATTCCATGGATCACAAAGGGATGCCAAAGGGGTCGCTAGGGCCCCTCTTGGCCGGTTTTAGGAGGAAGGAAATGGGGGGGGGGGGGGGCTTGAGGGTTGTAATCAAAATTAGGTTTAGATATTTTAGTCATTAAACGTTAATCTCGATTAGTTTAGCGTTAATCGTGTGATTAAGGTAGATTAGTGTTAATAGGATAGATTAAAGTTTATTAGGTTGTTATCAGGTTGCTAGTTGATTGAAATAATATTTGATTGATTTGCTGAAGCTTCGTTTGATTAAATTCACGACTTATCTTGTCGTTGCACGTTTTCTAATTCACGTGGACGTTTAATGCTTTCTAAAAGTTGATACGTTCATTTCTTGGCATAATTATCACAATAATAATAACTACTATATAATTGAATAGATTTACGTTATTTATGAAAGTTATCACCAACGTTCGCATTTGTCGGAACTCATCCGATTTAAATCGCGCAATTCTAATTAATTACGTAAATGTAATGCGTCATGCATTAAAGTAAAGTACACCAAAATGTGCAATGTGGGAGTGTGCTAGACTTATCTCATGTTTCAATCAAGTTTGATTTCATTAAGAGGGAATTAACGTAAGAATGCATGTTAACTGTGTACGGAAGTATACTGGTTTTCGAGGGTTGTCACAATTGTTGACGTGAATTTATACATAGTTAATGATACTAAACAGTCATATTTTGCCCTAACTGTTATGAGTTCTGAACTTTATGAGGTTACAAAGACAGCACTTCCACGATGAGATGTTTTGATATTTATGACAAATCACATGGTTTTTTATGTGATTGTGATGATTGATTTGTCTAAGGTATTAATCAACTTGGTTTTTTATGAATATATGATATTAGTGAAACGCCTGTTGACCACTCTTAAATTGTACATAATTGGTTGGCTTAATTATATGTTAAACTAATATTCAAAACTATAGATCCTTTATAATTGTATGTTTCCACTTTTTAGTAAGATTAGTTAAGGATATGAATGGTTAGAAATTTGTTCTTGTAAATTCTCATTCATGTTTTCAATTTCCTTTAGCTTATTCTAATTGTTGCGATAAAATGTTCATTTTATTATGTCAAGCATTCATCATATGTCTAGTTACTTGGTGGAAGGCTTTAAACGGGAAGATGCAAAATGTACTTATTTTGTTAGTTTGTGTGTTATGTATATAAGTGAACAATAAGTTATTTTTGCACACATCCAGTTAGTGATACATATCAGCCATAACATCGATCACATAAAACATATCAAGTCATTCCCCTACTTGATAAGAATACATTGCTAAGAAAACATAAAACATTTGTAAATTATCATTACTAAATAAACTTAAATTTCATTCTTCATCACTCTCATCAATGAGCTTGTAGACCTTTTTTTTTGTAAAAACTAAACTCCAATTTTTCTGTGTTCAAACTAAACTTCAATTTTTCTTTATTCGCTTGATATTAGTCATGGAAAAAGAAAAGTATCCTCATTGGAGCTAAGAAGATCAATAATCTCTATTTAACGTTTTTTGCTATTGTTCTCACTCTGAAATATAAATTGAAAGCATAGTGTTAATGTTTATTACTATATAGGAATGACTTCTTTTACTTTTCAACTTATGTGTGCACATATATACTACTTACTTAAGACAAAATACGATATAAGAATTGTGAATCAATTTTTTTACCTCAATAGTTTGATTTGTGGGGGTCACATTTAGGCCAGTCACACTCACGCCGTCGTTGACCACATTTGGTGGGTCAATAGTTGACACAAGGGTTGGAGTGATCATGATGTTAACATTGATTGGAAGATGGGTCGGAGATGCTACCAAGTTAGTCGCCATGTCAGATGAACTCACAGGGCTGTTTGGATTCATATTGAGGTAAGTTTTTTCTTTCACAATAGTTGAGTGTTTTTTTTTTATGTGTATGTTATGAATAATATTGAGGTGATTATTTATAATGGTGAAGTATTTTGATTAAAGGTTTGGATGATTAGTATATGTATATGCGTACATATTTGTGATATAAATACTACAATAAATATTTAAGCAAGTATGGGGTCTTTTTTTTCTTTTCTATAACTAATGTTATTAAATAGATAATTAAAGGTTGTGACAATTATATGTTATCTTAAAAAAAAAATTAAGGTCCTTTAGTGATCACTCTATTTGTTAAAATGAAAATCAGTATTGTTAAAAAAAAAATGAAAATCAGTAGGTTAAATCTTACACTATTCAGTTTTGGGTACGTGATCACCGAGTTATTTTTCCTATATACTCAATAATGATATGATTATGTGCGTATAATTTTACCTAAAAAAGTTTATGTTCTCTATGTTTGTTTTTGACAACATATTGATTGTAATGCCGATGTAGGAAAAAATGACCGTTAACATTGATGATATCAAATATATAATATGTTAATTACCTAAAAATATAAATGTAGGTAGTGGCTTATGTTTGTTTTTGACAACATGTTAGATTGTAATGCCGATGAAGGAAAAAAATGAATGTTAACATTGATGATATCAAATTAATAATAAGTTGATTACCTAAAAGTTAAATGTAGGTAATTAACATTGCGATATAAATGCTACAATAAATATTTAAGCAAGCATTGGAGCTTTTTTAATGTTTTCTCTAACTGATGTTATTAAATAGATAATTAAATATTGTGATAATTAGTTAATGTGTAACTATGCATACTTGTGATACAAATGCTACATTGAATATCTCTAAAAAAGTTAGTAATGCATAATACACTAACATTTATCTCTAAAAAAGCTAAAAATGTACCGACTAAAAGGAGAAGGAAAAGGGATATCAAATTACACATATAGTCTCATTAGTCCTCATGTTGAGTAAACATTTTCATTTTGTAAAAGGGTAAATAGAAAATGTATTAAGAGTAATTTAATAATTTTAATTATTTTTAAAAAGTTTAAGATTCAAATATAGAAATACTTTATAAGTAGTAATAAATAATAAATAATAAATATGCATAATTCAAAACTAGGAAGTTCAATCATCAACATCTCATCTGCGGGTCTTAATCGTGGAGAACTACCTGGAAGTCTCGCTTCCTCTTCTTAAAAATGGGTGTTAATGCATTGACTAAGGTAATCTTCAATTCATTTTTAGGAATTTACGATGACATTTAATACATATCATACATATTATTTCATCATTTAATATCAACAACCCGACCCGTTGGTTGACTTATTAGCTAGCCCAAACAAAACAGGTAAGCAAAAAGTCACCTAAAGCTACCCAATTCTAGTGACAAGTGTTGGGATAATTTAAGTTTCTTTTAGTATTAAAGAAAAAGAAATACATAAGTAGAATTTTGGATAAAAATAAATCATGACACATCATTTTATACAGTTTCATATACCGATACCTTTTTTTTATACTGATGTACTACAGTAATCGCATCTCTAATCGCATTTTATTAAATTCAGCTTTTACCAGTTTAGTAGGAGCGTAAATGAGTTTAATTACTCGTTAGATGCTCGAGTTCGACTCGTTAAAAGCTCGATTTAAGTCGAGCTTAAACGAGTTCGAGCTCGAACTTGAACATATTTTAAGGTTCATTTAATAAATGCGCTCGAACTTCTCATATCGAGCTCGAACAGGCTCCCAAGTTTAATGCTTATATATATGATACTTAAATATTTTACATACATTAATATTTTATATAATTATGATATAACATATAAGTACATTATAAAAATACTTATATATATGATACTTAAATAATACTCCGTTTCGTGTAACTAAAATGTCCACTTTAAAAATTTTCATAGTTATAAAATTTTTTATTAACTATTATTATTCTTTAATTTTTATTAGTTGAACGTGAATGAATATTTATTTTAAAATAAATTTAAAATAATAAGATGAATATTTTAAATAGAACGAATGAGTAAAAAAGTCTTACTAGCAACAACAACCTTAATCCAATTATTAAAATACTCAGATATATATAAACAATTTTTATCTTTTTTGGAATCCATTATGTTCTAATATACAAATATTTATAGAACGAGGCATGTGAAGTCTGTAGCAAGGAGTTGTAAATATTATTTATGGTTTTATAATTGACGCGACTCAACCGCTTAGGTCATGGTTGTTACATGTATATTCAAAGGCGGTTCTTATGTACTTACTTTTGCCAAGTGGATGAGTCCACATTCAATATTCTTTCACACTTGTTTCTTCTTCATTTTCCTCTCTATTTCTACACAAAATCCACAACTCACTTAAACACACACAACTTTGCTCTTCAATTCCTTTTTATTTTATCATCATTTTCTACCAAAAACTCCTTATTACTATCATTATTTTTATTATGTCTAATAATCAAATGGCGGTATCTTCAAAACTGGAGCCGTGGCACGATTTAAACGGGAAAGTTGTGATGGTGACTGGAGCGTCATCCGGGCTCGGCCGTGACTTCTGCATAGACTTGGCAAAAGCCGGGTGTAGAATCGTTGCAGCCGCACGCAGGATTGATCGGCTCGAGTCTTTATGTGACGAGATAAATCTTATGGGACGAAATGAAGATGATGATGTCACCAACAATTTACGAGCGGTGGCGGTTGAACTTGATGTTAGTGCGAAGGGTCCCGCTATTGAAGAATCGGTGAAAAAGGCGTGGCAGGCATTTGGTCGTATCGATGGTTTGATTAATAATGCTGGTGTAAGAGGTAATAATTTCTTTTATTACTACTCCAACTACCTTCATGGATACAACCAAAATATATATTGTCATTGTTATATATATCTTTTAAATGATTAAAACATGTATTTCGAAGGTTGTAACTATGTTTCTTCTACAATCATACATGATTGCATTCATACCAATAGATTTAAACTGTAAAAATACAACACTTTTATGTGAAATTATCTATAGAGCATCATTTTTAGCCGTTCATCACTACATATCTATTATATATTCGAACATATTTAGTGATTGATGGATATAAAATGATGGTATACCAAATCACATCTTACGGTTTAGTTGATTTGGAAATTGGTTATAGGTTAGTTTTATTAAGATAAGGATGTGTTGTTAGGAATTAGGATGGATCATGTTTTTAACGATAGTGGTATTATTGGGTACATGTTTTTCACTTGAATATTTATTTATTTTATTTTATAGTAAGTTTGAGATAGAGATCATTCGAACCTCGTGTTTGCAAAACGTGGACTACGTGAGATTCTAGAAAAGAAGCCATTATTCTTCGATGATAAATTTCAGTTAGGTGCAATTTATTTTAATTAAAAGGACACAACACGTGATGATGATACTTTTCGTCTTTTTTGCTTTTCCCTTGGTTACATTTGGTGGCGTTAATTTGTATAAACTAAAACTATATAGACAAGTAACCCAAAAAATGGTATTAGATGACATATGGTTGATAAACGACACTTCTTTTCTATGGACCACATAAATAATTTAAGTCTCCAAGACTCTTAAATGAAATGATGGAATTTGGCTGATTTTCTTACTATGGGTTGTCCGCTGCTGGGCCCCCTAACCGGCTCAATGAATTGTGTAGTTCATAGTCCATACCCCACAATCATAAGCATAATTTTCTACTGACCTACTTTATACCTCATCAGCCCCATCAATACTTCAAATTGATCCAATTAATCACATTTGATATGCTAAATTGCTAATTGATACCTTTTTTTCCTTTTCTGATAGGGTACATGTGTGAATATTTCATATTGTTTTTACCTTTATTTTTATATTTTATTATATCATTTTATGATAATGATACTATTGGACTTAGCAGTTCTTCTAATTTATGTTGAGCTATAGTATATACTAAAGTAAGATTTCAAGATCACAATCATTAATTTTAATTGGAAGAATAGAAGCAGTTGAAGCTTCATGTTTTATGTTATGAATACCAAAACCATCTCAAATACTATATATTGTGACTATTTCACAATAAAGTACGGCCTCTTCGAAGTTCAAATCTTGGCTCCGCTCCTGACTTGATACAAGGTTATACTAACATTATTGAATTATGGGTTTCAGGTAATCTGCATACTCCATTGGACTTATCTGAAGAAGAGTGGGATTGTACGATGAGGACAAACTTAACCGGAACATGGTTGGTGTCAAAGTACATTTCTATATGTATGCGTGATGCAAAACAGGGAGGATCAATCATCAACATCTCATCTATTTCCGGTCTTGATCGTGGTCAACTACCTGGAGGTCTGGCGTATTCTGCTTCAAAGGCGGGTATTGTCACATTAACTAAGGTAATATTGAATTTGTTATTAAGAGTTCATAAAACCGTTAAATGGTATTTTATTTTCAATTTTTGTGATCTAATTATTTGAATGATTTAAACAGGTAATGGCTATGGAATTGGGTACGTACAAGATCAGGGTGAACTCTATAAATCCAGGCCTTTTTAGGTCTGAGATCACGGAAGGTTTAATGGAAAAAAACTGGCTCAACAATGTGGCTCAAAGAACTGTTCCTTTAAGAACATATGGCACGGGTGATCCAGCCTTGACTAGATTAGCCAGGTATTTGATTCATGATTTGTCTGAATACATAAATGGCAATGTGTTCATTGTCGATGCAGGTGCTACCTTACCGGGCGTCCCAATTTTCTCTTCACTTTAGTTCTCAGAATGCAATACAAGCCTACAGTTTGAAGCAAGTTTATGGCTTATTCTCTCAAAAGTGGGAGAGTTGAATTGTTGAGGTTTTTTTGGTAGTAGATAAGAAATCATATATAGTTTCTTTTTTATGTTTGAATATGTTACTATCAAAGTATATCATAATTTATTATTTGTGGCTGGTACGTTGTTATTTTCGGAAATGGTTATATGAAAGTAACTTATACATCAACCATTCAATCATACCAACATGAGATTGTTACTAATATCAAGAGGGAGTTTAATTATGATGATTCGGTATTATGCTATTATTTTAGTTCTCTTTTAGCCTATGTTATTTGGCATTTTTAATACAATTGGTCTACGAGACCCATAGATATTTTTCTATTTGACATGGAATGCATAAACCTTGCTTTTAATGGTTAGGGGGTATTTGAGAATGTGTTTTAAAAGATTATTTGATTGATTATCAAAGAGAGAAAATGCGATTATAGAAACTTAAACTGATATTTTTTTAAAGCAAAATCCGTTTTCAAAATCCAATCTGAAACAGCAATGTTTTTAAAACCGGGTTGCAGATCGGCCCGGGGGAGGTCCGGGTCCAGTTTGACCGGCCGGCTGGCCCGGTTCGACCCCAACTCAAAAATTGCAGTTTTAGCCCCTGAACTATCGAAAATGTCCGGATTTAGCCCCTGAAAAAAAAAATAGAAAAAACCGGTTAAACCGTCCAGTTCACCGGTCCGACCGAAAAATCGGCCGCGTTTGACCGAGTTTGACCGAGTTTGACTTTGGAGTTGAGCCGGCATCGAACCGCCCGGAGAGAAGGCCGGGTCGCGGTCCGACTAGTCGAATCGGCCGGCCTGACCCGGGTTTTAAAACACTGCGAAACAGCCTCTAAATTCTAATAGGTATTTCTGTAACAATTGAAATCTGCTCAAGGTTTACGTAGTAGTTCGTCAAACTTTGACCGATTCTCGGCATTTAAGAGATCCATAGGAAAAGTCTATCCTTTTGGACCTTGCTTGGCATAAGAAAGTGCCAAAAATCAAAGCTTGGAATATAACCTTTGACTTAGTTATGGTCAAACAAGAACCTATGCTTTCGGTTAGTTATAACTCCGTATTGGTACGTATAATATATTTCTTAGTGTCGCTCTTATATTTAATTAATCATTAGAACATACTGTTGTATTAAACTTATCGATCAAATTAAGTTATATAACTACGGGTTTATTTACTCTTTTTTCCATTAAATTATGTATGAGTATAAATGATTATTTGAAAGATGTTAGCGTTTTGAAATCTCCAAATGTTCCAACAAGTAATGAGACATATAGCTTCAAAACCTTCTTCTTCTTAGCCACCATATGGTTGTTGTCAATCCAAAAGAAAATGTTGTTTATCGAGACCATATCCGGAGGAATACACCTCAACCAAGCAAAGATTGTTGTCCATATGTCTTAAGCTACGTCGCATTTTAGAAATAGATGAGTAGTGTCTTCTTGATTGAAACCACAGTTTGGGTATAAAACATCCGGGATGTCAATGCCATGAGCAGCAAGGTTTAGACGAGTAGGAATTCTATTGAGAAACATACACCAGCCGATAATGTTAACTTTCCTTGGGACAAGAGAATTCCATCGATGTCACCGAGAGATTCATTGGAAGGATAATATCGTCGAGTAATCTTCGAGTATATTTAACTATGAAATCACACTTGGATCCGGGTTCAAAATCCAAGAATCAACATTGCCTAAACATGAGAAACTTTGAAGCCATTACATTAGATCTTGAAATTGAAATTGCTCCATTCCACCTCTGACTTGCCTACGCCAGCTTCGGATCCAACCATCACCCGAAGTCTACTTTTTTTGAAACAAAGTAATCCTTATGAGTCTCCAGAGAATAAAACCGATGGTATTGAGTAGCCAAATTTATGCCATTTAACCAACCATCGTGTCAGAATTTACTGGATGTTCCATCTCCAATTTTTCTTTGAAGGGTATCTTGGCAAATAACATTTTTGGCCTTTAATCTAAAGATCAAAGATAAGAGTCTAGCCCACGGCTGAGGACTAGAAACCTGAAGATGATCATGGTCAGAACCACCTTGATTGCCATAGATACTCTTAATGACCCATACCCACAACATCGATTCATTATTAACAAACCTCCACCAAGAATCAAAGCAATATTAGAACCAACAAGACTACCAATGTCAAGCCCTCCATGGTCATGAGAGGCCAACACTAAGTCCCATTAATCCAAGAGATTTTGTTCACGTCTTTAGAAGCACCCCCAAAAAAATCTGGAACAAATTCTTTCTAGCTTCTTAGCTATGGATATCTGCCTAACGAACAAGGACAAGTAATATATGCCAAACTAACCTAGTACAAATTTGATCAACATGGAACGCCCTCCAATAGATAATGAGTTAATCTTCCATCTTGACAACCTTTTGTTAACCCGTGATATTGCTACATCCCATGCTTTTATTCTCGACATGTAGGAACCCACCAGAAGTCCAAGGTTAACAAAAGGAATCTTACTCGGACGAACACCGAACTCGTTGGCCAGATTAGTAATAGTAGCATTTGAAACCCCAATGCCACAGATATTTTCTTTGTTGAGATTTATTTTCAAACCCAATGACATATAGAAATAGTGAAGGATTATGAGTAAGTGTCAGACATTTGAAAGAGACCATTCTCCCATAAATCTAACATCATCTGCATAAAGAAAATGAGACAAATGTAAATCAACGTTAGCAAGCTTTAGGCCATGAAACAAACCTGCTGCTTTGGCATCTTCCATGGCGATATGAAGCCCCTCCATAGCGATAATAAACAGGAAAGGAGAAAAAGGATCTCCTTGCCTTAAGCCTCGATGTAGCTTGAATTCATTCGACGAACTTCGAATAACTAGAACCGAAGCTCTAGCTACGTAAACACACTCGGATCCAAGCACGCCATTTATCCGGAAAATGCATGAATTCCATGATACAATCCAGAAAATTCCAACTAAGAGAGTCGAAAGCCTTTTCAAAGTCAACTTTATAAAGCATAGCTTTTTTCTTTTTCTTCTTATATAGCTCTAAGATTTCGTTTACCATCAATGGGCCGTCAAGAATTTGACGGCCTTTAATAAAAGCCAATTGCTCCATACTTACAACCGAGTCAACCACTATTGTAAGTCTTAAAGCCATGACCTTTGCTTAGTCTCGAGCCAATTGCTCCATACCAATGAGACTTATGGGTCTATAGTCTCGAGCTTGACGAGAAAAAACTGCAAGTTTGGCTCTATATTCAGCTTTTTGGCTTAGTAAGTTCTTCTTTCTCTTTCAGGCACTTTAGCTCAACAAAGGATGCGATGAAGGAGTCACCATCTGTCAAATGGGTGATCAAGGCGGACATTGTTCTTTCGTCAGTGCAGTCAGATTGGATCTGAGGTAGAATGGATAGATCTTGCTACGGAGCCCGTAAAGGATGGATATCGTTATTCAAACATCAGATGCATGATATCTCATGCGTAGACTTGTTGAATTAGTTCAACACATTGTTGTAAATATGTTGAAGTTTTTCTACGTAGGTTCGAATCCTGCCTCTCCCACTTGCCTTCCTCAATGGGAATATTCAGGTCCGATATTCACTATGGCGGGAGGTCTCCATAGTGAAGGCGGGGGTAACATACCAAAGATACAAGAAACCGTAAAATACTATGATTAGTAGAAGATGCCAACGTTGAAACCCTAGGAGCAGAGGTTCCCAAAATTTCCAATAAAACACGGGAAATAAGCGAAAGCCTTTGGTACTACTCTTATTTTACACGATCCAGGAACTTCTATAACGTTGGCGTGATTCGGTTTGAGCCTTCCAAAATCAATATTGTAATTAAGCAATCGTTTCTTTCTAATATCAGTTTCCAATTTCCAATCAACAACAAGCAGATCTATCGGACATACGCGAACACATACTTCACAAGCAATGCATTTATCAAATTCAAAGTGGATTCGGCTGCGGAAACGTCTTGCTCTATTCGTATCTGTTTATCATATCATTGATAACAATAATATTTTTCTAAGGAAAACCTTATTTGATTTATCTTCACATAATAGCAAATTCCAGCAATTTGGTGGTTTTCATTCGAACTTTAATACCAAGTAAGAAACAAGGACTCACGGCGATTAGTTGGACCTTTGATTCATTAATATCTCTTTTTATTGACTTCCTCCTTTTTTTTATCTGCAGGAGGGTCAATTCAGGTTGCTGTTCAAATGAGTGAAGTTATTGAATTCTAATTAGACCTAACAAGAACAGAATCACGCTCTGTAGGATTTGAACCTACGACATCAGGTTTTGGAGACCCACATTCTACCGAACTGAACTAAGAACGCTTTCTTATCATAGTAGATACGACTAAAAAGAAAAGGATTGTACACATTCATCGGGTTAATCACCTTAGGGATTAAAGTAATGAATGAAGAGTTACATTCAGAAGGAATAAAACGTGTGTTATTGAAGTCTGAAACAAAATTAAAGATGTCTTGTTGAAACATATCCCAGTACCTTTTCAATAGTGAGAACGTGAAGCGATCGGGACCCGGAGCCTTATCGTTCGCAACTCCAAACTTCTAGCTTAAGCTCAACAAGAGAAAGAGGTCTGATCAGCTCAAGGCATTGAGTTTTGTTGACAGATTTGAATCTATGGCTGCGGTGGCAAACTGAGATAGTTTCCACATGAGCGAACTTTGTTCAGAAATGCTCCATGAATGTAACCTTAACCCTTTGGGCATCGGTCACCCATTCGCCTTCACATTTAATACCTTTGATAGCAAGATTACAAAGTTTGCTATTAAAAATGCCATGGTAGTATTTTGAATTCTTATATCCTTCAATACTCGATTTTGTTTTTTTATCTTTGTGCAAGATCTTTCATCACTTTAGCATCCAAGATATTAAGATTTGAACGGGCGTTTGAGCGAGCAGCAAGGTCATTTTGATCAGTAATACCTTGATAAATTTTTATGTCTAAGTGCTTAATGTTTTAATCAAAGATTGTTTAGCCTCAGTACGTTTTTGCTGGACATCGGCCCACAAACATTTTATGATACTTTTGAGATGTTTTTAATTTGTTCTTGAAGTTTAGAGCTGTTACACCCAAAAAAATTTTAAAAAAATTCCAACTTATTACACTCATACTTTTAAAAGAAAAAGAATTTATTTTGTTTTTTTTGGGGGGGATGAATAGTGCACTCCGGCGGATAAGCGCCGGATAGCCCATTTTTTTCGAAATTTTGCATTATCTATCTACCGGATAGGTATACCTATCCACCGGATAGCCCTGTTTTGTCTAATTTTTGACCCTTTTTCATATTTCAACTCCAATATAATCAAGACATATTCCTTTACTTCCAATGACCATAACGCAACTTATTAAACCAACTTACTTGCATATATATTCATCATTTACAATCAAAACTCATACCCAAAAACATATTTGACCCATTTTGACACATACACTAAATTTGGGCTCAAAGTCACAGGTTTAGCAATCAAGACTATGATTCAAAAGAACTAACACTTGCAAACCTATAACAAGAGCCCTGTAATCCTTTACTAAGCCTTCCCTTTCCCGCGAGTTTCCTTCTTACCCAATTCGCTTTTGCCTACAAAACGAATACAACTAGAAGAGTAAGCTAACGCTTAGTAAATTCATATAGAGTTAAACAAGTAAATAACTTGACAGCTTTTGACTCTAATCAATCAACTCTTGAATCAATTTTAACACCATTCTATTCAATTGATACAACATGATAACATATTATCAATGACCTGTTCAATATCAATACTCAACATAATTCAACCATTTGAATGTAAATAGCAATCGGAATCTATTACACATTCAATCTAATCTACAAATACATCAACTTTCATATATACGTCCAATTTAAATCAATAAGTAAGTCAACTAGTTCATCAATAATAAAGTCAACAATAATTGAATTCAATTAACAACTAAGTCAACATAAGTTGATTAACAACTAGCATATACAAGATATGCACAACTACACGAATCCGTAATCTGTACTACTTTCTCATCTCAAATGAATTAGGACAAGGCTAATAATCTCTACAAAGTAGAAATTCTATCATGTGGTTCATTTACAACATGAAACCATCTAATTATCTGTCAACTGGACCCTCTTACACAGATGTAATCCGGATCCATCTAAACATCTCAACTATGTGGTCCATATACAACATGGAACTACCTATTCCATCATCATTAGGGTTCTCTTACAAGGATGTAATCCGAACCCAACTAATCAACATAACAAATTTAACTATAATATGATCTCACCTTGGTTATTTAAGGAAGCTAACTTGCTATTCGGGTTCTCCACTTGTTTGACACCTATCTACACCACATAATCAATTTAACAAGATAATAAACATGTATTAACATTCATACAATTCTTTTCACTACTAATTAACAACTAACCCAATTATGCACGATATGACTTTTAAAGTCAAACTTGCATAATCTCGTCACTTTAGCTTTTAACTCAATTAGTTGTTCAATTGCTATCATCACCATTTTAATTAAACCTAATGGTATCAAAATAACTATTTCAAGCTGATAATTTTAAAGAGTTTATTTGATAAACCCGAATTCAATCTACCTCCTACTTGGGTTCATAACCTGCTACCTCAATCTTACCATTTAATTGTTCTCAATTAACAAATACTAATCATAAATAACTACTATCATTAACTGAACATTATTCATGGTTTATTTCATCTATTTCTATCAATTCAACTTATGATCATCAAATACCCAATTTCTAGGTTAAAGAAACAAGAGTACTTACTTGCTTTAGGTTAAAGATGGAGTATATAGCTCCAATTTGAATTTTCTATGCTTAATTTGATAATGACAGCTTGATTTCTCCTCCTTCTTCTTGGTTCCAGAATTTACAACATTAGGCAAGTGTGTGTGTGTGTATTTATTCATATGTATACATGTGTGTGTAAGACTCTAGAATTTTATTAATAAGAATTTTAAATATTAATTTACGTATCTAGCCCTCTAGTTTCAATAACTTAACATTACACCAAATAACTTAACATTTAAGTAACTTAAACACTTCATAATCAATAAGATTTATGTACACAACTTATACAATTATAAAATAAGCGCATATATTCTTATTACCGTTGTTTCCAGGATGTTACAAGAGCTTCACAGTTTCCCATATTAATATCCCTAATAGGATATTTTTGAGAGCAATAGCCATTAAATTCAGAAGAAAAATTTCAATACCCTCAGTAATAAAGAATCTATCAAGTTTGCTCATATTTGAGCCATTAGAGCTTAATCGAGTGAACGAATAACCACCCATTGGAACCTCAGTCATACTCGCGCTCTTAATGAACGTATTAAAGTCATCTACCTCTCTTTTAGAGAAATTAGAACCCCATTTTTCATATTCATCCCAAATCACATTGAAGTCACGAAAAAAAATATAATCGCCATCGTTGTTGCTCATGAAAGACAACAAAAAGTTCCAAAGAGACCTTTTTTGAGTAGCATGTTGTGGAGCATAAACGTTTACCATGTAGCATGTAACTTTATCAAAAACCTATTCTCCTTTGACAATCAAATCTTTGGAAAAACTAGCAAATTTTTGACAATTAAAAACTGCCGAAACCCAAATCAATCAAAGACCTCCCAAATCACTTATACCACATACTTTAATGAACATGATATTCATTGATGGGGAGCACTGTTACTCATGCCATTAATAAGTTTATCCAGAGAGATTTGACATATGTCCATGTCAAGACCCAATGCATTGCCAACATCAATGAAAAAAGACATGTCCTCAATTACAGAAAAAGCATTGAGAGTAACTTTATTACCTCCAAAAGTAGATGTTGAGTGAGACGGAAACGAACATTCAGGAACTTCATTTATTCTCTTTGCTTCGTCAATCTTCGCGGTATTATGGAGCGTTTCAAAACCCGAGGGTTTTGAAGGATGTAAGGTCGCTAGATCTTGGTTCGATAACGGATTATCTTTTAGGTATTGTGGTGCGGAATCCCTCAATACTTAAGGTTTATGGCTTATATAACTAAGCTATCAATTAACAAGCTTCGTTTTGATATTAACAAGTGTTAAACAATCAAAACCGAGCCTATTCAATGATAGCCTTTATATCAGCACGAATTTCGAGGAGAATAATTAAATATTTGGTGTGTATTTCATAATGGCACGGATTTTCAGACCCTTTAACAATGAGCAGCATTAAAATATTTATATCTGGTTCAACTCGCAGGCTATGGGCTTTGCGAGTTGACTCAACTCGCAGCCCATGGGCCTGCGAGTCTAGATGGAATGCGAGCCCACATCTCAGCTCGCAAGTAGGTCCTGCGAGCCGAGAAAGTTGCGAGCCCAAAACTCAACTCGCAGAGGAAAGCTGCGAGTCCAGTTTGAGCTGCGAACTGAGATCTCATCTCGCAGGATATTTGACCTGCGAGTTGACTTCTCATTTCTCGATTCTGACTTTAACTTGAAATCGTTAATTGTCTAATAACATTTAACAAATAATAATAGCAAGTTAATATCATATATTTACGAGTCTAAACCAATTTTACAAGTTTGACAATAAATACACCAGTCCTATTACAAGCTAGATCTGTTGTCACAATAACATGTCCTAACAGACTCCCCCTTGACAATAGCTCTAGCGTCGTTATCTTCAACTTTGTCTTTGGTCTTTACTTGTAAATACTACTGCCCATATGAATCTTCATTCTAATACAAGTCTTCACCATTAATTGATAATCTCTTGCAAGATCACCCCATGCTTCAGTCGTCAGGATCCTATTTTCATTTAACTTCAATAGGTCCTTCTTCGACAGATTCATCAGGTGTCGATGGTCATAGACTGTCAGAATTACTCTTTCTCCTCCTTCAACTTCATCATCAGCTTCAACCATGACAGCTTCACCGGTCTCTGAATCCACGTGCCAATTCAGAAGATTTCCCAGAATATTCTGTGGCATAGGTTTTAGTGTGATCTGCTGCATGCACTTGACAACTGGATAAGTTTTCTTCCTTAATCTTCGGCCAGTTCTCTGACTGCGTTCCTTTAATTTGATCGTTTTTCCGACTCTTGGCTTAATCTTCTCAAACTTCATTGATCTACCCTCAGTCCGAATGATTCTCTCAACATAAGTTGCGTAGGGATCATTACTGGGATTTATCAGTTCTAGGCGTGCCAAGTCTCGGATTCAAATCGAGGAAGCGAACTGAATACTTTGAGCTTCTTATCAAAATATTGAACTCCGTCAAACCTTTTGATAGCGAAAAGTTTCAAGTCAGAATCAAAATACCAGCCGATGATCCCTTTCCTTGAAGCTTTCTTTCCAGTTATATCTACTTCAGACATCCCAACCTTTTGCTTTCTCCTTTTCAGAGGTCTAAACATGGGATTGTTTCTGAGTTTTTCTGGAAGGTCATCTTCTGATTCAGAACTGGTTGATTCATCTAGATTTTCATCTAAATCAACAACCCTTTCTCCATCGGTTAATAGACGCGCCGCAACCCTGCTAGATTTGGTGGTTGGGTGCGAAGACGGGCGAACCAAAGCAGCAATCATTTCATCCTCTGAGGGCGTAGAACTTGATTGTATAGGAGCTGCAGAGGTTGAAGCTGTTTGCCTGATCAGCTTGCGAGGTCGAGTAATAAGCACCTCCTCTTCTTCTTCTTCTTCTTCTTCTTCTTCTTCTTCTTCTTCTTCTTCTTCTTCTTCTTCTTCTTCTTCTTCTTCTTCGTCAACCAAAACAAAATCGGGATCTTGGTCCACGGCTTTCCTCTTTAACTTCAATGCCGGATCCATAATCAATTTTGATCCTTGACGAATCATCCCTTCAGGGATACCGGAGACAAACCCTGGTGGTCCAGTCTCATCATTATCATCATCGGCATCAGACTCAGATGCAGAAGCAGAAGCAGCTTCTCCATCTCTGCCCGATGGCCCAACAGCATCAGATGCCTTAGTAGGTAGCGGTGGGCCAGAGGTACTCGGACCTGCAGCCAAAAATTGATCTATATCTTTAAAGACCTGATCAGTGTCCTCTTCAACTCGTGGTGGCTCAACAATATATTGATCCACATCCTGCAAGATAGGATCATTTGCATCATCATTTTCAGCCAAAACTTGTTGCACTACTTCAGCAGCAACTTCAGCATTAACTTGTGGCTCTTGCTGATTTGCCTGATTCAGAACCTCCTCTATCAGCTCTTGTGGTGCAGGCATAGCTGCAGCCACATCAACATCAATCCAACCATTGTTCGGTGGCGTAATATACTCAGGATTAACCAAGAATCCAAACAGCTCAGTCAGCTGAGGCTGCATCTCAAACCTACGTGAGGTTTGCATGAACATAGCATTGTAAGCCCTAAGCCCAATAGTGTCCACCTTCAGATCTGCTTGAAAAACCGGCAGATCAGGGATAGAAGCCCGAATGATCAGCATGCAGAATCTGGGATATATCATGAACTGAGACCTGACACCTCCCAAGATTTGGCGAACGAATTCCCCAAAAGATGTAATCGGAGAAACTGTATGGTTTGTTATAAACCAGTGACAGTAAAGCAGATAGGAGAGAGGAGCTCAACTCATCATAGCCTCCCTTCTTAGGTCCAAAAATAGTGACAAGAACGTGCCACAGGAACCTCCATTCTCCGAAAACGAGCGCCTTCAAAAACTGACGGCCTCTCTTGGGTCCAACATACCCCATTCGTCCTAGAGCTCCCTCGATAAAGTCAGACGGAAACTCAGTTGGTCCATCTTCCTGCTCTACAGTTCCCAACTGTAATATGTTTCTCAGATCAGAGGCAGAGAAGATAACCGGACGATCATTAATCCGCGTCTGGATGACTGGAGGATTCACAGATGTGTCATATACAATATTAGCCCAGAACTGGGTAAGTATATCTTGTGAAAGAGCAGGTGACTCTGTAATGGCATACTGTATCCTTGATCGACTCAGAAAT
Source organism: Logfia minima (assembly GCA_963921325.1). Taxonomy (NCBI): domain Eukaryota; kingdom Viridiplantae; phylum Streptophyta; class Magnoliopsida; order Asterales; family Asteraceae; genus Logfia; species Logfia minima. The sequence continues at coordinate 18,902,195 of OY992763.1, read as the reverse complement.
GTAAGAATCCGAGCGACCTTGGATGCACCTCGTGCATTGATATCTAGATCAACAACCACGTTGTGATGAGCAGCGAATAGTCAAGCCATATCTAAAATATCACAAATTACACAAATGTTAGACAATTAGTTTAACCAATATGATAAACTTATATGATCTACAACTCATAATTGAACTATTAAGTCGTGAAACTTAATTATCAATTATAGTTGTTAAACATATATAGATCAGTAAGTCGAACTAGACAGGTATATTACGTATTACAGAAAGTCATAAGTCTTATAAAGTATACGGTTTTACGTGTTTACATTAAAGTCGACATGTCTAACCGTAGACTATTTAACCTATAAACGCTTAATTAGTTAAACTAATCGTCGTAAGTTAAAATTGAAAATTCAAACAATTCAGCTCGCATAATAAGTCAACTCGCAAGAGTCAACTCGCAAGCAGTTCAACTCGCAGAGTCAACAAAAGTCAACTCGCAGAGTCAACAAAAGTCAACTCGCAGAGTTAAACTCGCAGAGTTCAACTCGCAGAGTTCAACTCGCAGAGTTCAACTCGCAAGTTCAACTCGCAAGTCAGACTTGCAAGTCAACTCGCAGGTTGGACTCGCAAGTCAACTCGCAGAGTGGACTCGCAGGAGTGGGCTGCGAGTTGAGTCTGGATCTCAACTCGCAGCATGAACTGCCATGATGACATCATTTTTAAAGCTCAATTTTGGCGAGTTTTAATATGATCAAGCTATGTCATCTTGTTCTATACACTCAGATTGACCTAAACCCTAAGGTTTCTTGTCTTTTTGAGATACAATTTTGATGATTTTAGTAATTTTAAAACCAAAACCCTCATTTTATTTAAATGTCGTTTTTGATCAAATTAGACGGTGGATTAGCTTGATTTATACCTTAAAATGATCACAATGATAAAGTGTATAAAATCGATGGAGTGAAAAATCCGATCCTCAAACAAAAATTTCGAAAATAAAATGAATAGTGATCTTGGTTCGCAACAGTGGGTTCGCAACAGAGATCTGGATTCGCAGAACTGTGTGGGAGTTACAGCGGGCTCGCAGGTATTTATACCTGTTGACTCGGCTCGCAGAACTCAACTCGCAGAGTTGAGTTCAACTCGCAACCCCAAGTCAGTTCACAGCACTATTCTCAACTCGCAATTTTTGTCCAAAAATACATTTTAATTATAAAACGTAATTTTTAAATCCAAAAACTAAACAACTCTAAAATAAATGTATCTTTCACTTGGTTTTCTCATGGAATAACGAACAAGTCTAAAATAAAATATTTTTCACTTGTCTTTCCTTGAAAAATGCGCACAAGTCTAAAATAAAGTATTTTTCACTTGTGAGACTTAGGAGAACGTGCACAAGTCTAAAATTGGAGGATCTTTCACTTGCGATGCGATCATGCGATAACACGAACGATAAACATAAATAAACATAAATAAATAAAATAAAATTAAAGAAGATTTACTAAAATAAGAAAAATGCGAACAAATGCATAAAAATGAAAATAAAATAAACGACAGTGATTGATGATAAACATTGGTATCAAGTACCTTTGTATTAATGAAACACATAGACGAAAAATAAAATACAATAAAATAAATTAAAATAAATCCTAATCGAGGGCGTTAAGAAATTATCAATAGTGGGATCATATTAGAAAGAAACAGCCGAACTAATTGTTGAGTAAAAATTCTAAGAAGATTGTTAGTATTCATACCTCATGAAATTCTCAATAAGTTACACAAAATCTCACATTTTATCCATTTTTCAACTTACATTTATAAAAGTATAACTTGGTAACCTATCTCCAGAAAATATAACATTCACATCAAAATGAAGTGATTTAAATATCACGGACAGTTCAAGACGATTACTGGTATTATAATCCATATAAGCAAAGTCTACACTGACTTTCAAGCGAACTTTTTTTTTTTTTTTTTTTTTTTTCTTTTTTGTTTGTATGTGTATTACCTAATGTGATTCAAAATATGACATACTGAGAAATCTAGTAGAACACATAACACTGTATCTTTCACTTTCAAGGTAGAGGTCACTAAATGATGTTCTTTTCGAAACATATGACATACTCTTGAGTAAATTTAAAATGTGACAAACATCAAACCTGTTTTGTGGATACTAGTGGTTCTAGATCTGTACTTAGTACAACATAAGATCCCTTAGTATAGACAAAACAAGCTTGAAACCATTGGCAAAACTAAAGGAGTCAGGTATGTACTTAGTACAATAAAGACACCAATAGTATTACTAATAGCCATAATTCTTATTATTTGTCTTGATATATTTTCATAGATTTCTTGATAACATTGTATGGTCAGACTGTCCTTCATCAATTAAGACTTATGTCATATGTCATATAGCAGATCACACGAGATAACACACAGAAGATTTATAGCTTATTATATGCTCAGAAATCTAAGCAGAATTTGTCTACCAGTACATCATATAATGAAGCTGTCTAGATCTTAAGTTTTTTTTTAATCAAATTATAACATGTGGAGAGAGGTGTATACTAAAATAAAGATAAGTAAAAGCCTGGTTTTAAAGATGTAAAGTTCATGTAACTAATTTGAATCTACTAACACATCTAACTTAAGACTTTTTCCTACAATTATTAAGCCGATTCCTATAACTTACTATCATTTCCCAGTTGATAAAGACTTAACCCTTATCGGAGGCGATTCCCCGTAGGTAACAAGCAAATGAATGCCATACGCCTTACCCCCTTTTCCCTTTTTTTTTTTTTTTTTTTTTTAAATAAACATAAACAACTAATAAATATAAACGACTAATTATTACAAACTAACTCTATAGAAGACTAATCCTCTGGATTTCTCATTCCATTTAGTTGCACCAATTTCTCGAATCGAACTCTGTCGAACGCTTTGGTGTATAAGTCTGCTAAATTATCCACAGATGGAACCTTAGCTAACTTTATCAAATTCTTCTCAGCACAGTCTCTAATGAAGTGATGTCGAATATCAATATGCTTAGTTTTACAGTGCTTGACTGGATTATTGGTTATAGAGATCGTTGATTCATTATCAATCATCATAGGAGTATTTGTTATACTCAACCCATAATCAATCAGTTGCTGTTGTATCCACAGAACTTGAGAACAACAGCTGCCAGCTGCTACATACTCAGCTTCACATGTAGAAATGGCGACTGAGGTTTGCTTCTTGCACTGCCAAGAGACTAGTCTACCTCCTAGGAATTTACATCCACCGGTTGTAGACTTTCTATTCTGATTGCATCCTCCGTAATCAGAATCAGTGTAAGCCACAAAATCTAAGTCTCCATCAGTCGGATACCAAAGTCCCAGCTTTGGTTTTCCTTTGAGGTAACGAAGAATTCGTTTTACAGCTTGCATGTGAGATTCTTTAGGAGTAGCTTGATATCTTGCGCAGACACATACTGCAAACATTATATCAGGCCTTGATGCTGTAAGATACATTAGTGATCCAATCATGGCCCTGTAAAGAGTAGGATCCACGTCTCTATCACTCGATGTATCTAGAACAATACCATGGGCTTCCGGAATAGGAGTATGAAAAATTTTTGATTCTTCCATCTTAAATCGTTCTAGAAGCTCATTAGTATACTTAGTCTGATGAATGAAATATCCATCTTTCTTTTGATCGACTTGCAATCCTAAGAAAAATGTCAATTCACCCATTGCTGACATCTCAAACTTGTTCTTCATAACTTTTTCAAATTCACTACACATCTTTTCGTCAGATGACCCAAAGATGATATCGTCAACATATACTTGAACAAGTAGAAAGTCTCTCCTTTTCCATTTCACAAAGAGTGTGCTGTCAATTCTTCCTCTTGTGAATCCATTCTCAAGAAGATAAGTGGACAGTGTTTCATACCACGCTCTCGGAGCTTGATGTAATCCATAAAGAGCCTTATCAAGACGATATACTCTATCTGGATACTTTGGATCAGTAAATCCCGGTGGTTGAGAAACATACACCGTTTCTTTGACTTTGCCATACAAGAAGGCACTTTTAACATCCAGCTGAAATACTTTTATTTTCTTTGAGGCTGCAAATGCTAAGAATAACCTGATTGCTTCAAGCCTAGCCACAGGTGCAAACACTTCATTGTAATCAATCCCCTCTTGTTGATTGAAACCTTGGACAACTAGACGAGCTTTATTGCGAATCACGATTCCTCGATCGTCTTTCTTGCACTTAAATACCTATCTAGTTCCAATTGGATATTCTCCAACAAGTAAGTCAACCAACTCCCAAACTTGCAATTTTTTGAACTAAGACAGTTCTTCCTGCATTGCCTCAACCCACGAATTTTCCTTCAAAGCTATCTGAACATTCTTAGGTTCAATTTGCGAGATAAAGCATGAATATAGACATAGATTAGAAATCCCTGTCTCGTTCATTTCAGCATACAAGCTTGAATGAGTGGATGTACTAGCTTTAGATTGATTCCGAGTCAGAACAGGAGAATTTGGATCACCGATGATATTATCAATTGGATGAATCCTATTAATTCTTGTTGAAGTAACAGGTTCAACTGGAATATCATCCTGTAAGTTGGCACCAATTTCCTCCAAAGGAGGTATACCATCATTAGTAGTTGATATCCTTAATTGTCTCAGAGGAGTGAGGACATCATCCACAATCCTTTGAGAAGCAATTTCAGGATCTTCATGCTCTTGAGGTATATCATCTTGATGTTGTTGTGACTCGATAGGAGGGACCACATCAGTATCGACAATAGTCCTAGCATCAAACGTTTGAGCACTCGATGTTTGAGAAGGAGTGGGATCCTCATCTCCCGACAATAAATGCTCAGGAATATCTGAGCTACTGACATAGTCACTGATAGGGACTTTAAATGACTTGAAAAGATCTGAATAATCAAATTGCCAATCCAATCCCTTATGCGAGTCATGTGTATAGCTCGTAACTTCAATGTTATAAACTATTTCAACACGTCCCGAAGTTTTATTGAAGACCCGTTTGTTTGGTGAGTTAGGCATGTAACCTAGGAAGTATCCTTCGTCAACCTTCTCACCAAATTTAGGTTGGTGACTAGTCTTCAACAACGTACATGAAACTCCAAAGGGTTCAAACCCTTTTAAGTTCGGTTTCTTTTTGTTCAAAAGCTCATAACAAGTCTTGTTCTGCTTCTTAACCGTAAGAACCCGATTGAGAACATGACATGCTGTATTCACTGCTTCTGCCCAAAATATGACCGGAAGCCTTGAATCTGCAAGCATTGTTCTCGCTGCTTCAATTAGAGTTCTATTCTTCCTTTCAGCAACACCATTTTGTTGAGGTTCATATGGTGCACTGAATTGATGTTGAATGCCTTTGCTTAAGCAATATACATTCAATGTAGAATTCTTGAACTCAGTTCCATTGTCACTACGAATTCTCTTAACTCTTTTTCTATAGATGTTCTCTATTAGATCTAGAAACTCCATAAGAATGCCCGGAGTTTCATCCTTAGATCCCAAAAAGAATACCCAAGAGAATCTAGAGAAATCGTCTGTGACAACCAGACTGTACCATTTGCCACCTATGCTTCTCTTGCTTATTGGGCCAAAGAGATCCATATGTAGCAACTCAAAAGACGAGGAAATAGAGTTCACAGTTTTAGACTTGTGTGGTTTCTTATGCTATTTTCCTTTCAAGCAAGATATACACTTGTCTTCAAATGCAAAGCTCTTCGGTGGTACACCCAGAACTAACTCATGTTTTGTTATGTAGTTCATTTTACGAAAATTCAGGTGTGCCATTTTCCTATGCCATAGGAGAGAGTCTGTTTCTGAAGCCTTGGATAATAGACAAGTAGATACCATTGAAGTAATAGGAGCATTCATGTTGATAGCATAAATGTCCTTCTTCCTTGGAGCTTTCATCAGTATCCATTTTTCGGGAATGATAAAACCCGGCTTCAGGATCAAGGCCTCTTTCTCAGTGAAGAGAACAGGATGACCTTTATCACAGACTTGGGAAACACTCACTAGGTTGTGCGTTAGTTCTTCAACATAATTCACATCCTCTAGAGTCAAGGTTCCATTTGAAACTGTTCCTTTCCCAGTAATTACTCCTCCTTTATCACCAGCGAAGTGCACTCCTTGTCTCAGTCCACCTCTGAAGTCTGTCAGTAGACTTCTGGTTCCTGTCATGTGCCTAGAGCATCCACTGTCAACATACCACCAATTATCATTGTTCGCAGTCTGCTCCTGCACATACAAGTTGTACACAATCAGTTATCAAGAGGGACCCAAGCCATTACGGTCTTGGTTTGTCCCTTGTCATCGACAAACTGTAGCTCTTTAAAGTAACCATCCTTCCCATTAGGAGCTTTGGTCACTTTTGAAGGAGCATCAGCTTGCTGATGATTAGTGATCCTGGGTCTATGAGTTGACTGACTTCCAACCCTCCCCGATACATAACCCTGGGATTTCTGCCCTTGGTTACGATTATTATAGGACCCTTGGTTAACTCCTTGTGAGTGAGATGTAGAACCAATCTCAAAGTGACTTTGGTTCCTTCTCAGAGTCATAAACCTCGACGGCACTTGATCTTTATTAAAATTTTCATGCCATTTAGGTTTGGGCGGCGAGACACTGTGAGAAGCATCTCTTTTAAGAGCAGTAACAGGTTTAATACCAATTCCTGGTCTGGTACCTAACCTGTCTGTGCTCGAACTAGAGATAATTTTAGTCTTATCACTGTTCTCGCGGTTAGGAGTAGCTTCCGTCTTCTTATTGGGACAACAAGAAGATACGTGTCCTCTTCGATGACACTTGAAGCATGACATCTGCTTTCGTGACTTAACAGTCTTGGCAGACTCCTTCTTTGTCTGATCAGAAGACACTGAAGGTAACTCCTTATGCTTCTTAATTCCCTCATTATTTACATTAGTACTACCAATCATTCCACTTGATATAAATTGTACTTTAGTGAATGATTTGACTGTACTCTTGTCTAATGATAGGTCATAAATAATATCTTTCTGAGTCTCAGATGCTTCAGACTGTTGAGTTTTCAAATCCTCAGTCTCAGGATTCGCATCTGTCATCTCTAAGTCAACAGAAGTAGAAGCGGTGTAATTGGCATTAAAGGGCGGAGGAACATCAGAATATCCTAGGCCAGTAACATCTGTCACACTACGTTGAGAGCTAATGATTCTATCTAAGGTCAAAGAGGATGTTCTATAACCTTCAAATTTTCTATTTAGCTCTACTAACTTCATGTTTGACTCTGAAAGTTCTTTATCCCTAATAGCAATATTTCTATTTAGCTCATTAAGGTTTAGATATAACCCGTCTATCTTAACACATTGTTCATTAATTATGTCAGTTAGACTAGTCTTATCTAAGGCATCACTCTTAATCTTTTCAGTTAATGCTAGCTTATCCTCACCTAACCTACGAACATCAGACTTAGCTATATCTAATTCAGATGTTAAGGTTTTGTTAGATTTAGCAAAAACACTAACCTGAGTCTGTAAGTTAGTAACTAAGTAACAAACATCAGAGCTTGCTCAGGCGGAGTAGACCAATCATAGGAACCATCAATTAGCTGAACTACCAAGACTTTGGAAGTTAATGTACTTCCCGAGTCTTGTTTTGCAATGCCTGTATCAGCCTTCGGTCGTTGACACTCCCTGGCAAAGTGTCCGTAACCTTGACAGTTATAGCACTTGACCTTGGACTTGTCAAACCCTGGTCGATTTCCAACAACTCTCCTACCCGTACGCTTTAGGAAATTCTTTACTCTCCTTGACACCATAGCCAGTTGCCACTGGAGGTCCATTTTCTCTAGGTCATCAAGGTCAACCTGATCATAATCTTCATCAAAATGTGCAGGATCATTAATCTTCCCTTGAATATAAT